>OX422218.1:262277677-263477677 GCA_949130495.1 Sambucus nigra | reverse complement strand
GTTGAAGGAGGAGTTCCAGACAGGACCGGGATCCCTAAGAGCATGGCTAATCAAAAAGGAACCACAGAGACGATGATCATCTGAGAAATAATATTAGGAGATCGGTCCGAAGAGATATGAATCAATAACCAACCAACCGAGGGGTTAGGTCTACTAGAGATCTAGCCAGGAGAGATCTGAACATAGATAAAATCCCCCTTTTCTAGGGAGATTGAGGAGGAAGAGCCCCCAAAGAAGTTTGTTGTTCCCCGATTTAAAATTTATGATGGCAAAACCAATCATATAGATCATGTCAGGTAGTAGAGACAAGCAATGACTCTATTGATCCATAATGATTCCCTCTTTGGTCATATCTTCCCTTTTATCTTGTACGATGTAGATCAAAAGTGGATTGAGATATTACCACACAGATCCATTAAGAGATTCAAAGCCCTCGTCGAGGCCTTCACGTATTTCTCAATAACTAGAAGTTCTCACCCAAAGAGGATGGATTCACTACTCATGATGAAGAAGAAGCCATAGGAGACTCTTCATGAGTATGTCAAGTGGTAGTGGGAAATTTTCAACGAAGTGGAGGATTTCTTAGAGAAATTTTCCATGGCATCCTTTAAGATCAGTCTGACGACCACGTCTATGTTGCATCAGTCTCTCACTAAGAAAGAGTCTAACACCATTGACAACCTCATGGTGCTTATTGAAAAATACACCAAGGTTGAAGTCCTGGGGAAAATGCTCACGTCAATGCCAACAAGTGAGGAGGTAAGTCAGATAGTCCTAATAAGGGAACAAGAATGGTTCAAAGAACGGGAGCAAGGAGGATCCCTCAAAATCCTTCTAGGGTATCAATATAGTCCTTAAAGAGCTGATCTACAAGATCCTTGGAAAAATTAAGGACCAGTTGTTTAAGACGTGGCCTAAAAGGATGTGTGGTGACCCGATAAATAGAAAAATGCATTGCGGTGCGCATTTCATAAGGAAGGCGGCCACAGAACAAAAAATTGCAAAGCACCGAAGTCACACTTGGAAGAGTTGGCCCAAGGTGGGCACCTGAATGAGTATATAGATAGGAAGGCTAAACAGTCACAGTCAATGGCGACCCAAAGCCAGATAATATCCTTGATGATGACATAGGATAGGAGTTTGCAGTGATCCATGGAGCATCCGACTTGAAGAATATCCAAGAAAATGTTGTTCAGATGGAACTAAAGAAGGTCATAATTGTTATGGAGGCATTCCAGATGGAACCAAAAAAAATCCAGGCTAGCAAGTTCCAGGGACTAGAGGATATTGACTACACCAAACACTCATCTTCATAGAGGAAGATTTTGTATGAGTAAGGACCCCAGACCATAATGCACTCATGATCACCCTAAGGATCATAAACTGGGACATCGACAAGCTTCGGGTGAATCAGGGGAGCTCATTCGAGGTGATGTACCTAAAGCTATTTCGTAATTTGATGCTCAATATCGCCGACCTCAAAGAGTGAAATCCTCCATTGGTCTAATTTGTGAGGAAGACCAAAATACTATTGGGAAAGATAGTCTTTCCATTAAGGGCGGGAAATATTTTAAAGATGATTAAGTTCCTAGTGATGGATATTAATTCTCCTTGTTATGCCATTTTGGGCAGAGGATGGCTTCATGCTATGAAGGTCGTGCCATCGACATACCATGAAAAACTTAAACGTGTTACTAATCGAGGAGTAATGGGGATTCGTGGTGACTAAGCCACTGCCTATATGTGCTTCATCGCTGACATTCGTTCCCAGAAAGAGAAAAATAAGGAACCAAAGGAATACCAGGATGGGTTACCCCTTCTAAATAGTAACTATGGTATGGCTGACAAGGGGTGGAGGATACTAGGGTCCACCACACTAATAGGGTCATTGAAATCCTGGAGGAGGTTACATTTACTGACAGCCTGCCACAGAGAAAATTTCTAATCGGGATGACACTAGCCGATCATGAGAAAAAGGAGTTGATCAGCTTTTTGAAAATAAATCTACATGTATTCACTTGGGATCCCTATGATTTACAAGGGATTAATCCCAAAGTAGCCTGCCACTATTTTCATGAAACTCGACCTTTAATAAAGTCACTCAAAAGAAGAGCTTAACAACCCCAGAGAAGGATAAAGGAGTAAAAATTAAGTAGAAGGGCTTCTCGATGCAGGGTCTATTATGGAAGTTCAGTTCCCAGAGTGGTTGTAAAATCTAGTGGTAGTGTGCCAGAGTAACGATAGTTGGAGAGTTTGTGTCAACTTCACAGACCTCAACAAAGCATGCCCCATAGACAGTTTCCCTTTGCTAAAGGTAGATCAGCTAGTCAATGCCACGAAAACACATGAACGAATGAGCTTCTTATATGCCTATTCTGGATACCACTAGATCCCATTGTTCGATCCCGACCAGGACAAAACATTGTTCATCATGCTAGTTGGACTATATTGTTATAAGGTCATGACATTTGGCCTCAAGAATGTGTGGGTAACCTATCAGAGGTTGGTCAAAAAGATTTATAAGCAACGGATGGGAAATACTATAGAGGTCTTTATTGACGACATTTTTGTCAAGATTAAACATAAGGGTGACCACCTCAAAGATTTGTCTAACACCTTCAGAATCCTTAGGAAATTATAGATGAAGCTCAATGTGAGAAAATGCTCCTTTGGTGTCTAGTCAGGGAAATTTTTGGGTCATCTAGTCAGCAAGAGATGGATAAAGGCCAATTCGGACCAAATTGATGTTATAAATAGGGTCCATCCGTCGAAGACAATAAGAGATGTTCAAAATCTTACTGGGATGCTTATGGAACTCAATCGATTTATCTCCAAGTCATCTAAGCGATGCCGACCATTTTTTCATCTCCTAAAGAAGGATAAGGGCTTCACCTAGAATGACGATTGTTCGAAAGACCTAGAAGAGATCAAGTCTTACCATATCAAGCTTCCCTTTCTAAAAATCTCTGCAGAAGGAGATCCACTATACCTCTACCTTTCAGTATCAAGCCACACAATTAGCTCGTCTTTAGTGTGTGAGCAAAAGAGAAGGCAGTGTCTCGTCCATTATGCTAGCAAGACACTTTTGGATGCAAAACAACACTACTTTCCCCGGGGGGAAGTTAGCTTATGGTTTCCTCTAGGAAACTTAAGCATTATTTCAAATCCCACTTAGTCACCATTATCACTTATTTCCCCCTCAAAGCTGCACTTCGAAAAGATTACCTCTTCAGGCAATTGTCTAAGTGGTAAATCGAGCTCGGAAGGTTTAATATTCACTTTTAGCCAAGGACGACAATTAAGGGGAAAATCTTAGCATATTTCATCACAGAATTCATGGGAGATAGGAATACCAACCAACACCTTATAGAACATCCATCAATTAAGGAAGCAAAGTCCGAGGAGTGAACCCTATACGTTGATGGAGCCACCAATTTCAAGGGGGAGGGAGTGGGGATTATCCTAGTAATTCCAAAAGACATTGTCATCGAGCAAGGAATCGGGCTAGGATTTTAAGACTCCAACAATGAAACTGAATACGAAGCTCTGATAGTTGGCATACGCAAGTCCCAACTGCTGGGGCAAAGAGTCTTAACGTGTTCAGTGATTATAAGATGGTATCCAACCAGGTGAGCGGAGATTTTAACGTGAAAGATGACAGAATGGCAACCTACCTCGCTGTAATTCGTGAACTCATGGAAGAATTTAATGTGGTCCATATACAAAAATTCCCCAAGGGGTAAAACAATGATGTCGATGCCTTAGCATCCCTAAGCTCAACAATAGATTCATATCTCATAAGGACAATTGAAGTAGAGTTCCTCACCCGGCCCAGTATTGATAAAATGGTGGTCGCCGAGTTGATTCTCACTATAAAGAAGGGTCCTGGATAGATGGACCCAATCAATACCTACATACAAAATGAGGCGCTTCCAGACAATAAGAAATTATCTCACCAAGTGAGGGTAAAGGATGTTTACTTCTATCTTCATCCTGAAGGGAAGCTCTACAAAAGGTCGTTTACAAGTCCATACCTCTAGTGAGTCCACCCGTAAGACCCCGAGGAAGTCCTTCGTGAGATTTATGATGTTATTTGTGGGAGTTACGCTAAAGGAAGATCCCTGGAAATCTAAGCAATCAAAAAAGGCTAGTGGTGGCCATATATGCAAAAAGATGCAAGTATCTATATTCGAAAGTGCAAGAAATTCCAGAAGTTATCTCCTATGGTTCATCAACCAACTAAGGATTTGAAATCTTTGACCATTCCCTAGCCATTCGCACAATGGGGGTTGGACACCGTGGAACCACTACCTACCGCACCTAGGAATCACAAATATCTATTGGTCAGCATAGATTACTTCACCAAGTGGGTAGAGGCAGAATCACTGGCCAACATTAAAGATGCCGACATGACAAGCTTCATCTAAAAGAGCGTCATAACATGCTTTGGGATACCAAGTGTGACACCACGCCTAATTAAAAACCGGGTGATAAGTCATTTATTAAATTAAACTGAAGTGACCGGGTGGTTCATTCTTAGCATCACTGTCAAAAATAATTTTATTTTATTTATCATCTAATAAATAATTAAGCTAAGTGTCAAAACATTTAAATTTTAATTATACCCAAATAATCTGTTAATAAATTTTCATTATTTAAAATAAAATCTATTTGCACTCCACCAGAATAAAATAAATACTGAAGATGAGACAACTACTGAATTAAATAAGACTGGATAAAACATTACAGTTCAAAGTCTCAAACCAAAAGTGTAATACTACTCAATCCAACAAGAGAAGAAATGCTACTAAGAAAAGTACAATCTCTGAATAACAAAACTGGAAGCGGGCAACACATGCTCTAATTGAAATGTATAAACTAGAACTGAATAAAAAGAGAGAAGCGTCTAATCTCAATAACCTACAGCTTCCACAACAGCTGCAGCTCACCAAATGATCCATGCGTCTAAGTCTGGTGGTGACCCTGTGGTTAGGCACCTGATAAATAACATATATATAGCAAAGGAGACGAGAATAGTAAGAAACAGGTCAGAGCCCAAGTTGTAAAAGTATTTATTTTAGCAAGTATTATGTGCATGTTCATTTCGTACTCTCACGTGAGATTTTCACCTCTCCGCGATTGTGCCCGCCTAACGTACATCTAACCCAACCTAGTTATTTATATCACTCCCAACTAGGCTATAACCTTATACTTCTAACTATATCTCAAAGGAGTATCCCGTATCGCCCATACAATACGTTATTAAAATAGTTCATCCCCTATAACTAAATTCCATTATATTCCCAGTTAAAATGGGTACACTTTTATTCACTGAAATCATTATACTTCACATTATTATTAAATCCACTAATTTCACATAGTATAATTTCCCCCCAAGTATATTCCTTTATATATACTCACAACATCCCTATATACATACATACATATATACATATATATATATATATATATATATATATATATATATATATATATATATATATATATATATATATATATACATACTAATCATGCATCCCTTGGTTACGACCACTTGGTGAAAGCATTTATTATTATTACCGTATCGACTAGTTTCACCAAGTAGAAATTTCCACAAGCACATATATACATATAGTCATGACATCCCTATACACATACACACATACACACACACACACACACATATATATATACACAATAATCTTGCACCCTTAGGTTAAGACCATTTGTCGCAAATGCATATTCTGTTATCATGTCCTGGTGCATCGCTCGCTGCATATGGACAATTGGTTCGACGTCTCTCACAAACCATGAATCTCATAACACAAATATTGGAGGCGAGCATACTCACCAGTCAAATGGGTCACACACATACCTACGCTCCCATTTAGCCGTCGAAACTATCCTACGTCTCAGATAGCACGTATCCAAGTTCATATGCTTTGGGTACAAGTCAAATATCCCTCATTGGGTCACCCAGGATAAAACTGTCCACTGCGCAAAATCTCCTCCTGATAGCAAGCAGCGTAGGTATGTTATACACACAAATACAATCATATAATAGGCATTCACACATCCTATTAGAAATTATTAGGTATTCACCCAACCCATACATATATTTTCCATACGTAGTATTGTATCATTACTACTAATTATATTATTATTTAGATTATCCTCTCTCTCGAAATTTCCACGATTAACTCATTTTTCCAAAATATGTAACGTATAACTCTATGAATATCCCATAGCAATTTTGCACTATTCTAAAATAATAAAATGATAGTTTTCCTCACTCCAAATAACTGAACTAAAATAGGATTTTTCTAGATTTTGAACCTGTCGTTCGAATAAGAATGGATGTTGTTCGAACGACATGCATTCTCGTTCGAACCTGGCTCAATCCCGTTAGAACGAGATTGAACAAAATCCACCCCTACTAGACATATTACGTTTTCCATCTGTTACATTTTCTTCTTCAGAAATTCAGTCCTAAAACCTCTAAATTCTTCATCCCAATCACCAAAACAGCAACTTAATTTATCTCCTAACATTCTTCGATGATTTCTAGCAACCTAGAATCATTAAATTTTTACAATACATCAATTAAATATGAAATCCCCAAATTGAAGCATTAAAACCCTAGTTCTTCAACTTTCCATTTAAGACCCATTTAAAACCAAGATTTTTTTCTCAATCACAACATATAATTTCAAATTTTCTATTCTACAAAGATAGGGATTCAATTATTCATCAAGATAACTTTTTTTCTATGTATCAAAATATCTAAATTCACCCAATTCAAATCTAAATCGTGTATTTGATACTTATGCTAACATGAGCACAATTATTGCTAATAGAAATCAAGTAATAAAAACTTGCCTCGATTTTGATGTTCTGATCCGTTGATTAAATTGGTATAGATTTGTTCCTCATCTTTCGATCTACGCAAAGGTGGTCATGTGGTGGAAGACGATGGGTTTTTTTGGCATTAATCTCTTAGGGCTTGTTCTCTCTCACCCTCTGTGTCTCTCCCTTGAAGTTTGCGCATAATACCCTAATTTTTCCTTTACGTAAATGATATTAAACATCTCTAATTTTCGTCATTAATTAAACCCCAAAAATGAAATTTATCAAAACGCCTTCCCAGGACGCCGGTTAGGCCTAAAATTGCCCCGGGACGCAAAACTAAACCCCCGGGTACACTACTCTGACTATATCGACCCTTTTGGACTTAATAGTGCACTCAAAATGATCATACGAGTTACTTAAAAATAATTTACTTATTTAATCCATTAAATTAGTCCCGACACGACTCACACGCATGTCCCGGCATAATATACCAAACTGTTACGTTTCCCATTCACGACAAGTTGTAAAATTCTACAATTCCATATTACATAACCACACATTAATATTCAATAATTTTCAACAATAAGTATTAACCCTTGGCATGCTAGTTAATAATTATTTTAATCCGAAATAATTAACTAACAAACTAATTTCTCACCTTTTTAATATAATTAATCCAACAATAATAATAAATCTCATAATTATTTAAAATCATAAAAATACGAGGTGTGACATACTCCCCCTTACAACGGAATTTCGTTCCGAAATTCAGAAAAAGTATACCAGGTACAAACAATGATGTATATATATTGCGCATCGCATCGTTGTGCTCCCAAGTAAACTACTCCGTACCACCCATACAGCACGCTATTGAATACCTTTAATAATGAACACTTCACATATGTTCGTTTTAAATTCCAGGTTACCCTGTCACGTAGGTTCTTGTCCAAGTCGTATCGTTTAAGTTTCACTACTTAAACTTACTTTTTGATATCTACTATCTAGGCCTCTACTATTTACAGCTTAGTAGATTAATAATTCATTAGATACACTCGGTCTCATCTCGCGATGATCACACACAAGTAGGTTATTTGTGCAGTATATATTTTACGCACATGATGTACTAAGTACCGACTCACTTTTAAACTTCGCAATAGTACCTGGTTCCCTACCTCTGACTAACAAGAAGGGGGACAACGATCTTACTGGGCCATACCTCAACTGGCGACACGTCTAGAAGTGAACTTATATGAGTTATTGCACACAAACTCCACTAGTGGAAGGGGATGCTCTCGTCTTTCCTTGATACTCAAAGGTACACGCATGATTTATTCTCCAACATCTGACTAGTCCGTTTATTCTCCCCATTCGTATACGGATGATAGGTCGTACTCAACCACAACTCAGTATCCAAAGCCTCGTGATTAATTTTCCATAATCGAAGGACAAAGATCTTGTCCCAATAGGACTCGATATCCAGCGGTACCCCATATAACCTCACTATCTCGATTAATAAGGTCTGCGCATACTGTCCTATAGTACGACTAGTCCTAACTAGAATAACGTGGACTACCTCGATCAACCCATCCATTATCACCCACATAAGATCGTAACCCCCTTCCCAATAAAATCCTTGGGAACACTATCCCCTTACTACTTAGGAATTCATAACAGTTGAAGAAACATCTACTGATTTAGGATGGTCCACCCTTTTCCAACAGAGAGGTAACCCATTGCAAAATGAATTTGGCTATATTTCTCCTCCTTAAATCCCATCACCACTATCATTTATAACTTGTTAGATCTAATATTCTTCTCAAATGTACCTTTAACCATGATCCATGTGACTTTTCCTCATCGCATGTCACATGTCCTTCCCTCGCTCTAAATATTAGTTTCTCATCAAACGTAACCCTCTTACAAATCTTAAGGAATAAACTTCAACTCCCCGGGCTAAATGTTGTTGAATTCACATGACAATCACAATCTACTGCCTAATACAATACCATTCTCATGAACGTAAAATCAAGTCCTGATATCTCCACTTTTATCTTTATTTACCTCATCCCATATGTTCCGAACGGAAACAAAATCAAGATTCAATTACCTAGGGCGCCCATACACCCTATGCCTTGTGCTTTTTTTGCACAAATGAACTATATTCTCACATCATAGTGGATTTATCCACTCTCAATTACATTCTTAAAATTGCATAATTACTAAGGTATGAATCCCATGTACTATCATCCAAACTTCTCTCCAACTCCCGACGCTCGTTAGTTTCATGCGTGGGATGTCTCGCAAAGAGAAATCCAAACAAGAAACCCTCCTGACACACTACTACCTAACATTATCGGCCATTGAGATTCGTAAGGCCCCTAGTCCATAACATATACCTTCCCACAATCTCCGTATGTTGACATATTAATCTACGTATGTTTGTAAAATAACATAAAATATGGCGCTCTCACTATCCCAAGTTTCGGTGTTATGCATAACAAGTTATCTCTCGCTGCTTGATAAAGAACATAATGTATCTTGAGTCACATTAGTAAATAAATTCCTACACATAGGGGTCAATATAACTAGGAGACACAATCACTGGAGTTTATGATATCATGAAATTTTCATATACATATATATAGGCCCATTCCTATTTCAGGTGGCACCACACATAAGTAACTTTACTCACCCGGAGTATCCAGCATGATAGGCTTATCACTCAATCTACTATCATTCAAACATTCAGTAAGTATCATTACACATTACCATAATAAGCTCTATTTTGCTACTCAGTTAATAGTAAATTATAACAATAAATTAGGCTTTCAGGGCCCACCCGGCTCACTCACGGGCGACATCAGAAAGCCCCATTACCCATGATAAATATGTTTGTAACCAGATTATTAAAACTAAAGTACCTACTAAACTCGACTCGCACACGAACTTTAGTGTTAACAATTCATATATGTATTGTGATACACTCATGTCACTTGACCTAATCCTCACGTATCTACGATCTTTATACATCTAGTATTTCACCCAATAGTTGCCCCCTCCCCGCAGTGGGGAAAATATTATGTTATTTTCCTTACACACCCATCATTGAAACATTGGCTTAAATCTCAAGACCTCAATTATATCCTTACTGGCCACCCTATTTCATCCTGGGCCCCAATGACCCTAAGGATTTTTATATGCTATTGTTACTGAGGACTCCACTAGTCCCGCCTAAACCCACCACTCTCGAGTTGTAACTTATCATGATCAATTCTCTAGACCCAAATCCCCCTCTGAAAATCTCAATCCTCCAATTGTAATGCTTAATTGGCATGGTTTACCATTCTCAAATCTTATTGGTCTCACTTCTCAACGTGGACACAATCAACACCAGTGGTCCCACTCTCTACACATAGGGAAACTTCCCCTGCCATTCCCCGTCACTGGTCCCACTGACCATTTTGGAATGTCCTTCCCTCGGACTGGAAGTCTTAGTTCCTAATTGTTCTCCCGTTGTCCCTTTGGCTATGCGGGCCTTTCAGAACTATTGTTGGCCTCTACAGCCCTGATTGATTTCATCGTCACTTGGTAGGAAGTTAATCAATCAAGATTATCTAAATGAGCTCCCTATTGGGCATACTCTCATGTGGTGTTTCACTAACACCGTTAAGTTCAATTTTTTCTTTTCAGCCAAATTCTCTAACCCTCTTGGCTCACTTCTTCTAAAAGTGCTGAAATAACTTGTAAACGTATAACTTTGATGAAATCATCATCAGTCATTCTAGTTATATTTCGCATCCAACCTCGTATTCTACACACGGTCCTTTATAACTATAAACCCTTTATAATTTATCCCTTTTTCCAGGTAAGAAGTTCGTTAGGCAATTCAACATATCTCTCACGATCGGTCTCTAGTCTACCCACTCTGCTCAGTTTCATAATTTCACTATAGTATCTTTGTTATAACATCTAATGGAAGACCTCATGGTCAAATCTTACTAAAATTCCTCTTCATATTTCAAACACACTCCTTTATATGTGGCGATTGGATCTAATCACTTAATGTCGCTCCTAAGAGCTACAAATTTAATCCCAATTTAATTCTGAGTGTCGCTGCCTCCACTTTACTTAATTACCTTCGGACTTTCTACTTCCATTGGCCTATTACACTTTCTCTCTTTCTTCTCCGCATCTTCACTGATGATTTTTTAAAAGATTCCCTCTGATTTCCCCATGTCGACTACGCTAGATAATCCTGAAATCGCTCCACTGTTACCTAGCACTGTGCCTGGGGAACCCTTTTATTCCCGAGTGATGATTTTGGTATCACTTGCTTAAATAATATTCATGGTGACTTTTGTCACGTCCACCATTCCTAAATTACTCTATGTCTTCTGTCGGGCTTCTTCTCCTGCCGTCCTTCTTAAGGCCCTCGTTGGTCGTCCTAAAATGTCCAGTGCTCGATGTATAAATGATTTTGTATAATGAGTCATATCAATTATAATTCATAGTAGAAGAACGTAAGTCACATACTTAAGGGAAGACAACAATCCTATAATAAGGCTCTACATCAAAGAACTTTGCGGTGAAACGTAGAAAGCCGTACAGATCCTAAGGACACTAGAACATGATTCTCTGATACCACCGGTGACACCTCATCGAATTAAATACTAGGTGAGCAGTCCTTTATTAAATTAAACCGAAGTGACCGTTTGGTTCATTCTTAGCATCATTGTGGAAAATAATTTATTTTATTTATAACCTAATAAATAATTAAGCCAAATGTCAAAATATTTATTTTTAATTATACCCAAATAATCCGTTAGTAAATTTTCATTATTTAAAACAAAAGCTATTTCCATTCCACTAGAGTAAAATAAATACTGAACGGGAGATAACTACTGAATTAAATAAGACTGGATAAAACATTCCAGTTCAAAGTCTCAAACCAAAAGTGTAATACTACACAATCCAACAAGAGAGGAAATGCCACTAAGAATAGTAAAATCTCTGAATAACTAAATTGGAAGCGGGCGACACATGTCCTAACTGGAATGTCTGAACTAGAATTGATTGGAAAGATAGAAGAATCTAATCTCAATAACCTACAGCTTCCACAATATCTATAGCTCGCCAAATGATCCATGCGTCCAAGTCTGGTGGCGACCCTGTGGCTGGGCACCTGATAATATATATATATATATATATATATATATATATAGCAAAAGAGAGGAGAATAGTAAGGAATGGGTCAGAGCCCGAGTTGTAAAAATATTTGTTTTAGCAAGTATTTAAAACTATAACGAAACAAGTATTATGTGCATGTTAGTTTCAAATCTAATATGAGATTCTCACCTCTCCATGATTGTGCACGTCTAACGTACATCTAACCCAACTTTTATATCACTCCCAACTAGGCCATAACCTTATACTTCTAACTATATCTCAAAGGAGTATCCCATATCTCCCATACAACACGTTATTAAAATAGGTTATCCCCCATAACTAAATTCCAACATATTCCCCGTTCGAATGGGTAAACTTTTATTCACTGAAATCATTCTACTTATCATTTTTATTATATCCACTAATTTCACATAGTAGAATTTCCGCCAAGTATATTCCTTTATATATACTCACAACATCCCTATATATACACTAATCATGCACCTCTTGGTTACGACCACTTAGTGCAAAGCATTTATTATTATTATTATTATTATTACCATATATACTAGTTTCACCAAGTAGAAATTTCCACAAGCACATATATACATATAGTCATAACATCCCTATATATATATATATATATATATACACAATAATCCTCCACCCTTAGGTTAAGACCACTTGGCGCAAATGCAACTCTGCTATCATATCCAGGTGCATCGCTCACTGCATATGGACAATTGGTTCGGCGTCTCTCATGAACCATGAATCTCATAACACAAATATTGGAGGCAAGTATACTCACCAGCGAAATGGGTCACGCACATACCTACGCTCCCATTCATCGATCGAAACTATCCTACGTCTCAGATAGCACGTATCCAAGTTCATATTCTCTGGGTACAAGTCAAATATCCCCCCATTAGGTCACCCGGGATAAGACTGTCCACTGTGCGAAACCTACTCCTGATAGAAAGCAGCGTAGGTATGCTATACACATAAATATAATCATATAATAGGCATTCACACATTCTATTAAAATTTATTAGCTATTCACCCAACCCATACATATATTTTCCATATGTAGTATTCTCTCATTACTACATATAATATTATTATTTCGATTATTCTCACTCGAAATTTCCACGGTTAACTCACTTTTCCAAAATATGTAAGGTATCATTCTACGAATATCCCCTAGCCATTCTGCACTATGCTAAAATCATCAAATGATAGTTTTCCTCACTCCAAATAACTGTACAATCGAATTGAACTAAAATAGGATTTTTCTAGATTTTGAACATGTCGTTCGAACCAGATTGGATGTCATTCAAACGACATGCATTCTCGTTCGAACCAAACTCAATCTCGTTCGAACGAGATTGAACAAAATCCACCCCTACCAAACTTGTTACGTTTTTCATATGTTACAGTTCATCTTCTTCAGAAATTCAGTCCTAATATCTCTAAATTCTTCATCCAAATCACCAAAATAGTAACTTAATTGATCTCCTGACATGCTTGGATGATTTCTTGCAACCTAGAATCATTAAATCTTTATAATACATCAATTAAATATGAAATCCCCAAATTGAACCATTAAAACCCTAGTTCTTCAACTTTCCATTTAAGACCCATTTAAAACCAAGATTCATTTCTCAATTATAACATATAATTTTAGGATTTATATTCTCCATACATAGGGATTCAATTCTTCATCAAGATAACTTTTAATCGATGGATCAAATTCTCTAAATTCACCCAATTCAAATCTAAATCATGTATTTGATACCTATGATAACATGAGCACAAATATTGCTAATAGAAAGCAAGTAATAAACACTTGGCTCAATTTTAATGGTCTGATCTGGTGATGAAATTTGTATAGACTTGTTCCTCATCTTTCGATCTACGCAAAGGTAGTCACAGTGGTGGAAGACGATGGTTTTTTTAGCATTAATCTCTTGGGGCTTGTTCTCTCTCACCCATTGTGGCTCGCCCTTGAATTTTGTGCATAATACCCTAACTTTTCCGTTACATAAATGATATTAACCATCTATAATTTTCGTCATTAACTAAACCCCAAAAATGCAATTTACCAAAACGCCCTCCCAGGATGCCCGTTAGGCCTAAAATGTCCCCGGGACCCAAACTAAACCCCCAGGTACACTATTCTGACTATCTCGACTCTTTCGAACTCAATAGCGCACTCGAAATGGTCATACGAGTTACTTAAAAACAATTTACTTCTTCAATCCATTAAATCAGTTCCAACACGACTCACACGAGCGTCCCGGCATAATATACCAAAATGTTACGTTTCACATTCACAACAAGTTGTAAAATTCTATAATTCCATATTACATAACGACACAGTAATATTCAACAATTATCATCAATAAGTATTAACCATTGGCACGCTAGTTAATAATTATTTTAATCTAAAATAATTAACTAACAATTTAATATCTCACCTTTTTAATATAATTAATCCAACAATAATAATAAATCTCATAATTATTTAATATCATAAAAATACGGGGTGTTACACTAAGAGCCATTGTCACTGACAATAACACATAATTCGAAAGTGGGTTTTTCAAAATTTTGTGATGAGCATGGCATCTAGCATCACTTTAGCTCAGTAGCGTATCCCCAGAGCAACGTCTAGGCAAAGGCTTCCAACAAAATGATGTTCGATGGCCTGAAAAGAGGCTAGAAATAAATAAAAAGGCGCTTGGGTAGATGAGCTTCCCCATGTCCTCTAGGCCTATCTTACTAAGCCTAGAAGGTCGGCTGGGGAAACACCCTTCACACTCACATATGGAATGGAATTTATTATCCTACTTAAAGTTGGTCTCTGTACCATGAGAACCCATTTGGTCGACCAAGGACTTAATGATGATGCCTTGGGAATTGAACTTGACCTAGAAGATAAACGAAGAGAACATGCTATGATTAAGTTGGCCTTATACCAGCACCAATTGTAAAGCAGTACAATAAAAAGTTCAATTTGAGGAATTTTGAGGAAGGAGATTATGTCCTAATGAATGTCCTCAACCGTGTAGTAAGACCGTCAGATGACAAACTGGGACCAAACTGGAAGGGACATTTCAAGGTGATCACGGACGATCTTCAAGGAGCTTATCACTTGAACATGCTGGAGGGCAGAGAGATACCAAGAGGATAAAATGCGGCCAACCTCAAGAAATTCTATTTTAGTATTCTTCCTTTATTATAGAACATTATGTTTATGCAAATTTTTATTTCAGACTCATGTTGCTCCTAAGTTAATACTTAATGAATAAAGGCTCATTTTTCTCTCACTATTGATAATCTCAGTTTTATATGATGTCTTGGGTATCTCGGTATTATGCACCATTTCCATTCGATAGCTCCACTCTCGAACACTAAGTAGGATTGCACCTAATTACAGTAAGCCTCTCTGCTTATTTCAGCCAAGGAATTTCCTCGGGCTAAACATAATTCCACTAGATTACTATAAGTCATTTAACTTATTCCAATCAAAGAATCTCCTCGTGCCGAGCAGGATTCATATTAATTAAAGTAAGCTACTAAGTTTGTTTCAATTAATTAAGGGAATCCTTAGTTCTTTGTCATATCAAACATAAATGACCTCACTAGTTTCCCAATCAATAATAAAAGGCCTATGAGGGATCCTTAGGTGACAATCCAACTTAGCATGGCCTCTAATTAAGGTTGGCCTCCAACTAATTTCATCGATAAAAATTCTGAACGTGTGGGTTGCCCAATAACTAGGTGCACTCTTTCCATCATCTTTTCGAGGCCTAAGGGAGTTTGATGACACGAACTAAAAAATAAGGGGGATGGAATGATACATGCTAAGGCATATTGAACAGGAAGAATACTCAAACAGTTATTACTAACTCATTTAATCGGCAAAATCCCAAGATGATAAACAATTAATATTAACTCATTTGGTCGACAAAAGCCCAAAATGAATAACAATTATTATCAAGTCCTCCCATTTGAGACACACAAAAGTTATTATTAACTATATTTAGTAAGCAATTGCCCAAAATATGCACCAACTAATAATTAGCCTTTATTCATTCGAAAAAGGCATGAAAATTATAAGATTACACTTGATAATATAAAATATACATGGTGATAAGTACATGGAAGAAGTGCAAAAAATATGTTATAAGGACATAGACTGTTCATGGTCCACGAGCCAAAAAAAATTATGTTTGCGCTCTATGACCATCATTTGGATTGGGAGCATACTCATCCTCGCTATCAGGATCCACCTCAAAATCATTTAGCATATGGTGAAGGATAGCATCCAGAGGGACCCACTGTCCATCCTTCCCAAAGCACTACAAAAAAAATTGTTTTTTACTACGGTGTCCAACCGTCTCAAAAATTCCTCTGGCCGTCTCAAAAGCCTTTTGTGACGCCTTTTGAGACGGCAAATAGACGTATTATTAGACCCCCATTTTAAAAGCTTTTTGAGATGGCAGAAGTCGTCTCAAAAAGTTTTTTTGAGACGGGAAATACGCCGTCTCAAAAGGTCACTGCTTATAGGACCCTTTTGAGATGGCAAAAAAGCCGTCTTTTAAAGTTATTTTTAGAGGCGCAAATAAACGTCCCAAAAGAGTTTTTGAGATGATAACTTAGCCGTCTCAAAAAGTCCTCATTTATGGAATCCTTTTGAGATGGCAAAGAAGCCGTCTTTAATCATTTTTGCACCAAAATTAAAATTCGATCCATTCCATAATATGCTCAATATACTTTTAAGTAAAAACTCTTAAAAATAATATATAACATCTTTGACATCCCATTTCAACAAATATAACACATAATCTTCCATTAAACTTAAATTATAGTCCATACAAAGATAAAATAGACAATTTCAACATTGTGACCATCACACTAAATATCTATACAAAATTTCACTTATCTCATTAGAAAAAATACATAAAAACCAATGAATTCCTAACATAAAATAATGCAAGTAAACTTGCCATCTTGAAGCATACGACCTCCATCAAACCATGTTTTGCCTTTTCCATAAAAGATTTCGACCTGCAATGAAATTTATTTAGTGTTAGTTACCGTAAACAAAGAAGTAATCTTTTTATTAGTTCCTATTTATAATAATCTTTAAAAACATTAACAAATTTGTATATCTTCTAAAAACACTTATTATTTAAAAAAAATCGACAGAGTCTCCTTTGTTTATTCGTGAAGACCAACCTGTTTAAACAAAAAAATTAACTAAAAAACAACGATAGAAATAGCCACAACATTGTAAACAACTACGGGCAGAATAGCCACAACATATATCCTACCTAACACTCCACATACTTATATAAAAAAATAAAATAAAGATGTGTTATTACCCAGTCGTTATGGGTCATTGAAGCAATGGAAGCATGGTGAGGGATAATACTCTAAAACTAACTCTACATTTCACTTCTCATTTTATTTCAGCTTTTATCTGTAGTAGTGCTTGTTTGTGATGAATCTATAATTCTTCGAGATCATTTCAATATTGAGTGTCTCGATCTTCAGTGTCTTGTCGATGTTGGGCCTCTCGATCTTCTTCGTCTTTCTATATCCACACCATTCTTGTCCTATATGAGATAGGTAAGTGTGTAACAATCGATTATCTGCAATTTTCCAAAGATATTTATGCATACATTATATTGGCATACATAAGTGAAGTCATATATAAGATAGGTAAGTTTGTTTTGGTACTCACATTGTTTAAAATTGGTGGTTGACACAGTAGGTTTGAAATGGCGCTTAATGATATCTAGTCATGAAATTGGTTTTTGCCACATCATCCCTTGCACGAAAGAGAAAATTGTATTCATGAATTAGCTACAACTCATAATTTTAAAAAAATATTCATCAGTTATAATATTTTCAAAAAATATTGGAAATATAATTTTTGAGAAGGATATTTTTAAAATAAAAATAAAACACTCCACATTAGTGTTATAAATCAGAATGGACTACCATAATGGAAGTAACAACCAAAGAAATGGAAAAAATTAGAGTTAACAACTATTGGAACGAACATTCGTGTAGTTATACATCAAAATGGATAGTTAAGTAGTGTTATACATCAAATTTAACATTCAATTGTCATTCTCCAAAAACATAGGTTACTAGTTTTACAACACAATGCACTGTACTATCTGCTCGTGGCCCAAACAATCCGATGTTATAGCCCGTGTCTACTCGCACCAGTAATTACTCTAGAAAGCACATTGTTTTCTGCGTTAAGTGAAAACAACATTGTTTAAAAACATGTAGCAAGTGTTTTCAATCAATTATCACATTAGTCTATTGAATTTTTCATGTGTAACAGGTGTTTTCCACCTAAAAGATACTAAGTTATCTTACCTAACTCCCAATTACAAAAAAGGAATTGTTATATAAGAAAACATATTATAACTTTTATATATGTTTTAACATATATAACAGTTGTTATAACATATAATAGTTATATATATAACATATAACTGTTATAACATATAACAGTTATATATATAACATATATAACTGTTATATGTTATAACAGCTGTTATATATGTGTTAAAACATATATAACTGTTATAACAGTCATATCTGTTATAACAGATATAACTTTTATTTTCCTCGGGTCATTTGGTGAGGGAGTGAACTTGGCCTCACCACACCAAATGTCTTTGTAGATGTCCACCCCCTTACCATGACCAATGGTACGACATGAGATCTTAGTGAGGATATATTTAAACTTACAAACGATCCTCCAAATGGTAGACCTCTGACTTGACCTTTATCATTTTGAAATATGCCCCCAATTACACCAGGTCCAGGGCATCCATTTGCTTTCCCATCAGTGTTGAGTTTAATCCAAGCAGGAGGGGGGAGCTAGTGTGTAGGGGTAATGGAAGGAGGAGGGGATGGCTTGCCATGAATGTGAAGGGAAGTTAAATTTCCAAGTCAGTTACAAAATTATACATTTGGCTAGGGAGGAATTTAGCAATGAATTTAGTACATGATAATATGAAGGACTAAAAGCTTCGGGGATGCACCCTCTAAATCTGTATGGATGGTTATGGTCAAATTGATTTAGGATTCAATGGATCTAGATTTACATGGTGGAATAAAAGCTTCGGGGATGAACTATTATGGAAAGAAATGATAAATTCTTTGCAAATTCATCTTGGCTTAATAATTAAACATATTAAAGTTGATCACCTGATTAGAACTGGTTCAGACGACGTCCTTCTTTTACTTAGTATTTCAAATGAATCTCAATCTCATTCTAGTGATATGCATCATAGCATGCTAAATAATACCCCTTATCTCATCACTAATGAGCAGAACTATGCTCTTTCCTATGTTCCCAAATTGGAAGAAGTCAAGGCTGCAGTTTTCAACATTAGTAGAGATAGTTCTCCATGTGTTGATTGATTAACGTGGGGGATTTTCAGATCTATATGGAATATCATTGGCATGGATATTCTAAAAATGGTAGAATGCTTCTTCTCATGAATTATTCTCTCAAATTAATTTAAAAAATAAAGGCTTTAATCTAGCTATTAAGCTTGGCATGTCTAAAGAATATGATATAGTTGCATACCATGTTTTAATAGTTATATCAAGGAAATATGGCTTCAATGAACTTTTCATTGATTTAATTTGGAGATTAGTTTCCAATGTTTGGATTTTTATCATTTTTAACAGTGACATTCACGGATTCTTCCTTAATACTAATGGTATTCGACGAGGGGATCCTATTTCCCCAAGTCTATTTATTATATTTGTAGAGGTTCTTTCCAAGAGCCTGGACCCTATTTCCCCAGTTACAGAATTATACATTTGTCCAGGGAGGAATTTAGCATTGAATTTAGTCCATGATAATATAAAGGACTTATTAGCAGAGATGCAGGAACTCTTCCCCTTGAATATAGTGTAGTTTCTGTTTCTCCAAATGACTTCAAAGATGAGCATAGAGGAGGCAAGTCAGATATTGAAGAGCTATGGGCTTAATTTCATGGAGCAAATGATATTCCAAAGTTAGGGGATCGACAAATCCCTGCTTAGATGTATTTTAAACATCTCAAAATTCCATTTCCATAGCTCAAAAGCATATGGACAAGCAAAGAAAAGATGATCCACAGTTTCAATGTGAGATGAGAAAAGAGTGTAGATTGGGATTATTGATGAATAAAACTTGCAAAACCAATGCAATGTAGGGATTTTACCCAGGATGATCCTCCAAACAAGCACAAAAATTATAGGGGGGATATAAGGCTTCCACAGGTGTTATAACAGTTATATATGTCATAACAATTATAACTGTTATAACATATAACTGCCATATATATATATATATATATATGTGTGTGTGTGTGTGTGTGTGTGTGTGTGATGAAAAGTGTGTTCGAATCCCACTGTAATCCCATTATTTTTTTTAATTTTTTTTTTAAATGAATGTGCCTCGGCGAGCTGCTTTGCCACAATCTAATGTACAATCACTACAAACCCTTCAAAACCTAAAAATCCTAAAACACATCTCTACTAGTTTTGTGTCATCTGCCGACATCTTCAACTTGAGAGGCCTCCTCTATAAATGTTGGGGTCTCAACTTTGTCAGCATTCTCGCGACTTACAAGATCATTGTACATTTTTAGAGAAACCTTGGAGAACTCAGTCAAGGACTCGAAAACTCGTCCAAAACCCGTCCAAAACCTTGGCAGCTTCTCCGTGGAAGATAACCAATCACTGGATAAAATGAATAGTGGGGGCCACTCGCTCGACACGGTGGGGTCGTATTCCTGCCCCTTGAGTAGAATTCAACTTCAGGGGCAACAAACTTGGAAATCCATCCATGGAGAGCTTCGATGTATGCTTTTTGGGATGAGATATAGTCTGTGAAGCACACACGCCAATTCTGAATCTCTATCTCCAGCTGATGTGTGGCAACGTCGGTGAGAGTTATTGCAGAATTTTCCATACGTCGGACAGATAAATGTTTTTACTTCAAACATGATCTTGTTCTGAATCTCATGGGACTCCGACATGATCTTCTATGTTCTCATCAAACCTTGTAGGAGTTCAATTATTTGGGGCTGCAGCTCATCATCTCTTAGGTCCTCAATTCTTTTTAGATTGATTCAGTGCTTCGAATTGCGAATAAATTCTGCTATATAAATATTTTACTGCAGCCCTGGTCTTGTCCACAGTGACTCCTTCATCTCCTCTAGCATCTTGATTTCTTAGTTGGTTGCATTTCTTATCGTAAATCTTCCGAGTGCTATCACCAGCCTTAACTTCTTGATAGAGTTTTTTCTCCCAAGCATACAGCCTTCCTAGCGTCAAAGAATGGCTTCCCGATTCCATCCCACCATAGTCATCGAAAAGATCATTCTTAAATTCAGTCCATGTTGAAGAGTTTTTGGAACTTGATGCCACTAGGATCTTACGTGATGGAGAGCGAGATGAAGTCGAACCAAGAGATTGCTTGGATGAGTTTTGCTGAATTCTCTTTGATTTCCTCCAAGTCAAATTGAAAATTAACCCTATCAGTCACTAAGATGACATTTTCTCTCTCTGCATATTGACACTACTTCTTGTTCTTCCTCTAGATTTGACGCAACACACCCCATTATCAAAGGCAACCTAAATCAGGGTCGTTAAATCCAATTATTCTCCATGAAACTGAAAAAGGAAAACAGAGATAGAGGAAATTACTGCCTGCTGAGGAGAATAATAATGAGATAGAGGAAATTAATCAAGATCTATGTAGTAATGAAGACAATTTCTACCAACACCTCTGCAATGAGTAAAATACTCCAAAATGGTGTCCAGATGTAAAGCCTGCCTCCAAAATTGTGAATCATCTCATCATTTTTTTATTGACTGCCCTGTGATTAATCAGGTTTGGAACTTATTCTATGGCTTAATGGGGATTAAAACCGAAAGATTCAACATCTCTATGCTCGTGTTAAGCTGGTGGCTCAAAGCAAATTCTCAAGACTACTTCAAATTCTTGTGTAAAGCTATTCCGTTGGTGGTGTGTTGGGAGGTGTGGAAAAAAAGGAGAGTCAGTGAGGTTAAACAATTAAAAATCTATGAGATTTAGTAACTACTGGATGAAACTTTAGAGAACGCAAGCATAAATGCTACAATAAAGAGGTAAATTTGCGAGATTTAGCATCTACTCGACAAAACTTTAAAAATCGTGAGTTTTAGTCCAGTGCACTAGAGGGTCTTAAAACAAAGTTTCAAGAACACTCATTAGAGTCCCTCTGTGTGCCATTGCAATAGAGGGTCATAATATTACGCACCCGATATTCATTAAGGATTTAGATCACCTTAGAATGAAAAATGACTTGCTACTACTATAGAATTAAGTTCCTGTTTGTCCAGGGTGGTTGTTTAGAATTAGCATCGTTGTGCATTAATGACTTCACCGAAACATTCTTGAGGAATCCGATTTCTTACAAGAAGTGTTCCCCTTATGTATCACGTTTCATCACATTTTATGCTATGCTCATGGACACACTCATTGATTCTAAGGAAGATGTTGATTTTTTGTAAAGGGTCTACATTACCTCTAAATATCTTTTTTTTAGAGTATCAACATGTTTTCACCATGAGAACACCTTAAAAGGACAACAAACTTGCGATTTTGGTTAGTCAATCATATGTTAATGAATCAAATTCGCCCACTTGTACTATATCGAATCCCTAAAAATCATAACCATCATTAGATCTAATTTACTCCAGATCTGATTTCACAAAAAACTTACCCATCTAACACAACCATCCATGAAAGAAAAATGATTTGAGATCTGAGATTAATCCAAAAATGATGAGGTACCATACTTTGGTACCCATTATGGTGTATGCGCCTCTTTTTAGGCTACTCGATTACTATTTTGATTTTTTGACTCCTAAATCTTATTTTTAATTCTAAAACAATCGTATAGTAGTCAATTGCAGACCGGAAGTTCAGTGAGGACACGATCACTTCACTTAGGTTACTTTTGGGTGTCTTGGGGTATTTGTGCCTCATTTCGTGCCACTCAGATCAATGTTTAAAAAGGCGAAATGAGGCGCGCCTCGAGGCGAGGCAAACGCTAGGAGGACTGAGGCTTACGCCTTGTATGGAAGAGGCGTACACCTTGAGGCATATGAGGCATGCACCTCTTTTTTGCTGCTGATTAAATAAAAAAGTCACGTGGATTGTTTTTTGATTTACTTAAAATACAAAAATTCGATTCAGAGATGAAACTCCAGTTGACAAGTCTTGCTGTGAAATTATTAAGTTTAACTTGTTCATCCTCCGCAGTTAACAAGTTTTTAGGTACATCTGTTGAAAAAAGTTTAGGCTTACGCCTTGAATCACCTCGAGACTTACACCTCGCCTTGAAAAAAGTTTAGCATTCGAATGTTAAGATTTAGCATTTGATTTGGTGTTGAATAACATTGATTTAAAACATTGTCAAATACTAATGATTGGAATTGGATTTGGAGATGAAACATCACGAACAAAATCAAACACTTTTTATTTTGGATGTACTCGAATTCTCTTCCAACCGCCGAGTGTTTCTTGCGAAGGAATATGAACCCACAAAAATTCTCTTGTTATGTTTGTAAGAATTGTCTCAATTCATTGGACCACATCATTCACAAATGTCCAATTTCATTGAAGGTGTGGGGCCTTTGTGGACTGTCTGAGAAGGGCATAACTAAAGGCAGGGGAAATGAAGGATAGTCTAGAAAGGAACAAATGTTTGAGAATAGTTGTGTCGTAGCTTGGGATATTGGCGGAATCTCATCCTCGTGTTCCACGGGGAGCAACGTTCGAAACCGATGCAAATATTCATCCTTTAAGAGAAGGAAAAAGGTTCAGGTGACAAAAAACATTCGCAATAGATACGAGCACCAGATGGGACTCTCATAATCAATTTCGACGCGCCTAAATTTGAAGAGTAAAAGTGATAGCCCGGGATCGTTTGTTACGGATCTCTCTAAAAGAATTTCGAAACCGCTTGATTCTGAACATGCGGAATATTTGGCAGCACATATGGCGGTCTCTTTTACCACAAGGATGAATCATGCGCATCTTATAAAATGAAGATTGGGCTGCAAATGGAAGTATTATAGAAGCAGTAAAAAATTCCTAGGATGGGCCAACGTGCTACATTTCCTCTGTTAGGAGGAGAGGCAATGTGCCATCTCATTGTTTGGCTCTGTATGCTGAGAACATTTCTCATTACACAATTTGGGAGGCGATGCCTCTAGTTTTTTTAGAGGCTTGTTTTCTCAATGATGTAATCGAATGTTTTGATAAATGAAATTCAGTCTGCTGTCAAAACAAAAGAGAAAACACAAGTGTGAAACTAGGCCTGTTAACTGATTCTGCCGTGACATACTGGGTACATATAAGAAATTGCTCAAAATATACCCGATTCATTAGAGCCCTGTGTAGTTTGTGACATCATACTACCTCATATAACTTTTAAATTCCTGTTAAACCCGAAAAGAAAAAGACACTTGAAATCTTCATTGTCTAAACCTTGAAATAGAGGAAGATGTTCCTAGCTTGAGAAACATACTTCTCTCAATTCCAGAAGACAAATACATAGCAATGCAGCGTAGAGTAAAGATGGTCCAGCAGCATTTCCTTTGGCACAAAAATCCTGTCAAGTATGACTTATTTCATATGACCCTTCACTCCATTCGGTACAATAGACTTTTTCAAGTATGAGTAATGTTTAAAACGTGCAAAAAAACTTATGTGCACTCATTTTACAAATTTGTATGATAGTGAACTAGAAAATATTTTGGATGTGAGGTTCATATATGATGTGCAGACTGTACATTAGTTTGTCGACAAAGTAGTTCCATACTACCGCAGATGTATACATGACTAGACATTGTAGTCCTCTTAGATTCTATCATTAATTAGGTCCATAGTTTCATATTGATCTTTTAAGGGACATTTAATAAAAAGTTTTCTAATTTTCACTGTTTAATTTTCATACATCTCTATATATGTTGGTACATTGATATTATTAATGTTAGATCCCCAATCCACTGTCCGTTAACAAGACTTGTACATCATTCTCACTAAATTGCATGTCACTGAGATTATAGTTTATTGAATGGTTCAAAATATATAAGCAACCATGGAAACTAAGTTATTTACTTGATACAAGTTGGTAGATGGTCCTTAGTGTCCCTAGGGGACAAATAGGACTCTCTTAACAATTAGGTTACGCTTGCTAATTCATGTATCCCAACTTACTCCCACTAGCACTAGCACATGTACAAGGCATGAGTAGCTTGTTTCAACCTGATCAGTTGAATAAGTACATCACGACCCCATGATATGATCTTATTACCCAATGGCATGAGCCATCCCAAATATATGTCAAATGACCCTCCTCATATTGAGATGTATGTCCTCCATGCATTTATTGTTAATAATGGATGGGGGATACAAGTGTCAGCTGACATCCCTTAACTAATTAAGAATTTCAGTTGTATGATGCGTACACTAAAGGTCCTCTATAACATAGTTTCTCTCATGGATATGTTATTTAGTTGGAAATAACATGTCAAAAGGGCGGCGAATATGGGATAACAAACAAAATCATAAAAATGTTACCAATAATGGTATTCCAATTGTTATGTTAAAACATTTGGATCAGATAGTCTAGAGACATGATTCTTGTACCCCTCATACTTCGTAAAGGTCCTCACTAAGCATCTCCCTCTATAGGACATTTCTTATTTGACTTTTTTAAAATGTCAAATCAGTTCGACATGCCAGGAGACATGTTAGTAATGAAGTATGGATTTTGTGTCCGCGAGAATATTCGACCCGAGCACGTCACCTCTGACGAGATGTCCATGCTTCATAGGTCCCCAATACATAGTTATTTTAATGTTAAGATTTACCATTTGATATGGTGTTGGATAACATTGGCGATTTTTTATGGTGATGGATGTGGGTATTAATTTATTCCATCACATATACTACAAATTAAATCATAATCGAATAATAAATCAAATTAATGGCATAACCTCCTTCCAAAGGACATGAATTAGATGATCAATATAAACAAGCATATCAATAACCAAACTAGTAGACAAATATTATGATATGTTAATCAAAAATCTATACTACAACAACCAATTAACAATCCGAGTTTTCAATTGGCTCACCCTCAACCTCCTATCACCACTACAAATCAATCCAGGTTTTCAATTGGCTCGCCCTCAACATCATATCATCACTACAAATCATATGTAATGAAATTAATGATCTAGCTCAATAATTAAGAATTATAATTACCTCTTACATGTGTCAATTCAGTGTTGGAACTTGAATGTCCGAGATTAGCTACTTCATATCACGCAAGTAGTAGCTCCCTATCAAATATCCATAAATGAAAAACATGTGTATCAAGGATGGAGCCAAATATGAAAAACAAATGTGTTTTTACACAAACTACCACTATGTACATACTTGAACTATTTCCGTCTTAAAAAACGGCAAAAATGACGAGGGGGAGGCATTAATAACAAAATATAATATACTTTTCATTTAATTTTTAGTGCAACCTATTTTCATAAATAATGTTTAACCCCTCCCAAAATATTTTTGGTTTAATGCTGCTCAAGTGGCTCCATAGCGTGCCTGCAACGGTGGAACATTGCTATTCATGTTGTTAAACTAGGCGCTATGTATATGTATATAAACACAAATATATAAACATGAAATTTTCAAATGGTTGAACATGATTTTTTGAAATTCAGATTACTATTCATGTCGTTAAATTAGACGCGCGTGCGCACGCACACACACACATACACACACAGATATATATATATATATATATATATATATATATATATATATATATATATATATATATATATATATATATATATATATATATATATATATATATATATATATATATATAATTAAAGAAGACTAAGAAATTCTAGTGTTATCTTGTAAAATTAAATCGTTTAAGGGTGTATGAATAATAAGAAGAAAAGTTAAAAGAATGAAGTTATTATCTCACTTAATTTAAATGCATGTGTTTTACTTACGATTTAACTGTCATTATGAAATACTGAACCATGTTAATTTTAATAAATTAGCTTCATAACTACTTTTGTTTTTTAAATGCAAAGTAGATGAAAGTATGTATGTATACACACACACACACACACACACGTATAAAAATATAGTTATATGTCGTCGTGTCTTTGCCATGTCGTGTCCCTTTTTTTTGGTTTCCTGTGTCGGTGTGTCCATGTCGTGTCGGGCACGACTCACGTATCCGTGTTCGTGCTTTATATTCCCATGAGATGCTTGGATAACATTGATGATTTTTTCCACGGTGATGCATGTTTGAATTAATTTGAGTCCATCACAAAATAGAATCATAATCGAATAGTAAATCAAATTAATGGCATGAACTACTCGCTAAGGACATGAATTAAATAATACAAACAAACATATCAATAATTCTAACTAAAATTCACACAAATAAGTATACAAATATTTTCATAAATTAATCTTAAAACTATACTATAACAACCAATTGACAATCCGAATTTTCAATTGGCTCACCCTCAACCTCCTATCACCAATACAAATCAATCGAGTACAAAACTAATGATATTAATCAATGACCAAGAATTAAAATTACCTTTATTCGTATCAATTCGACAATACTAGTTTGTCTTCCTGCAAAAAAAACACAAATAAATAAATGACGATACAAAGTGAATATGGAAATTTTCAAACATGAGTTGAAATAAACTAATAATTCAAACATAAGTCTTCACTACACAACATGACAAATTCTCAACAAAAAAAAATAGAAATTGCATCCAACACGGGTTTATGTGTAACATGGGCGATGATGGGGATGAAATGCGATTTACCTCAGTTTAACAGTGACAGATGTGCGATGGGGATGAGATGCAATGGGAAATGGCAAATGGCGAGGGCTGGAACTAGGCTAGAGCGGTTAGGGCTAGAAAGCTAGGGCAAGGGGCGGATGGGTGCGATGCAGGTGAAGAAGAAAATAACCGAGTTGTTCCTTTTTGTGTGTCTTTTACTTTCATTTTTTTATTTTCTAATGCTTACAAGAAGCGGGAGGCTAAAAATTTACGAGAGAGGGAAACAAAAATTCGTGTAGCCGTCTCATATGGTATACCTTTTGAGACGGCACTCATTTGCGGTCTTTTTAGATAATACTTTTTGAGACGGGAAATAAAAGCTGTTTTAAAAAGTATAATTTTTAAGACAGTTAATTTTTGTTGTCCTAAAAGGTGAGTTTTAGAGACCCAATTTTTTGCCGTCTCAAAAGCCTCCGTAGTAAAAAGCAAATTTTTTTTTAGTGAAGGGAGGTCGACGATACGTTGGACAATCCACCTAGTATATATAATACATCTTGGAATCCTTAGGTTCTTTGAGCACTTTAAGGGCGTTCAGCCACCCATGCTTGTACACCACGTCTTGGGCCTCTTGGAATCGTGCAGGGGCATCGTTCCATCCTTCATCATAACCTACTACCCATGTAGCCTAGGGACCCATCCTGAAGGGATATATCAGCTTCCTGATGTTGGCCTATTGCTCGACTTTGATAATATTCTTCCTCTAAAGATCCCCCTCCAGCGCTGAGATCTTTTTCTTTAAGGTATCATTCTCAGCCGTAATTAGTTCACTGACCTTACCTACATCCTTTCTTATGACAAGATGGGCCTTTAGGTTGGTTATCACCTCATATATAAAGGAGACTATATCCTCCATATCCTGGAGGTCGTCCTTCAGTTTGGCAACTAGTTCAACTTGGTTCTCGTCTTGACCTCGCTTAATGTCCCCTCAGCTTAGTTAGTAGGATGGCTAGAATAAGGATCCTACTCACTAATCGAAGAAGGGACCGATAGATTTTTTTAAATTATTCTAATTTAAGAGAGACCCCTACTACCTTCAAGGCTTGGTCCCAGCCCTTCTTGAAAGATAACTTTTATACGTAGGCGATATGGATATCTTCATCGTCATAAGTTGCATTTTAGCCTTCAGAGTAATTATTATCCTTGATCTCAAGGACCTCACCCTCCAGGTTCTATCCCCCTCAGCCAAATTATTCTTATCCCCAACCAACTTTTCCTTCTCCACATCTATAAGGTTGTTGTCCATTTTTAATTCGGTTAAAGCCTCCCTCTCCATCTCGATGGTCTTTTGAGCATCAGATAAGTCCTTCTGGGACTTCTTCAGATATTGGTCCAGCTCCTGGTTCTTCCTGGATTAGCAGGCATGATCATCCAGAAAAGTTGTAAAGTCTGTTACAAATTGAAAACAAAGGCAGAGAAGTTAGTATGGGAAAGCAAAACACTTCAAGATAATAAATAGGGAAGAGTGGCCACTTACCAGAGCGAGTACTTGTATAGACTTAAGGGCCAGCTGGTCAGAAACCAACCTTAATGAATGCTTATGATCGAAAGCAAGCATTGTCACTTCAACAGACCTGGGACAAGGGTCGGGTTATTAGTCATTCTATCTCCTTGAACAGTAATAAAGAGAGAGAGAGAGGGAAGACTTTACAGAAGCTCTAATGGGCTTATTCTTTTTCCTATCTTCTTCTATGCTCCTCACTTTTTCTTTCTTCTTCCATCCTATTCTCCTTTTCCCTCTTTTTCTTCTTTCCCTCCTCCTCCTTAGTTCACGATCTAGAACCACTAGTTTGAGGGGAGTCCCTCTCAGACTTTTTTTAGCACCTTGACCCTATTGTATAGTAGGACCTTATCATCATCGTCCTCGATCCCTAATAGCAGTCTCCTCTTTGGGGGAGCCATTTCTTCTTCTTCTTCTTCTCATTGGGATTAGGAATCTACGTCCGCTGGACTAGATGAGCTAGAAGTCTCCTTATCTAGAAGAACGATCTCAGTAACTTCGTCCACCAAGCGAACAATGAAGCTAGAGGTGGTATTGGTGTATTTTAATAAATAAGTAGCAGATCGAGGAAGCTCACCACCAGATAACCTATCCTTTATCACCCAATCCTATCGTAGATCATCAATCCTTATAAGATGAAAAGGTCATTCCTTGTTCTTATCTCGATTTGAAAAAAGATAAAGCACATATACATTAGCAAACTGAGTAAATAGCAAGAACAAAAATTCAATAATTTACAGAAGAAAGCAATTAAGAACCTATGTGATCCTTCCCCTAATCAGGGAAAAAGGGGCCTATGCGCCTCTCACCCTCAGGAAAGGGAGGATATTGGCAGTTCTTGGCCATAAAACTCTAATCCCAATATCCTTTATTGGAATCAAGCAGGTTCACGACTAAGATCTTCTTAGCCTTCCACACTTTCAGGTACAGAAGACCATGAGAAGTATGCGACAAGATATCGCTTGATCTCATGGACCCCAAAGTTTTTCTCATACATTTCATTGATCCCACGGACTCCATTTACTATCCTCTATGTTTTGAGGACACATTGGGAAGGAACGACATCAAAATAATCAAAGAATTTCATAAATACGCGATTTGGAGGAAAGGTTAAACCCCCTTGAACCACAACCAGGGTGTGTATCCAGTGACCCTCATCCATGTCCTCGACATTTTTGGGCACGGGGGCATAGTTACCCTCCACCCAGTACAGTATAGAGTACTTTTTTTAAACTCTTATACAGTTCCACCATCGAGAATGATCATTGAAGAATGAATTTTAAACTATAAAGACTATGAACAAAAATGATGAAGAAGGGAAGCAGGATAGAGGAATTTACAATAAAAAAATGTTGTAAGGAAACTCAAAAAGTTAGTGAACAAGAAGGACGGCTCATATATAAGTCCACGGAGAAGAAATGCTTGGAACACAAAGTGACGATTGCTTGTAGTTGAAATATGTTTGAACCTCGTGCGAATGATGAGAAACAGTTCCCAAGAAGGATTTCGACCCCCATCATTTCGAGGATATTTTGAGTTTACCTTCAAATTAGCTCGGACGAGTGAACCCTCAATAGTTCAGGAGTTTTATAGAAATTACATGCCGATTTTTAGTAGTTCTAGGTTATGAGCTTCAAACTTAAAATATATTGGCCCATCATATCATCCCAAATATTTTAGGGGCAATTATAGGGGATATTTTATGGATCAAGCCCAATCACGCAGCCGACCAGTCCAGTACATGGAGTGGACTGCCCGACCCAGTTAAAACATTAGATTTTTTACCATGTATTTAACATGTTCTTAAATACATTGCGATAGGCTCAAATCGGTTACAAATAATCTCGGGCAGATATTCAGGGACTCCTACGAGCTATCTACAAGATGGATGAATTACTTGTACAGTTCAACCATTTAATTACCACTATAAATATAAACGCTAACCCCAAGGCAAAGGGGATGTCATTCTGATTACTTAAGAGACATTAATAAAGAGTAGTAACCTCACCGTGGATGTAGGTAAATTGCCGAACCATGTACATTTAGTGATATGTGTGTGACTATTTACTTTCCGCATTCGTATACTTTCTGTAATTTTTTATTGTGATAATTTTTTCCCCGCAATTTGATTTCTTTTTTGTTCCAATCATAGTTTTGTTTGTTCTGATTTAGATTTGGGCATGAGTTTTGTTGGTGATCGACTTGGTTTTTATTTAATATTCTGAATTGTTTTACATTTTGATCGATTTTCTATAATTGACTAGGGTTAAAATTTAATTTTTAAGTTCTATCCTAAGGAAGATGAAGTCAATGTAGATCATGTGTTTAATTATAAGAGAAAGGAAATTAGGGTTAGGATAAACGAAAATGAACTTGGGAAGAAGAGGAGGGGCATTTTGTCTTTACATTATCATGGGAGAATGTCTATTTATCACTAATAAATCGTAGAAAACATTGTCAAAGTTATGTTAGTTAGCGAATGGATATCCTTAATTTTGAAACAGCAAAATGTTAAGTCCAATTCTGACATTATTCTAGTGGGAAAAAAAACATATTTTTATAGTTTTTTACACTTTAATCCCATTTTGAAATTTTAAAGTGTCACTCATCCCATTTATTTTTATAATTATAAATAGTCTCATAATTTCTCATAACCGCCTCTAACCATCCTTCTATATTTTCTTAAAAAATTACACAGATCTCATGAACTTTTCAACCATCACTCTATAGAATCAACAACTAAAAATAAAAAGACATGAAATGGGGTGTAAGTAAATCATCCAATGTGAAACTAAATACTTAAGATCCCTTTTTATTATGTGTTGGATTATAGGCTCACGAATTGAACATATGGAGTTAAAGCCTAAAGCTACACACGTTAAACTGGAAGAAGAGAAGAAGAGTTAGTTATTATAGTTAGTCTGTTATTTCTTATAGTAAGATAGTTATTTCTTATTTTTGCCTTGTATAAATATGGTTCAAGAGCTCTATATATAATTTGATTCATTCTATTAATGAAAGTATTTTCAATTCATTTCCTCTGTTTTCATCTCTTCAACCTTTCCTTACAAGCCAAAACCGTGATTTATTTAAAACTTGACATGGTATTAGATTGAAAATCTTTTAGATTTTGCGACCTTACATTCAATTCTTACATTCTGAATTACAAAGTTTTTTCTCTAAAATCTTTGTAATTTTCCGTATACATAATTTCTTGCATTTCTTAGAGAAGTTCAATACATGACTTCTAACGACGAAGATTTTGTCAGTTGTCATATTTCTCATCGAACGATCAGTTCTTTGGATGATTCATCAAGTCCATACTACTTGCATTCAATCGATAACCCTGGTGCATTGATTGTTTCAAAAATCATTACTAGTTATAATTACATCGCATGGAACCGATCAATCACTATCGCTCTAACAGTCAAGAACAAAGCAACGTTCATTGACAGTACTATTCTTGCTCCTGCTGTTAATCATCATGTCTTTCATTCTTCTTGGTTATGTGCCAATAACTTGGTTCTCTCATGGTTAATGAATTCCATTTCCAAGAAAATAAGGAATAATCTTCTTTATGTTGCATCTATAGTTGATCTTTGGAAATAGTTGAAAACTAGCTACTTAAGAAGCGATGGTCCGAGAGTTTTTCATCTAGAAAAATCTCCAAGTTCTATTACTCAGGGTTCTTTATCGATCACTGAGTATTTTAGTTCTTTTAAGACCTTATGGGATGAGTATGTTAATTACAGACCATTCCCAATGTGTAGCTGTGGAAAGATGGCAATATGTACCTGCAACCTGTTTCATTTTTTGCTAATTAGACATCAGTTTGATTATATGTTAAAATTCTTGGTTGGATTAAATGACTCATACGCATCGATTCGAAGCTAATTGCTTATGGTTTCACCATTGCCGCCGAGTATGTCAAAAGTATTCTCTTTACTACTTTAAGAGGAAAGCCAGAGACAACTCAATAATTCTGTCAATAATGAATCTCCTGCTTTATTTGCCAAACAGAATAATCAGCCATCTGTTCCATTGAAGTTTTCCAAAGACAAGCAAAATAAATCATCTCTATATTGCACTCACTGTGGATACAGTGGAGATACAGTAGATAAATCTGTCCAACTTCATAGTTACCCTCCTTACTAGAATGGACCAAAAGGGAAACATAATACACCCGCTACTCATGTTGCTATGTCAACCTATGAGGTCTACATTCAAAATAGTAACGAGAATCAAAAGTTTTCTTAACTCCGAGGAATTCAATAAATTTCTAGAACTTACTAATTCTAACTCATCTCCAATATCTACCTAAAAAACTTTACCATCTGTAAACATTGTTACCTCTGAATTCCCCAGTAAACCTTCAAACTTTTTCTATTCTGTTTCTTCATCTTTACAACATGCATCCTCATGGATTCTGGATACAGGTGCAACAGATCTTATGATCTGTTCAGTATTATTATATTCATCTACACCTAAATTAATCCATTTTTCTATTAATTTTGCCAAATGGGAGTTCTATCCTAACTTCACATATTGGCAATATTCGTCTCTCAACACATTATATTTGCACGATGTATTATGTGTTCCCATTTTTTTATTAAATTTACTCTCTGTTTATAAACTAATAAAGCAGTCTAATGTTTTTGTCTACTTCTTTGACTCTTATTAACTTTTACATGACCAATCAACAAAAAAGATGGTTGGGATTGCCTTTAAGAAACATGGATTGTCCACCTAACTCAAGCTACTTCAAAAGCTGTTGCCTGCAATTAACCCAAGTTTAATTATTCATCTTTTGTTTAAGATATTACTCAAAATCAATTAGATACATGGCATTACATATTAGGCCATATTTTGACTCAAGATTACGTTTTCTTATATAGCTAGAATCATACATATCTTTCAATTCTACTAATGTCTATGATGTATGTCAATTAGCAAAGCAAAGAAATCTTTCATTTCCTGTATCTCAACCCAGTTCAAATTAAATGTTTGACTTGATCCATTGTGATATATGGGGTCACTTCAATGTTGTTTCCTACTTTGGTTTTAAATATTTCCTTACTGTAATTGATGACTACACACATTGTACTTGGGTATACATGCTCAAAATGAAATATGTAGTTCCTTCTGTCCTCAAAAATTTCTACAAAACGGTAGAAACAAATTTTAGTGTTCCTAATTACATAGTAAGGTCAGAAAATGGACCTGAATTCCCTTTGTCTCAATTTTACAATGACAATGGCATTATTCATTAAAGAAGTTATGGAAAGGAAACATCAGCATTTATTGAATACTGCCAGGGCATTAATATTTCAAGTAAGCATACCTTTAACTTTTTGGAGTGACTGTGTGTTAACTGCAGCACACATTATAAACATAATTCCTACTCTTCTTCTTAGAAACAAAACACCAATCGAAATGCTATTTGATAAACCACATAATCTTTTTGTGTTTGGTTGCCTTTTCTTTGCTTCAACACTCACAAATCATAGACATATATTTGACCCGAGAGCTACAAGATGTCTATTCTTAGGTTATCCTTCTGATATAAAAGGCTATAAATTAATGGACCTTAGCACAAATAAGGTATTCATCTGAAGAAATGCAGTCTTTTTTCAAAATGTCTTTCCTTTTAAGGCTTTTCCACATAATCTTAAAACACATACCTACTTATTTCCTCCAACAAACTCTACTTTAGATTTTTATTTTCATTCTTCCAGTATTCGTTCTCATGATGTTCATTCTGATCAAAATCTAGCTTCACATCAGAACCTTAATTCATATCAGAATTTTATATCAAATTAAAATCTCACTTAGATCGGATTCTTTTAAACCATCAACTACCTTCAAAGAATGAACCTGCTCCTCAAATAGCCTCACAACATCTTAGAAAATCTTTAAGAATTAAACATATACCAAATTACTTGAAGGATGATTATTATAATACTGCTTCACAAGTTCCAAATGCAACTCACCCATTTCCTAGTGTTGATTTCTCTCATAGTAAAGGTATTTTATATCCCATATCTAATTTTTGTTCTGCAATTTGATTGTTCTCTTTCCATAAACCCTTTCTAGTATCTCTTTCAGACTCCCAAGAACCCAAAAATTATAAAATGTCTGCTAAAATTCTTGAATGGCAAGCTGCTATGCAAAATGAAATAAATGCCTTAGAGTTAAATAATACTTGGGAACTTGTTACTCTTCCTAAAAATAAATAGACCATAGTTTGTAAGTGGGTATTTGAATCAAGTATAAGGAAGACGGAACTATAGAAAGACACAAATCTAGATTGGTAGCTAAAGGCTACACACAATAAGAAGGATTAGACTTCTTTGACACTTTTTCTCTAGTAGCAAAGATTGCCTCTACTCGCCTACTGCTTGCTATAGTTGCTATTAAAAATTAGCGTATTCACCAATTAGATGTTAATAATGCATTTTTACATGGTGAATTGCATAAAGAAGTCTATATGGAATTGCCCCTTGTTTGGTTGCTAAAGAAGAAAATAAAGTTTTTAAACTCCTTAAGAGTCTCCATGGTTTGAAACAAGCATCTAGGCAATGGTTTGCCAAACTGTCCATAACTATTCTTGACTATAGTTTTACTTAAGGTAGCTCAGATTGTTCTCTATTTATCAACAAATCTGAATCATTTTTCATAGCTTTATTAGTCTATGTAGATGATATTCTTTTGTCTAGTGATAACTTGCTTGAAATACAATTGCTCAAAACTTCTCTACTTGATAAGTTTACAATTAAAGATTTGGGGGAACTCAAGTACTTTCTCAAATTGGAGGTGGCAAGATATAAAACTGGCATATCAATTTGTTAAAGAAAGTATGCTCTAGACATACTTGAATAAATTGGAATTCTTGGTGCAAGACCTAAAGCTTTTCCAATGGAATCAAATTTAAAGATCACTGCTTTCTAATTTATATGAAGATCCTTCAGCGTGTAGAAGATTAGTTGGGAGATTTTTATACATAACAATAACTCGACCTGATCTTGTTTATTCAGTCTAAGTTCTCCGTTAATTTTTAGACAAACCAACTATCTGTCATTGACAAGCAACCATTCGAGTTCTTATGTATCTGAAGGCAATACCTAGATAAGGATTATTCTTCCCAGCTTCATCAGAATTAGAGCTCAAAGGTTTTTCTAACATTGATTAGGTAGGGTGTATTGACACTCGAAGAAGTGTAACATGCGTTGCCATTTTCTTGGGTGACTCATTAATTTCATGGAAGAGGAAAAATCAAGCTACCATAAGCAAATCTTCCGCAGAATGAGAATAAAAGAACCTTGCTTCAACATCTTGTGAAATTCAATGGATCCTTTATGCACTACACGATCTAAATATCAATCACTAATAACCAACTTTGGTTTATACAGACAGTAAATCAGCATTATCCATTGAACTAATCCAGTCCAACACGAGAGAACAAAGCACATACAGATAGACTGTCATCTTATTAGAGTAAGGCTATAACAAAATATCATCAAGATCTTCCATGTGCCTTCAAGATTGCAACTGGCAGATATTTTAACAAAACCTCTAGACTCTCTTCCATTTTGTCATAATATCCACAAGATGAACATCCTAAATATACATGTTCATCTTGAGGGGGTGCTGGAAGATAGCCTCACGAATTAAACAAATGGAGTTAAAGTCTAAGGCTACACGTGTTAAACCGGAATAGGAGAAGAAGAATTAGTTATTATAGTTAGTCTGTTATTTCTTATAATTAGTTTGTTATTTCTTATTTTTGCCTTGTATAAATATGGTTCAAGTACTATGTAATTAATTCAATTCATTCTTTTCAATTTATTTCCTTCGTTTTTGTCTTTGTAACCTTTCCTCACAAGCCAAAATCTTGATTCATATGAAACTTGGTATTATGATCTTATTGTTTTGATCCCAACCAAAGAGCTAAAACAAGTATACGATAGGTATATTAGAGCTTCAGTGTGTCCTTCAATTCAGGGGAGTATCAATAATATAATTTTGTCACATATCAGTTATAAAAACATTAATTGGTTGTTATGATAATATAGAAGTATTTTTTAAAGAAAAGTTAATGAATTATAATATTAAATGAGATATTTTCAGTGGGGTTGCACATTGTCTATCCTTTTCATTTTATAACTTCATCATCAACCTTATGAACTATAAAAGTGCGTTGAAATTTATGACTCTCTCTCTCTCTCTCTCTCTCTCTCTCTCTCTCTCTCTATATATATATATATATATATATATACTAGCGTATACCCGTGCCGAGGGCACGGCGATAAATTTGCCCCCGTGATAAAAAAATCCAGCGCATAAAAAAATAAAAAGAAGAAAGAAAAAAAAATAGTTAAAAAAAATCCATATCTATTTATTAAAAAAAAAAAAAAAATCCATATCTATTGATTAAAAAAAAAAAAAAATACCTTTTAGCATGACATTTCATGCATAGACTTGAAATGTTAAAAATATCATACATATCTTTTAGCCATCTCCATATGCTCCATATTATATGGATATATATATAAATAAAGAATGAGGGATTTTTTATCTCTCCCAAATGGTTGAGATTAAAAGTTGATGAATCTCGTCTTTGTCAATTGGTGGCTATGATTAAATCTTAAGATTTGCATTTAATGATCTCTCTCAACGGATGGATGACATGTGGTTATGATTGGATGATTTGACATGACTTCATCCATCAAATCTAATATATCCCATGTCTCGAGGCCTGTAAAAATTCAACATCACGTCTCTCTATGTCACCCAAACAAACACAACTTTGTAGTCTCAGCCTCTCACTGTGGCACCGTTAAGGACAACCACCAGTTCAACCCAACACACTGTCTTGTTGTTCTCAACCATTATTGGTAAATTTGAACCCACAAATTCCATGCCTAAACTTTTTCGTTTTCATTTTGGGGTTCATATAGTTTAAGCGTGTTAATATTTTTCTAAACCCTCTTTCTAAACCCTCTACTGCACAATCCCCACAATATCTCATTTCTTTCGGATGACATCACAACCTCATGAGTCATGATCCATGGTATTATTCTTTTACATCACTCTTTCATGCCACTGTTCATCTCTATCCCTCTCTATGTATTCAACCTCTGTGTGTTTCTATCTCTACTTTTGTATTTTCTTGGTTTGGTTGTCAAGTAAGGTAAGATTTATATCTGTTCAAAATAAGATTTCAGTTTGAATCCATAGTATCATAGTTTTATTAACTTTTTTATGAGCACTATAGTTTGTCAAATTTGCAGTTGAGCGCCATAGTTCCAGGTAACATAAATATTTCATTCACGTATTTTCTTCACATTGATATAATAAATTTTGGTGCTTCTTTCAAAGCCCTCATTTTTTCAAACCCGAACCCTCTATTTTCTTTTAAAAAAGGCATTGAAATGTTGTGGACAAAACTTTATTTCCTTCTGCAAATTCTAAGATGTCAGTCGTGAATGTTTATTTCCTTTTGCATATTCTAAAATGTTCTAAACCCAAGTTAAGGAAGACACTATTTTTTTGTCTTTCTTAACATATGTTTGATTTGGGAATTTTCACTATGTGTAAGTGTGTTAGGTCTTGGAAAACACGATGTTATATCATTGTGGCTAAGTGTGTAAGTTCTTTGTTTCATCAACACTAGGCCTGTAAATTGAGCCGGGCAAGCCCGAAGCCCGCCCGTTCGGCCCGCTATTTTCGGGCTAAGCTTTATTTGAGTTTGAGCCGAGCCGAGCCTGAGCCAAAATTTTAAGCCCGAATGAATTTCGGGTTGAGCTTGAGCCGAACTTTGCCAAGCCCGAATTGGGCCCGAAGCCCGAACTTTGAATATATAAATAAATAAATAAATTATTTTAAAAAATATAACATATTTATGTTAACCAATTTTATATGTATGAAATATAATTAGTCATTGTAGGTTTTCATTCTTACGTCCCTTATTTTAGTTTAATACATTTCATCATTATATACTTTATTTTATGATATATCAATTAGATTTTGGTGTATACATTTTCTCCATGATGGAAACACAAGAAAGAAATATTAATTCAATTTTTTTTAACAAAAAAAAAAATGAATTCGGGCCTGCCCGAAATATTAATGAGCCGAGTTCGGGCTTAAGTAGAGAATTTCAGTTCGGGCCGAGCTCGGGCTTGAGCCTGGGTAAGGTAGTTCGGGCCGAGCCTGAGCAACCTCAAGCCCGGCTCACCCAGCCCGATTTACAGCCCTAATCAACACGTTTTTGGGATAGTATTTTTCATTTTTTTTCATATTTAACATATTTTTACCGATATAACACATTTTATCTCTTGCGAGGTATATCAGATTTGCGAATTTGGTGAGTTTTATTTCAGTTGCACACAAATGCATTTTTTGGGTTCCAACATTTGTTCTCTTAAATTAGACATTTTGTAATTTTTTAGGTTCCAACATTCGCCGCACTAAATACCGCCATCGTCAGCATCTCTCCTCTCTGTTTTTTTTCGCTTTGGATATCTTAGGTATAATCTAATTTAGTTTCTTTATCTCGAATCTGTCGTGCTACTGATGGGGGATTTGTGCAGATTTCTATGGGTTTTATTTTTGTCTTTTGGGTAAGAATCTACTCATTCTCTATTTTTTTGGTGTCCAGGTATCTAACAAGATGACCATTCCATCGTTATTAAACTTGACGAGGTAAACCCATCGCAAAAAAAAAAAAAAATTATCTTGCAGAATCAGGTGACTTTCTACATCTCTCTACTCTCTTTTCCATGGGTCAGGATCGGGGCGGATCTCGGCAAGGTGGGTGGACTTGGACTCAGGCTAAACTGGGCTACAACTGGCAGAGGTGGGTCTCTAGTTGGTTTGGGGTTCGAGTATGGTCTGGTGGTTGAGATGGGTCGGGTTGGGGTTGGTGGTTGAGGTGGGTCGGGCTGGGGATGGTCTGAGTTGGGTATGGTTGCTAGGATGGATCTGGAGTATAAAAAAACGAATTGGAGCTAGATGGGTAGTGGTTGACGTGCGATGCTAGGTTCGGCTCGGAGGTGTTTACAGGCAGATTGGTTTGATAATTTCACTCTCATATAAAGACATGCTCCTTTTATCATCTTCAGTTTTTGTTTTAGTTTAAAAAAAGGTATTGTTGTGCTTTGGGTCGCTTAAAAATTATTAGTTTGTTGTTGTTCTTGATTTTTGAGCTAGGGTCAATTGTAATTATATACATTCTTGATTTTGGTCATATGAACACAATGTTTTATTTGAACACATTCTTGGTGTGAACCAGCTAGGGCCATATGAACATAATGTTTTATTTGGTTTGAATATGTAAAAAGACAAGCATTTTATTTGTTCATTTTTCGTTAAGCCCGATGTGGTCCTGATGTGCGAGGTTGAGCATTTTCTTTTTTTGTTTTTTTTATGTTTAAGGTTGAGCTCTTCGAGAAGATCTGGGACGAGAAGATATGTTTTTTGGTTTTTTGTTGGGTTTTTGTCACAACCTGAAAGTTAGATCTCCAACTTGGTTTTTCTCTAAACTTTGATCAGATGTGGGCTTTCAAATATGATTATTTGGTACTGGGTTTATCAATTTATACTCTATTTACTTTAGTTTTTAAGGTTCACTGTTGTCTATGCTTATGTGTAGATAAAGAAAGTGTTGTTTGGAGTATGTATTATGCGTATGTATAGATAAAGAAAGTGTTCAACTTTTTTTTATTGATTTTTTAGTTGTGTAGGGTATTCTGTAGCTACTCAGTGAGTACACAACGAACTATCATTTCACCTTTTACTAAAGAATAGCATATGCTCACCACTAGGTGGTATACGCCCATTTTTTGAATCGTTTTTGCATCACGTGAAATAGAAATTATAAAAAATGAACTTTCTCAATTGGATAAGGAATTAGTAGCAGTATCTCGAACTAAGTAACTACTTTTTATTATTACGCTATTAGTTATATTGAACCCAATGTAATCGGTTGAGTTTTACAGCATGTTTCATTGTTGTACTTATTGCTTCTGACATTAAATTTTTGTTGTGTCAAGGAACGTGGCAAAACTATAAATTGTGATCAACTCGTGTTTCGATAGAGAAGACTCTTACTCCATTTTGAAATTTTCCTGTTTCCCAGACTTAACTATTTTGACATTTTCTTGGTTAAGTGATGATTGCTTGAAAACTATCAACTTTAAGCAAATGAATAAAGATGTGAATGAATTTGTATAGTTGAATTTTTTATGAGTATCTATTTAGTGTCTATGTTTGTACTCTACATGGTATTCAAAATGGCCATTTAAGTTTTACGATTTTTTATTTGGGTTTATTGTGAAAGTCTATTTTTTTAATTTATGGATTTGTATAATTGATATAAACACGCAAGTATCTATTATTTTGAAGTTGGTGTTTAAGTTGATTTTAGAGTTTTTTTGTTCTTATTTACAGTTGTCAATTATTAAAGAAGAAAGTTTGGAATATTATTCTTCTTCACCATGTATTTACAACGGCCTACTTGAGATAAATGAGAGTTTTCCTCATTATTCACGTGTCTCGAAAAAAGGAGAGACCAATGTTACAAACAAAAAATTAATGACCCAAAACTAATAGCCGCTGGGGTTTTGTGTTATCGCCCGTGTAGTAAACTGGGCATTTGTATGGCTGTAAACTGAGTGTTTATATAGGTGTATCAATATATATCTACTTGCAATAGTCTATGCATTTATGTTTTGAGCTATGCATATTTTTTTGTGTTGTGTACCTCTAGTGGTATTCAGTTTGGAATTTTATATCTACATAAAATTTGAGAGAAAATATTACTTTTATTATAGTTGTGTAATCTTTAAACTCTGGTATCGATTCAATTGTAATTTTTTATTACATTTCTAACATGTACATCTCAATATGCACTCAACACAATGGACCAACAATATGATTGGTGCACTACACCTTTATATGATGGACAACATTCTCCCCCATATCATAGTAAATAAATATTCCATTAGAGATTGTAACACACATTTTAAACTAATTTGAAATAGTTTAAGATAAAATATTGCGATACAATTGCAAATTGGGTGGGTTCATAATCCTACAATATTCTTGATGACTTTTATTATATATTGTCATTAACCCCCGATCGACGTGATATAGGTGCGACTAGCTAGCGCATTATTAGAACGATGTATGTTTTTTCATTAACACCATTTCTAATGTTGTTTTTAAACTACATATAATTTTGTAGACATGTTATTGATATTTTTCAAGCGAGAATAAATTTTTTAAAATCATGCCATCGGCACGGGTACACCCCAGTCTATATAATAAAGGAGGAGGGATTTTTGCTCTCCTCCATCTAACGGTTGAGATTATATCTTGGGGGGTTTTGCCCTCCTCCAACTAACGGTTGAGATTTTTGCTCTCCTGCTTATCTTCATTATAGTTCAAAAATAAATCGTAGACATTATAATCTACGATCATCGGATGAGATTGCAGTAATACTACCCAGCAACGGAAGTCAAGTTAGTGAAATGCGAGATATTGTGATACATTTACGAGGGAATCAAGAGTTGATGCGAGTTAGTGAATGTCAACTAGCATATTTTGTCGCGCCATGACTTAATTAAGTTAAACTCATCCTTGCTAATTAGCGATAAATTGCCTTAAATAATAAACAATGCTTTAATTTAAATCTCTAAGGAAAAATAGCATGAGATTTTTTTTTTCAAAAGTATGCATAGATGAAAACATAACTACATTTACATGTAACCTATAAGTACTACACAACTTTACATAACCAAGATCTTTAGTTTAATATTTACACAACAAGATTCTTGATATTCAAATCATACTAGATATCCGTCACTCCCCCGTTTTAAGGTCCTAACTTGGCAGTGAACTCCAACTGATAGGCGTACCTGAAACATAACATTATAGGAGTGTAAGCAACATAAGCTTAGTGAATGACCATATTCCACACATATAACCAATTCAAATAACCATTTTTATTTTTTAATGTTATAACCCAATCAGAATTGTGTGACTCTTGCAAGCCTAGACCCGCCAGTCCAATTAACTCCCAGTTAATGGGGGACATCAAATCCCCTAATTAGGCCCGAGTATAACAAACCTTTAAATTTGATTAACGGGACCGCTGCATCCCGTAGGACCCACCAGTCCTTAACATTAGATAAAGAACTCACTAGTCCATATCATTATATAACATCGCTTAACATTTTTAATCATATGCATATGTTTCCTAAATACGACATCACTCCCATAAGCATTTTAACACGTGTTTAACTACACATTTCCATATGAACATATAAGCATCTATATTTCATAGGACACGTCACTCACCTTGGATTTGGTGATAAGATTAATACCAAACTACTTCCTTGGTATGGTAGTATTAGCTGCTTCCCCACCTAACAAGTCAATGTCATTAGTATTTGAATACACCGATTAACATCAAACCCAGTAACACATCACATCATTTGGTCAATCAGAAATAACTAAAGAGAAATTAAATATGATACTTCACATTTCTATAACACCCAATTAATTAGGGTTCTAACACAATTTACGGAATTAAATTACGAATTCTCTAGACAAAGTTATGCCCATTTTATTACAACCTTTTCCAAATCGTTTCTCAAGAAAAACAACAACACAACTTCAACTTCCTGGAATTTTCATAATTTTTATACAATATAACTTTGCATTATATTCCACCCAATATCAGTAAACATATTTAATAATACAAAATTAATGTTTCATAATTATTAGGGCTCATTTTCTATGTCGAGCAAAACGTCAAACACCTGGTATGCATTCTTGCTCCTTTAGGGCAGATTTTAAACCAAAACTTCAAACTATCACCAAAGGTTCATTCCTTGGTATTTTTACACCATTTTTGAATATGTTATACATGTATGAGTATATTTTACTCTCATATTGAATCACTCAATTCCAATAAGTATTCCGTGATTTATGCCATTTTTAGCATAACTAGGTCAAAATAGAACATTAAGGCATAACTTAACATTTTTAAGCATACATAACCTTGACCTTGGGTATAATTCATGGAAACATATAATAAAAATGTTTTAGCAAAAATATACATCATAATTTTGAATTTTCTAAATCAAAATGCTTTACGAAAAGATGATGTAAATTTAGGACTTTAAAGTATGAATTTACGATCCTAGCTCTAGTTCTAACTTATGTTCTTAACCCATCCTTGTTCCAACACAATTAAACAATATGGGTATCATTAAAATATATATCCAAATCAAAAATAAAAACATGCCAAGTATAGAACTCATTCATTTGACCAACTTTAATAAAGATGTAATTACCTTACGAGGATTCCTCGATTTATAGAAATGTTCCAAAGATTTCTTCCTTAACTTTCTTCTCTTTCTCTCTCTTTAGGCAAAACTTGTTATTTATTATGAGGAAGAAGACATAACTCTCATTTATAATCATAAATACGTTGTATAATGTTCCAATAGCAATAGTGGTAGTGGTAACATGTGATTGGTTGGATGAAAGGTCGAATTAGACAATTCCATTAATGACACATTTGTCCTACCTTGGTAAAATTACACTTTCTCACTATCGCGGGCCCCGATTTAGTCCCTCTTTGTGTATATGAGTAGATAACTTAAACATCTACAACTTTCATATTTTGTGTTTTCCCAAAATCATCAAATTAATACGCCTAATTTGGGCTCGAACAGGAAAGTAGCAATTTACCAAAAATCTCAAAACTTTCACATTTGGTGACCAAACATTGCCAATTTCGTATCAACACCCTAATTTACTTTTATAAACATGAGCATGCATTAAAAACATAATTTATGATGCATTTAACCACATAACTAATCATATGTTCTAAACATGGTATCCCCGATAATAAGCTCAATTAGAACCTAATGTAAACAACACATATATCACATGAGCATGCATCCCCTAAACATGATAATTAACATGTTTAACACACATAACCAATTTATAACTTATAACTCCTAAGTTATAATTAATCATGAAATTAACCTTCCTAATCATGTTTTAGGGCCTTACAATTCTACCCCTCTTAAAAAAAAATTGTCCACGAAATTTAATGCATAAGAAACTTACCAAATAGCTGAGGATATTGCTTCTACATGTTATCCTCCCCTTCCCAGGTGGCATACTCCACATTCTGACTTCTCCACATCACTTTAACTAGTGAAATGGTTTTTCTACGTAACACTTGATCCTTTCGATCTACAATAGCAATTGGTTCCTCCAGGTAGGTTGAGTCATCTTGAAGCTCTATCGGTTTTGAGATAAACACGTGTGAAGGATCGGGCGCATACTTACGTAATATGGATATATGAAAAACATCGTGTATCCGAGATAATTCTGGTGGTAACGCCAATTTATAAGCTACAACTCTAACCCGTTTCACTATCTCATAGGGGCCAATGTACCTGGGACTTAACTTTCCCTTCTTCCCGAATCTCATAACCCCTCTCCAAGGAGAAACACATAGGAATACTCGTGTGACACCCCGCCTAATTAAACATCGGGTGATCAAGCCTTTATTAAATTAAAACAGGTTTCTCAAATGGTTCATTCTTAGCATCACTGTCGAAAACTTTTTAATTACTAATCCCCTAAGTAAAATTAGACCGGTGCCAAATTTTATCTTTCTTAAAACAGATAAATCAACCAAGCGGAACAAAGTACAAATAATTATGTACTATAATTCAAACGACAAAGTAAAAGTACAACAGAACAAAAGTATTACCGAGTAAACCAACGGCTAAAAAAATCCCAAACAACAATAGAATAACCACTAGTCTGAAACTAACATCTGAGACTAATACCGGACCACAAGTCCATACATAAAAGAATGTGAGATCATGTACTAGATCTGAATGAGAGATATCGTCTAGTCAAAATACTGTAAGCATCCACTGTGCTACAGCTCCGAGTCCCTGGAATGGAATCATCATACATGGCATCCCTGTGGCTGGACACCTAAAAGGTTTTGAAAATATTTTATAGCAAGAGTTAGTACTCAAAACATTTTGAAAATATTTAGCAAGCGTTTATCACAATATAAAATGCGGTTATTGATTACACATGTTAGGTTCTCGTACACTCTCTTGAGTTAACTCACCCCTCATCTTTTGTGCACACCTAACGTTCTACACTTAGTTTATCTAGCCATACCTCCCAAGCTAACTAAAACCAAAGTAGTCAACTGAACTTATCTGTACCCAAGTTCCAGTACCGCCCATACAGTACAACCGTTTTACTAACATCTCGCGTATGTTAATTAATTCTCAAGTAACATTTCGTCTATGTTATTTTTCAAGACTTCTCATTTAGCTTCACTACTATAATTTCTACAATTTTCACAATTGTTGACTTTCCCACTTATGTAATTAAGTTTCGGTACTTGAATTACTAAATAGATTTTCTCTATCTAAAGGTGCATTTCGTAATTAAGTTTCACTACTTAACTTACCAATTCAGTATGTATCTTTAAATACATAATATATCAATCTACTAATACACGGAAGTAGAATATCATCAGGTATATATATTTCACACACAATATATACTAAATATCAGTCATTGCTATTTTCCCCCTTTAATACACGTAAAGGACTCTTGGTTCGGAATGATTCATCGACCCCAAGTGAGAGTTGGTTCGGAATTATCCATCGACCCCAACTATTTTAAAAATATATATATATACACATATTCTGGTTTGGGACTCTCTCATCGCGACACCAGTTCAAAGTTTGGTTCGGCATTTCTCATCCGCCCCAAACATATAATAACTTTATGTTAGTGTCTCATCGACCCTAACATAATTAATTTAGGTATAATCTCTCTACCTAAAAAGATCACATAATTCAGTAGGTACACACCCGACCTATTAATCATATACGTACGTAATATTTAAATCTCATATATTTACCGTACAATATTCGCTTTACGATTTATATCATTAATCGTATTTATTTGAGCATTCACACAACTCTAAGGGTCCTAGTTACCCCTTACATATAATTTCAGTAGTTATTGCTTACCCTACTGGTCTATTACTTAAATTGAATTTACTTCGCCCCGTAACTCAATTTCCGAAGTCCCCGATACTCTACTAAATCGGATTATTCTCGTCGGTCCGTAATCCAAGCCTTACACCCAATGGCCTTATCGCACCTCAACAATATACCTACTGGTCTTATTTTCACTCCCATATAAGTATAATGTAAGTCCTAGAATACACATTCATTCCCGAACTCAACGAAGAATTTAACACAAAGATTTCGGGAAACAGCTTGCGTCGATCGATCGACGGCTGGGTTCGATCGATCGACATAGTCGATCGATCGACATAGTCGATCGATCGATAGTTCGAGATCGATCGATCGATCGAACAGGGACAGACGCAGTCTGTCTTCTTCGTTAATCCTTTCCTCCATTAACAAATTTCCAAACTCCATTATTGTCCACCAAACTTCGACCCAATGATCCTAACATGTTTCCACATATACTAGGACAGTTTCTAACGTGTCAAATACATTAAAACTCCAATTCCTTTAAAGAAATAATGAATTAAACCCAAAATTTCTTGAAACCCTAGTTATGGTGTTCTTCCCATATTATCATTCAAAATCCAGATTTTAATCCGAAAAATCATCAAGTCTAATCTTAATCTTAATCCTCTACATAAGGTAAATCATTCTACATGCGATTCCTATCCCAACATGTATAAATATCATCTTTCTCCAATCAAAATAATGATTTAAACAAAACTATTCAAAAACCCTACACATGGGTATTATAACTTTATAATTTTTGCAATAAACAACTTGCCTTATGATCAGTAGGGTCTGATTTCATGGTTGTTGTTGATGATTGATGATCTTCATCCTTCAATCCTTCTTCCCCAACAAGTTGATGGTAAAAATCCCTTTGAATCCTTCCCAATTCTTCCTTTTGCCTTAGAAAGTTGTGCCTTTCTTCTCTCTAATGGTATTAGTATTGTCATGGGTGTTCTAACCCTAATTCCTCTATCATACGGCTGATATATAACTCTCAATTTCGTAGGTCTCCATACCCTCTTATGTTAAAAGACCAAAACGCCCCCGAACGGTCTCGGTTTAGTCCAAAATTACCCCGGGACTCAACTAGTACCCCCGGGTATACTATTTTGACTAATTTGACCCTTCCGGACTCATCGGTGACCTTTAAATTATCATTTGAGTCACTTAAAAAATATTACTCGTTCTCACCCCAACACGGTCTACACGCGTTAAGTAACTATTTACCACTCGCACTAAGTAAATAAAATGAGGCAATATATACCGGTATCTATCTCTCGATTAATATACCATAATTACAATTTTAAATAAAACTCTTTAAATTACTACTCTTACGTAATTTAAATTAAGCCGATATTTTCTCATTTAATTCTCCAATCTAATTAAATGGAATATTTGGAATATTCAGAAATACGGGGTATTACAACTCGATCACCTTCCTCAAATTTCAATTCTTTCCTTCGGTTGTCTGCATAACTTTTATGTCTACTTTGCGCCACCTTTAAGTGATTATGGATAAGATTTATCTTTTCAGTAGTCTACTGTACAATTTCTGGCCCAAGAAGTTTTCATTCTCTTACTTCAGTCCAACACACTGGAGTTCTGCATTTTCTCCCATACAAAGTTTCATAAGGAGCCATATCAATACTCGAATGATAGCTATTATTATAAGCAAGCTCTATTAGTGGCAAGTGTCCATCCCAACTTCCCGTGAACTCCAATACAAAGATTCGTAACATGTCTTCAAGTGTTTGGATTGTTCTTTCTGACTGCCCATCAGTTTGAGGATGAAAAGTTGTACTAAATTTCAATTTAGTCCCTAAAGCTTGTTGTAAACTAGGCCAAAAGTGAGAAGTAAACTTAGGATCTCGATCAGAAATAATAGAAACAGGTGCACCATGCAATCTGATAATCTCATCCACATATATTTTTACATATCTATCCATGGAGTAAGTAGCTTTAATAGGAAGAAAATGTGCAGACTTAACCAACCTATCAGTAACAACCCAAATAGTTACAAACCCTCGTGATGATTTTGGTAAACCTATAACAAAATATGTAGTAACATGCTCCCATTTCCACTCAGGAATAGGTAAGGGCTGTAGTAAACCACTTGGCTTCTGATGCTTCACCTTCACCTGTTGGCAAACTAGACATCTAGTAACAAAATCTACAATGTCGTGTTTCATTCCTGGCCACCAATAACATTGTTTCAAATCTTTATCACTACACCAAAATGGGCAAATTGTCACCTTTCAGCTGGCCAGCCTTGTCAAGGTCATTGACCGTGACAAAAAAACACGCGTTTTATGTCACGGTCATTGACCTTGACACGACCGTGACAACTAATTGTCACGGTCATTGACCGTGACAAGCCCGTGACAATTCAATTTGTCACGGTCGTGTCACGGTCATTGACCGTGACAATTTGTGTCAAAGTCATTGACCGTGACACGACCGTGACAACTTTTCCAGCAAAATGACTTTCCCCCTTCTTTTTTCCCTCCCACCGTTCCCTCCCTCTCTCTCTCTCTCTCTCTCTCTCGACTCGACGCTGCTCTCTCTCTCTCTCTCTCTCTCAGGTCCAATTTCTCTCTCTCTCTCTCTCTTCCATTTATATATATATTTGTTTGTATATTTATGTGTGTATGTGTATATATATATGTGTGTGTGTATGTGTGTGCGTGTGTGGGGGGTGGGGCGGGATGGGGCAGGGTGGGGGAGGGGGTGGTGGAGGGGGGCAGGGGGTGGGGCGGGGTGGGGCAGGGTGGGGGAGGGGGCGGTGGAGGGGGCAGGGGGTGGGGTGGGGTGGGGTGCAGTGTGTGTGTGTGTGTGGTGGTGTGTTTTGGGGGAGGGGGGGAGGGGGTGGTGGAGGGGGGCAGGGGGTGGGGTAGAGTGGTGTGTGTGTGTGTGTGTGGTGGTGTGTGGTGGGGGAGGGGGTGGTGGAGGGCAGGGGGTGGGGTAGAGTGGTGTGTGTGTGTGTGTGTGGTGGTGTGTGGTGCGGGAGGGGGTGGTGGAGGGGGGCAGGGGGAGGGGGTGGGGTGGGGTGGGTGGGTGTGTGTGTGTGTGTGGTGGTGTGTGGTGGGGGTGGGGCGGGATGGGGCAGGGTGGGGGAGGGGGTAGTGGAGGGGGGGAGGGGGTGGGGTGGGGTGGGCACACCTACGCACACACGCACACCTACGCCACACACACACGCACACCTACGCCCCTACGCACACACGCACACCTACGCCACACACACACGCACACCTACGCACCTACGGACACACACACACCCCACCCCACCCCACCCCCTGCCCCCCTCCACCACCCCCTCCCCCATCATTGTGTGAATAGGTATGAGATCATAATTTGGAGGAATTCACGTCCAAGAAATAATTTGGATTCCCTTTAGGGTCTTATGTCTTGAATTAATCTGAGGGGGTGGGGGTGGGGGCGGGGGTGGGTGGGGTTTTGAATATTATTTACATTCAAAATAAATAATTGATAATAGTTGGATAATAATTGGATAATAATTGGATAATAATTGTTTTTATACCTATAGAACAGCTTAGATAGTGTGTGTGTGTGTGTGTATGTGGTCAATACATGAATTTCTTTTTGTATTTGAATTATCCCATGAATTTATTTTTGTATTTGAATTATCCCATGAATTTATTTGTGTATTTGAATTAACCCATTATATGAAACATACTTGAAATTAAATATAGTGCGCATAGATACTAGCATTCTAGTTCTTATGCGTACGCATTCAATAACCCTTAGACCCGTTCGAGAGTCATTACCTCTGTAATGAGATCTCTCGAATTGTCCCGTTTGGACAGTTTGAGACTGTATAATTTTTGTATAATATTCTTATTGGCTTAAAGTTGTTACTTTTGGAGGAAGTTCTGCAGTCGTATCTTAATGTTCTCTGGGTACATACTAGATTGACAAGTGTGACTGTTATTTTAATTGACCAATTGAAATAACACTCACACCTGCCAATCTACGTCGTGTACTTGGAGAACTAAGGGGATATGCTGTCGAATTTTTTCCAAATCGTAACAATGTGCATGAGCTGTTAAGTATATTACAGCTCATAGTGGCCGCAAAATTGGCTGTGAATCGAGAACACATAGTGGCCGCAAAATTGGCTGTGAACGAAGCGATTTGTGTATTGGAGAAGTACTTTCCCCCAGCATTCTTTGACATAAGTGTTCACTTGTTGGTACACCTATGCGACGAGGCACTTCTTTGTGGTCCAGTTAGATATCGGTGGATGTATCCGTTTGAAAGATTGATGAAAGTTTTTAAAGATTACGTCAAGAATACGCGATACATTGCAGGATCAATTGCAGAGGAATACATCACCGTGGAGTCATCAATATATACTCGGGAATATATGACTGACTCTACCAGCGTTGATGACACTGATGAATTCCTCGATGATGATGGTAATGTGATGGGAAAACGAGTTAAATTAACGAGTTTGCAACATGAACAAGTAGCTCGTTATCTATTTGACACACATGAAGATGTCGAAGAATGGAAAAAGTAAGTTTCGAATATTATAATGTTTAACATTATTTTAGATTATTTTATACATGATTAATTTTGTAATATGCAGTAAATATGAAGCCTGTGAGAACAATAAAAGACGAAAAACAGTGGTACAATCAGACAGCGAATTTAGGCTATGGTTGACACAAGAGGTAATTACAATGAAAACAGTCGTTATATAACGTTACATTACACTCATATTTTACCACTAATATAATTAATTTATCTATATTCTCAGCTCCTAAAGATGGGTGATGCGACATCAAGGCTTGCTCGTCTAGCCACTGGACCCTTGTTCGTGGCACAAGAGTACAAAAAATATCGATTGAACGGTTACATTTTCGGCGCTAAAGTGTACGAGGAAAGTACAAATGTACAGAACTCGGGTATTTCATACAAGGCTCTTACTTTCTTTCGAGCAAGCGCAAAAGATAAAAACCTCGTTGAAGCTGAAATGACTTACTATGGTGTAATTCAAAATATATTTGAATTGGATTATATAAGCTTCAAAGAGGTTGTATTTACTGTGAATGGGTAAGAGTTGAGGATAAAAATGCTTCTAAAGTTGATCCTGTCACCAATTTGATCATGGTTGACTTGTCCAAGTTGAAGAGCAACGACCACGTGAGCGATGAGCCGTTTGTTTGTGCATTTCAAAAGGTTAAGCAAGTGTTTTACTCGGAGTATATCAATAACGAGCCGTGGTCAATTGTCCAACACGCGCCAAGGCGTCTAAATAGTAGTGTGGATGACTTGGCTGCTCCTACCGAATATCAATCCATTTTTTATGATAACCCGAATTTGAAACAATTTTTCAATTTGTAATAATTATTTCAATTTGTACCGAAACATCCATTTTTAATGCTTTTACTTGATCTGCACTTTATCATTTTCACTCTTGTGTAGTGTGCATGTGTGGAGAGGAGATTAATACATAAATATTCCAACTACATCTAAGTTGTGTTTATACTAATTTATGAATATACGCTTCTTACCTTTAATAGGTGATTAGTACATAGTTATTTGGGGTGCCTTATTTGTGGAGAGGAGACTGAATCTCTTCGTCTATCCGAACACTAAGAAATACCATAATCCTATGGAGCGATGCTCTGCAAATTCCTCCCAACCGTTACGTAGCCAAACATCACCGGTTGAAGTTGTCAATTCCACTTTCCATACCCCACCACTTTCCATACCCCATTCAAAGGTGGAGTTGACAACTTCAACTGCTGATTTTTGGCTACACAACGGTTAGAAGGAATTTGCAACGCATACCTCCATAGGATTATGGTATTTCTTAGTGTTTAGATATGAAGAGAATTATAATTGACACGATTGCCCGGGGTACATTAGTTGGAAGGAGGTGCCATATGAGATCAAGTTAGCTGTTTGAGTGACACTACAGGTAATGTATTTATATTTATATGTCAATTTCGATTTCGATTTCAATTACAATTTATATTTATCTATATTTGAGGGGCGGATACTAATTTTACTTTATTTTAATTCAGGGGACAGGGAGTGGCCCTAAGGGTAGGCCACATATGCTCTACTTATGTGGCTACTCGGACGAGAAGGGAAGGATAAGGAGGTGTTCCCGAGCGTCGCGGTACAAAATCTCTTTTCCATGCAAATAGTTTGTAGATTTGAGATAAAATGATGGTGATGTTGTTTCTTTTTAAATAGTTTCTTATTTGAATATATATTTGCATTATCTTTAGTTTGTTCGGATATATGATGTGTGGAACAGGTACAACGTTGCTATAACAGATACAAATATACTGCTGGGCAGTGGCAGTGGCCATACTGCCCAGCAGTTTTTTTTTAATTCTGCCTAGAATTGTCACGGTCATTAACCGTGACAATTTTTTTACAAAGGGTCACGGCTTTGTCACGGTCAATGACCGTGACAAACGTGTCACGGTCATTGACCTTGACACGACCGTGACACAAAACGCGAGTTTTATGTCAAGGTCAATGACCGTGACACGACCGTGACAAAAAAAGTTGTCTCGCCTCGAAATGTCACGGTCATTGACCTTGACAAGGTGAATTTGTCAAGGTCAATGACCTTGACAAATGGGCAGATTTGGTGTAGTGTATACATTTTCGTGCTCCCTGGATGCATAGCATATAAAGAATAATGTGCTTCCTCTAAAATTGTTCTTATTAAATCAAGCACATTAGATATACACAAACGGTTACCGTACATAACAATTTCATCATCCCGGGTAGAAAATTCATTTGCTTTACCCTTTTTCATATTATCTCTAACTTTCTCCAATTCTGTATCTCCTGCCTGTGTTCGTTTTATCAAGTCTATCAACGTGGGTCTAACTTTTAAATGTGTTATTATTCCGTAAGACTCATTCAAAGTTAATTCCGCCCCCATTAAAGCTAACTCTCTCAACAGGTCAACTCGAATACAAAAAATACAAGATACTATGCCTAGAGATTTTCTACTCAAAGTATCAGCAACAACATTAGCTTTACCTAGATGGTGATGTATTGTGCAATCATAATCTTTTATGAGTTCCATCCACCTTCTTTGCCACAAGTTCAAGTCTTTTTGAGTAAACAAGTATTTTAAGCTTTGATGGTCAGTAAAAATTTCACAACTAACACCATATAAGTAATGTCTCCAGATCTTTAATGCAAAAACTACTGCCCAACTCAAGATCATGAGTAGGGTAGTTGCTTTCATGTATCTTTAACTGTCGAGAAGAAAAAGCAATTGCCTTTCCATGTTGTATTAACACACAACCGAGTCCTTGATACGAGGCATCACTATAAATAACTAAACCTTTTGTACCCGTTGGGACAGTCAATACTGGAGCTGATGTCAACTTACCCTTTAAATTTTCAAATCTTTTATCACAATCGCCACTCCACACAAACGTGTTCTCCTTTCTGGTAACCTTAGTCAATGGCAATGCAATAGAAGAAAACCCCGGTATAAACCTCCTGTAATAGCCCACCAATCCCAAAAAGCTACGTACCTCTGTCACACTAGTTGGTCTTTACCAATTCATTACTGCTTCTACCTTCTTGGGATCAACACAAATACCATCAGCAGAAATAACATGTCCCAAAAAAACTACCCTGTCTAGCCAAAATTCACATTTAGAAAATTTAGCATACAACTTCTTCTCTCACAAGGTCCGTAAAATAATACGCAGGTGGTGTTCATGCTCATCCCTACTATGAGAATATATCAAAATATCATCAACGAAGACAATAACAAAAGAATCCACGTATGGGTGAAATATACGGTTCATCAAATCCCTGAATACAGCCGGTGCATTTGTTAACCCAAATGACATGACAAGAAATTCATAATGTCCATACCTGGAACGAAAGGCAGTTTTAGAAATATCACAATCTCTTACTTTCAATTCATGATATTCGGATCTGAGATGTATCTTGGAAAACACTTTGGCTCCTTGCAACTGATCGAACAAGTCATCAATTCGGGGTAGTGGGTATTTATTACGGATAGTCACCTTATTCAATTAATGATAATCGATTCACAATCTCATGGTTCCATCTTTCTTCTTCACAAATAATATTGGGCTTTCCACAGTGATACACTAGGACTTATAAAACCACGATCTAAACAAATCTTGCAACTGTATCTTTAGCTCTTTTAATTATGGAGGTGCCATACGATATGATGCAATAGATATCAGTGCGGTACCTGGTACCAACTCAATCGCAAATTCTACCTCACGGTCTGGTGCTAACCCTGGGAGTTCTTCTGGGAAGACATCTGGAAACTCATTAACCACTGGTATATCTGATAGTTTTTTAGCCTCTTGTCTTATGTCCACCACATGGGCAAGATAACCCTCACATCATTTCCTTAGCAGTTCATAACATTTTGTAGCAGAAATCAAACATGTTGGAGTGACATTTCGTTCCCCACTAAATTTAAATTCAGGTTCACTAGGTAACTGAAACACTACCTCCTTTTTAAATCAATCTAAACATACATGATATGAGGCTACCCAATTCATACCCAGTATTACATCAAAGTCGCGCATATCGAGAGGTAATAAGTCAACTAGTAATTCTTTTTCACCCACTCGCATCACACACTCCCTATATACCCTCTGAATAAAAACCAACCCCCCCACTGGAGTAACAATTGCTAAACCAGAATCTCATGATGATAATGGTTTATTAAGATGCAACAGATAAAGCAAAGACAAAAAAGAATGTGTAGAACCAGGATCTATCAACACATAAGCATCTTTATCACCAATAGGAAGTGTACCTGTCACTATGTTAGGCATAGCTTGTGCATCTTGTTGCGTCAGTGCAAACACTCTGCCTTGGCCTTGGTTTTGAGACACGCCTCCTCTACATCCCCTGTGTACTTTCGGTGTAGAAATCCTATCTCCTACTGTCACACACCCAACTGAATTTGTAGCTCCCATTGCTGGATAATTCTTTCGTAAGTGCCCCGGTTGATGACAATGGAAACACAAAGGTGTCGTCTCAGCTATTGTACACTCTCGAGACATGTTCCCTTGACCACCACATCTAAAAAAAACACGGCCCTCGGTCCCATCACAGATACATTTTCTGACCGACTCATTCCAGTCCTTCCACCTCGAGCCTGAAATCTTCTACGTGCATTTCTATTATTTTTAAATTCTTGTCCCTTAGGTACTCCTCATGCTACACTCTGAGTTGAGGTTCCCATCTCCCATCCATATGATCTTATACCATCATGTCTAGCTTTCTTCGAGTGTTTAACTTGCATTTCTTTTATTGACTTTTCTAACACCATGGCTATCACACCACAAACCCAATATCCATACTAATTATTTGTTATTAGAATAATTGGATCATGATCTTGAGCCCATTGTAAATATAATTCATTTATCAATATTTTTCTACACATTGTTTATAATCAACATAATATTATTATTATACCATAATAAAATCAATATCAGAGTCATAATTAACCGGACATACAATACTATGATTAACTATGATAAAATTTCACAATCATCAACTCAATCCATACTAACGCAATATATACAATGTGTGAGTATATTAAAATCTTCAGTGTGACAATGATAAAATTCCCATACTTATACCCCAGCTCTTTCCAACGGTGCAACTCTCAAAGTTACCGGTCATATGGTATTCTAGCTGGCAGCATACAAACCTGAAATTGTTAAAATATAAACTGTAAGCATTAAGATTAGTGAGGTACTCCTTCCCTTCAATGACATAACAATTCTATATCGAATATGTGGATATAAAATCCGAACAATCCTGCCCATTGGCAATAACAAATCCTGGATCATAAGATCCAAATAATTCTGCCCATTTGCGATAAGAAATCCTGGAACATAAGTTCCAACAAATCATTGGATCTTTGTCCAATTCCAATCCTGGATCATAAGACCCAACCAATCCTGGATATTTTAATATCCAAACAAATCCTGAATACCGAAGTATTCAAACAAATCATCTCTTAGAGCTATATTCATATTTATATATGAAACAAATCATAAGTATACTGACCTTGACAGTATAATTGGCTTTTCCCTTGCCTTTATCCGGTATTTGTTCAATCGGATCTTCTTTCCTTCCTATCATTCTTACAATATTAGTATGGTCATAATAATATCAACAATCCAAAGAATGATTTAAACATAATTCAATCCGTAAGCATCACATGATTCCATTCAAATCATTTATCACAAGTGAAGTTCCATCCAAATACATGTTAATATATTTAATATATCCAAATCATAGGCCAAATAAATTCATTTATTCTTGGTAATTAAATCCTTGTCTTATTAGTATTCTAATACAAAAGACGGTACATCATTTCAAGTCTTCTAGAGTAAGATATGCTCATTTCTTTACCACATAGCGAATCTGCCCTATAGGCTCTTTTATCGTTCATTCAACTTCCAGGAATTTCCATAATTTTTCTACATCATAAATTTATTTGATATTTAACCCAAAATCAGTAAACATATTGGACAATACAAGATTAAAATTTCATAATTTTCAGAGTTCATTTGCTATGTCAAGCAAAACATCGAACACATGGCGGGCATATTTTCACCCTTAGGGAAGATTTCATACCCGAACATCAAACTCTCACCAAAGACTCATTTATTGGTATTTTCACATAATTTTAGGATATGTCATACATATATGAGTCTAGGTTAATCTCCAATTAGAATCAATCAGTTCCATTAAGTATAGAGAAATATATGGAAGTTTGAATAAACAAGGTTCCTAAACAAAATAATCTCAAGGGTTTACACATTCAAGTTTGCTTAAATTTGCATCTATCCATAAGTACATATCAAGACATGGAATTTCAGTAAACAAATGATTATTTCAATCATTTAAATAAGTAATAAAAAAAATAAACAAGATTTATGGATGGAAATACCTTAGGGGCTTTTACGTAATTTTTCTTCAATTTCTCCTCACACTTTCTTCCTAAACTTCAAAACTCTCTTTCTTTAAGCTTCAAATCTCTCATGGCTGAATTTAGATGAATAAGGAGGTAATTCTAAGGGTTTGAAGTAGGCCAAATCCACCACCCTTCCCAACCAATCAAAATATAACATGTGGCATTATATAAAACAAAATATCATTTAAGGCTAAATGACTACTTTACCCCCTGTTCGTAAAAAGACAATATCTTCCCACTCGGATGTCCGTTCTATGAACCGTTTGTTTTGTTATAAACCTAACTCATATATCTACAAATGTCTAGTTTACACCTCAAGTTCATTGTTATGTCATAAAGGTCAAAACTAGCCTCCAACAGGAACATTCCTATCGAAAACTTTAAAATTTCACATTTGTAACTAATTCGATATTTCAAGCTTTATGGAGGTAGGATTAAACTAAACATAATTACTTACATTATATATATACTAATAACATATTATTCATATCAAATAATCTAATCATGATTTAAACATGATTTATCATAATTATATTCGGGTTGTCACAATTCTCCCCCTGTTAGGAAATTTCGTCCCCGAAATTGACATACCTTGGTTGTCCGAATCAAACAAATACGGATAACTAATCTTCATGGTATCCTCTCTCTACCATGTAGCCTCTTACATGGAATGCCTCCTCCACACAACTTTCACAAGTGGGATTACTTTTGATCTCAATATTTGTTCCTTCCTATCCACGATAGCAAGTGGTTCTTCTACATAACTCAAGTCTTCCTTTAACTCAATAGGCTGTTCCACCAACACATGTGAAGGATCCTCTACATACTTTCTTAGCATAGAAATATGGAAAACATCATGTAACCGAGATAACTCTGGTGGGAAAGCTAACTTGTAGGCAACCATCCCGACTTTCTCAAGGATTTCATAAGGTCCAATGTAGCATGGACTTAATTTCCCTTTCTTTCCAAACCTCATAACTCCTTTCCATGGAGATATTTGAAGAAACACATAATCCCCTTTCTAGAATTCCAAATCTTTTCTTCGTCTAGCTGCATAACTTTTATGTCTGCTTTGAGCTGTTCTCATTCTATCTTGAATAATCTTCACTTTTTCAGTGGTGACTTCAATCAACTCTGGACCCTCTATCTTCCTTTCACCAACTGCACCCCAACATAATGGTGTATGACATCGTCTACCGTACAATGCTTCATATGGAGCCATACCAATAGTAGACTGAAAACTAGTGTTATACGCAAATTCTATCAAAGGCAAATATTCATCCCAATTACCTTTGAAATCAAGCACACAAGCTCTAAGCATTCCTTCCAAAATCTGTATTGTCCTTTCAGACTGCCCATCTGTCTGAGGATGAAAAGCCGTACTAAACTTCAAGTTAGTACCCATAGCACACTGCAAGCTATCCCAAAATCTGGATGTAAAAATAGGGTCTCTATCTGAAATAATAGATACTGGTGCTCCATGCAATCGAATAATTTCATTAGCATACAATCTAGCATACCTATTGACTGTATACGTAATCTTAACTGCTAGAAAATGAGCGGACTTCGTCAATCTATCCACCACTACCCAAATCGAATCTGGCCCCTTCTGAGATCGAGGAAGCCTAACCACAAAATCCATCGTTACATGATCCCATTTCCATTCCGGTATTGGCAATGGATGAAGCAGACCAGTAGGCTTCTGATGCTCCACTTTCACTTGCTGACATATAAGGCACCTAGCAGCAAAATCAACTATTTCCTTTTTTATATTATTCCACCAATAATGCTCCTTTAAATCCCAATACATTTTAGTACTACCAGGATGCATAGTATAAATGGAATTATGAGCCTCATCTAAAATTTCCTCTTTCAATCCACACACATCAGGCACGCATAATCGCTGCTTATACAATAAAGTGCCATCATTCACAATATAAAAATCTTCAGACTTACTATCTCGGACATCTTGTCGTTTCTTCTCAAGAAAAGGATATTGACTTTGCAAATCATGAAAACGGGTAGCTAACAAAGGCCTCACGCTTACATGAGTAAAGAACCTATCCCCACCGACTATCTTTAATTCTACTCCCATCAATATCAACTCCATGATGTGGGAAACTCTAGCACACTGAATACAAGATAACCTGCCCGTAGCCTTTCTACTCAGAGCATCTGCAACTATATTTGCCTTCCCTGGGTGGTAGTGAATTGTACAATCATAGTCTTTAATTAACTCCATCCATCGCCTCTGCCTCAAATTCAACTCCTTTTGAGTAAATAAATACTTAAGGCTTTGATGGTCAGTAAAAATTTCACATACCTCACCATATTGATAATGATGCCATAATTTCAAAGCAAACACAATAGCAGAAAGTTCCAAATCATGTGTAGGATAATTACGTTCATGTGTACGCAACTGCCTAGAAGCATAAGAAATAACTTTACCATGCTGCATAAAAACACAACCCAACCCCTGATGTGAAGCATCGATATAAATAACAAAACCATCTCCACCATGTGGAATAGTAAGAACAGGTGCAGTTACCAATCTCTTCTTTAATTCTACAAAACCATTTTCACAATCAGAATTCCATTCAAACTTAATATCTTTCCGAGTCAATTTAGTCATTGACAAGGCAATTGAAGAAAATCCCTTAATAAACCTTCTATAATACCCAGCTAAACCCAGAAACTTCTCACCTCAGTGACATTATTGGGCCTCTCCCATTTTACAATAGCTTCCACCTTCTTGGGATCAACACATATACCATCTCCAGAAATAACATGGCCTAAAAATACAACTTTTGATAGCCAAAATTCACATTTGCTAAACTTAGCATATAATTGCTTATCTTTCAACACATTCAAAATAGTTCGGAGATGCTTTTCATGTTCAACCATATCCCGTGAATAAATCAGAATATCATCAATAAAAACTATCACAAATGAATCAATGAAAGGATGTAGTACCCGGTTCATAAGATCCATAAATACAATTGGAGCATTAGTAACCCCAAAAGGCATCACTAGAAATTCAAAATGACCATACCGACTACGAAAAGTAGTTTTAGAAATATCACTCCCCTTCACCCTCAACTGATGATAACCTGATCTCAAGTCTATCTTTGAAAACACTTTAGCACCCTGTAACTGATCAAACAAATCATCTATACGAGGTAAAGGATATTTGTTCTTAATTGTAGCATTATTCAGTTGCCTATAGTCAATACACAAATGCATAGTGCCATCTTTCTTTCTCAAAAATAAAACTGGTGCACACCATGGAGATACACTTGGCTGTATGAACCCTCTATCAAGTAAATCCTTGTGACAACCCGCCTACTAAAATAATAGGTGGCCAGCCCAATACTCTAATAATCACAGGAATCATAGGTGGTCCATACTCAGCATCACTGTCGATTAAAATAATAGTATGAGATAACCACCAATCATTTTAGAAAACGGACTGTCAAATTAAATATTTAGAAAGTAAAAGAAAAACACTTAGACAATCCCATTTGAAAAAATGGTGGATACCAAAAATCAATGGATAAAGAATGACAATATAAAAATATCACCGAATAAGCTGTCGGTGAACAGACCAATACAAATAATTACATCGAGTAACACATATCAATATTTACAATATAATGAATGAGTGCAATACCTTGGGCAAAACACGCCCGAATAAATATACTGAACATAACTAGAGTGCAATAGAAAGAAGCGTCTAATACAAGTAACCTACAACATCCGCAATATGTTGTAGCTCCATGACAACTGGAATGGAAATGTAAACACGGGTGTCCATGCAGTGGAGCACCTGTAACGGCAAAGAATATGCAGAAACAAAGAAATATAGGTACGGGTCAGGGCCCGGTTTGATATGATTACCATGTGACTAAAAATGCATGACAGTTAAGTGCGTAATTCTCTCGTAGATAACAGTAATATTTCTCACCTCTCAATCTAGCAGCAACCTAGTGCAATATTATGAGATGTTCTAGTTAACCCTAAGTACTAAGGGCTAACTTCTCCTCAGTCTCAACACTATGCCCTATTCATGCGTGGGGTGTCTCGCAAAGCGAAATCCAAACAAGGAACCCCCCGGATACACTACTACTTAGGCAAGGTTGATCGTTGAGATCCATTAGATCCTTAGCACGAAATAATCAATAAATGTATGTGTGTGCATAAGTGAGGGAGGTCACATATACGGCCACACAAAGAAGATATAAAATAAAACCCATCCATCATCTAATGGCACAATTCCTAATTCATCTTTAGGAACACATATAAATGGTACAAGATTTTATCAAACGTTTACCAAATTACTTTCATCATATACTATTTCATTTCGAAATTCTATTCCTTATCAGGAAATATAATCATAGTTTTTATCCTCTTTGTGGCATCGTATATCAATTCCACATTTTGTAAAAAATCTCTTCCTTATCAGGATTATAATCATCATTATATGCTCTTTATGGCATTTCATCGTGCTCTTTATGGCACTTTCCCATGCTCTTTATGGCATTTCATTGTGCTCTTTGTGGTACCCATCATACATCAAGTCCAACTTGATTTAGAATAGTTATAATCATATATATATATATATATATATATATATATATATATATATATATATAACGATTCTAAGACCGCCCGTCCGGGTTTCCCCACTGTGCGCGCCCCGAAATGGCTATCATCTTCCAGGGCCTATCACCAAGACAACCTGGGATCCTATCGAAACGTCGGGAAGCGACCATGTGCCTGCGGGATAGTCAAGACCACACCCAGAATCTCCTAACCATCGCAGAAAAATATACAATCACAAACGCTCACATGGCCTAGGGACTATATCGACCCTGCATTCATTAGCCAGGGGGCTTCACCACAACGCGCGCAACTTCCCTTATGATAGCGATTTAGAGAGGTGTGTATCCATAAATTAACATTTATGAAAAACGTTACTTTTCCATTTTGAAAACATCATATTTTACATTTCCAAAAATCATCCATTTAATCATTAAGCACCAAGTTTTAGAATGTGCATTTCATTCTCATTAAGTCATATTTTATTAATGACCTTAGACCCAAAGTGCCACTAACCTCAAAATAGCCTCCAAGAGTTCATATTATTGCATAAACCCTCAAAGCGAGTCTCCATAATGGAGTGTCTCCCAAAAGCTCAACATTAATATTTTAACTTCCAATTTATCTTTAGGTTAACCTCCTATATCATTCGAACATTAACCTATACAACTAGTCCTCGGGTAAACCCAAATATCCCATCTTAGCCTAGGACATTAGTCTACCCAAAACCACCCTCTAGGACTCTTAATTACTTCCCAAAGGAAGGTTCCTAAACTCCGAGCCTAAAAGAAAAGAGCCAAAACTAAACTAGAAAAACATCCCAAAAATGCAGGACTTTCGAATCGATTCGCCCTGTCCGAATCGATTCGGTCCCCAAAAGCGAATCGATTCGGTAGGTCCGAATCGATTCGTTCAAGAAGACCCTGGCATTCTGCATAACCCCGAATCGATTCGGTAGGTCCGAATCGATTTGCCCTATTTAGACCTGTAACTATCCCTATTGCCGAATCGATTCGCTAGGGGCGAATCGATTCGATCCTGCAGAATTTCCAAGTATGGGTTACGGGTTGTTCGAACCCTAAAATCCCAAAACCCTCAAACCCTTGATTTTGCCCAACATCAACAACAACAATTTAACCCAAATCATTTCTACACCATTACTAACTACTAATTTATCCTCAAATCAAATTAAAACTAAGAATTAAGGGTTAAATCATCAAAATCAACAAAAAACAATATATGGTTTAAATATCCAAAACTTAACTAAACATGCAATTTATCACATTAAATCAACATCTAGCAAGTAAGAAACTTGCCTCGAGGTTCGTAGTCTCGGATCACCTCCGGTAGCGACGGAATCCGGCCCAAATCTTCCATTTTCTCCCAACTCTCTCTTCTCTCTCTCTCCGTTGGCTTCTCTCCCAAAAATGAAGAAAAAAAAGGGGGTGGGGGGCTTATACGGGTTCTAAAACATAAATCCCCACCTTTAATTGTTAATACACCACTAAATTGACTCGTAACCACTTATTTGAGTCATAACCCCTTAAAAATGCCCGAATCCCAAAAATACAACGTGGCACTTATTTCGACTATCTCGACTATTCTAAAAACAACCGCACCCCCTATTTTGGCATTTGGGAAAGTGTGAACTATTTTTACGTTCCAATTTCATTTTATTTCATTAATTATACCCAAATTTAAATATAGGTCATAACCGTCGTTTTACATATAACGACGCAATAATACACAATATGACGCTATTTACCTTCTCATAACGGTAAATAGACAGAACATAGTAAATATTATCCCTAAGTATCACGGGAAATAATATTTACTCCAACATCCCATATTTTATAAAATTAGCCCATCAGGCAAAATAGTATAAAATATTCGCTCAAAAACCTGGGTTGGTACATACTCCCCCCCTTAAAGGGGAATTTTGCCCTCAAAATTCAGGCGTAACCCATAAACATATTAAGGGTATACTATACTAAAAAACCGTTCTACCACACTAGCAAACCCCTCTGCAGTGCAGCGTCCCCATAGGACCCAGACTAAGGTCATTACTATTCGATCTCAGTCCACAACATCATGCTATAACATAGTGCCAAATCATCCCTCATGAACTATCGATCCCACCCTTTGACTAAGGGAGAAGATATTTACACAATCTCGGCACAAATTGCCTTACTTTCCGAAACACGTTACACCCTTACCAGGGAATAACTACTCTAACTTACAATCGCTAACCCCAACACTACTAACTCCTATTCGCGTTGGTGTATCCCTCAAAAGTCTACTGCTCAATGAGCCCAATCTTTTAAAAAAACTTCCCGGACCACTCCCAGTCCAAGAAATATACTATTCACTGTTTCCATTCCAATGAACAAACAAGGCACACTGCCAACTATACTAGGCTACACACGGCATCATGTTTATCGAAAACGATCCGAATTATTGTACGGAATTTTGATCCATAAGAACTACTACTCCAATCCTTCCTTTAAATCAAACCCACCCATCCACTTATGGGTGGTAGGATATACCCCATATCCACACGGTTCCCATATCTTCCTGGAAACTTTACCAGTACCTTGACACGAATGTCTCTCTCAGTTCACCACCATTTCTAGGAACCGCATACAGTTCTAGAACTCCTCCACGAAGGGCTGGGCGTACTCCTCTACACTTAGTCCACCCAACATCATTGAGTAAGCAGCGATTGGTCCAATGATCCATAGTTTTCTCAACGAGAATCATGACCGTTGCATTATTGGCAACTCGATACAAATGTCCATGAATATACCCATCTTCGTTCCGCACTACTCTCTACATACTAGTAGGTGAAAGGGTCAATCATGGATATGAATGCTCTTACCATAGAGCCCCCCCTTTGGTTAAACTCGTTCCATTGGCATTCCATGCCACGACTAAATTCTCAAACGGTCTTATACTCGGCGCCTATAATACTCCCATTCGTATTTCCTTAGCGAAAGCGAATATCCTATCGATAGTCCTTCACAATTACAAACTTGTTGTTCGTGAAAAGACCCAAATTCCTATCCAGGAAGTAGTGCCTCTAATTCTTTAAGGCGAATACTACCACTATGAACTTTAAATCAAGTGGGGGGATGACACTTCATAAAAGTGTGAGGCACATGAACAATGGGTCCATGCTCCCATATTAATACTTCCCATTCCTGGCAAAGACTCGTTCGTTAAACCCACTCTTAATCATAACAACACGAGTGCAGGATAAAAAAGTCAGCTCATACTTAAACTCCTCCAAAAACTAGGTTACCGACGTAACACTCTATCTAAGAAAGGCCTCATCTCCTTCGGCCCAACATCCCGAACCTCTCGAGATCCTTTACTTCTCGTTCTAGGGATCGAATCCTACCTAGAGTTAACCCGCAAACCTATTGTGGTCAACTCCCAACCACCTTCCTAAAATAACGTCGCATGCCCTAAGGGCCCAGCGTCCTAAGAATCCTAAGGACGATCTATATTCTATCTAATCTAGTCGTATAGGTATAATACTAAATATATCCCTAGTGTCCAAGACCTTTTCTGACTTCCGACATTCGCTTGGTTTCATGCGTGGGACGTCTCGCCGAAGCGAAATCCAAACAAGGAACCCTCCCGTTACACTACTATCTCGCATTGTCGGTCGTCGAGAAGTAACGGTCGAAGACACATCATCGGGAACGATGAAATCCTAACTCGTAACTCTACTAATACATATTTACTTCTACATCCTACCATAACAATCGACTGAGGCATTTACTTTTTGTAAGATGCCACAAATACTTTATCTCAAAATACACATATACCTCTATATAAATGGCCTTCTCATTAAGGCACAACCATAAGTCTCTATCGGACTTTCATAATCTTAGTCTTCCCCACATCGATCAGAGGAAAACTATCATGGCGCTCATATATCGCACATCAACTTAGCCCTTAATCACTTATATACGTGATTCTCGGCTAAACTTTCCAACCCAGCATCTCAACCAACAGAAAAAGAAAAGAAAGAACAGAAAAGAAAAGAAAATGCACATCTCTCCACTCCCAACGTCGTTAAGGTTCATACGTGGAGCGTCTCGCAAAGCGAAATCCAAATAAGGAACCCCTCCACACAATCCCCTTAACTAGCCGGTCGTGGAGACAAGGCACATCATACACAAGCAAAGAAAATAAATAATAAAACAAAACAAACAAAGCAAAACAAAATAAAGAATGAAAACTATCTATATACCGTAAACCACCTCTATAAAGTCTCGACCTGTATCCAGGAGAGATATTATAGAACAACTAGTCCTTTTTCTAGAACTAGAAATTGGATAGCCTAGCAATTTATTCGCTTGCTATCACACCCACCAATCTAAGAATATCTATACTCGTATAATACATATAATACAAGTAGTACATACCCCTCATATAATCACTCGCCCCATAACGAGTGAAAAAAAAATATAGAACTTCCCTATCATGGAAGCCGTATAGATACAATACCACAAGCTCAATATACACACCCGAATCTAGGGTAAATACAATACTATTTCATCTTATCACTAGGGACACACCCATCCTCAACTACTGTGGAAATTTCCGCCAATATACTTGCCAATCTCCTTGGCCACTACCAATGGTTCCTAGACACATCATTCTAGTCTTACCCGAACCAAACTACTTCCATCAATGTCCCAACTAGGCCTCCAAATCTCTCCCCTGTTCTACAATCGACAAGATCAGAACGCATAGTTCCCTTAACTTCTTCAGCAAAGAGAACATCCTACCAGCCTCCCCGACCTTAGCTCCACGAGTCTTCCCCGGGTTGATGTCCACTAATGGGGTCTCATGAACACTACTTCTCTAGAACTGTTACCAACACTTACTTACGAGCCTATCATTTTCAATGAGAGGCCCTCTCAATTGGCAAAAAAATTTGTCGCTCCATAAAGAGGCAACTACCAATCCTGCCACTTCAACCTTACTCCAATGGGTGAAAAGTTCTCTTCAAACCCTCACACCTGGGCACTTCTATACCCATCTCTTAGGCCAAAACTCTCGGGCCTCACGTTCTCACCGAACGAGGTTACACTTCCTCTATCCAATCGAACTTTAATATGTGGTCCTTGTCAAGGACCTCTCCACTCCGAATTGACATTGCTTGGAATCTCAAGCATAGTACCACTCTCTATCGCAGCGGTACTTGGGAAAACTATTTCCACCGTACTTAGTAGTCACGGCAGTAATGTAAAATAATGCTACAAAGGAAGAGACCTCTAAAGCGACGCTCATCCCCGACTACAACCTACAGTTCGTAGTAATCCCATCCCATGATGCCTTCACAACGGCCTTCCATAATGCCCTTCATCTAACGACTTACAAGTCTCACATGAACGCACAGAAGATCTTCGGGGTTCTCACAATATAGCAGGAGAACGAAATCTCACGAGAGAAATCAATGATCTTAATCTTAGGGCTCTTCATCAATTAGCGAGAAACGCAGAAGACGTAGAACGTCCGCACAGATTCCTAAGGACTCTAGAACCTAATGCTCTGATACCACCTGTGACAACCCGCCTACTAAAATAATAGGTGGCCAGCCCAATACTCTAATAATCACACGAATCATAGGTGGCCCATACTCAGCATCAATGTCGATTAAAATAATAGTATGAGATAACCACCAATCATTTTAGAAAACGGACTGTCAAATTAAATATTTAGAAAGTAAAAGAAAAACACTTAGACAATCCCATTTGCAAAAACGGTGGATACCAAAAATCAATGGATAAAGAATGACAATATAAAAATATCACCGAATAAGCTGTCGGTGAACAGACCAATACAAATAATTACATCGAGTATTACATATCAATATTTATAATATAATGAATGAGTGCAATACCTTGGGCAAAACACGCCCGAATAAATATACTGAACATAACTAGAGTGCAATAGAAAGAAGCGTCTAATACAAGTAACCTACAACATCCGCAATATGCTGTAGCTCCATGACAACTGGAATGGAAATGTAAACACGGGTGTCCATGCAGTGGAGCACCTGTAATGGCAAAGAATATGCAGAAACAAAGAAATATAGGTACGGGTCAGGGCCCGGTTTGATATGATTACCATGTGACTAAAAATGCATGACAGTTAAGTGCGTAATTCTCTCGTAGATAACAGTAATATTTCTCACCTCTCAATCTAGCAGCAACCTAGTGCAATATTATGAGATGTTCTAGTTAACCCTAAGTACTAAGGGCTAACTTCTCCTCAGTCTCAACACTATGCCCTATTCATGCGTGGGGTGTCTCGCAAAGCGAAATCCAAACAAGGAACCCCCCCGATACACTACTACTTAGGCAAGGTTGATCGTTGAGATCCATTAAATCCTTAGCACGAAATAATCAATAAATGTATGTGTGTGCATAAGTGAGGGAGGTCACATATACGGCCACACAAAGAAGATATAAAATAAAACCCATCCATCATCTAATGGCACAATTCCTAATTCATCTTTAGGAACACATATAAATGGTACAAGATTTTATCAAACGTTTACCAAATTACTTTCATCATATACTATTTCATTTCGAAATTCTATTCCTTATTAGGAAATATAATCATAGTTTTTATGCTCTTTGTGGCATCGTATATCAATTCCACATTTTGTAAAAAATCTCTTCCTTATCAGGATTATAATCATCATTATATGCTCTTTATGGAATTTCATCGTGCTCTTTATGGCACTTTCCCATGCTCTTTATGGCATTTCATTGTGCTCTTTGTGGCACCCATCATACTTCAAGTCCAACTTGATTTAGAATAGTTATAATCATATATATATATATATACATATATATATATATATACATATATATATATATATACATATATATATATATATATATATATATATATATATATATATATATATATATATATATGTCCGGGTTTCCCCACTGTGCGCGCCCCTAAATGGATATCATCTTCCAGGGCCTATCACCAAGACAACCTGGGATCCTATCGAAACGTCGGGAAGATACCATGTGCCTGCGGGATAGTCAAGACCACACCCGGAATCTCCTAACCATCGCAGAAAAATATACAATCACAAACGCTCACATGGCCTAGGGACTATATCGACCCTGCATTCATTAGCCAGGGGGCTTCACCACAACGCGCGCAACTTCCCTTATGATAGCGATTTAGAGAGGTGTGTATCCATAAATTAACATTTATGAAAAACGTTACTTTTCCATTTTGAAAACATCATATTTTACATTTCCAAAAATCATCCATTTAACCATTAAGCACCAAGTTTTAGAATGTGCATTTCATTCTCATTAAGTCATATTTTATTAATGACCTTAGACCCAAAGTGCCACTAACCTCAAAATAGCCTCCAAGAGTTCATATTATTTCATAAACCCTCAAAGTGAGTCTCCATAATGGAGTGTCTCCCAAAAGCTCAACATTAATATTTTAACTTCCAATTTATCTTTAGGTTAACCTCCTATATCATTCGGACATTAACCTATACAACTAGTCCTCGGGTAAACCCAAATATCCCATCTTAGCCTAGGACATTAGTCTACCCAAAACCACCCTCTAGGACTCTTAATTACTTACCAAAGGAAGGTTCCTAAACTCCGAGCCTAAAAGAAAAGAGCCAAAACTAAACTAGAAAAACATCCCAAAAATGCAGGACTTTCGAATCGATTCGCCCTATCCGAATCGATTCGGTCCCCAAAAGCGAATCGATTCGGTAGGTCCGAATCGATTCGTTCAAGAAGACCCTGACATTCTGCATAACCCCGAATCGATTCGCCCTATTCAGACCTGTAACTATCCCTATTGCCGAATCGATTCGCTAGGGGCGAATCGATTCGATCCTGCAGAATTTCCATGTATGGGTTACGGGTTGTTCGAACCCTAAAATCCCAAAACCCTCAAACCCTTGATTTTGCCCAACATCAACAACAACAATTTAACCCAAATCATTTCTACACCATTACTAACTACTAATTTATCCTCAAATCAAATTAAAACTAAGAATTAAGGGTTAAATCATCAAAATCAACAAAAACCAATATATGGTTTAAATCTCCAAAACTTAACTAAACATGCAATTTATCACATTAAATCAACATCTAGCAAGTAAGAAACTTGCCTCGAGGTTCGTAGTCTCGGATCACCTCCGGTAGCGACGGAATCCGGCCCAAATCTTCCATTTTCTCCCAACTCTCTCTTCTCTCTCTCTCCTTTGGCTTCTCTCCCAAAAATGAAGAAAAAGAAAGGGGGTGGGGGGCTTATACGGGTTCTAAAACATAAATCCCCACCTTTAATTGTTAATACACCACTAAATTGACTCGTAACCACTTATTTGAGTCATAACCCCTTAAAAATGCCCGAATCCCAAAAATACAACGTGGCACTTATTTCGACTATCTCGACTATTCTAAAAACAACCGCACCCCCTATTTTGGCATTTGGGAAAGTGTGAACTATTTTTACGTTCCAATTTCATTTTATTTCATTAATTATACCCAAATTTAAATATAGGTCATAACCGTCGTTTTACATATAACGACGCAATAATACACAATATGATGCTATTTACCTTCTCATAACGGTAAATAGACAGAACATAGTAAATATTATCCCTAAGTCTCACGGGAAATAATATTTACTCCAACATCCCATATTTTATAAAATTAGCCCATCAGGCAAAATAGTATAAAATAGTCGCTCAAAAACCTGGGTTGTTACAATCCTGTAACTCAATCTTGAGTTCTTTTAATTCAACAGGTGCCATTCTATACGGTGCCATAGAAATAGGGGTTGTTCCCGGTGCTAATTCAATACTAAATTCAACTTCTCTCTCTGGCGGTAATCCAGGCAATTCGCTAGGAAACATAATCTTTAGCATCATACTGTTTATCAGAGAAGCATAATCTTCTAACTCATAAGTTTCCACTCTATTTTGAATAGGCCAAATCAGTACCTCTTGAAACTTACTACATTTATCTTCTTTATCCTGCACATACTTAGTAGCAAATCTAGACAAAGCAGTAAATTTAGCATCATACTCCCTTACAAACATTTTCCCTTGGGTTAAATTTATAAACTCCCTCAACTTCTCCCTCCTATAAACCTTAGGGAAATACTCAACATACAAAGCTTTAATAGATTCAGCCCAAGTAATAACATCAGTACCTTCCATCCTGGGCACCAAATGGTTGCTGGCTTCCCACCAATATTTTGCCTCTCCTTTGAGCTTAAACACAGCTAGATTCACTTTCTGGTTATCTGGAACCTTCATAACTGCAAAGATAGTTTCTAGATCTCTGACCCACATCTCAGCTTCTGTAGGTTCAACTGACCCTAAATATTCTGTAGGATTCAACTTCAAAAACTTCTCATGCATAGAATCTTTAATTTCTTTCCTTGCCTCTTTCTCAATCTTGGCCACAGTCTTTGATTCTAGATATCCAGCCTGTTGTTTTTCCATTTGGGCCATATTTCTTTCTTATTTCTCTGCCATCCTCATCATTGCCTATGCCATTATTTGCATCTCTATAGGCTGTTCTTGCTCTCTAGCCCTTCCAGCAACACTTTGCTCTACTTTAGTATTCTCTGTACGAGAAGCCACTCCCTCTTCTCTATGTTGTCCATTCCCAGGTTTCATCTGGAATTATCTGTAATACAACAAAGTTCTAACAAAAAATATAAACAGTTTATAAAACTCTTGGTTAGTATATAAACAATTCATAAATACAAAATCAACTCAATACTGCCATCTAATCGTCACACACGTCTAGAATTAATAACCACGCTCTAATACCAATAATTGTCACACCCCAAACCCAATATCCATACTAATCATTTGTTATTAGAATAATTGGATCATGATCTTGAGCCCATTGTAAATATAATTCATTTATCAATATTTTTCTACACACTGTGTATAATCAACATAATATTATTATTATACCATAATGAAATCAATATCAGAGTCATAATTAACCGGACATATAATAATATGATTAACTATGATAAAATTTCACAATCATCAACTCAATCCATACTAACGCAATATATACAATGTGTGAGTATATTAAAATCTTTAGTGTGACAATGATAAAATCCCCATACTTAAACCCCAGCTCTTTCCAACGGTGCAACTCTCAAAGTTACCAGTCATATGGTATTCTAGCTGGCAGCATACAAACCTCAAATTGTTAAAATATAAACCGTAAGCATTAAGCTTAGTGAGGTACTCCTTCCCTTCAATGAAATAACAATTCTATATCTAATATGTGGATATAAAATCCGAACAATCCTGCCCATTAGCAATAACAAATCCTGGATCATAAGATCCAAATAATTCTGCCCATTGGCGATAACAAATCTTGGAACATAAGTTCCAACAAATCATTGGATCTTTGTCCAATTCCAATCCTGGGTCATAAGACCCAACTAATCCTGGATATTTTAATATCCAAACAAATCCTGAATACCTAAGTATTCAAACAAATCCTCTCTTAGAGCTATATTCATATTTATATATGAAACAAATCATAAGTACACTCACCTCGACAGTTTAACTGGGTTTTCCCTTGCCTTTATCCGGTATTTGTTCAATCATCTCTTCTTTCCTTCCTATAATTCTTACAATATTAGTATCATCATAATAATATCAACAATATAAAGAATGATTTAAACACAATTCAATCCATAAGCATCACATGATTCCATTCAAATCATTTATCACAAGTAAAGTTCCATCCAAATCCATGTTAATATATTTAATATATCCAAATCATAGACCAAATATAAATTCATTTATTCTTGGTAATTCAATCCTTGTCTTATTAGTATTCCAATACAAAAGACGGTACATCATTTCAAGTCTTCTAGAGTAAGATATGCCCATTTCTTTACCACATAGCAAATCTGCCCTATAGGCTCTTTTATCGTTCATTCAACTTCCATGAATTTCCAAAATTTTTCTACATCATAAATTTATATGATATTTAACCAAACATCAGTAAAAATATTGGACAATACAAGATTACAATTTCATAATTTTCAGAGTTCATTTGCTATGTCAAGCAAAACATCGAACACATGGCGGGCATATTTTCACCCTTAGGGCAGATTTCATACCCGAACTTCAAACTCTCACCAAAGATGCATTTATTGGTATTTTCACATAATTTTATGATATGTCATATATATATGAGTCTAGGTTAATCTCCAATTTGAATCAATAAATTCCAGTAAGTATATAGAAATATATGGAAGTTTGAATAAACAAGGTTCCTAAACAAAACAATCTCAAGGGTTTACACATTCAAGTTTGCTTAAACTTGCATCTATCCATAAGTACATATCAAGACATGGAATTTCAGTAAAAAAATGATTATTTCAATCATTTAAATAAGTAATACAAAAAAATAAACAAGATTTATGGATGGAAATACCTTAGGGGCTTTTACATAATTTTTCTATGAATTTTTCTTCAATTTCTCCTCACTTTCTTCCTAAACTTCAAAACTCTCTTTCTTTAAGCTTCAAATCTCTCATGGCTGAATTTAGATGAATAAGGAGGTAATTCTAAGGGTTTTAATTCGTCCAAATCCACGACCCTTCCCAACCAATCAAAATATAACATGTGGCATTATATAAAACAAAATATCATTTAAGGCTAAATGACTACTTTACCCCCTGTTCGTAAAAAGACAATAGCTTCCCACTAGGATGTCCGTTCGATGAACCGTTTGTTTTGTTATAAACCTAACTCATATATATACAAATATCTAGTTTACACCTCAAGTTCATTGTTATGTCATAAAGGTCCAAACTAGCATCCAACAGGAACATTCCTACCGAAAACTTTAAAATTTCACATTTGTAACTAATTCGATATTTCAAGCTTTATGAAGGTAGGATTAAACTAAACATAATTACTTACATTATATATATACTACTAACATATTATTCATATCAAATAAGCTAATCATGATTTAAACATGATTTATCATAATTATATTCGGGTTGTCTCAATGGCCCTATCCACCAAGTCCACATAATCCGTGATCTTCATAGTAGCAACCATGCTTTTTATATCTACACTCAGCCTGGTTTGAAACCGATCACATTTACTTTCTTCCGTCCTCACCAAGTCAGGTGCAAATCTAGATAAGGATATAAATAAAGCTTCATACTCTGCCGCTGTTCGGTTCCCCTGTTTTAACATGATAAATTCTTCCTCTTTCTCTTTCATATACAGCCTTAGGAAATATTTTTCAAGGAACACCTTCACAAACCTCTCCCATGTAATTGGTGGAGGATTTGATGGCACTACTCTCCCAATCTTAGTAAGTAACCTCTCTGTACAACCCCACCATAACTTTGCATCATCCTCCAATCTAAAGGTTGCTAACAAAACCTTTTGTTCATCTCGCATTTCCATCAACTTGAATGTTGTTCCCATTTTTCGAATCCACCCCTCTGCCACTAACGGATCCGTAGTCTCCGTAAATGCTGGAGGACTTAACTTCATGAAGCTCTCATTAAATTTATCCCTGTCACCGCCATGTACTCCACCTCTTGCTTCTTCCACCAGTTGTGCCACAGCACGTAATATTTTTCCCACATCATTAATAAATTATTGTTTCACCTCCGGTTCATCCACTTCAATATGTCTATGTCCTTGCTGACTATTAGGTATATAGGATGCCTCACCTTCCACTCTATCATGAGGCTCATGTGTATTCATCACTCACTGCAATATAAATAACTTAAACAAAATACAATAGCAGCAGTTTAATATTAACATTATTAGTCAAAATCCAAACACATAGCAAACTTACGTTCTAGTGTCCACTGCCAATCTAGACCCTCACACCCTGTCCAGAACCTAATGACCACGCTCTGATACCAAGTTGTCGCGCTCCGACTTAATTAAGTTAAACTCACCCTTGTTAATTAGTGATAAATTTCCTTAAACAATAAACAATGCTTTATTTAAACCTCTAAGGAAAAATAACATGAGATTTTTTTTTCAAAGGTATGCGTAGATGAAAACATAACTACATTTACATGTAACCTATAAGTACTACACAACTTTACATAACCAAGATCTTTAGTTTAATATTTACACAACAAGATTCTTGATATTCAGACCATACTAGATATCCGTCACTCCCTCGTTTTAAGGTCCTAACTTGGCAGTGAACTCCAACTGATAGGTGTACATGAAACATAACATTATAGCAGTGTAAGCAACACAAGATTAGTGAATGACCATATTCCACATATATAACCAATTCAAATAACCATTTTTATTTTCTAATGTTATAACCCAATAGGAATTATGTGACTCTCGCAAGCCTAGACCCGCCAGTCCAATTAACTCCCAGTTAATGGGGAACACCAAATCTCCCAATTAGGCCCGAGTACAACAAACCTTTAAATTGGATTAACGGGGCCGCTGTATCCTGTAGGACCCACCAGTCCTTAACATTATATAAAAGACTCACTAGTCCATATCATTATATAACATTGCTTAACATTTTTAATCATATGCATATGATTCCTAAATACGACATCACTCCCATAAGCATTTTAACACGTGTTTAACTACACATTTCCATATGAACATATAAGTATCTATATTTCATAGGACAGGTCAATCACCTTGGATTTGGTGCTAATATTAATACCAAACTAGTTCCTTAGTATGGTAGTATTAGCAGCTTCCCCACCTAACAAGTCAATGTCATTAGTATTTGAATACACCGATTAACATCAAACCCGGTAATACATCACATCATTTGGTCAATCAGAAATAACTAAAGAGAAATTAAATATGATACTTCACATTTCTATAACACCCAATTAATTAGGGTTCTAACACAATTTATGGAATTAAATTACGAATTCGCTAGACAAAGTTATGCCCATTTTATTACAACCTTTTCCAAATCGTTTCTCAAGAAAAACAACAACACAACTTCAACTTCCTGGAATTTTCATAATTTTTATACAATATAACTTTGCATTATATTCCACCCAATATCAGTAAACATATTTAATAATACAAAATTAATGTTTCATAATTATTAGGGCTCATTTTCTATGTCGAGCAAAATGTCAAACACCTGGTATGCATTCTTGCTCCTTTAGGGCAGATTTTAAACCAAAACTTCAAACTATCACCAAAGGTTCATTCCTTGGTATTTTTACACCATTTTTGAATATGTTATACATGTATGAGTATATTTTACTCTCATATTGAATCACTCAATTCCAATAAGTATTCCGTGATTTATGCCATTTTTAGCATAACTAGGTCAAAATAGAACATTAAGGCATAACTTAACATTTTTAAGCATACATAACCTTGACCTTGGGTTTAATTCATGGAAACATATAATAAACATGTTTTAGCAAAAATATACATCATAATTATGAATTTCTAAATCAAAATGCTTTACGAAAAGATGATGTAAATTTAGGACTTTAAAGTATGCATTTACGATCCTAGCTTCCGTTCTAACTTATGTTCTTAACCCATCCTTGTTCCAACACAATTCAGCAATATGGGTATCATTAAAATATATATCCAAATCAAAAATAAAAACATGTCAATTATAGAACTCATCCATGTGACCAACTTTAATAAAGATGTAATTACCTTACGAGGATTCCTCGATTTATAGAAATTTTCCAAAGATTTCTTCCTTAACTTTCTTCTCTTTCTCTCTCTTTAGGCAAAACTTGTTATTTCTTATGAGTAAGAAGACATACCTCTCATTTATAATCAGAAATACGTTGTATAGTGGTCCAATAGCAATAGGGGTAGTGGTAACATGTGATTGGTTGGATGAAAGGTCGAATTAGACAATTCCATTAATGACACATTTGTCCTACCTTGGTAAAATTACACTTACTCACTATCACGGTCCCCGATTTACTCCCTCTTTGTGTCTATGATTAGATAACTTAAACATCTACCACTTTCATATTTTGTGTTTTCCCAAAATCATAAAATTAATACGCCTAATTTGGGCTCGAACAGGAAAGTAGCAATTTACCAAAAATCTCAAAACTTTCACATTTGGTGACCAAACATTGCCAATTTCGTATCAACAACCTAATTTACTTTTATGAACATGATCATGCATTAAAAACATAATTTATAATGTATTTAACCACATAACTAATCATATGTTCTAAACATGGTATCCCCAATCATAAGCTCAATTAGCACCTAATGTAAACAACACGTATATCACATGAGCATCCATCCCCTAAACATGATAATTAATATGTTTAACACACATAACCAATTTATAACTTATAACTCCTAAGTTATAATTAATCATGAAATTAACCTTCCTAATCATGTTTTAGGGACTTACATATTTACCTTTGCATTATGTTTTATTAATACCTCATAGTGAGCTAGGATGGGAACCTGGATTAAGACAATGGGATGTTGCAAATGGTTTCCCTCTTAACAGACGTCTAACTCAAATGGAATATTATAGTTATCATTTATTCCAACGTCAAAATGATTATTCAACAATACTCAGGGCGGGAAAAGTTTGTCAAGAGTTCATTGTAGATTCTTGGGCTTCAATATAGCAGAATCGTCTCACATACAATAGGCTTAATGAAGATCAATTGCGTGCTGAACATTACCAAGGTCTTACAAATATTGCAAGCGATGGGTTACAACCTGACCAAATAGGAAAACATTTTATTTGACATCTTCATTTCTTGGTAGTGCTAGGAATATGTTTGAGATATTCCAAGCTTGATGGCAATCACACGATACAATAAACACCCGAATATTTTTCTTATAATGACGGTAAATCCTAACTAGCCCAAAATTGTTCTGCTCTTTTACCTAATTAAAAACCCACTGATCGGCCAGATTTAGTTGCACGTGTTTTTGAGTTGAAGAGGAGACATTTAATGAAGGTTATAAAAGAAAAGAAGGTGTTTGGTGAGAAATGTGCATATGTTTTTACATTTGAATTCCAGAAACGAGGATTACCACATATGCATGCACTTATATTTCTTAAGCATTATGATAAGATCCGAACAACGGCTCAAGTTGATAAGCATGTATCTGCGAAATTTCCTGATCCAAATCAGGAACCCTAACTTTTTGAAACAGTAAAAAAATGCATGGTACATGGTCCATGTGGTGCTCGAAATCCACAAGCATCATGTGTAGAAAATGGTATGTGCACAAAAAATTACCCTTAGGACTTCACAGATGCAACAACAATAGACAAAGATGGATATCCTCTTTAGCGTCGTCAAAATAATGGTCGTGTTTATATTATAAGGAATAAACATGTTGATAATAGGGATGTTGTTCCTTATAACGCCTATCTTTCAAGAATGTTTAACTATCATATAAATGTGGAGCAGTGCACAGGGTTAAGATGTGTAAAATATATTCACAAATATATATTTAAAGGTCATGACCGAACAACAATGGTGATTGGAAACGTGAATGAGATTCAACAATATCTTGATGCATGATATATTGGACCGCCAGAAGCTGTATGGAGGCTATTTGGCCATCTTTTACATGAAGAAAAGCCATTCGTTTTACAATTAGCTCTTCATTTAACTGGGATGCATCATGTTATTTTTTATCCAACTGATCCTATGGATATAATCATCTCAAGATCAGAGAATCAAATGACAACTTTAACTACATTTTTTGCATGTTGTGATTCAGATGAATATGCACGCTCATTTACTTACTAGGAGTTCCTGTAATATTATGTTTGGAACTCAAGAAACGGGATATGGACTCGAAGAGTAGTAACACTAACAGCAATTAGCCAAATGTACTTTGCTAGCCCCAATTCAGGTGAGAGGTTTTATCTGCGTGTGCTACTAATCGTTGTTAAAGGACCAATGTCATTTGAATACTTGCGTACGGTTAATAATGTTTTGCATGATACATTCAAATCAGCATGCATTGCACGTGGACTTTTGGAAGACGATGATGAGTGGATATAATTCCTTGAAGAGGGGGCGGCTATGAAAATCGGATATCAATTGCAGAGATTATTTAGTATTATCCTAACACAATGCTTTCTAATAAACCCCTATGCATTATGGAATCAATTCTCGATAAGATATGTGATGATCTTGCACACCAAAGTTGGATAAAGTTTGGCATTTAAAATCCGAGTGAAATCCAAGTTGAGGATTATAGTTTATACATACTCAATCAATTACTTGAGGAATCGGGTAAAAGTTTGAAGGATTTTCCACCATTTCCACAACCAACTCAAAATTGGAGCGTTACAACTATGAATAGATTGATATTAGCACACCAGCAACTGAAGTTTGATGCAGAACAAAGCGATCCTGACTTTAATATTCACCGTTTGAATGAGGAGCAACGTTTTGCCTATACAACAATCACTGCTTCGGTGATTGAGAACAAAGGAACTACTTTTTTTTAATGGTGGTGCTGGAACTGGAAAGACATTTTCATACAACACGGTTGCAACAAAATATTGTAGCCTTGGTCATACGGTCCTTACTGTAGCTTCATTCGGTATTGCTTCACAATTACTAATTGGAGGTCAAACATCACATTCAACTTTTAAAACTCCATTGGATATATTAGAGAACATTGTGTATGGGTTTAGTAAGAAATCCTTGGAAGCCGATTTATTTAGACAAACAAAACTAATTATTTGGGATGAAGTACCCGTGCAACATAGATTTTGTGTTGAAGCCGTTGACTTCACACTCCATGACATTTGTGGTGATAAAAAATCATTTGGTGGTATCATTGTTGTTCTTAGGGGAGACTTTCATCAAATTTTATGATTTATACCAAGGGGGGTGCGTGAACAAATAGTTGGTGTATCATTAAGACGCTCTCCACTTTGGAGGAACATATATGTTGTGACTTTGTCACAAAACATGCGTTTAAATAGCTTTGAACTTAGTAATGAAGAATTTGCAAGATTTTTTGTTGAGGTATTAATTTTTATAAAAGTTTCTCTTAATTTATATCCATAGTTATTCATTCATTTATACTGATTTGTTATTTTCCATTATTAGGTCGGATCTAGTTCCCAAGAAACTACACAACTTCCACCATTAGTAGGCAAGTGTGGGAACATAAATGAATTAGTCTCGAGAGTCTATTCGTAATTGAGTACACATGAAAAAACCAACTTCAACTTTCTGACATAACGAACAATTCTTTCAGCGCGTAATGATGACGCCGGTACTATAAATCATATAGCACTGAGTGTGTTCCCAAGAGAAACCGTTATTTCTTTAGTTGCATACAAACTATCAACGAATGATGAAAATGACCCATCCATTAACAATCGATATCCGAATGCTTACTTGAACTCACTTGATCCTTCTGGGTTACCACCGTTTAAGTTTAGACTAAAAGTTGGTTTTCTTATAATGTTATTGCAGAACCTTTCTCCAAGGGAGGGACTATTTAACGGAACTAGACTAATGGTTATTCGATGTGGAAGAAGAATAATTGAAGCTCAAATTTTACATGGAGATAAGGCGGGAAATTTAGTCTTCATTCCCAGAATATCTTTGACACCGTCTTCTTCAGAACTTGCTTTCCGAATGCCAGTGCGTCAATTCCATGTGCGTCTTGCATTCACAATGACAATTAATAAATCTCAGGTTCAGTCGGTAAAGTATGTTAGGATTGATTTTCGTACACCAGTGTTTAGTCATGGGCAATTATATATTGCACTTTCGAGATGCACTTCTTCAAATAGACAAAGTGTTCTTCTACCACAACTAACGTTGTTTATCCAGAAGTTCTATTATAATACATGTCCATAGTTCATTGATACCATGCCTTATTCGATAAGGTAAGTTCAAATTTAAATATTTTATTTTATTTTATCCAATAAGAACTTTATATAACATGAACCTAACATCACGTTATTGATGTACTTTTGTAGAATTGGTATTGCCACGTTGAAGAATTGAAAAAGAGGAACGAAGGAAAATGTCGGGTCTGGGGTGAAAGAGTATGCAATGAGGTAACATCTTATCTTTAGAATTTAAAACGCATGGTCTATATTTAGAACATGATACGAATTCAGTGTTTTTTATATTTAGATTGCGATGATTGGTCATCCACACTCAATGCTCATACGCATTTTGTCATCAACTTTTAAACAGATTATGTTGAACAAGTATGGGAATACATATGGAGACAAATTATACCATTCACTTGGTCGTTATACATCATTCACGATAAACGCTTCATCTTTTTTTTGTAATTCAATATTAAACATGGTTGTTTGGATTTTGAATTATGTCCTATTTTTGGGGGAGGGGGGATGGAAGCAAATCATCATTTTTGTAATTCAATATTAAACATGGTTGTTTGGATTCAATTTTGACTTATGTTCAATTTATTTTGACATTTCAAATCATATATATTTAAATGAATTGTAAATATATTATTACTATCAACGTTCAATTGGCATGGTCAAATGTGACATGTTATGTTATAAAACGAGTAGAGAATGTTATAAAAGGTGTGTAACATCGTTATTTATCACACTTAGGAGTGTTAGTATGCCATAACAAAAAATAATCAGGAGCAAATTTATCAACGTGCCATCGGCACGGGCATACCATAGTGTGTGTGTGTGTGTGTGTGTGTGTGTATATATATATATATATATATATATATATATATATATATATATATATATATATATATATATATATATAATACTACTCATGTGCGAACAGATACGCACATTAACAATCTGGACTGGACATGTGACACCTGGAGGTAAGCCTCCAAAAGAGAGAGGGCCGATAATGTCATTGATAATTTGAGAGGGTGAAGAAATGGGTGTAATTTAGAGGGTTTGTATTATACTTGTGCGGGTTAGTCTGCATATGATCATTTTTCATATATATATATATATATATATGTGTGTGTGTGTGTGTGTGTGTGTGTGTGTAAAGGCTCACCTACATCATTATGTATACATCACACCATATATCACGCATAGTTCTAGGCCCTAATAAACTTTTTTTCTAATGTTTTTATTTTTTTCTTGAAATTAAAAATAGCTGCAAAATTTATTTTAACCTAATTTTCTGAACATGGGTTTACTGGAACGTTTATTTCAAAAGAAAAATAAAAAATTGAAAAAAAATATATTTTTAGGACCTACAATTATACATGATATATGAATAATGTATACATCATAATATAAGTGAAAATTATCATATATATATATATACGAGGGCACGGCGATAAATTTGTCCCCGTGATAAAAAAAAAATTGAGAAAAAAAAAAAAAAAATAGTTAAAAAATTAATAAAAAATAGTCTAAAAAAATGAAAAAAAAAATTGAGAAAAAATAAAAAATATAAATTAAAAAAAGAAAAAAATATTTTAAAAATTAATAAAAAAATAATAAAAAAAGGTACACGTATTTAAAAAAAATACATGTATTTATAATAGTATAATAGTATTTATAATAGTATATATATAACACAAAAAATAAATAAATAAATAACTTTTAGCATGACATTTCATGCATGAGCATGAAATGAGAAAATGTCATGCATATCAAAATGAAGATATTTTGGCCAAAATCATACTCCTTTATTATATATATATATATATATATATATATATATATATATATATATATATATATATACTTTTCAATTGGACCCTTAAAACATTAGTTGATAAGTGAGACTCATATGAGATCCTTTTAAAGCATTAACCAATATATCGTTCAGATCGTCTGATTTGGAATTCTAATTTAAGGGTATACCTTGTCTTAGTGATAATACAATCAAAAAATGCATTAGTTAAAAATTCTCTCTTAATTTTCACTGTGGACCTTATTTCTTGAAAAGATCTACCCTCAATAAAAAAAAAATTAAGCAAAGCAAGGAATCGTTTAATCAGTGATTCCAAACAGTTAAATGATAAAGAGTATAAATCAAGCATGTAAATTAAGGTCAACGGCGGTATTCAAAAAGACGAGGAACATAATTATGTATGTCACTAAGAGAAATTATCTTCTGTGACGAAGATTCTTTTTTTTAGAGCATTTCCATTAATTATGTATATTATTATTAACAGATTGAAAGGGAAGAGTAAATTTTACACAGGTTATGTAGATATTACTTTGAGGTAGTTCATTTACAAATTATCAATTATTTTTCATATATATATATATATATATATATAGATCCAATCTGATATATCTTAAGAAATCCTTTTAAAAAGTACGTATATTATTTCACTTAAAAGGAAAATATTGAATAATTTCTTTAAATTTAAAAAAAAGGATAAGAAAGCTATTGAGAGCGTAAAATAGGAAATATAGTACATACTGTTGAATTATGAGAAACTTTTACACAACTATTATAGCAATAAATTTGCACATGTATTATACATGTACAAATTTAGTACATGTATATTTTATATATACATGATGCATATATATAATAGGAAATATAGTATGAAAGTATATTTTATATTTAAGTGATATATATATATATATATATATATATATATATATATATATATATATATAAAATATACTTTCACTTATACGTTTTAGAGCTAAAGAGGATCACTTGCAATGAACAAAGCAGACTCTGCTTAGAAAATGTCGACGGATCAAAGCCACTGGTAGAGCACTAAACGAATCGATCACATTAATCTTCAACTTCACAGATACAAACTTTAATGCATATGCTCCTCAACACAAATCTTTGGACCAAACCACTTCCTTCAATATATTACCTCTCTCTTTTTCTCTATCACAACGTTATACATATATGCACACATACGTAAATAATAATATTTTTGTGCAAACTGTCTCTCATTTTAACAGTGCGGACAGTAGATGTGTCATCGGACGGTGAGCCTAGAAATTATCGGTTAAATTATAAGCGCGTTCTCTCTGTTTTCTGCGCTCAGGTGACACATGTTCAGTCTATACTGTTAAAATGCGGATAGTCCGCACAAAAGCTACATATATATATATATATATATATATATATATACACACACACATATATATATAGGAAGAGGTTCAAAAGTGAATCTAAAAGATGAATATTTTAATGAATCTTAACAAAAAAAAACCTTAACAACTCATTAATTTTAATTTGTATATTGAAATTTGTCCGCGCCAGTATCAACCACGCGTGTTTCTTAATACACAAACCTTACCCCCCAACCCGCGTGTCACATGCGTGTCCGTTGTCACTGGAGCGGACCAATTACAATTTAGAAATTAAAATTAATGGATTGTTAAGATGTTTTTTTATTAAGGTTCATTAAAATTTCCATATTTTAGTTTCACTTCAGAACCTCTCCTTATATATATATATATATATATATATATATATATATATATATTATTGCCCTTGTGCTCACCAGTACGCATTTTAAAAGTATGAATTGGACATGTGTCACCTGATGGGGTAAACCCAGAAAAAAAAGAGAACGTGTCTATAGTTTAGTTGATAATTTTTAGGGTCGCTATTAGGTGACACATGTCCAATCCACAGTTTTAAAATGCGAACTAATATGTACAAGATTAGTACTATATATATATATAATATTCACATACGCATATATGTTATACGTATATGAATATGTATATATAGCTCTATTTAGTAGTAGAAGAGCAGATATCGACAATATCTCTCATGACCTGTACCTGAGTGGCAAGACACTTAATATAATGTGCAGTTTCATCTAGCAAGCTGCATATCTCCATTTTGTTACCCCCTGGAACTATCTTCCTTAGCTCTAAACCAAATTCTCTATTAAGGCTTCTTTTTCTTCTTTTTATTCTTTTCACCAAAGCGCGGTTTCTAATCTTCCAGATAATCGCGCGACTCCAAGCCTTTCTGGACCCAACTGCGAATGCCATGGATGCATCAGCAGCTAGTTGAATCCGTCGGGAGATCACCTCTCTTGTGGATCTTTGCCTTTTCAGTTGTTTGAGGGCTCGAAGAAACCGATAAGTGAACCTAGTTCTGATACAACTGGTAGGGTTCAAGGGTGCGTTTTGAGGTGTCATAGAGGGCAATAAAGACAGATTACGGTTTTGGACAGTTTGGATAAAAGGATTTCAAGCCCAAACAACCGACGGGATAAAGATTTTCTTCTGACACAAAGGGAGACACTGCAAGGACAAAACATAACCTTAGTTCTGACACAATAGGCGTGTGTGTCTGTGTATGTGTGAGACAGAGAGGTGGTTTTTTAAAGATGGAAACGTGTGAAGATAATGAACAAAAGAAGACTTGGTGAGAGAAATGGGTGGTGATAAGAGGGAAGAGCCTTTGGAATCAATCTTTAATGCTTGACAATTATATATACACTAAAAGTACTTGTAACTCTTAATAGGTAATAAAAGATTCACTTTATATTCTTGTGGAAGATTTTACTTTATATTTTTGTAGAATTCATAATAATAATATAAAAAAATTTAATGTAATGAATATGAAAATAAGTACTAAATGAGAGTACAGATAGTTATATATATATATATCAAGGTTCTAAAAAACACGAAGCATGATCGAGGCGTGGATGCCAAGCCTTAAGCCTTAGAAGCGTAGGCGGGCGTTGACGTAAGAAGGCGTTTAGGAATTTTTTAATATATTTTAATATTTTTTTACTATGACAAGGCTATTTAAAATACTAAAATGGTATATACCTTAAAAATATGTCTAAATATTTATAAATTAAAATACTATTTTTTTAAAATACAACAAAAAAATAAAAAAATTGGGTCTTTTCACGCCTTACTTCTAAAAAACTCGGGTTTTTTCACGCCTTATCCAAAAAAAAAACGCGCGTTTTTTCACGCCTTGCCCCAAAAAACGTTGACCATCGTTGACCCCACCTTGATCCACGCCTAGGGCTAAAACTTGGCGTATCTAAAAAGCCTCACGCCTAGGCGCGTTTTTTAGAACACTGATATATATATATATATATACATATATATATATATATATATATATATATATATATATATATATATATATATATATAATAGCAAATAACTCGCGCGACGCGCGGACGTACATGTATATAATAAATTATAGTGGACTTGAAAAAAAATATTATTGTATTCTGATAGATCGAAGATGTAATTATATTGAATTATGTTATGAAATCAATGTAGAATTTTATTCAGTAATCAAGTAGAAAACATAGTAATAACAAATTAATTATAGAGCAAATAACTTGAGCTAAAATATTATATAATATAATCCCAATTTTAACATATAGCGAGACGGTGTGGTAAAATCATAACAAAAACACATAAAATTAATAAATGGTAATTATTTTCAATCAAAAGTTTAATGGTAGAAGGAAGAAATCGGAACTAATACCTAAAAACTGAAATAGAAACTTAAAAAAAATAGAAAAAAGGAAGTTCCATTGATTCATATATAAAAAACTACAAATATTCCCGTAAATTAAAAGCCAAATAACTGAATTCCTGTTAATGTTTACAATATGTGTTAATTGACACATTCCATCAAACTGTTGGTGTGCAATTTTGGGGGGATGTAGTTCGATAGACAATGTAATACGTTGAACCTTTACTCTATACGTAATAGGTGAAATATGAAATAGAAACTTTAAAAAATTTATAAAAAGGAAGTTCCATTGATTCATACAAAAAAAATACAAGCAGTGTCGTAAATCCTAAGCCAAATAACTGAATTCCTGTAAATATTTAGAATACCGATTAATTGACAGATTCCATCAAACACTTGGTGTTCAAATTTTTGGGGAATGTAGAAAAACAACACATAATTTATATCACATCTAAGCTAAGAAATTGAAACTTACAAACTGTTATGCTGGTAAAAAAATACATAATAAGAGATACATATAGATTTACCAAGAAATTAGTTTGGAGAAAACACAAAAAATTCAAGAATAACTCCACACTATTATATATATATTTAGTCTGGACCAGTTGTAATTAATTGGAAAGATTTGAAAGAAGCCTAACAACTCATGAGATGAAGAGACATCGATTGACAGTCGAGGAGTGGAGGCAGTGGAGGGGATCTCTCGCCTTATCAGTTTCATTTAAAAGTAGAAGAGATGGTTGCTCGTTATAAGTACCAACAAATGAATAATCGATTTTACTACTGGATAGTTGCCCGTTGAGTTCTCAGTTTCATTATTTCGCTTACTGTTGATCTTCAACATATTGCTTGATTTCTCTATACTATCGATTTATAAGTATAATATAGATTGGGTAGAGCTATTCGTGCTTCACCTTATTCTTCATAAACTCCAAAACTTTTAATAATTACAACCTTACCCTCATCTCTCTCATGGCTCTCCAAATACAATACAAACGTCCATCTCCCTCCTCATTCAACCATTGCTTTTTCTTTTCTCTACAAACATTATTAAAAATCTGCATAAATATCAACATTTGAACAAAAATATTCCAGCAAAAATTAAATGAAACTAAAAAATTTCAGGATGCACAAAAAAGTAGCAAAAGTAAACAAAAAATCTACACAAATAATCCCAACAAATAAAAAAAGCAGCAAAAGTAAAAAAAAAATCTCAACAAATAATCCCAATTGTCAAATCTTATTTTGACATTTTACCTTTTTGATTTTTTTTTTAAATTTTTTAGGAGTTTTTTTTTTATTTTCCCGGAAAACTCGCACTCAAGCCTATGAGTTTCCAAGTAAAATGAAAAAAAAACTTATAATTTCCACGAAAAAAATAAGGTAAAAAATATTTGTAAAAAAAAGAGAGATTTGAATCCATCTTCGAGTCGAACCAATATATATATATATATATATATATATATATATATATATATATATATATATATATATATATATAGTAGCTTGGTTTTTGAAAATGTACACATTTTTTACGGTGCAGATCGATGCCACCTCCTTATATATTTTTACACATTTTAATAGTTCAGATCATATCTTTTTTTTTACCAACCTACCCCTCAACTATTTTATTTCCCCCTCTTTTTTACTCATCAAAGTTATCCTTCAATTCAAATTTGAGGGGTATTTTGGGTCCACCACGTTCCCTTTCCATGAGAGCACAAGGCTCGACACATTTTTCTCGGCCTCATCTCTCTACGGACATTTGCTCAGCAAAATCCTTAATATTACGCAAAATCCTTCGGCTCTCTCTCTCTCTCACCTCTCACTCTCTCTTTCCCAAACCCTCAACTCTCTCTCCACATTTTAGCTCTCCAGTCTCTCCCTTGCGACATGGCCACCCCCTTCCCACGCTGCAGATCCCCCACCTCCCATGCAGCCACCCCCTCTCAAGCTTCCGCCCTATGTAATTTCTCCCATAATCCCCTCCGACATGGCTGCCACTCCCACACTGGAGCCCCCCCACCCACGCTGCAGCCCCCCACCCACGCAGTAGTCCCACCTCCCATAAACTCTCTGCCATTAAGGGTTTATGTTTACTTTTTGTTTCTTATTTGATGTCTTGACAGGTTACTGTAATGGGTCTTCATTTTTTTCTTTATCAATCTTCATCTTCTTCTTTGAGGTGCTGTTTTCGACTAGGGGTAATGATTCTTGGGGGTTTAGATTTTTTTGGCAGATCTGACCCATTTTGCATTTAGGGGATTAACAATGAGATTTTGTTCCGCTTTGTAGGTATAATCTCTGAGCAAAAGTAAAAATTTAATGATCTATGCATTAAATTTGGGCTCAATATTTTATTTGTAGATCTGACCCATTTTGCATTTAGGGGTTTAACAAGGAGATTTTGTTCCATTTTGTAGAGGTATAATCTCTGAGCAAAAGAAAATAAGTTATAATCTATGCATTAATTTTAAGTTCAATTTTTTTATGTGAGTTTAATTTCAATTTAGATTTTGTGAGAGTGTTTGAGTTTTGGTTTTAGATATAATATGTTATTTATTTATACATGTATAATCACTACAATAATTTACACCATTAGCAACAATATTTAGTAACACGTGCTATTTTTGTTGCCAAAGATACCCTTTTCGCAACAAAATCTTATTTATGTTGCTAAAAGACCATTTTACATTGTACTTTTGGCAACATAAAATAAAACTTGTTGCCAAAGGTTAAAATTTCAAGCGGGAAGCTAGCAAAATAAAAAGGAGAATTTTTTTTAGCTTTTAGCATCATATTTGTTTGTTGCTAAACATGGCCTACCTTTTGGCAACAAAGAGGTGTGTTGAGAAAAATACCCACTTTTGGCAACAAGAAATATTGCAATGCCAAAAGTATTTTATTTCATTTCTTACTTATTTTTCTTATTTGTTAAGTTAACTAAAAAGCTAACAAAAAAGCGATTTTGTGATTACTAAAAACCCTAACTCAGCTCTCTCCCTCCGGCCTGCCTTTCTTTCCTTTTCCAATCTCTCCCTCACCTCACTCCCGTCGCCCCCGACCCTATTCCCCTGTCATGGCATATCCCCTATCCTCTTCTCTCCCTCCCACCGGTCGGCCCCTTCTCTCCTCTTCCCTCCCGCTGTCGCCGCCCCAGCGGCCGAAGCAGAATAGAGATCACGGACTCACGGTATTTTTATTTTGTTAATTTTTTCAATATATTAGTTAATTAGTTTAGTTTTGTTGTTGTTAATTTTTTGAGGTTTAGTTTTTAGTTTATTGTTTGCTGAAATTTTAATTATTAGTTCTCATGAAATTAGTTATTAGTTCTTATGAAATTTTAATTAATTATTGGTGCTGAAATTTTAATTAATTATTTATTGCTGAAATTGTAATTAATTATTTACTATTTTAATTTCTGATTTCTTTTCACTTATTTCTTTCCACTGATTTCTGATTTCTTTTATAAATAAGCATTATAATATATTTTTGATTTTTGATTTCGTTGTAATATATTTCATTCAGATTTCATTATAATATTCAGTTATATGTTTGTAATGAGTCATTTTTTGTTAACATTTATAATTTAATACCGTGCAAGCTTCAGACCGGCTTCTGGTTGACCTCTCCTGCTCCATCTCCATTTTTCCTGTCTCGACCCAATTTGGTGGTAACTTGTTAACTCATCCATCATTTTATTTTGTTTTGTATGTAGACAAACATGAAAGTTGTATTGTTGCTTGATCATGAGCTTAACATCCTACACTATCAGGATATTTGCTAAAAGTTAAGACATAAGCATAAAAGCATACCATCAAAGGGTGAAAATATAAAACAGTCACAAAACGGTCCCGTAAGAGTCACGAACACCTCGCACGGGACCAATGTAACTCGTACGAACAAACCGCGTAGTCACGACGCTCCCGGTTTGAGTGTACGAACACCAAGCCATACCTTTTGGTAACGCAGCTCTTGTGTTGCCAAAGATATTGCTTTTGGCAACATAAGACCTGTGTTGCCAAAGGTATAGCCTTTTGGCAACACAACTCTTATGTTGCCAAAAGTTATAGATTTTGGTAAGACAACTATTTTTGTTGCTGTTGAGTGACTTTTGGCAACACAAATAATATTTTTTATTATAAATTTGACAAATTATAAAATATTTTTGGCAACACAAGCCTGCTGTGTTGCCAAAGGGTTTCCGAGATAGACAATAGGCAACAAGTTGGCAACATAGCAAAATATGTTGCCAGTACCTTTTAGCAACATATTTCTAACTTTAGCAACATAATTTGTATGTTACTAATGGTGAAAATTCTTATAGTGAATCTATAATATTTTGGTCATTAAATTTGTATATTGACACATTTAATTATTTCTTTATACATGTTTGCAAGATCATTTCAACAAACCAATTTTTCTCATGTGTGTAATTTGTTTTTTTCTACGGGATTATTTATTTATACATGTTGGCTTGGAATTTATTTATACATGTATAATACTGACCTGATATGGCCAGTAGATAATTCCTGGTCAGCCTCCGCAAGTTCAGTACACGTAAACTTATCCTCATGAACAATACAGAGGTAGGGATTTTTAGGCAGTTGGCTTTGCAGACTTCATAATCTCGTTATATACTATAGCGGATGATGACACAATACACTTCTCTAGCACCATTTGTGGTACTTTCTCAATTTTCTTATTACTGGGTACCACATTAAAGATCATAGAAGGAATTGACATCTTTTGAATTTGTCTTTCTTTTTAAATTTATTTCTTTTACCAACCTTTCTAGGACCTGGTTTGGCAAATTAGTTGCATAATATATTTGATAGTATCGTTTGTAATTTGTACAGGATCCTCCCAAAAAACATCAAATTTGAAGAGCATTTGATAATGAGGCTGGGCATGGACATAGTTGACCAGTGCGGCGGTGTTTCAGAATAGTATTTTGAGGGATGCGGTGACGGCTTTGTTGTTGCTTTATTTGGCCAAGGCGAAGATTTTGGCGATTAAGGATGTTGAGCGTGATGATATTTATTTTTGCAGTGTTCTACATTCTATGTTCCACGTCTCTCCTTTACGATGACCTTTCTTGCTTCCTGGTATGATAATGATCATATATGCAAGTCGTTGTCAAGTAATTTGAATCTAAAAATGGGTTGACCTTTCTTCCTAATTGCTTTGTGTTTTTCATTGTGTCTGATCACAAGTTCTTCCCACCAAGCTGATCACAAGTTTTTCATTGTGTCTGATCAATAGACCTCGAGGCTTCTTCATCGCCTGGACTACTCTTGCACGCAACATGAAACCCCCCCTCTAGCCCCCACACCCCCATCCACTCTTTCACACTTCTTTTTTAGAACCTTTACTGCTGCTACACTGCCTAACATATTAGTATATCAAAGTAAGTGCTTATGGTTCTTACTTTAATTTGTGCACAATTTTACTTGAGATATACCAAAGGAAGTGCTTATCTTTCTTACTTTTGGTTTAATTTGAACCACTTGACTTGAGATATGCACACTTTTTTTAAACTATACATTAATTGAAATTATTTTTAATTGGTTCTTTATTTAAAAGATATACATTTTTTTTATGAAATGCGTATGTCTGGAAAAAAACTATTTTCGCTTTTTTTAAATGTAAGCGTTAAAAGCAGGGGTTGTTGCCGTGATCCATCCCCCCCCCCCCCCCCCCCCCCACACACACACACACTTTTTTTTACTATCTATTCTTAAATCAGACTGTAGGGACATGTTTGATTAGCAATATTTTCCATGAGAATTATGGAAAATTCCATATTTCCCAACTTTTTATGTGTTTGATTGTCTAAATTTTAGTTGGAAACTTTTCTGAATGGAAAAAATTTATTATGGAGAAGGCAAAAAAAATTCCCATTGAAATTTTTTCCCACCACTCCAATAAAACACACCTTAAGTGTCTTTCATTGAATCCGTTTAACAGGTTGTACCTAGAAAATTGTTTCCTTGGACAATTAATGCAATCAAACATCATTCAAGATGGAAAATATGGACCCTTGGGCAATTTCCATGGAAAAGATCTGCTATCAAACACGTCCTAAATCACTTTTATATTCCCTTTCTTTTACAAATACCAACTAGATGTGATGTATAAGCAGCAGGTAGTCGATTTGTTTCAACTGTTTTAACTCACAACGAAAGTAAGGATATAGAGTATTTTTTAGTAATCTGATGTCTCAGACAAAAAATCTTATTAATAATAAATTTAAATTATCTCAACACTGATACCTTTTCCTTCCTGCCCAAGAACATTTTCGCCAGGGACAAAGAAATTCTCATATACAAGCTCACATCTACAATTTTGTTGATAATCCAAATGTCAGACCATCTCCAGAAAGCAAGGGTTGTTCCCGCTGCTTTGTTTGGCCCTTCGAGAAGGTGCAACTGTTGGGGATTGGAATCTCATCCCTGTTACTTTAAGATTTTGATTTTTGAAATTAAGATTTTGATTTTTTGTTCTAAAACCTAGGTTGAATATAAAACCATGTCATTTTCATTTGCTTTGTTTCTACGCAATTGTTGTAGGGCATACGCTAGGTAATCCAACAACTGTATATTCGGTATGTTACCATATATTTGTTCCATTTGGGGGATAAAAAATTACTTAGTAACTATGTATATGTTCCCCCTATAATCTCCTCTTTTAATTCTCATGGTGTTGAGGCGTATTAGATTTCAATTGGGTGAAATAATACATACTAGCATCTTAAACAACCACTTGTTTTTGGTTTATTTTGTATTATTGATTAGCATTGTTGGTTCATTTTGTATTGTTGATTGAATCATTGGGTTTCATTTTGTGATTATGATTTATTCGTATCATCCGTTTCAAAATGCATGGATTGAAGTGAGGATTTGTCGAATGGAGCTCATACTTCTCACTTATCTTTTTAAGCCATTAAGACAGCCTCGCGTGGTAGCCGAGATTACTGTGAGTTTCATTCCTCTCTCCATGTTTTTTCAACTACTATTTTTCCCATGAGTTGTTCATCAAATTCACTTGCTCGGACTGGATTTCGCTGGCAACCTACATTTTTACAATAAAATATACCAGCTGCGATTCTATTTTGTTTGTAATGGCTATACCAGCTGCTTCACCAGCTATACTAGCTATGTAATTGCTATACATGGCTGTTATACCAGCGGCATACTTACTTTTTCCCCCTTTTCTCAAATGCATTATCATCCTTTTATCAAATGCTATACCAGCTATACCAACTCTATATGGTCTGGGATGTCCTATTAATCGTCCAATTATCATCTATGCAGGCCAGCCATGTTGATCTGAGGCATATAGACTTCAAATCCACTCGATTATTGGATTAATTCAAGGAAGATATTTTTTGGTATATGCATTTTGTGACGATGGATGAGACAAGCGTGACGATACAAGTGACACGGTGTACTTATGGACTCCTTCGGAAATATACTTTGGTTTTGATGAGATTGTTTATCGTCTTTACATGCAATTTCGGCATAATGACCGAGTGTAAATAAAATTTTCTTCAAAATTTTGAATTGTCTATTGTGATACGTGTTTTTTTTAGTTGAATAGTTGATGATATTTGTGAGGTCCGAGATGGACTATTTTTGTTATTATTATTATTATTATTATTATTATTATTATTATTATTATTATTATTATTATTATTATTATTATTATTATTATTATTATTATTATTATTATTATTATTATTATTTTGGTCTTTTGTATTGTCTAGACATGGTGGATAGTCGTATAAACAAACGAAATTTTACCCAATTTTTATAAAATATTTGTATTATGAACGGAACTTTAACATTGTTTTATTATATAACATGACAATATATAAGTTTTATTATCTGCGTGCCATTAGGTGCGAACATACTTTTCAAAAATTTTGTCGTTTAGTAACTACGCACTTTGGATATTTTTTTCATTCGGCGATTACGTATTTTGAAATTTTTTTGCCGTTTTGCGAATACGTACTTTGAAAAATTTTCGTCGTGCCTTCAGGCACGGGCAAACGCTAGTGTGTGTATATATATATATATATATATATATATATATATATATATATATATATGGCGTGAAACGTTTTTATATAAAATAATTTTATTTAATAGTTAAATAAAAACTATTTATAAAATATTTAAAAAAAAATAGATAAATTTCTTTTTAAACAATTGAAATATTTTTTTAAAAAAGTTATGAAAAGTATTTTTTTTATAAATAAAAGCATTGAAAACCCTCTAAGGGAGCGAAACCCGTATACAGAGCGTAAACAAACATACCCATAAGTAATTCTATTACTGGATTTCTTTTCCAAACACAAATAATATTTTTTTTACCAAATACAAACACAATTTTTTTTACCAAACACGACCGAAGTAAGAAATAATAATTTAGTCGTATTTCTGTTTTAAAAAAATATATGATTTCGTATTGTGTGGGATTTTAATTTGGCCGTGTTTCTGTTTTTGTAAAAAAAAATCATAACATGATTTTAATTTGGTCGTGTTGTTAAATCTTTTTTTTTACGAAAAAAGAAACACGACCAAATTAAAATGCCACACAATGAGAACTCATTTTTTTATTTGATCGTATTTCTATTTTTGTAAATAATTTAAAATAATATTTCGTATCAGGTCATGTCTCTTTTATTTGGATTGTGTTCGTGTTAGGTTAAAAGGTATTTTGTGTTGTATTTAATTTTCATTGGGTCGTGTTTGCATTTGATAAATAAAAATTATGTCATGTCGCTTTTATTTGGATCGTATTCGTGTCAAGTAAAAAAAAATCGTGTCTTTCATATTTTAATTTGGTGATGTTCTTATTTGGTTAAAAAAAGAATTTGTATTTATTAATTTTAATATATATATATATATATGTGTGTGTGTGTGTGTGTGTGTGTGTGTAAAGAGTTATAGAAAGATCCATAATATTTTTAGCTTAAAAATTTTGTTAGTAGTTTTTTTCCTTAATGTTGGAGAAAGATGGAGAGGGTTTCCTTTTTGTAGCATTAACGCTAGTTTTGTCATTTAACAGGTTTTTGAAGCGCCTAGAGGTTTGAGAGGAGCGTGGATATATATATATATATATATATATATATATATATATATATATATATATATATATATATATATATATATATATATATATATATAGAGAGAGAGAGAGAGAGAGAGAGAGAGAGAGAGAGAGAGAGAGCACACTAAGTTTGCGCATCTATTTTTTAAAATATTAAAAAAATATTTTTGAGTTGATTATTTTTCTGATATTTAAACATTTTAAGGGACCCATATAAAAAAAAAGAGATCAAAATAACTTTTTTTCCTATTTTGAAAAAATCGGACAAACTTTCGTTGCTTTTACGCACTTTAAAAGCAACGAAAGTTTGACCGATTATTTTAAAATAGCAAAAATACTTTTTTGAGCTGTTTTTTTTATGAGTCTGTTGAAATGTTTAAATATCACAAAAAAATCAACTTAATAATATTTTTTTAATATTTTTAAAAAAATGGTGTGCTCCAGTACGTGTGCAAAAGTAGTGTGCGTAGGACCCTACCTCTCTCTCTCTCTCTCTCTCTCTATATATATATATATATATATATATATATATATATATATATATGCCCGTGCCTGAAGGCACGACGAAAAATTTCCAAATTACGTTATCGTGAAACGGAGAAATTTTTTTAAAGTCATAATCACGAAACGACAAAAATTCGTGTATACGGTAAATAATAAATGATTTATATATTATAAGTACAAATCTTCAAAGCGTTGAATCGTGTAAATCTGAGTTATAAAGTTTATTTTACAACACGTGTAAATGATTTAAAAAATTGGGACAAAATTTTCTTTGTTTTATGGAGTATCCACCCTGTTTAAGAAATACAAAAATTCTAACAAAAAAATTAATAGTCCGTAACAACAATAATAATAGTCCATCCAAAATTCCATATAAAGACATAAATGTCATAAATGTATTTAGTCTACAAAATATCCACGAATTGAGAAGGTACAAATTTAGTCTACAAAATATCATAAATGTATTTAGTCACTATATTACAATAAACGACATAACCACATCCATGACTAGAAGTAGATATGGTTGAAGTAGCTCAGAGACTCCAACTATGGCCGTTTGGGGCGATTTGCGAGAGACTAACAGATTGTTGCTAGCTATCTTCCAATGGTGGCTCCGTTTGTCATCAAGCAGGAGTTTCAAGATAGTTGGAGATGAAAGTCGCTTTAAATTCCTGAACTCATCACAAAAAAACTTAAGTTCAGACCAAATAATAATCAAAATGGTATTCAAGCTTTTATCAAAAATTTACACATTATACTAAATCAAAGATGGTAGAGATGATGCCAATTAGATTTTCACACCATAAAGATGATAGAGTCACAAAGATTAAACTAAATCAAGGCTGGAAAAAAATGATTGTTATAGTTATTACCTGCGTATGAGGATCAATCCAAGACGGGAAAACTCTGAACTGTCAAATTAGACTCAGTTGTATTACCAACACAAAAAATATTCCAACATATTGTCGTTAATGACGTGTTAATAAAGAAACCTTTATTTCAACCAAAAAATAAAGCGCAGTACCTATTCATTTTAGCAGAAATACTTGTTATGGGCACAACACCCATGTGCATATGAAACAATCTACACCATTTAATTGGTCCAACACAAAGATAATTTTAATGTCCTGAACAGATAACTGGTCCAACACCATTTAACTGGTATACCTAGTGGGCAAAGCATCCAAAAGATTTAATAAAGGACATGATACATGAAATAAGAGATTACATGCATTCTAGGCATAGAAAAAACGCGCTGAATGTATGGTCAATTATATGCTGAAATATGAAAGGCATACCTTAGTTTATTGGAAGAGTAAAAATGTAATATATAAGTAATAAGCAAGAATAACTTAGTTTGCTAAGAAAAAACTCTGAAATGCACTATCCATCAAACCTTCAAATAAAACCTTATAGGTACCATATCCAATAGCTACCATAACTAGCAAATCCTCTGAAATGCACGAATAGTCTAATGTAGTTGTAGATTTCTTGCAACTCATAAAATAATTTGAAATTACATTCATATATCGACGTTATGGAAGGAAAACCTTGATTAGAAAGTTGACCCCTTAGAAATGGATCATGTATCGACATTACAGCTGCCACAGCTTTTGCATAACTCCCTCTGCTTTTTCATACTTATTCATCATGTAAAAGTATACGTGATACTAATCAAAATCATAACAGAGATATTAAAATGACTATTAAAGAACATATCTATATTGGTTAAAATGCACAATAGCAAATTATATTATTCTTTAGTATATATTTATCAACGTTATTACGGACAAACGAACAATAGCAGATCATATTGGCAGATCATAGTGGCACAATAGCAGATCATATCTATAAAAAAAAGCTCGAGTATTATGCGGGGCTAAACTGGAGCAGATCATATTAGCAGGCAAGCAAGTGACATATCTATATTAGTTCAAGGGGCTTATCGCAGCACCGTGACACTACTGCTATAGTAGAATTCAAGGCAACAGTTGTTGGTGCACTATGCCCATATACAAAAGCTCTTGAAAACAATGTCATCATAAAAAAATTAGAAAGAGCATTTTCGGACTTAATCCCAGACTGCTTCACCTATACAAAATGAAGATGAGATAGTTATACACTATTGTGTGATGTGGCATGTGTATGAAAGTGTGGATATGTTGTGTATGCTATATATGTGTTTTACACAATTTGGTGCGATGTGGTATATATATGTGTGTACGAAAAAAGCCTGAGTCATGACACACACACACACATGTGTGTGTGTGTCTTATTTCCATTGTGCAATGTTAATCGATGTTTTGGAATCAATATGCAATAACCAACGAGCATTGAAAAGATAAAGGGATGGTATAACTAAGTCACTTACATATAATATTATCTAACTTATTTGCAATTCGTGGTTCCTTAAAAATAATTGAACTCTTACACTTTGTTTGGAGCTCAGTAAACTTTATCATCTTTTTTATTTTCTGAAACTCAAAACAGAGAATTTAGTGTCTCACACAGTAATTTTGAATATGTGAGACCCCACCTAATTAAACATCGAGTGATCAAGCCTCTATTAAATTAAAATAGGTTTCTCAAATGGTTCATTCTTAGCATCACTGTCAAAAACTTTTTAATTATTAATCACCTAAGTGAAAATTAGACCGGTGCCAAATTTTATCTTTGTTAAAACAGATAAATCAACCATACGAAACATATTAAAACAATCACCATGTACTAAAACCAAAACCAACAAAGTAAGTACAAAAGAACAAGAGTATTACCGAATAAACCATCGGCTAAAAATACCAAACAATAAGATAACAACCAGTTCTCTGAAACTAAACATTTGAGACTGATACCGGACCACAAGTCCATACATAGAATAGTGTGAGATCTTGCACTAGATCTGAATGAGAGATATCGTCTAATGAAAATCCTGTAAGCATCCACTGTGCTAAAGCTTCGAGTCCCTGGAATGAAATCATCATACATGGCATCCCTGTGGCTGGACACCTAAAAGGTTTTGAAAATATTTTATAGCAAGAGTTAGTACTCAAAACATTTTGAAAATATTTAGCAAGCGTTTATCACAATATAAAATGCGGTTATTGATTACACATGTTAGGTTCTCGTACACTCTCTCGAGTTTACTCACCCCTCATCTTTTGTGCACACCTAACGTTCTACACTTAGTTTACCTAACCATACCTCCCAAGCTAACTAAAACTAAAGTAATCAACTGAACTTATCTGTACCTAAGTTCTCGTACCGCCCATACAGTACATCCGTTTCACTAACATCTCGCGTATGTTATTTAACTCTCAAGTAAAATTTCACCTATGTTATGTTTCAAGACTTCTCATTTAGTTTCACTACTAAATTACTACAATTCTCACAATTGTTATCTTCCCACTTGTGTAATTATGTTTCACAACTTAGATTACTAATTAAATATTCTCTATCTAAAGGTACATTTCGTAATTAAGTTTCACTACTTAACTTACCAATTTGAAATGTATCTCTAAATACATCATATATCAATCTACTATTTCACAGAAGTAGAATATCATGAAGTATGTACTTCACTCATAATATATGTTAAATATCAGTGATTACTATTATTTCCTTTTTACACACGTAAAGGACTCGATTCGGAATGATTCATCGACCCCAAGTAAGAGTTGGTTCGGAATGATACATCGACTCCATCTATTAATATTCACATATTCTGGTTCGGAACTCTTTAATCATGATACCAGTTCTAAGGTTTGGTTCGACATTTTACATCGACCCCAAACATATAATAACCCTATGTTAGTTCGGAATATCTCATCGACCCTAACATAGTTAATTTAGGTATACTTCTCTTAACCTAAAAGTTCATACAATTCAGTAAGTACACGCCCGACCTATCAATCATCTTCGCACGTAATATTTTATTCTCTTATATTTACCGTACAATATTCATTTGATGATTTATGTCATAAATCGCATTTATTTGAGTATTCACACAACTCTAAGGGCCCTAGTTATCCCTCACATATAATTTTTGTAGTTATTACTTACCCTACTGTTCAATCACTTGAATTGACTTTACCTCGCTCCGTAACTCAATTCCAAATCCCCCGATGCTGTACTCAATCAGTTTATTCTTGTCGATCCACAATCTAAGTCATACTCCTAATGGCCTTACCGGACCTCAACAATATACCTACCGGCCGTATTCTCATTCCCATATAAGTATAATATAAATCCTAGGATTCCCATTCATTCTCGGACATTAAAGAAACCTTAAACATGGAAGGATTTGAGAAAAACAGCTTACGTCGATCGATTAACTCCTGGGTTCGATCGATCGACCTAGTCCATCAATCGACAATAAAGGTCGATCGATCGATCGAGCACGGACAACAGCATTTCGTCTTCTTCGTTAATTGCTTCCTCCATTAACAAATATCCAAACTTCATTATAGTCCACCAAAATTCGACCCAATGATCCTAACATGTTCCCACATATACTAGGATAATTTCCAACGTTTCAAATACATCAAAACCTCAATCCATTTAAAGAAATTGTGGATTAAACCCATATTTTCTTAAAACCCTAGTTACGGTGTTCTTCCCATATTTTCATTCAAAACCCAGATTTTATTCTGAAATAATTATCAAGTCATCTCTGAATATTTTTCCTCTACATATGCTAAATCAATCTACATGCGATTCCTATCCCAACATGCATAAATAACATTCTTTTCTTTCCAAAATATTGATCTAACAAAACTATTCAAAAACCCTACACATGGGTATTATAAATTTATAATTTTTTTAATAAACAACTTGCCTTGACAGAGGGATTCTGATTTCACGGCATTGATGATGGATTGATGCTTCTCTTCTTCAATCCTTCCTCCTTCGGCTCCTAGGATGCAAGATCCAAACCCAACCTCCTCAAAAACATCTTCTAAGCCTTGAGAATGGTTTTCTCCTTCTCTCTAATGGTCATGGTGTTTTCATGGGTTTTCTAACCCTAAACCCTCTTTCATACGGCTGATAAAAGACTCTCAAATTCGTAGGTCTCCATACCCTCACATGTTAAAAAACCAAAACGCCCCCGAACGACCTCGGTTTAGTCCAAAATTACCCCGAGACTCAACTAGTACCCCTGGGTATACTATTTTGACTAATTTGACCCTTCCGGACTCATCTGTGACCTCTAAATTATCATTTGAGTCACTTAAAAATATATTACTCATTCTCACCCCAAAATGGTCTACACGCGTTAAGTAACTATTTACTACTCGCACTAAGTAAATAGAATGAGGCAATATTAATCGGTATCTATCTCTCGATTAATACTCCATAATCACAATTTTTTTAATAAATCTCATTAAATTACTTCTCTTACGTAATTTAAATTATACCGTATTTTCTCATTTAATTCTCTAATTTAATTAAATAGAATATTCAGAAATACGGGGTATTACATACTTCCCCCCTTACAAAGGAATTTCGTCCTCGCAATTAGGATAAGACTGGTATTAAGACTAAGGACCTTAAACATCCCTGCATCCTCTAATACCCAAAATCAAATCATATCATCCTAACGGTCACCCCAAGTACATGCCTTGCTTCATTATAAACTCTTATCGCATGTTATCTATATCTTATATATTATAATTAAGTCTCACTACTTAATTTTTCCATAGATTTTTCCCAATCAAACATTAACTTTTGAAATTAAGTTTTTTCGCACTTAATTTACCCTTTTGATGTATATCTCTATATATAACATCCATGTGTCTACTATCACTCATAAGTAGAATATTATAAGGTATATATTTCACACACAATATATACTATAAGGGAAATTGGTCCGGCAAAATCATCGGCCCCAATAATCCTATCATTTACATTGGTCCGAAAATCCCTCGACCCCAAGGTAAATGTAATGCATATGTTGATTTAGACCTTCCGTCGATACCAATATTTATCATCGATTTGGTTCAGAAAATCATCGACCCCAAATCGATCCTTCATTTATTGGTCCGGAACATCATCGACCCCAATATAGAATTTAAGCATACTTATTATCTCACATAAGTAGGAAAATCATAAGGTATATATATATTACACATAACATATACTATTAACACTTATTTTATAATCACCCCCCTTTTATAACACTTTTGGGGTTATTGGCTCGGAATCCCACCTCGATCACCAATAGTGATTGGTTATATTGTCTCGAAATCACACCTCGAGCACTAATATATGTATATATATCTCATCGCACATGAGCCGAAATTTTATGAGCCATATATTTCACACTTCATTAATTCAAACATGTCATACTCTAATAGGATGTCCTTATATCACGCGTTAAGGACTAAGAGTTCGGAATGTCTCCTCTAACCACACCTCAAAGTACATATAAGTTCATAATAGGTACCCACAAACCTCATCCTTATGTACAGTCCATATAGGCATACTCACACTACCTATAAATATGCTCATATAGGTATACATTCAGCCTATGAATTGATCAGTGGGTTCTTCCGAAATTCCACTATCGTTAGGGCGTAGTATCTTCCTTTCTCACAATCATTGAGTCATAGGCGGCACAATATACCCAAAATAAAACTTCATATCCATTCCTCCCTGACCATCTCTCGCAGGGTGGGATTTTAGGATTTCATCCTGATTCACAACAATATAGAGTGGCACCTGCACTTGTGCACTCTTCCTTTACAACGACATACTAGTCCATCCCGGTCAACCCATTCCGCTACCCCAACGGAACGTCGACTTAGTTACGATATTCACAGCCCATCCATAAATTATAAGTCTGCCTACTCATTCCATCACTAGAAACGTAGGTTCACTACCAGATTTCGATTGCTCATTTCGAGCCCATATTTCTCTATCAACTAGTGGTGCGTCTGGAGTCAATCTCACTATGTCTCTTCCTCAACACCTCTTTCCACTTACGTCATCTTTTCTTAAGTGGTACTCTATTCCCTTTTCTCTCTAGGTATATTATACTTTACAATCCGTGCACTCTTCGTAATTGGCGCACTTTTAGGGTCGGTTACCTTATAAGAATCAACATTTTAGTAACGCGTAAGTCACTCTCAACACTCAGTTAAGTAGCACCTTGCGTTACTTCTTCACAACAGTTAGGCCTCCTATATCAAGAGATAACTTTTGAATGGCTTCCCACCGACTTTTATCCCATAGGGTGTGCTGGCACTCTCAGCACGTATAAGCTTGGATTAGCATCTATCTCCCATGACGTTCAATCCATTTCATCAATACGATTTGCCTCATAACTTCCCCACCGGAGAACTTATCAAATATAATTTTCCACATCCCTCTATCTCGGGTGACCAAGAAAGCCAATTAACTAGGGAGCCCATATACCCTTTCATCGTGCACATTTGCAAAAACATTGTAACTGTCGCACTCGTAACATGATTTTCCTCAACTCTCGCCTTGTCTTCACGGCGTCACTACAATCTTGCTGGTATTCTCAATCCCCTATAGACCAAAAATCAAATTCTTGCCCACAAAGTCCCACTTATCCCTTCGTGGTGAGATAAGCTTTCCAGTGTTTCCCCACAACACTACCGGCTCCACTGATGCCCTAGCATCTAACGTCTCTTCTCCTGACGTGCATAAAAATTTAGTTGTATCCCCATTCTAAACCGAACTTAAATAAGGGACTTCTCCCAATGCATTCTTACTGAGCATTATCGAAACAACACATAGTCGAGATACTCAAATTTCATCCCCCGAAAATATGTACAACCATACTCCAACATTTCTAAAGGAGTCAAGAGGCACTGCGCTTATACTATCACTAAGTCCTTAGTATTAATCACAACAACGAGTTTGATCTATCCGCTAAGCAGTCATACGATATATCTTGAATCACATCATTAAGGTACCTACACACCGGGATCAATCACTAGGAGACATCCATAATCTCTGAAGTCTCTAACATACTGATGAATAATGCGAGCTCGACCCTCTTTCAGATGAGGCATCGTCATATACCCCATTCACTCGAGGCTAAAACTCATATACTTTCTTGCCCATAGCACTGTTGGTTCAAATGGTTCTCGGGCATAACACGCTGTCCTTCCCAAAACGCAAAACTTATCGGAGTTATTATTCCCTTAAATAACTTCGGGCAAGATCAAAACGCGTGGTCTTACGTCCCACATAAGACATCTTTTCATAAATCCCCTTATTCGAGGCCACACCGACTAGTTTAGGGTATTCCTCCTCTCGGACATAGCAGCCTTGATTCTGAACACTATCATCATGGTTCCCTTAGTTTCACTGACCAAGAGGAACGCACTATTGGACTTAACAGTCCCGACTTAGAATCAAATCAATGAATCCCCTAGTGGGTTTCCACTTATGGCTTGCACTAGCCCCTTTACATTCAGTTTTACTCTTTGACTAAATCCTTAAACTCTTTTAGGTCCACTCACCTAGGAGCATTTACATCAACCTTGTAAGAAGCACAATACTGCCTTCATACACATAAGTCGTCCAAGCAGAGTTTGACCAAATTACGGACAACAACTCGTGAGTCCATTCTCTCAAGGGCTCTTTTTCCCTTGTACCTATCTCATCGGGTACCAGTTCACTTCAACAGCTAAATTTCTTTCTCACAATTGGCCTCTACCAGGCGTTCACGTGATGGGTTCAGAAATTTTCATTTACTTCGCTTCTAAACCGTTATTGGAGGAATTTTCGATTAAACTATACCTAAGATCCCTCTATTTGTATACTGACCCTCGGTCCGGATGTGGTGGCTGGTATCCCCACCACGTTGCCTCTATAAAAAAAAATTACCCAAATTTTCACTTTTGAGTATTTCTACTCTATCCTTAATGCCAAAACCTCTATACATTCTACTTCCATTGGTTAACATGTACAGTCGCCATTATATAAAAAAAAATTCACGGGTCGTTATCTTCAAAGATCCCTCAGACCTCCTCCATTATCACTGAGTTGGGCGGGTTTAGATTAGCATCACCCTTTGTCGTCGCGGTACTTGGAAACATGTCTGATATGCCCCAACAGTCCTTGCAGCATCTACTTCCATTACACACTAGGAGTGACCTCGACAACGGTCATCTCTTTCGCGATTACCATCCTCAAACACTCCATGCTTCATGCCGAGCCCCTCCCTCCTGTAGTTCTTCTAACGCCTACGCTGGTCCTACCTCCATGTTCGACGTACCATACCCAATCGAACTTGTATATATAACACTATATCTACTAAATAGCAGGAGAACATAAACCACGTACGTAGAGGAGTATAACAATCCTAAGATAGGGCTCTATATCAATCAAACGATACGCTGAAAACGTAGTAAACCATACAGATCATATGGACCCTAGAACTTGATGCTCTGATACCATCTGTGACACCCCACCTAATTAAACATCGGGTGATCAGGCCTCTATTAAATTAAAACAGGTTTCTCAAATGGTTCATTCTTAGCATCACTGTCGAAAACTTTTTAATTACTAATCACCTAAGTGAAAATTAGACCGGTGCCAAATTTTATCTTTCTTGAAACAGATAAATCAACCATACGAAACATAGTAAAACAATCACCATGTACTAAAACCCAAACCAACAAAGTAAGTACAAAAGAACAAGAGTAATACTGAATAAACCATCGGCTAAAAATCCCAAACAACAAGAGAACAACCACTTCTCTGAAACTAAACATCTGAGACTGATACCGGACCACAAGTCCATACATAGAATAGTGTGAGATCTTGTACTAGATCTGAATGAGAGATATCGTCTAATCAAAATCCTGTAAGCATCTACAGTGCTACAGCTTCGAGTCCCTGGAATGAAATCATCATACATGGCATCCCTGTGGCTCGACGCCTAAAAAGCTTTGAAAATATTTTATAGCAAGAGTTAGTACTCAAAACATTTAGCAAGCGTTTATCACAATATAAAATGAGATTATTGATTACACATGTTAGGTTCTCGTACACTCTCTCGAGTTTACTCACCCCTCATCTTTTGTGCACACCTAACCTTATACACTTAGTTTACCTAGCCATACCTCCCAAGCTAACTAAAACTAAAGTAATCAACTGAACTTATCTTTACCTAAGTTCTCGTACCGCCCATACAGTACATCCGTTTCACTAACATCTCGCGTATGTTAATTAACTCTCAAGTAACATTTCACCTACGTTATGTTTCAAGACTTCTCATTTAGTTTCACTACTAAATTACTACAATTCTCAAAATTGTTATCTTCCAACTTGTGTAATTATGTTTCACTACTTAGATTACTAATTAGATATTCTCTATCTAAAGGTACATTTCGTAATTAAGTTTCACTACTTAACTTACCAATTTGAAATGTATCTCTAAATACATCATATATCAATCTACTATTTCATAGAAGTAGAATATCATTAAGTATATATTTCACTCACAATATATGTTAACTATCAGTCATTACTATTATGTCCTTTTTACACACGTAAAGGACTCTTGGTTCGGAATGATTCATCGACCCCATGTAAGAGTTGGTTCGGAATGATACATCGACTCCAACTATTAATATTTACATATTCTGGTTCGGAACTCTTTCATCACGATACCATTTCTAAGGTTTGGTTCGACATTTTACATTATAATAACCATATGTTAGTTCGGAATATCTCATCGACCCTAACATAGTTAATTTAGGTATACTTCTCTTAACCTTAAAGTTCGTACAATTCAGTAAGTACACGCCGGACCTATCAATCATCTTCGTACGTAATATTTTATTCTCTTATATTTACCATACAATATTCGTTTTACGATTTATCTCATAAATCGCATTTATTTGAGTATTCACACAACTCTAAGGGCCCTAGTTATCCCTCACATATAATTTCAGTAGTTATTACTTACCCTACTAGTCTATCACTTGAATTGACTTTACCTCGCTCCGTAACTCAATTCCAAATCCCCCAATGCTCTACTCAATCGGTTTATTCTCGTCGGTCCACAATCTAAGTCATACTCCTAATGGCCTTACCGAACCTCAACAATATACCTACCGACCTTATTCTCATTCCCATATAAGTATAATATAAATCCTAGGATTCCCATTCATTATCGAACATTAAAGAAACCTTAAACACAGAAGGATTTGAGAAAAATAGCTTACGTCGATCGATCGACTCCTGGGTTCGATCGATCGACCTAGTCGATCGATCGACATTAAAGATCGATCAATCAATCGAGCAGGGACAGCATCAATTCGTCTTATTTGTTAATTTCCTCCTCCATTAACAAATCTCCAAACTTCATTATAGTCCACCAAACTTCGACCCAATGATCCTAACATGTTCCCACATATACTAGGATAATTTCCAACGTTTCAAATACATCAAAACCTCAATCCATTTAAAGAAATTGTGGATTAAACCCATATTTTCTTAAAACCTTAGTTACGGTGTTCTTCCCATATTTTCATTCAAAACCCAGATTTTATTCTGAAATAATTATCAAGTCAGCTCTGAATATTTTTCCTCTACATATGCTAAATCAATCTACATGCGATTCCTATCCCAACATGCATAAATAACATTCTTTTCTTTCCAAAATATTGATTTAACAAAACTATTCAAAAACCCTGCACATGGGTATTATAACTTTATAATTTTTGTAATATACAACTTGCTTTGACAGAGGGATTCTGATTTCACGGCATTGATTATGGATTGATGCTTCTCTTCTTCAATCCTTCCTCCTTCGGCTCCTAGGATGCAAGATCCAAACCCAACCTCCTCAAAAACTCTTCTAAGCCTTGAGAATGGTTTTCTCCTTCTCTCTAATGGTCTTGGTGTTTTCATGGGTTTTCTAACCCTAAACCCTCTTTCATACGGTTGATAAAAGACTCTCAAATTCGTAGGTCTCCATACCCTCACATGTTAAAAAACCAAAACGCTCCCGAACGACCTCAGTTTAGTCCAAAATTACCCCGAGACTCAACTAGTACCCCTGGGTATACTATTTTGACTAATTTGACCCTTCCGGACTCATCTGTGACCTCTAAATTATCATTTGAGTCACTTAAAAATATATTACTCATTCTCACCCCAAAATGGTCTACACGCGTTAAGTAACTATTTACTACTCGCACTAAGTAAATAGAATGAGGCAATATTAATCGGTATCTATCTCTCGATTAATACTCCATAATCACAATTTTTTTAATAAATCTCATTAAATTACTTCTCTTACGTAATTTAAATTAAACCGTATTTTCTCATTTAATTCTCTAATTTACTTAAATAGAATATTCAGAAATACGGGGTATTACAGAAGATACATACATCTAAATATGGTGTTGAGAGAATTCTGGTACAAATATACCTACAATATATATTCGGTATTGATTTACTCTCCTCCACTTTCTCGCTTTCCTCCCACGCGCCGCCTCTAATCATGGCAGCTCGTCCTCTATCTCAGCTCATCAGACCACTCAGTCGTCTCCGCCCTTGCGGCGGATTTGAGTCTGGGTTGACTGGTTCACGTGATGTGTCTTGGGCTGAGGAAGTGGCAGGTACTGTGATGGCATTGTTTCTGGGGTAGTTGAGACGGATGCATTTGTTGAATTACCAATAGTTGGGGCAGATGTATGTTAGTGCAGTAGTCTTGGAGCACTAAAATCGTAATGAATCAGACATACAGTAAAATTAAAATCAAAACGAAATCTAAAATCAGACATTTGTTAGAACCAAATGTGCCAATAATTAAACAAAAGCTAAAATTAGCTTACCATACATATATTATGTACAACAACTATGTTTTTATATATAATATATATAACAGTAGCTGCTGTTATACATATTATATACAACAGCAATATGTATTATATACAACATCTTTGTTGTTTTATATAATATATGTATGACAGCTGCTAAAAAAATTGATCTAGCTTTATAAATTAACTTGAGAAAAGGGGATCTAGCTTTAGGCAGCATATATGGGCCCAATTAGTTATATTACTCGCACAATTTCAGCATATATGGGATTGTAGGATGCATACCACTTAATTAAAAAAAATAACTCAGGTGGGGTATTTTATCAAGCATGTGGAAAGTAATTTGAAACTAACAAAATAGTACCCAATCGAACCTAGAATTGACAACATGTATAAACCAATCAAAATAGTACACAATAAAAAAAATTAGTACACAATCAAACAAAAGACAACCAAATCAAAAGCAATACTTGTTAACACAATCAAACTTGGAATTTGAAAAAAATGAAACCCCAAGTAAGTACACAACAACTCTAAGTAGGAAGATCCTCAAAATCAAAAGAATCTGCACTGTAAGCGAGGGAGACAAAGTCGTCAAAAAACTAAAATCCTCAAAATCAAACGAATCTACACTATAACCCTAAGTAGGAAGATCGGGTAGAAGAGAGAGTAAAAAAATACCTCAAATATTCAAATCAAATCCTCACGCAAAGTTCAAAATAAAACCCAGAACCTATTGGGCGGGATAGTTGAAAGTAAAATGCAATCACGACTGCAAGATTTATGAATTTTTTCCTTCAGTAATAGTGAATACATTCTCAAAACAATCAGTGAGGGATATGACATATCACATACACAATCTCAATTTACTCATTATAGGCACTAAAAAAATCAGAATTGAGGAACCATTTGCATCCAAATGACTTGCGAATCAAAATTAAACAAACGCAAGCTAAAAATACAAACAATTTTCGTATACAAACCATTCATATTCTAAATTTTAACGAAAGCCTATTTAGAAAGAAAACTAAAGCCAAAACTAAGCAATTTAAAAACAGAACTGCAACCTAAACTAATCAGTCTCTACATTCCTAATAAAAAAAATATACCACAGAAAGAGGCAATACAATCAAGAACTATCTAACTTGAGCGGACTAATAATCCATCCAAGTTATGTCCCAGATTTAATCAAACCTATGTAATATGTATACCATGTATACCATAATCTATTTGAATAATATTCAATGCAACCAATTGAATAATATTCTGAATGAAAACTCAATTCAACCAATTTGTATAATATGTATAAGATAATCGATCATTAAAGTTGATTTGGTTGCTGTGAGTATGAGTTGTAATTACACACGGCTTATCAAACTCTTTAATTTGTAATATAAGACGTATAATATCAAAACATCAGAGGGTTGGATAAGAAAGTTAATAAATTAATTCTCTAGTAAAACTTTGTAGTATGTTAAAAAACTATATAACTTGGAATATAATTAACAACATGTTATTCGGCTTACCATTAAGTATTACTAACCACACAGAAAAAACCTAACATTTCAAACAATCATAAAGCACATAAAAGATTTGAGGTTTAAGACAATGGCTTAGCCACACTCAAGAAATAAAACACCTAATGAAATGGTGTTTTGTAAATAACTAAATTAAGAAACTCACCCTATATTTGATCACTTTATTTAAACAGTCCAAGCCATAATATCTCCAAACTCCGCAAAATAATGCACAAATATGATATCCAAAATCCCTAAAAGCCCTAAATAACAAATCGAGAACATAAATAACCTCTTTTGCAATTTGGAACATGCAATGTGATGATAGAAATTATGCAATCGGTCACCAAAGCCTACAATGACAAAAATAATAAAAGTGAGCGTGGATAAAATTAATCAAGCAAGCTATCACCGAAATATAACTAGAAAACTCAAACAAAACAACCTTGAAAAGAGAAACAATAATAATTTATTCCAAACGTCACCTCTAAAGAACCAATTAGAAGAAAATTAGAAATAAGATTAATACAAATTGTTGAGAAAACAAAGAGCTGAGAAAATTTGAAACTTACAGATGGCGGAAAAAGATAGGGCGATACCTCCCTCATTCCCCTATTGTCCAAACCTTATACATAAAACAATGTTATGAACAAACAGCTCAAAAGGTTTCATGTACATTTCAGTATCAACAAAGTTTCTTTTTCCTTATTTTTTCAAATAAAGAAACATAGAAAAGAATTAAATAAAAAATTAAAGGAAACCTCATCTTCAAGTATAGAAGTCGGATAATCTGTAACCGGTTCGTTTTCACCTTCTGCAACTTTTTTTTTTCTCAGCTGCCATTTCTATGTCCAAACCTTAAGCACATAGCTTATGAATAAAAAAAAACATTCAGCCAAAACAAAGTTTACAAAACTGACCTCTATTAAACATTCAACCAAGAATCTAACCTCAATTTTGGGGCTATGGTTTCAACATAAAATGTGTAAGTGTGTGTGTGTATGAGACATAAAAAATCTGTACAACCATAGCCCTAAAATCTATACAATCAAGTTTACAGAACCCAGAAGCTAACCTCAATTTTGGGGCTATGGTTTCAACACAAAATATGTATAAGTCCGTGTGTATGAGAAATCAGAAATCTGTACAACCATATCCCTAAAATATGTATAATCACAAAATATGTACAACCATATCCCTAAAATTTGAAAACTAAAATCGATCTGCGTGTGTATGAGTGTGTGAGTGTGAGTGTGCGTGTGAGCCAGAGGCCGGAAGGTAGATGTGTGTGTGTGTGTGTGTGGATGTGCGTGTTTAAGAGGGTGAGAAAGACTACCTGAATGTAATGACGGATGGGGGGCAACGACAGCTGGGGTTTGTGGGTTTGGAGTAAGAGCGAGAGAATGAGGTTGACGAGGGTGGGTTTGGAGTTTGGAGCGAGAGAATGAGGGAGACACATGAGTGTGTGTGCGTGTGTAACTCTGTGAGGGAGAAGGAATTCCAAAAATGCCCTCATTTTTTAATTAAAAAGTAAGTTTGTTAGGTAGAAAAAGTGGGGGAAACCAAATAGTTGAGGGGTAAGTTGGTAAAAAGGAAAGAGATGTGATCTCAACCTTTCATTTTGACAAAATATGTAAGGAGGTGGAATCAATCCGCACCGTTAAAAATGTGTATATTTTCAAAAACCAAGCTACTTTATTATATATATATATATATATATATATATATAAAATAACCGAATGAATTAAATAGGAGACGTTAAAAAATAACCGAATGAATTAAATTCTAAATACTAAAAAATATGGGATGTTACAAGGGTTTACACCCCTCAATAATTTTTAGTTTGCTCCATTATCAGACATCTAAATATTACATTCGATATATCTATTATTCATAACATACACTAAATATATCATGTTATTGAGGTATTGATAACTATTTGATCTACATTTCTCATAATATATTTTTATTCAGAGCCATATATTCATGACGTGACAGCTTCCTGATTAGTTAAATTGTAACTTTTCAAATTTATATGAAATAATTATTAATTCTAACGGTTGACTTATGAAACTATGTTTAAAAACTTTATTCAAAGATGTAAAACTTCCATTATATTTCAGTCATAAATGAAAACCTCACATGTATACATTAATAGATTATTTCATTCTAATGCCCTAATTATCATGCTATACTGCATTTAGTTACTACTTTTTTCTCTAAAATTAGTCTTTATAGCGTATATCTTGTATTTTATAGGTATTTGTAACTTTTGTTAGGGCTAAATATCTAATAAGTAAACGTATTAAAAACATAACGTAATATATAGTAATATTAATTAGGTGTCGAAGGTCAAATAACGTCATTTAAGATATAAAATTGTAGTGAATACTATTTTCATAATTTTAATCTTTCGTTATATATATAAAATTTTGAGGAAGGTAAAAAGGGAGTTTTGTGGGCCTCCAAAAGGCCAACTACCATATGATCGCACATGGTTCCATTACCCGCTTGGATGGTGGGATATTTTCATTGTTTTAGGTTTATCCGTATCAGAATATGTAAACTCTGTCATGTTGATTATGTTTCAATTTTCCTTCTTTTTCTTTTGGTCGGTAAGCGTAGTGGTGGCTGCGACGAAAAGTTGTGGCATGGTCAATCGGGGTAAGAGCAATTTCAGTGATCATCTTGTTTTTTACATCTTAGTTGCGCTTATGAGCTTAAATCTCTTGAAGATAATCTTATTATTGATGTGAAATAAAAGGGATATGGAAATAATAAAAATGTTATGATTCATATTTATAGTATTAAATAAAGTCATTTAATAAAATTTTTAATAATTAAAAAATATTAGTGGATTGCAATACAATGGGACATCCATTTAATATATATTTTATGACACTCCTTCTTGGATATACATTATATCCACATTTAGGTTTTAACTTTGCGCGATACACAAACATTTTGTAATATTTTTTTTGACAATTTATAAGTAGGTCCATTGTTGAAATTTTTTAAACATTTAAGGACAATTTACTATTAGATTCACTTATTGTGTCACTAGCGTGAACTTCTACAAGAAAATAATTAGTGGATCTAAGTGTTTAAAATTTGTCAAAATTCCTTTAGTATTTAAAATTTATTTGCGAGGGACCTAAGAGTACTCTGATATATTTTTTTAATTATAAACTCATATATACTTAAAAAGACCTACATATATTAATAAATGCGCGTAAATATAAATTGAAAATTTTGCAAAAAGTAAGGGATTTGGGTTCATGATTGTTTATGGCATTAACTTATATTTCTCATTTGCTTCAATAGTTTAGGTGGATTTTAAATTGAATAATAATAAAAATGGATGCATTAATATATGTAAAATTTCTATTGTACAACATCGATATGTTTTGCTAAAGTAAAATATAATTTTAGAAATATATTTTAGAGTGCTTATACCTATTTCAAAATTGCAAATATGTAGCTCTAGCTATTTTAACCCTAAAACTATGTCCATGTTGGAGATTTATTCATCAAAATAAAATGTAAAAACACAATTGAATAAAATGTGGTCTCCAAAATATCATAAACAAAATATCTACATATCCATAGATTCATTTGAAAAAGTATGGATACCTCTACATCTACATGAATAGCAAACCACTCTTCCAACATATATGATTCAATTTACACTAACACATGCATCAATCACCTCTCCATGTGAATTCATTCCGTAACAAAATCAAAAATATCAACTCACTCCTTAGACCCATTTACTCCAACATGTTTAGTTGTGAATCCATTCCATAACAAAACCAAAAACTCTCATTATATAATCATTTAGGACCTGTTTGGTTCTCAATTCTGAAAATTCAATTTAAATGTTGTTTTTAAATACAATTTTAAAACTCAATTTTTTGTGTTTATAATTATTGGTATGCGTTTGGTAAACTTGTTTTTAAATACAGTTTTTTAAAAATTTGACAAAATTGGCAAAACATTTATATTTATATTATACATATATGTGTATATATATAAACACACATAAAATTTTTATACATACATGATACATGAATGTATACATACATACATCCATCGTAAATTATATATATATACATTTAATATCATGTATTTTATGTATTTTTATGTATATTAAATAAGGTATGTTGGGGAGTTTACTACACACACACACACACACACACACACACACACATACATATATATATATATATATATATATATATATATATATATATATATATATATATATATATATATATATATATATATATATATATGTATGTGTGTGTGTGTGTGTAGGTGTGTCTATATAATGATATTGCATGTATACTTCATAATAAAATTATATACATACATGAATTGATAATATTTTTTAATACATATGTAGTATATGTATATTTTATATTATTCAATACATTAATAATACATGTATAAAACTATATATAAGTATCATGTATCTATTCATATTATTATTTAACATATGGATCTTAGTATATTATATAATTTAAAAATATAAATATATGTAATTTTGTGTACGTGTACATATATATTTTTTATTTATAAGAATTGCACATATATTATTATGTATGTATATTATATATTAAGGTATAAATGCATTAAAATATTAAGAATGAATAATTCTGAGTTGAAAAATAAAAAACAGAAGTTATAAAATACCCTTCTGTTGTTTTCTGAAAAACTTGATTATAACACAAAAATATTATAGTCTTCTATGTTTTGTTATCAAGTAATCCTAACTTATTCCTATTTAGTTGTAGGTCATAACTTCTTTTTGGTGCAGCAAATTGGGACAAGTGGAATTTAGGGAGCATTGTAAATTCATCTTCTTCAGATAAAGTAGTTCAGTTAATTGAGCATAATTAATTTTGTTATTTAGAAGATAATATGCAAGAAAATAGTAAAATAGCAGGGTCAACAATAATTTTTTTTTTAAATATGGGAATATGGCACATTAGAAAGAAGGGGCATATACCAAATAGTCCCTCGAACTTTTTTTTTAATACATGTTTAGTCCCAGCCTTTTTATTTTGCACCAAAAAGTCATTCACCATGCCAAAAAGACTTTACCATGCCGCTGACGCGGACCTTTAAAGATAAGAGAGTAAGGAACTTTTTGATATAAAATAAAAGGCGCAAAAACTACACACACACAATTCACTCAAAGATACAAATCTAAATCTAAAACTCAACTCAAACCTTATGAACCCAAAAACCCAACCAGTTTACCTCTCCGACTCTCCTTTTGCGGAAACCATTGTATTCTATCATTGATATACCAATCTTAACAATCAACAACCAACTAAGGGTAAATTAGAAATACACCATGAAACTTTTTTATTCAAGTGCTCAAGCATATCAAATTCATTTGATTATTCATGACCCTCCTAATTATTGTCTTTAACTCAAAAAAAATATGTTATTGATACAGAATAACCAAAAATACGTGTCATATGAACAAAAATAAATTATGATGATTCTTAAAACTTTGATAGAAAATTAATATATATATATATATATATATATATATATATATATATATATATCAAGGTTCTAAAAAACGCGGGGCGTGATTGAGGCGTGGAGGTCAAGCGTTAAGCCTTAGAAGCCTAGGCGGGCCTAGGTGTAAAAAGGCGTTTAGGCCTTCTTAATATATTTTAATATTTTTTAACCATAACAAGGCTATTAAAATACAAAAATTGCGCATATCATAAAAATATGTCTGAATATATGCAAATTAAAATACTATTTGATTATTTTGGATGAGATAATGGTTCGATTTGTAAACAAATTTTTTAAAAGGCGACATCGTTTCACTAAATCATTGTTGTTTTTAGAAAAAAGTGCGCCTTAAGGGTTTTACCAAGAATAAGGCGTGAAAAGCGTAAGGCGAGGCGTTTCTCCCAAGCCTTAAGCCTTGGCGTGCCTAGGCGGGTTTTTTAGAACAGTGATTATATATATATAACGGGAAAAACACCCAAATGAAATGCAAACCAACATATATACTAAAAAAATAAAAGCAAAGCCTAAATATTGGAATGAATATTGAAGAAAAAACATTGAAATGAAAACCCAAAATGAAGAAAATTTGAAACCCGAAAAGGAAAACTCAAGATGAAAATCAAAATAGAAATCAAAATTTGCAATAACTTTTAACCATCTCTTGCACAAAAGTTAACATACAAATAAAAATATATATCCAATGAAAAATAAAATCAAAAGGAAATTGAAACTTAAAACAAATATCTGATACCGGATTGAAGATAAAAAAAATGTTTGGAGAGTTGAAAAAAGAAGGAAAAAATGGAGAAAAAACGAAATTTGATAATAAATCAATGTATTTGAATGATACAAGTGTTAAAATGTAAGTTGGGACAAAAGAAGTCATAGGAAGTGATTAGGAGGTCAATTGAGTATGGATGAGTGTTCCCTTCATCATTCTTATATAGTAGTTGTGGAATGTTAGGTTGAGATATAAAGGTTGTGGTGACTATAAGGATGTTTAATTATTTAAAGTAAAAACTCTGTGAAATATCAATAGGCTAAAGGTGGAGAAAATGAAAGGACGTTTAATTGTTCAAGTAACTTGTAGAGGGGAGTAAATGAGTGAGGAAAGAGTGATTGATAATTAATTGACAACCACGTGTCAAGCCAATGTTAGAAACCTTTGTTTTTAAATGGTTATATTAGATTCAATGATTGTTGCCTCATTAAAACCTTATTAAGGAAAAACTGAGTGGAAAAAATTAAAGTGAAAGAAAAAGTGTACAACTTTTGTAATCATTAAATTAGTGTCAGACGTGCTTAATGTTGCCTTGTTAAACCATGTAACTGAAAAATCCAATGGGAAAAAACATAGTTAAAGGAAAAAGAGTACAACCTATTTAAGTCCAAAATATCATATACTTATATTTCCCCCCTGATCAAATGGTCCCCCTGATATAAGCAGTTATAATATTCATGAGTCTCATACAATAGATTTAAAAAGATGTTAAGCTAATCAGATATCTGAAAATTATTTAGAGTCGTAATGGGATGGTGTGTTCATATATAATCAATTTTTATTTCTTTAGAGAACCTTATGACATAAATCATGAAATTTTTAGGGAGCTTTAATATTTCACATTCTTATAAACACCCATTTGTAACCTTTAGGTTACAATCTTTTGGGGTTTCTACTACATGTCTAAATACACTGCGTATATTAAGAGACTCGAATTATACTATCATGACATTTTCTCATTATGTTTAATATATTATTTGTCGACTTTCATTCATACTGCGTGGATTTGTAGTATCATTTCCCTTTGATTTTTATCTACCTATAATATATATAATTATATCATCAATAATCATTTTTGTTGATCCCACTTTTCTCTTATATATGTATAAAGCATAGAGATCTCATTTAATATTAGTTATAGTTTCCAACTTTAAGGTAATTATAGTCATTTTAGGGACTTGTGTCTTCTCATATACATAAACCTGTTTTAGGAATTATAGTCATTCAATATTAGGTATATTTTCCAACTTCAAGGGAATTATAGTCATTTTGGAGATGATATACAAAGTGTCTTCTCAATAATAAACTTTTATAAAATATATAATAAACATTATATTTGTTAATAGTTCAATAAGTATGGATCTTCAGGCTCACGACAAAGTGCATTTCTTACCAAAATGAATATGTTATAGTACAACCCTGATTAGGCATAAATTTTTTAGATTTATCTCCGTAATTTAGAGGCTTTTATTAACCCGTGCAGTGTAATTTGAGTTGATTTATCTCATATCCTTGCTATTTATATCTTCTATCTAGTGCATTGAGTATTTCTCTCACATTTTGCAGGTATGTTATATAAGTGAAGAAAAGAGAAAACTCAAAATCAAGAAAGAAAGAAAAGAAGGAAAGTCAGGGAGGAAAATAGCAATTATACATCCAAAATTCAGATACAAAACCTGAAAAGAAGTTGAAGACATTGAGTCCACAATCTCTTAGGAAGAAGAGGCATCCAAATCCAAGTCTCGACTGCAAAGTTATGAAGATTCAAAATTGAGAAGAAATCAAAGATAAAAGGAAGAAAAAAATTCTAGAGAGACAAACCAATAGAAGTGTAACATAATCGGTTCCCCTCACTGGAAAAAGGCAAATCAAACCGATGAAAAAAATAAGGGGTCCGGTTCGGTAAATTATTAAGGACAAATCGAACCGATGATCAAGACTTAGAACCGGTTCGACACACTGTAAGAAGTGAACCGGTTCACCTAGTAAAGAAGGTGACGCGACTAAAAATATGTATCTAGTGTGCGTGCTAATATAGGCTCTAGTGCAAGTCTATCGTGTTAGTAATAAACCTAGTAAGTAGGGATCGTCTCCACAGGAAACTAGGACGAAGAATCGTAATGACACGGAACATATGACTAACCCTAAAATGAACTCTCAAAAGGAATGGAAAAGGTGATTAAGATGAATAGAAAATCTACTAACTAAATGTGAATGCAAATTAACTAACAACTAAACTAAGTGCAAATGAACAAATATACTTAATGAATTAACTATGAATAAGGAAAGATAGGTCGGTTTACAATCCCCCAAACCCAAGTACATTTAGCGTATAGAATTCTAGATTTTGAATTGGAGATTTAATTGAATGGTGAAACTAATTGCATACTTAAACACCCCGGTTACCTAGGGTAAACGAGGTTAAAAGGTCTACGACGGTTGTGTACTACATAACACGATTCACTTAAAATTCAATTCAAACCCTCTTTTCTACATGGGTAAATTACATCGGGTTGAGTTCATGCACCCCAACCCTTAAAAACTTATCTAGACATGATTAAATTAAATAAAAATACAAGTTTTAAAATTCAGGAATTCATGACTATTTTGAAAATTTTGAGAAGAAATTTTTTGACTTAAGAATTGAAAACTAAGAATTAAGAATTAATCTAACTAACTACGAAAGAAATCGAAAGTAGAAATTAAATGTTACTTGCAATGAGGAAATCTGGAAATAAACTTTGAATCCTGAATTAGTCACAACAAATATTCAAAACTAGGGTTCTTCTATGCAAGAGCCCTCTAAAACTAATAATATTCGAATCTCCTAATGTCTCACAATAAGTTAAAATAAATACACTATGAAATTTATAAGAGTTTGAATCAGGTAAAACTCTAAATTAGTAACAAAAAATTTGGAATAATCTCAATCGATCCAGTACGACGGGTATTCTTCGGTTCGGTCCGGTATCCAATTTTGTTCAAGGATCTTCAAGACATCGGACCGGTTCATTTTCTTCTTTAAACGGATCAGTCCGGCTCTCATTTTGATATGGAGCTCCTAAGGGCATCGAACTAGCTCGTTTTTTCTGTAACCGGATCGGTTCGTTGGCTAATTTTTGTACAAGGCTTGGATCTCCTATGGATTGGTTCATTTTTGGGCATGGACGGTCCGGTCCGGTCTTGGAAACCTTCCTTTCTTTTGATTTTCCTCTCATCTTTGAATCTCAGTAACTTCTGATCCAGGGCTTAGTTTGGGATGACGTTTCTTCCTACGCGCTTGTAGATGCGGGGTCTTCATCATCCAAACTCTAGATGTGAAATGACTATTTTCCCTATGAATTTCCTTCCTTTGTTGATTTCTCGGCTTTGGATTCCTCTTCTCTTCACTTGCATTAAATACCGGTAAAAAGCATGAAAAATACACAAATGTCGAGGCACTATGGGGGAATTATCGGTAGCATATAAGTGAGATAAATCAATACGAGTTACATTATTCGAGGTGCTAAAAGCTACTAAATTAAGTGGATAAATTCAGAAGACTTTATGCCTAATCAAATCCCCCTAACTTAGAACTTTACGCGTCCCGAGCAATGTAAAAGAACTTCACCAATGCTCAACTCTTGAAATTCATTTTATTAAGATAGAATACCACTTTCGTAGGCAAGGAATTGCATTTAGCATATGCAATAAGCCTTTAAACTCCTAGGCCACCCTAATGGGACGAGCTGTGTCTCATGAGGGTTTGCAGTGAATATACCCAAAAAATTCGATTTTTGACTCAATAAAATTCAAAATACCTAAAAATTGTATAACCCAAAATTTCCATAAAATAATCACCATAATTTTTTATTCACAAGTCTCTACTTTTCGCGTGTGTGTGCGAAGCCAGAAATTTAACTGCAAATTTCCACAGATTGATCATTCCGTTACTTTTTCAAAAATTTGTTTTGATTCAAAAGCTCACGGGATACTCTCAAAAACGAATCACTCGAAATGTGGCTACTTCTCTCGGTATGCGTGATATAAGGAGTAAATGCATTGGAACATGAATTCACGCACACAAAATAGAAAGACAAAAATTCATGGGTGAAAAGATCTCTTCATCGAGTTACGGTCATTGGGAAATGAGAACATTGCCTCTTATACACACCCATCAATATCTCTTGTTATATTTTCGTGTTTTAACTCTCCACGCGATAATTGATTTCACAATCCGGACTCGATTAGGACTTTTTTCGAGTTTTTAAGGTGTATTGGGTAAAAATGAAAACTTCAAAATTGGAAAATCTTCTATGATGTCCACTAGTCCTTTTTTTGGCTTTTGCTCATTATCTTCCTCTTTTTCTTTTTTTTTCTTCACATTTTTCTTTTCTTGCTATTTCTCTTGAGCATTTTTCTTTTATTTCCCCTTTTTATTTACACACAAATTGGATTTAATTGCTGATTTTTTTGAGTTTCTCAATTTTGGGATTTTTGGGTTTTTTTGATTATCAAATGAAAGGATAAAATTTATTTGGCTCAACTTGGTTTGCAAAAGGGGGTTTTTCACAAGTTTTTAATGGCTAATATTTTTGGATAACAAACGATGGCCTAACTTGTCCGAACTATTAATCATATTACCATATGCGTCTCGAGATAAATTTTAGTTTAAAGATATTTCAGCGCGCTTTTTGAGGCAACATCTCACACTATTCCTTGACCGATCAAAACAATAAATTGGAGATCACAACCACTTATTTCAACGCTGAATTGAACTTTGAGTTAATCATTAACTCAGATTGATTTAAAAACTAAAAAAAATGATAGACTCAAAATCTCACCGGTTTGATTAATCTCCACACTTATTTGTTAAGTTGTCAGTTTTTGCTCAATTTCCATCTTTGGTCAGTTTCGGCTTTGTGCAATTTGAAATTTAAAATTTTGAGACTTTAAACCCAACTTTGATGATATTTTTGAAAAAATTAAATTCCAATATTTATTTACTTTGGAGAAAAATATTTTTGGATTTTCATAAATTTTTTTAATTTTTTTGGAAAATTTTCCCATTTTTTTGGTTTTTGGGCATTTTGAACTTCATGAAATTTGAAAGCGCATGCGTACCCCCCCCCCCTAACTTAGGTTTTTGTATAGTCCCGATGCAAAAAGGACTAAAAGCTAAATTAAGGAGAAAAGCCACAAAAATGGAACAAAGTACAAAATGCAATATACAAAAGCAAGCATAAAACACACATGATAGGCAATCTAATTTCCATTATATATCTAAAGAATATAAAAAGATATGGAAAAAGGAAATGTGAAGCATTATATGAGCAGACTAGAAAAAATAAACTATTGAGGGGGAGGGTGAGAAGGTCCGGGAGCATTTGGGTCGTACGGGTCATAGAAATAGGCCCGGGGAGGAGCACCCATGGTCATCCAGTACATTTAAGCTTAGAGGAGATGTAGCATGCTCGTATCCCATCGATATGCGTGTCAGTCCTCCTCTCGGTGAGCGTTGTATTGATTGATAAACCCATCGAATCGGGCTTCTGACGCTGTGATTCACATATCAAAGTTGGCTCCAACGGGCTCAAAATCAGAATCGTCGTCCTCGTTATATTCCTCCTCGTCGTCTTCACCCATACTCACGTCGGCATCCCCAACGGCTTACTCCTCGGACTCATTATCCTTCGAATCATCCGTCTCCGTATCATCATCATCATCCTCTGCCACCTCCGCTTGTTGGCGCGGATAATCTCCCATTGGCGCTCACTCTTGGTATGGGTGCCTTACCGAAGTGGGTTGGGAAGGCGAAGGGACCCGTTGGGAGGGACAATGAGTATGTCGGCTAGAATAGACGTTATGAGATGGATATACGGGAGAGGGGTAACACCCTTTTTATCCAAGGCCGCATAAAATATTTCTTTGTAAATAATATGGACCAGGTTGATCTCGGTGTTGGGGTCAAAGAGATGATATACAAGGGGTCTCTTGTCAGTGTTACATTGCTGAATCATTCGAGGTTTGTAGTATATTAGCACATACAATTTGAAACGTGATTGACTCCTTGTCGCTCATCCACCCAACTGGAAATGTTTTGATAGCCCAAACCTCACCGAGTGTTATACAGGAAATGCAATCGACTTTGTTGACGGGGGCGAAAGTGTTGGGGTATGTTAACTCGACTGGGTTCGGGGCCTCCGTTTCTGCTAGTTTCTGGGTAAGAATCTTGAGGGAGAAAGGGATGCATTGTTCATCCACATGCGCCTCGAAAATAAAATCACCTATGAGAATAAGGGTTCCTTAGAAGGCTCGTATATTGGCTGCCCAAACTGTATTGTGGGGCTCATTAAGGTACCGACACTAACCCCATGGAACGTAAAGGATGGTGACAGAATTTGACAGCTCATTCCAGCGCACTTGGCGCTCCAATTATAGTTTGCGAGTCTGGACAAAAAAATGTTCACACCATCATTGTTCTTGATCGGAGGGTATGCATCGTTGTCGCCAATGAACGTGACGGAGTTATACTTTTGAGGGCGGGCTTGGTTGGCCATGGGTAGTAGCAGTGTTTGGACACTAAAAATTTGGAAAAGAGAGAGTATGAGAGCCAGGAGGAGTGGTGGTGGAGAGGAGGAGGGGTGAGGGTGTATTTATAGGAGGGTATGGTGGAGGGAAAGGTTTGTTATGAAGGGAAAGGTTTTAGAGGGAAGGGGGAGCGAATTTGGGAGGGAAATGGTGGAGGGAAAACATATTGGGAGCGAAGGAAATGGATTGGGAGATGGGGGATGCACCTTGGGAATGATAAAAGAAAACCAGAAGTCGGATCGGTCCGGGTGTCCAAGATCGAACCAGATCGGTCCCTTTTTTATTTAATTTTTCCCCAAAACATACTGGTTCAGTGTCCAAGGGCGGACCGGTCCGGTTCCTAAAATTATGCAGAATCCCCTATAGTTGAATTCACTTATCTCTCAACATCTTTGGATTCTCTCACCACTATACCGACACGTAATTGACCTAACTTTACGCAATGCATGCTCCAAAACCCTAGGCTCTCTCTCAACGCGTGTTCTCTCGCACTTATCATATATGCCCTATACCTACCGACTTTAACTAACTTAACCGACTCACGTCTATTATACACAAGAATCACCCCATTCGTGTCGGGGGTGCGACGACCTTCTTGTACTGCTCAATCAATCCCCATAGACGGGGTCCGATAACCAAATGGTGTCATCTTCTTGAACTCATGCCTCAAAGTACGGTTTGAGGCATTGTCCATTCACTTTCAAAGTAGTTCCCCCTTTTTAATCTTCTAACTCCACAGCACTATGAGGGCACACTGTAACACCTCATAATTTCTGGGTAATTATTTTAATTAGCTAAATCGGTAATTACTGATCCTTAATTAATGAGAATTAATTAATGGGAAGAATTAAAAGTGAATATATTTAATAGTGTTAACGAGTGAGGAGTTAATTTTAGGAATATAATCTGGATGACAATTTTAAGTGCATTATTGAGTCCGGTAGGGTCGAAATAGTCAAAAAGAAGTGGATACTTACATATATTGGAAATTGGGGTCCAATTACACATGTGTGAACTTAATAAAGAGATATTTGGTCATTTTAATTAGGGCCCATAAGTCCAAAACGTGAATAGTGTTTTAACCCTAAGGTATATAAGGGGTTAGGCATCATTAAGTCATAATAGAAGACTAAAGGGAGAAAAGAGAGGGAAAGCCAAAGGAAAATCGAAATTGGGGATCTTGAAGAGGCAATTGCAATCCAACTTCATCTTTCAAAGCCCTTAATCATCTTGGTTAAGGCAAGTGGTTTAGATTTTGAGTATTAAATTGTATCTAGCTATTCATATCAAAAGAGGTGTAATTAATTGAATGATAGGGTTAGTTCTTGCATAAATTGGGGTTTTCTCTTTATACGGATTATATATCTGTAGATGATTTGATAAATGATGCATTTGATGATTGAATATTTGAAAATTGATTGGACTATTAGGTCTAGGACTGTTACAATGGTGAAAGGGGCTTAGTATGAATTGGGGAAAACATTTCTGCATAAACCAGTTCTAAACAGGGGTTTTAAATTCATCAATGGCGGACTGGGTTTATGCAGAAGTAAAAGAGAGGAGAAATTACCACTGTCGTTCGAACGACAGGGATCTTCGTTCGAACGAGATCTGATGATTGTTAGATTTTTGAAATCCCCTGATTCAGACCTGCTATGTTAGAACCTTATAGTTTTCGCCCTAACTGAAATTGTGAAATTGAATATTGGAATATGGTTAATTTGAGATTTCTTAACCTTCAAATTATTTGACTAAATTTCATGATATTGGAAATGGAAGTTCATGATTTAGTACATTATAATCTTATTATTTAGAGTAATTAAACTTGATTGTAGTAAATTTAAGGGTGGACTAGAATCACCTAATTTTGGGCGGAGAGATAGGGATTCCGGTTATACTTAAAAAGGGTTTACATTAAGATAAGGGAAATTAATGTGTAAATAATAATCATAAGGAAGTCGAGGCGTAAACTTAAATATTTTAGGCTTGGGTATGGGCATGATATCCCGATAGCCTGGATTTCTATATATGTCGGTGTGTAGTACATATATGAGTTATATATATATATATATATATATATATATATATATATATATATATATATATATATATATATATATATATATATATATATTTGTGTGAATAATATATATAGTAAAGCCATTCCAATATAAATTCTATCATAGGAGGTTGCGCGATGAGGGTTCCCCTGACTTGAGGAGCAGGGTGAGTATAATCCCCAGACCATAACGTCTGTGACTTAGGGGTGGACCGTTGGTATGGAGTGGACACTTTCGGTGGGAACTATGACCGCCTCCTATGCGTTCAGTGATAGCATTGTATATCCGACTTATGTGTGAATGTTGAGATATGATACATATATATATAATGCAAAATTATATACGGGAATTTACATACATACATGGTGTGAAATGTGTAGATATTATAACTTATGGGAATGTTATATGAACTAAAGTGAAAGATCTATGATCCATGTAAGTTAATGCGAGTAATAACTTAATATATAAAATACTATACTCACTTGGGTTGTATTAGTGGGGTAATTATTATAGTATTTGGGAACGGCTAGTTAGGAGGGAAGTGGCTTGGGACATTAGGTTTAATCTGTTAGGTGTGCACATTAGTCGAGGGGTGAGGTGAACTCAAGGGAGTGTGCGACACTAATTTATATATGAAGAGCATTTCCACTTGCTAAATATTTTCAAATATTTTGGGTTCTAACCCTTGCTATAAAATATTTTCAAAAACCTTTTAGGTGTCCTCCCACAAGGGCGCCCGACATGATTCCATCCCACAAGGTACATGGTTGCAGCTATGTGGAGTGCTGTGGTTTATTTGATGTAGTTACTTATCTCATTCTATCTTAAATAGGGATCCTTTATGTTATACTTTTGGGACTTGTACCTATATATTCAGATTCGACATGTATTAGCACTCTTTTATATTCGCATGTGTAGATGGCTTGTAGTCGATGTTGTTCGACAAACTATTGTACTTACTTTGTGGCATTTTTTGTTTTATTCTCGTATTGGATTGGTTGTTGTTTTGTCATATTGGTTTGGTTGGATTAATAAAGATAAAATTTGGAATCAACTTAATGAGACACTAGGTGGGTAGTAATAAATGAATGAAAGACAGTGATGCGAAGAATGAACCAGATGAAATTCCTGTTTAATTTGATATAGGACTGATCACCTAGTATTTTATTAGGCAGGGTGTCACAAACACTTCTCGTATAACAAATGGGCCCGTCCACCTTGAACGCAACTTGACGGGAAATAAGTGTAATTGAGAGTTATAGAGAAGCACTTTTTGTCCCGGATGAAACACTTTTCGTTGAATTATCTTGGCATGGGCGAGTTTCATTCATTATTTTGAAATTTTAGCATTCTTATATGCGTCGTCATTGCGCATCTCTTCTAACTCATTCAATTAAAGCTTGTGAGTTTCGCCAGCTTTATTAAGATTATAATTCAACCTCTTGATGGCCCAATATGCTTTGTGCTCTAGCTCTATGGGGAGATGGCAAGTCTTGCCATAGACAAAACAAAACAGGGACATCTCAAGGGGGTTCTCGTAAGCAATAGGGTAAGCCCATAGGCAACGTCTAATCGAAGTGACAAATCTTTTCGGGTAGGATCGACGGTCTTCTCAAGGATGATTTTGATCTCATGATTTGCTAGCTCGACTTTCCCACTTGTTTCATGGTGATAAGTCATCCCAACATTATGGACGACCCCATATTTTCTTATTAATTTTTCAAGCGGCTTATTGCAAAAATGTGTGCTGTTATCACTTATAATTTCCTTCAAAGCCCTGAAGTGAGAAAGTATGTGTTCTTGTAGGAACTTAATCACCACCTTATTGTCATTCGTCTGGGTAGATATTGCCTCCACCCATTTTGAGACGTAGTCTACCGCGACGAGGATGTATAAGAAGCCGAAGGAGGGAGGGAAAGGTCCCATGAAATCAATACCCCAATAATCAAATAACTCAATGACGAGTATAGGGGTTAGAGGCATCATGTCGCGGTGGGTAATAGTTCCCATCCTTTGGCATGTATCGTAAGATTTGCAATAGGCGTTCACATCCCTAAATATCGTGGGCCAATAGAGGTCCATTTGCATAATTTTAGCGGTCATCTTATTCTTAGAGAAGTGGCCTCCATAATCTTTCGTATGACTAAACCGAATCACATCTTAAATTTCCTCATCCGGTACACATCTTTGGATGAGCTGGTCCGTGCAATATTTGAATAGGAATGGGCCGTCATAGAAGAACATGCGGGACCAAGTGATGAATTTCTTCTTCTCTTGCGGTGTCCATCCGGGAGGAATGACTTCCATGACAAGATAGTTAACGATGTCCATAAACTTAGGTAGAATAAAAGTATCAAAGAGCTGGCTATCCAAAAAATACTCATCTATGGGTATCGGATCACTGGGCACGTCGGACAAGAGCCATGACAAATGGTCAATAACGACATTGAGTTTCCAATAATCAATGCAAGGTAAGGGGAAGTGATCTTTTCTCATCCCGACATTGAGTTTCCAATAATCAATGCAAACACGCCACCCGATGGTGGTGCATTGAGGAATTAATTCACCCTTAGCATTTTCGACTACCGTCATTTTCGAATTCTTCGGGACGACTTGAATTGGGATCACCCATTTGATGTTCGAGATAGGTAGATGATCTTGGCATCTAACAACTTTATAATTTCTGCTCTAATGACATCTTTCATGGTTGGGTTGAGTCGCCTTTGCATTTCCCTCGAGGGATGCACTTCCTCCTCGAAGTGGGTTTTGTGGGAACAAATCAGGGGACTTAGACCCTTAAAATACGCTATAGACCAAACAAAAGCACCTCTATGCTTCCTCAGAATTTCCAGTAATTTACCATCTCGCTCTTTATCTAGGCTAGATGAGACAACAACAGGAAATGTCTTATCCTCTCAGAAAATCATATTTCACATTAGATGGTAGTTTCTTCAATTCGAGGGTAGGAAATTTCTCTTCAAAAGGTGTCAAGCATGACTCCCTCGGGGGTAATTCCTCAAATCTAGAATCCCAGTGAACATCTCTCAACTCCTCTAACAGCGTTCCCTCGTTTAATATGGATTTCAACTCCTCTACCTCTCGTTTATACTCAGTGTATGGGATCTTACTTTCATCATCTCTCACTAGTCATGCTTCTAACGTGTCCCCACCCATGGTTCTCTCGATGTGCTCTTATACTACCTCCTATATGAGGTCGACCATGTGGATTTCATCTTCATCACCTATTTGGTTAGCAACATTGAAGATGCTTATCTCGAGGGTCTTATTCCCAAAAGTGAGTTGCATTTGCCCATTTCATGTATTGATTAAGGCATTAGCCGTAGCTAAGAATGGGATTCCTAGAATGATGGGAACATGGTTGCTATAATGGATAGAGGGCTCCATGGCCCAAATGACAAAGTCTACCGAGAAGTAGAAAGTGTCCACTTGGACTATAACGCCCTCAACAATCCCTCGAGGTACCTAAACTTTGCGATTCGCTAATTAGAGAGTGGTTCATGTGGGCTTAAGGTCACCCAACTCAAGTTGCCTATAAATGGGGTAGGGAATTATATTAACACTCGCACCTAAGTGTAATAAGGCTCTCTCAATTCGACGTTCTCCAATAACACATGACATCATGGGTGCACCCGGATATGTAAACTTGGGTGGAAGGTCGTTAAGTAGAATGGATATCACATTCTGTGCTAGAAAGACATTCTTCTTCAATCATCTTTTCACAATTAAAAGATCTTTAATGACCTTGGCATAGGTGGGAATTTGCTGGGTGGCATCAAGGAATGGAAAATTCAGCTTCATTTTCTTAAGAACATCTAGCACATCTGCACGGGAGGCTCCTTTTTGAGGTGGGGCCAACCATTGAGGGAACGGAGCAGCGGTGGGAGATTTCCCAACAATTTTGGGCTCGCTAATGTCTTCCTTGTCACTCTCGTTCAAGAGGGCATCTTCGACCTCTTTTGTGCTGGGCGAAACCTCCATGTCTTTTGGCTTCTCGTGTGGGGGGGGGGGGGGTGATAAATAAACGGCCCGCCCACTACGTAGAGTGGTGACAACTTGGCATTGATCTTTTTGATCGAAAGATGTAGAGCTAACATTGACTTGACCTTGAGGAGGTCTTTGTCCTTGAGCAAAAAATTTACCCTTCTCTTGGACACTCAACGAAGATTGCAACTTAGATAAGCTTGTATGAATCTCAGTGTACATACGCTCATACCTGGCATTGGCTGCATTTTGAGACTGGATAAATGGGGTTAAGTTATCATCAAGGGTACTCTACGGTGAAGTGATGTATGGTCCTGTAGGTGAAGATTGCATGTGCTTGCATAGGTGGAGCTTGCTGAAATTGAGGAGGGGGTGGAGGTAGGGCAACATGTGAATGTGAATTCAACGTAGCTTGTTGTTTCCCATCGCTAAAACCGGTATGGTTTCTCCATAAGGGGTTATATAGGTTCCTATTAGGAGCGTTAAAATTTCCCTTAAACCCTCCTATAACTTCCACTTGCTCGATATGTATAGCTTTGTAGGCGGGTATCGTCGGACATTCCTTTGTTGAATGGCCCGCCTCATAAATAGTGCACACTTTTTCTTTCGACCCACGGGAGGATCCAGTAGCTTCTCTCAATCGTACGTCAAGGAGGTCCCTCATACTCTTCTCAAATTGATCAATTCGTCGGTCTACCACGATTTCATAATTTAATTGATATAGACTGGACACAACAAGAGTTGTGGACACTTGTCGAGGTCAGTTTTTGGCATTAGGATCAGATGTGTCCCATGCTTGAGTAGTCTCGACGACATATTTAAGATAAGACTCAGCGTCACTCGCATCTAATTCCCAAAATTGTCTTTCACACATTGTTTGAACAAGTTGTTTAGACACTATTGTAATCCCGTGATGGAAGAAAGAGATAAGGTGATGTTTCTCAAATCCATGATGGGTCAAATGGCTCATTATCTCTTTGTAGAAAGGCTTAAATTTAAGCCTTGCCAGAGTTGGTTTTATGTGGTGGAAAGAACTTTCAAAGAAACTTAGATTGCATATCCTTCCATAATATGATCTAGTTCGGTGGTAAAGACCAAAACCAGGACTTAGCCTTATTGATGATATGAGGAATCGTCCATAAGGCGTTCTCATACCAGCAAGTCAAGAGTAAAGTGTGTAATAAATAAGTAAAGCAAATAAATAGAGAGAAGACAAGATATAGAGTGGTTCAGCCCCCAAAATGGGCCTACGTCCACTGTGTTGCTCCATCCTCATTATGTGCGTTGTATTGTACAATATAATCACGCCTAAAGAGGCGTACAAGTATGAGAATAAGGGTGAATACATGGCAGTATTGGAGATTACGGTGAGCCCGGGAGGTGGCTGTGATGTAGATTTGTGTCTCCAAGAGGTATCTTGAGGTTGTGTAGAGAGAATATGTATTGTAGAGCCTGCCTCAGACTGGTATGGAATCGATCCCTCTCCTTCTAGGTATGGTCCTCTATTTATGAGGAAATGTGTTGAGTCACATGTCCTAAGAACGTGGCGTATACTAAGTCTGCAGCAATTGTAGATAAAGGGGGGTGCGGCATGCAAAGCAAGCAGTGTTGTAAGCTGATGGAGGGGTGATGCGTACCATACGGTGGAGCTCTCCGGCCTACAATGGATAGGGCTGCACCCCGTGCCATCTAGTCCTGAAGGGATGCCGTGCCAAGTGAGTTCTGGCCGCGCCCTGAATGAGGTCTGGCCGCGGCGTGTTTGACCTATGATGCCTGCGAACTGGAGAAGAATACATTCCGCGGCAGGGTGCTATATTTGTACTATCAATAAGCCCCTAATCCATAGTGCCAAGGGAGATCAATTGGGACTACGACTCAGTAGCCTAGGTGCCGCGGAGGTTCCAAAGCGACGATTCGTCTTCCGCGCTCCCTTATATAAATTGTTTCTGGACGTGGACTTCATTACGTTTCCAAAACTTTTGAGAGCATATCGAGAGAGAAACTCTGCACTCTCTCTCTTGCATATTCTGGCAACCTTCCGAGGCGGTGTGCAGCGGTTCAAGGCGGTCTGAAGCTGATCATTGCGAGTTTCTTCATTTCCAGGTGATTTTTCAACCACCATACTTTCGTAAAAGCCTTTGAAATTTACAGTTTTCTTCCCTTTTGATATGATTTTTCTTTTTCTGGTTCATTTGCTAGAAATCTAGGGTTTTGTTTGTACGTTTTGTCCTTTCCCACCTATGCTACATATGAAATACATACAACTGTTCTTGGTGTTCATAATCGAACTCTTCGTATTCTGTGAGTTTGATCCTAAAAATGATTAGAATTTAGATAATCAACTGTTTAGGATAGAGGCCGCGGCATGGTAGGATTTCAATAATCATTCCCGTGAATTATTACAATCCTTCTGCGTCATGCCGTGCCAAATGGTCGCGGTTCCTCAAATTATCATCCGCGGCATCAAATCACCACCCTTGTAGTCTCGAACAGCCTTCAAACTTCCATGAAAATTTAGGAATATCCGTGGCCAGGAATGCCTTGAAGCAATTCTATCTTATTACCACGGCATCCTATATTCCTCTGCTGATATGGATGTGGCCGCGGCTAGTAGGGACAGTACGAACCCATAAGTTCAAGTAATAGTCGGCCCTTAATAACTCGTTAGGGAAATAATTCCAAATGCTTTTCCAAGACCTATAAATAATTCTTCTGCGGCTTCTTAAAGTCTTTTAGAAACTATACTGGCTACGACGCCTAACTGTGAACTCTGCTTTTCAGGTACTGCTGCATCCATATGAGCTTTGACCCAGATGAGTTCCTGAGAGGCTTTTGGGCAAAGCATTTTGGGACCTCTCCCCCCGAGCTTACTTCCGTGCCCCTTCTAAGATCAATAGGCCATTGCAAACTAAAAGATTGCCCAAACTATGTGATACTTGACTCAGACTTCGCGGACTCTGCATCTGGGAAGGATTTCAAATCTCCGCCGATGGAAGAGGAAGCCAACTCAAGTACTCATCCAATGGGTGTAGGAGACAGTGCCGCGGCTGTTAGAAATAACCCAGGTGGAACATCTGGGAGAGCTGAGAGACCCTTGGACGCGCTTGATATTCGCGGTTCCATGACCCAAGATTGGGTTGAGCAGGTGCCTGAGGCCTTCGAATTTCCAAAAAATCTGACGTCCTCAGCCCCTGCCGTAAACCAAAGACCATGCACGGTTCTATCCGATGATGGAATTTGCTTCCTTCTGCATGCCTTCATCTATGGGCTGCGGCTGCCTATTCCAATTCCTATTCGTCGCCTTTTTCAGGCAGTGAACCTGGCCCCAGCACAGTTGGACCCTAATGGCTGGAGAGCCATTCTCGCTACAGTTGTCGTTTGGGAGAATTTGTTCAAAAAGGACATCACTCCCACGGATTTCTTTCACTTCTACCGCCCAAAGGAGAACTCAGTGAAGTTCGCGGGCTACTACTACCTCTCTATCCGCGGCAGGGACGAGACCCTTTACACTGGGAGACTGACCAGTGTGAAGAACTGTAAGGGGAAATATTTTTACATCTCCGGCGAAGGCTGGGAGATGCACCCCGAGGAGAATGAAAGAGAAAAAACATATAGAATGCCACGGCAGTGGGGGTCTCCCTCAAAATTAGGTAATAAGACTGTAGCCGCGTCCTTTTATTTCACATAAATATGCATAACTTCCACTAACCTTTGAATCGTCTTTTCTTTCTGCAGCCCTTGACAATCTGCACTTGAACAAGCGACAGGAAAAAAGAGTTGTCGAGGCCACGGAAGTTCCTATTGAACATAAGAAGTTCGGCACACTTGTAACGTCGGCAACCATATTTGAGCGGGATTTTTCCCAAATAAATCCATTCCTCGACAAATAGGCACGAAAGTTAATTAACTGCGCCATAATTTTTACTCCGCGGTCATTTATTCTCTTGAACTCATGCTATTCCTTTTCAGGTGAAGAAGTTGACAGGGAACTGCTAGTGGCGCAACTAGCGGAGATGGATGAGGACGCAGTCGTCCTAAATAATACTGTGCGGAGCAGAAAGAGGAAGAGGTACAAGGCCAAGGGACCTACCGCGGCTCCCTCCAGAGAAAATAATGCTTCCCCTGTCGTGGCTCCTACCGAAAAAACTACAGCACCTGCCGCGGATCAAATGGTTAATGATGAGAACCTTTCGCATGACCATTTTGATGATGACATAGGGGAAAACCTGTCCGCGGCGGGCTTGATGTCAACCGATAACCCCCTTCACTCATCCTCTCCTCCTCCGCCAACTGTTGTGGCGGTTAACGCGAACTTGCCACCTCCTCAATTCCGCGGAGAGTCTGGGCCTGATGGTAGACCAAGGCCCCAATTAAGGCAGCTTGACCCCAATTCCTCTTGGGACACTACCGCAAAGGCTGCGCGGAGGATGAAACGAGCCTTGGATGCCGCAGACCTTGACAGGCTAGTGGGAGAAGATCATGAAGATCTGGATGACTGTGGCCTCCATAGCCTTCTGAGGGTAAGTACCAGTTGTCATTCTTTAACTTTTACATCTCATATTTTTCCATACTTTTGCTAACGTCTTTTATTTCAAGCCGCGAATGTGATTGTGGTACAGAAGAGGAAGTACGAGGCCTTGTACATATTGAAGGAGGCCGAGAAGAGTGCTCATGTCACGAACTTGCAGGCTGCACGGACTTTTTCTTTTGAGGCAGGGAAGAAGTCTGCTACCGCGGCTCTTCAGACAGCCCACATGGACCTTCAAAAAGCATTCAAGGAGGGGGAGGAAGCGGAGGATAATTTTAAGCAAGCCACGGAATCCCTGAAATCCTCCCAGGCCCAGACTGTCGAAGCCGCCCATGGTGCGGAGATTTTAAATACCAAGCTCGCCCTACTCCAGTAGAAATATGAAGAGTTGGAAGCCAAGTTCGCTCAAAAAGATAAAGATCATGCCGCGACAGTAAAAAAGTTGGAAGTTGATCATGGTGACGCCTTCCAGCTAGCCATAGATCATGCCGTGGAGTCATTCAAAGGCTCTAAGGACTTCTCCTTATCAATAACAGGGCATACCTCCGCAGCTACCAGGAGTTGCGGCAAAGATTTATTAAGAGGTTCCCTGAGGCCAAGGAGGAGGTCCTTGCCTGGAAGTTGAGCGATTCCAAACATCAAGAGTGCATAGCTGAACTTAAGGCCGCGACGGAAGAGAGAGCAAGGCTCAGGGCTGAGGCAGAGGCAGCGGCTGTGGACGGAGAGTCAGAGACTGCCGCGGGCGAAGAAGAGGCTGCTGCTGCTGATGATGATGATGATGCAGCCTCTTAAACTCAATTTCAGTTGCATCATTAATATAGGGTTGCGTCCCTCCTTTTTATAATCTTAACTTCTGATGTGGTTGCGGCCTTCATTCTGTAATCTTTGGCTATTAATACCAAGGTTGCGGCCATATTTTTACCACTACGATTGACTGCTTGATATTCCTTGCTCTTTTACATTGCATGTTTTACATTGCTTGCTATAGTGAATGGTTGTACGTAACTGCCTCATTTTTGAAAATGCATACGTGCCCCGATAGACATAACATTTTAAGTCCGCGGACAGAGATCCATTTCTTCATAGTATGATTATTTGTCAATGTTCGTGCCCACATAAATGGTGCCATTTTACTCCCGTAGGACATCAACTGCTGCGTCACAAGGCAGCTGCGTGCAAGCCGCGACCCTTTATTATGCCGCGTCATTTTAACGCCTTTACTTAATTACCGCGGACATGATTTCAAGGCTGGGGCTTGCTGATTGCATGGATCTCCAGCTGCTTTCATTGCACCTGGTTGTCTGAACCGTTTATCTTTTGTCATCCCATAACCAACATGGAACATGTAGAGAAAGCCTTTCCTTAGACTTTGTACAATTGATTCTCCTCCACCGTGGCATTTAACGCTGTGGCAGTTGTAGTTTTTTCATGCTTCAAGATGTTAGTGCCTCAGCACTTTCATGAATGAATGGCTCCTAGAGCTCTGCAACCGTATCTGTAGACAATGTGCCTGAACAATGTGCCTCTGTAGACACACATTGGTATTTCCAAGCCTTCTCAGGCTGGTTCATGTTGCCAAGCCCTAATATGCGAGACACTATCAAGCCTTTCCAGGCTGGGTTATGTTATTAAGCCACCCACAGCTAATATGCGAGACACTATCAAGCCTCTCCAGGCTGGGTTATGTTATTAAGCCATCCACAGCTAATATGCGAGATACTATTAAGCCTCTCCAGGCTGGGTTATGTTATTAAGCCACCCACAGCTAATATTCGAGATACTATCAAGCCTCTCCACGCTGGGTTATGTTATTAAGCCACCCACATCTGCTGATATATATAAAGCCATCCCTGGCTAGATATTATAAGCCTCCCGGCTCGTTGACGCATCCCGAAAGCTAAGAGCGAGCATTGTAAGCCCTCATGGCTGATTATGATTTTCAGAAGCTGAGAACGGGCATTGTTAGCCCCCGTGGCTAATAAGATCCCCTTGAATTCTCTGATGTTTTCGCGAATATGATCATCATAAGATAAGATGTAGTTGCACATTGCGAGGGGAACTTCTGAGCTAATGAAGGTCGTAATCCCTCCATAAGTGCATCCCGAAGTAGAATAATCCTTCGAGATAATTTTGTTATTCTTCCTCTGGAATCTGTTTAAAAAGTCTTTTTGTGAGATAACAGATTATGAAACCAAGAGAAATATCAGATATGGCAAAAATTGCTAATTCATATATTTATATATATATGCCTTAGCTAATGACTTTGTTAACAAAACATAAAGTCTTGAGTATTAAGGCTACAATGAGCTTCATAAAACACAAACAGAAATAGTTGAAATTGGAAAGACTAAGGATGAGGTGCAGCATGCAGCCTCTGTTAGGTCTGGCTGGGTCCTTTATGCATTCTTCAGGAATCGCTGCAGCATCCCTTGCCCAATTAGCCTTTCAACTTCATCTTTCAGAGCATAGCATCGCTCTGTGTCATGGCCATGGTCCTGATGGAATTTGCACCAGGTAGCTTTGTTCCTCTTGTGGGGTGGAGCTCTCAACTTTTCTGGCCACCTCAAAAGCTTGTCCTCTTTGATGAACTCAAAGATCTCTTCAATTGGGAAAATCAACGGCATATAGACGCTCGGTTTTTTTTCTGATTTCTCTGTTCTCCTTTTCTGACTTTTTCCAGTTGATTCTGCGGCTTATTTAACTGCCGCGGCAGACAAAGCTTTTTCCTCCGAACCCGCGCCTATATTTTGAGAGGTCACGTCCTCTAGCATTAGCACCCTCTGAGTTAGGTAATTGACCCGGGTCTGAAGTGAGGCATGGCTGTCATAGAGGTGATTAAGGTGATTGTACAGTTGCACAATCTCATCCTTGACTTCTGCGCTCTGGCTGGATCCTCCTTCCATTAATGCTTTTGTTAGTCTTTATAAAGTATATAGAATCTGAGACAAAACTAACAGAAGTGAGTGATCACAGGAATATTGAAAAAGGGGAATTTGAACTGCTCCATGATATGCCGACGAGGCTGCGGCCAGTTTGGCACATAAGTGCACTGCCGCAGCCCGTTAATGTTATTCACCAAGGTCGATCCGAAGGCCACTTAAGTCCTTCCCCCGGTGATTTTGAACTGTTGTAATAGGTCTGCACTAGTAGGGGTCGCGGCGCTAGAGGTTGTTGAACTTACAAGCCTCGCCCCTGGCTAGGCCGCAGAGAGATCCTAAGTCGAGCCCAGGAACTGATATTTTCTCCCCTAATACGCGAAGAAAACTTACTAGGGTCCATTGATGAGAGAATTCCCTTGCGGTGCACAATACGACATAACTTCAATGATAACCCCTAGATCATAGGAAGATGGCAACAAAAATGGGAGTAAATATAGCCCTTCCCTAATCATCCACCTTTTCGGGACTAAAGTCCACCACGCCTTCAGCATTATCTAGATGGAATGATATCACAGGGGTATGTAAAATAGATCCAAAGCCATCAAATGAAGATCCAAAGACAAATCCAGAAATATGAAATACCCGTTAAAGGGGGGGCGAATGTAAAGCGAAGCCCAATAACCAGTAACCGACCCGTGAGAAGATGATCCATAGGACCCTCAGGGGTCGAATAAGGTGTTTAAGAACTCATATATGTAGAGAAACAAGATTGAAATATCTTTTTTCCCACAGACGACACCAAACTGATGATACGAGGAATCGACCATAAGGCGTTCTCATACCAGCAAGTCAAGAGTAAAGTGTGTAATAAACAAGTAAAGCAAATAAATAGAGAAAAGACAAGATATAGAGTGGTTCAGCCCCCAAAATGGGCCTACGTCCACTGTGTTGCTCCATCCTCATTATGTGCGTTGTATTGTACAATATAATCACGCCTAAAGAGGCGTAAAAGTATGAGAATAAGGGTGAATGCATGGCAGTATTGGAGATTCCGGTGAGCCCGGGAGGTGGTTGTGATGTAGATTTGTGTCTCTAAGAGGTATTTTGAGGTTGTGTAGAGAGAATCTGTATTGTAGAGCTTGCCCCGGACTGGTATGGAATCAATCCCTCTACTTCTAGGTATGGTCCTCTATTTATGAGGAAATGTGTTGAGTCACATGTCCTAAGCACGTGGCGTATACTAAGTCTGCAGCAGTTGCGGATAAAGGGGGGTGCGGCATGCAAAGCAAGCAGTGTTGTAAGCTGATGGAGGGGTTCCGCGTACCATACGATGGAGCTCTACGACCTACAATGGATAGGGTTGCACCCCGTGCCATCTAGTCCTGAAGGGATGCTGTGCCAAGTGAGTTCTGGCCGCGCCCTGAATGAGGTCTGGCCGCGGCCTGTTTGACCTATGATGCCTGCGAACTGGAGAAGAATACATTCCGCGGCAGGGTGCTATATTTGTACTATCACTTATCCTTTAAGGAAAAAGGAAAAAGCTTTAAACGAATGACATCTTACTTTCAAGCTTGATCACTAAAGGTTTCGCACGCCTCTTCGAACTCTCAGATATGGAGATATAGTGTCTCCGAATCCATGTCGTGAAAAGTTTGAAGAATTTGTATCATCCCATTACGGAAGTGCAACTGACTGACATTATACGGGAGGAAAATGCAACCAGGGGTGATAGTTCACTCAGGAAATAGGAGTTCCTTCATGGGACGATACAAAAGGTTTCCCTCACCTGTACTAAAACTAGAGATATCCGACATGGCTCTCTCTCCAATGGACTCAGAAACCTCACTTAGTGTTCTAGATGTGTGACTCAGCGTGTGACTGGTGATGGAGTTTGGAGGGTAGGAGGTGGAGCCTAGAATTATGGAACGTGAGGTCTATGGGGACTTTCAGAATTATACTCAACGTTGGAATTTTTGTGAATTCTTATTGGAGTATTCTGAGGAGTTTGTTCTTGATTTTGCATGAAAGGGCTTTTGAGAGATGATTTATTTTTATTTTTTTTTAATTTTTTTTTGGAATTTTGATTTTTTTTTGAATTTTTTTGCGTTGAAAATCTTTGGAATCAAATTTAGGATTAAATATAGTAACCTAAAGTCTACCTAATTCCTCGGCAACGGCGCCAAAAACTTGACGCAACCACAAATGTGTATCTAGTGTGCGTGCTGATATAGGCTCAAGTGCAAGCTTGTCGCATTAGTAATAAACCCATTAAGTAGGGATCGTCTCCATAGGGAACTAGGACGAAGAATCGTAACGACGCGGAAGAGATGACTAACCCTAAAATTGACTCTCGAAAGGAATGGAAAAGGTGATTAAGATGAATAGAAAATATACTAACTAAACGTGAATGAAAATTAACTAAAAACTAAACTAAGTGCAAAAGGAACAAATCTACTGGATGAATTAACTATGAATAAGGAAAGATAGGTCGAGTTACAAGCCCCCAAATCCTAGTACATTTACCGTATAGAATGCTATATATTGAATTGGAAATTTAATTGAACCCAATCTTTAGTAATCCTAAGCATTACATATATGAGGGTACTAGCCCGCGTCATTTATAATCAAAGGTAGAAATAAAGCTCGCATCCTTAAACACCCCAGTTACCTAGGGAAAACGAGGTTACAAGGTCTACGATGGTTGTGTGTACTACACAACATGATTCACTTAAATTCAATTCAAATCTTATTTTCTACATGGGTAAATTAAATCGGGTTGGGTTCATGCACCCCAACCCTTAAAAACTTAGCCGAACATGATTAAATTAAATAAAAACATAAGTTTTAAAGTGCAGGAATTCATGACTATTTTGGAAATTTTAAGTAGAAATTTTTTTACTTAAGAATTTAAAACTAAGAATTAAGAATTAATCTAGCTAACTACGAAAGAAATCGAATGGAGAAATTAAATGTTACTTGCAATGAGGAAATCTAGAAATAAACTTTGAATCTTGAATTAATTGCAACAAATCTTCAAAACTAGGGTTCTTCTATGCAAGAGCCCTCTAAAGGTAATAATATTCGAACCTCCTAATTTCTGACAATAAGCTAAAATAAATACACTACAAAATTTACATGAGTTTGAACTAGATAAAACTCTAAATTAGAAACGAAAAATCTGGGAAAATCTTAACTGAATCGGTCCGACGGGTATTCTTCTGTTCAATTCGGCATCCAATTTTGTTTAGGGGCCTTCAAGACATCGAACCAGTTCATTTGTTTCTCTAAACAGATCGGTTAGGCCCTCATTTTGATATAGAGATCCTAAAGGCATCAAACCAATTCGTTTTCTTCTGTACCCAGATCGGTCCGGTGGCTAATTTTTCACAGGGCTTGGATCTCTTTCGAATCGGTTCGTTTTTGGGCATGGCCGGTCCGATCCGGTCTTGGAAACCTTCCTTTCTTCATTTCTCTTGATTTTCCTCTCATATCTGAATCTCCGTAAGTTCTAATACAGGGCTCGTTTTGGGATGCCATTTTTTCCTATGCGCTTGTCGACGCGAGGTCTTCATTTTTCATGTTGGTCCTTCATCCAAAGTCTACATGTGAAATGACTATTTTGACCTCTGATTTTCCTTCCTTTGTTGATTTCTCGACTTTGGAGTCCTTCTCTTCACTTGCATTAAATACCTGTAAAAAACATGAAAAATACACAAAACTCGAGGCACTATGTGGGAATTGTCTGTAGCATATAAATGAGATAAATCAATAGGCATTACATTATTCGAGGTGCTAAAAGCTACTAAATTAAGGGGATAAATTTAGAAGAATTTGTACCTAATCAGAAAAAAAAATTCGAATTGGTTCGGCGTGATGGCTTTTGAATTTTTATTTCTTACAATTAGAGTTGTGCATGGTGCAAACACTTGTGACACCCCACCTAATTAACCCCGGGTGATCAGTCCTAAATTAAGTTAGAACAGGTTTCTCAGTTGGATCGTTCTTTGCATCACTGCCGCCTTTTTAATTACTAACCACCTAAGTGAGAAAATTAGTCTGGTGCCAAGTTTTATCTTTCATTAACTTAAATGAAACTCATGCGAAAATAAAGCAGCATAATAATATTAATTAACTGAAACAACCATACACAATTAAATGACTAACTGAATAAACCATCGACCCAAAATCCAACAAATATAAAATAAAGACAAGTAATCAATCTCAACAAGTCTGACAAAAAGTAAATGGACTGTGAGAGACATGCTCGAAATAACTAATAGAAGTCTCTATACTAGAATGAAAGAGTGAGGCGTCTATTAATCTCCCGCAACATCCACATATGCTGCAGCAACGAATCCCTGAAATTGAGTCAAGCCGGGCATCCCTATGGCTGAACACCTAAAAGGTTTTTAAAAAAATTTTATAGCAAGGGTTAGTACCCAAAAACATTTGAAAAACATTTAGCAAATGATTAATTTGCAGTAATAAGTAAATATGCATGCCCTCCATATTTTAGTTAGTGCTGCACTCCCTTGAGGACATCCTCACCCCTCCTCTAATGTGCACTACTAACGCCCTAAATAAATTCTCCTAGTTCTTCATCTTATGACTAGATAAATTATAAAACCCCTTGCAAAACACCCTACTCTAACCGAGTATGCCTTAATTATAATTTTTAAGTTATTGTCATCATCAACTTAATTAAACCATTTCCCTTTTTGAATTTCATATAACTTCCACATCTGTTATACATCTAATACAACTCATGCTTTGTATTAATAAGCCCGTATATAACTATTTCCCTAATTATATACTCAATTATATTAAGTATTCACAAACATACTGATATAATATATAATAATAATATTTCCCCGAGTAAAGTCTCACCGGGTATAAATTCTCTATAGTGCTATCCCACTAGGTGTATTCACATAACCTAGTTACTCCCAAGTCAGAATCGCTCACTAACTTGGTTAATACATAAATGTTGGAGGCGGTCATATTCCTTCCCTGAAAGTGAGATGCCCGTCACCCATATAACGGACGCTATGACCTGGGATTATACTCGCCCTACTCCTCAAGCTAGGGTAATCATCCACTACGTGCAACCCCCCTATAGCACTAGAGTATATATCTAATAATAATATCTATCCACTGATATTAATGCACACATTATATATATATATATATATATATATATTATCACACATCGTATATATATAAATATAAAATATCCCGGCTACACCGTGCACTAAGTCCATGACACAAGCCTATTCCATTTTATTTTGAGTTTATGGCCCAAATCTAATTATTAATTAATTTACACTTTAATTTCTTTTGGTATCACCCCAGCCAATATATTCGGACTTACTCTCGTGGCCCGAACTAACATCACCCGAGTCTAAATTCTCGACTCTAAATTATTTAGCCTTTTCCTAAATAAAATTCACATCTCGGTATCGCACAACCATTATTCCCGGACTTGTCTACTACATCCGTATTTAATCATTTTGAACCAAACTTTCCAAAATTTTAACCCTAGTGTGACACACCTACTTCCTCCAAATCCAAAATAATTGAAATCATGAGGTCACACCAAGTCGCCCTCAAATCCTAATTAATCTTTATTCACAATTAATTAGATTTAAACCCATGTATTAATTACTCAACAATTAAGGCATGGAATAATTTTTATTTAATTTCCCGATAAATTAAAAGCTGGGCGAACTGTCAAAATTTCTGGACCATCGATCGATCGATGGTCCACCTTCGATCGATCGATCGAGCAGGTCCTCGTCTTCCCCGAATTGGATGTTTCAGCCATGGACGCCCATCTCCAAACCCTAGCTTCTTTTATACCAAAAACTAAACTTTCCCATTGGCAATAGACATCAAAAACCTTATAAGGAACCTTCCTAAAGTCCAGAAACATCACTTAATTTATTTCTCTACTGTTTTCATGAGTTTGGGTTTAAAATTCAATTCAGTCTTTAACCCATTCAACCATCAATTCCATATTACCAATTCATTTCTAATTCCTTCGATTTTACGCAACTTACCAGATTACAAACACACAACTTAGATTAAATATGAATTTTTACTCAATTTAGAAATCCGATTCATAATTTACAAAAACCCATGTTTATACCCCTTTAAATCCCAAAATGAATTTATTTGATTATCCACATCACATGAATATTAATTGAAATACACTTTAAATGCTACAACAAGTTAACCACTTTCCTTAGGGTTCGTAGAGTCTGAATTTGGAATCGTGAGTGCCCAAGGTTGAAGATGACTCTTTTTGGCTCTCCTGTGATCCCCAAATTTGCCTTTGGCCGCTGTTAGGGTTTCCTAACCCTCTAAGTCTCCTCTAAAACAATTCATCCGTTCCCTTATTTATTTTAATTGTTTAATTAAACTTAATCCCATTTTTTGTCTAATGGGCCAAGCCCAAGTGGCCCAAATGCCCTCGTGTGGGCCCGACTATGCCTAAAAACGTCCCGTGACTCGTTTACTACCCCCGAGTACACTTTTCTGACTATCTCGGCCCATCCGGACTCGACCGTACACTCAGAATTGGCATCCGAATTAATTTATAAAAATCCTTATTTCACACCCAAATTAGTCTATACTGACTCCCGACTGAAATAAGTACATATCCCGTCATTAATACTCGAGATGACGTAAATACAATATTACTATTCACTTAGTAATTAAGTTTCCCTAAATATTAACCATTCACTTCCCGATTAATATTTAAATATAAATTGCCTTAATTAATTCAATTAAAATTACGACACATAAGTAATTTTGAATTCCCGAATTAATTAAATATTAAATGCATGAAAATATGGGGTGTTACAACACTTTACAATATATGAGAGTCATATTCTATTATAATACCAGACATTAGAGAGTTAGTTTTTACATGGTTTTCAGAGCTTCTTAAAGGCAAGAACCCCATGATTAATATTCTTCAACAATTATTCATCTTTTGGCATAGAATTTAAGGGTTTTCATCAATACAAGTATAGTTCCTTTATTGCTTTCAATTTCTCTCATCGTTTTGATTTGTGAATCATTTATTTCTTAGTTAGAAGTCTCTTTCTCATGTTTGATCAGACTTTTAGTGTAAGGATGATTTCATGTAACGTAGATTTCATGTTTAGTCACATTTATATCATGTCCGACTAAGTTTTTAGCGGGTTGGGGTACATGAATGATGATGCGGGAAACAACACCACCCTTCAAGGTGTTTGTAAGCTCAATTCAGTGTTAACAATGGCAGAAGGAGGTGAGGAGAACAGGAATCACATAGGAATACAAGTGGTTCAGCCAATCAGGCCTACGTCCATTGTGCAAGTGTGGGATTAGTATTATTGTGTGAGGTCTTTAATAGCCATAGATACAAGCTCTCAATCTTTCTCTCTCTACTGTGTATTTAGACAGAGTTTCAGCCAGGGTTACTGATTTCGGATCCTTTTCAAGGTAGTGGATGACCTCTATATATAATGCCTGCGGGGTGTAGTGTATCCCCCAAGCATGCAATGAGTATGTGCATGAGGATCGAACCAGTATGAGAATGACACCTAGCTGATCTCATGTAGATAATGATGACCTCAATATTCCCTCACGTGGGGGGAATGATTCAGTTATAACTGATTTGTGTACACGTGTTCCTAGCCCCACAGATGCGCAGAAGAGCTCGGCCATCTGTGATTGGTCACAACCTCGGCCTGGAAGAGGATGAGGTGGTGACCTTGGTTTAATGGGAGAGCCGAAGTATGACATGTTGAGCTATGACGTTGTCCCCAGCCGAGGTAGTGGTGGCAAAGCAGCAATGTCGGCTGATCCCTAGCCGAGATTGATGCTAATGACTGGTAACCTCTTCATCTTCCAAACCTAGGATGTAATCCTTGGAAGACCAGGTGGATAACCTCCCCTGGATCATGGATGACCTCACTTTCCGAGGTTGAAGGAACGTCGGCTGGTCCATAGCCAACCTTTCTTGGAACGAGACCGCTGGTTGATGAGCTGGGACCCATCCAACCTCGACCATTCTCATGGGCCGAGGTTGATGTCTCTGAGCTGAGGGGGTATATTCAGGGCATATCAATCACCCCTATCCCTTAGTTACCTGTGTGATCAGGTGCCTAAGGGGTATGTTGGTCCGAGGTTGAATTTTTGCAGGTATTGATACTTTTTGACAAGTGTCAGCAGCTAAAGTGTCTAGCGTGCCTGACAAGGGTAATAATGTTGGTTGTCTTTTGGGCTCCCAGGGCAATAATGGGCCTTGGGACACGTGTATTGAGTGTTGAGGGTTATACCCCCTTTCTTCTCCTTCTTCTTCATTTATGTACTCCTCGCCTGTAATTTTTTCTGCCTCTCTCTCTCTATCTAGAAGAACTCCAGTTTGAAGCTCACTGGGTGGTCGTTCCTTGCAATCTCTTCCTTCCTCCTTACTACTTTTCTTCATGTATCTTTTACCATCCTTTCTTCTTTATTTTTCCTTCCTTCTTCTTATTTTTGCATTTTCCGATGAGCTTCAAGAGGTTTTCGGTGAGATTATTAGTTTTTCGGCGACACTGGTCTTATTGTTCTTAGTAGTTTTTGTTCAAAGTTTGACAGTTTGATCTTTAATCCCATTTGCCAATCCTTTTTGTCATTTAGGAGAGTTGTAAGTGTAGGGTATGCCTCATATTCTCAGACCCCTTTACCAACTCTTAGAGGAATTCCCCTCTCTTAGAGAGAAGACCTTAGAGAAAATTAGGCAAATAGAAAGTGCGCAAGAGGAATCTCGTAGGGCAGAGGAATTCCCCCTTAGACCTATCTTTCCATCACCTCCGAAGGTCATATAACCTGAACCAACCGAACTAGTTAACCAAGCAGAGGCCCAAGTTTAACCCTCTCCAATGTCGAAGTCTGAGTTATCCACCTCAGACCCTATGTATGTGGACTCCTTCCAAGAGGCCATGGACTTCTCAAATCAACAAGATCAGGTCCCTGATCAGGTAGAGGTTTCCAGTCGGGCCTCGTCTCACAAAAGTTCAAGCACATCAACCTCTTCCTCAGAGGTTAAAATTATTGGATCAAGTGTGGTTGTTCCACCGATTCTTGAAGCCATTCCTCTATCGGCAGTCACAGGGGCTGAGTTCGCTCAGAGGTTTCCAGGTGGTGACCCATCGTTGGTTCGGTCCAACGTTGAGCTAGATGATGATGATGGCGTGGAGAGTGATGTTGACACCTCTAAGGCGACCGAGATTAAGAGTACATTCAGTGAGGTCGACCTTCTAGCCTTCAGACATCTATATTCCATAAGTCCCTCTATAAAGCTCAGGAGACCTATGAGGGAAGAGAGGGCTTATGACGGCCGAGATGGGGAGATCTGCCTATATGAGCAGATGTTCAAGTTGGGATTTCTTCTACCCATCCATCCCATCATCAGGGCTATATTGGCCTACATCAACTTGTCTCCTTCCAAGTTGTCACCCAATGCTTGGAGGGTGATAATTGGAGCCATTATCCTATGGAGGGTTGTCCATCACTTAGACCTTCCTGTCCAAGTCTTTACAGGGTGCTATGTCCCTTCATCTGCCAGAAACCATTCGAGATATTATCATTTCTTTGCTCGAAAGTCAAATAAAAAGATGCTTCATATTACCCAAACCTCAAACCATAACTGGAAGACACGTTACTTCTTTGCATCAGGGCCATGGGAATTTGGGCCATGTGCCCCCTCTTCCTCATTAGAGCCGAGAATACCCCTGAGATGGGGAAAGGTTACAATGGCTACTAGGGCCTACCCTGGGCTAAGCCAAAACAATCTTCAGAAGGTCAAAGACCTTCAGGACCAGGGGGAGCATGGTCTGCTTGTCAAATTCGAGCACCTGATGACCCCCTATTACCGCTCTGAGACAGGGCTTGGGGGAAGTCCTCTGATAGAGCTTTATAAGTGTATTTTTATTACAATAAGTTATACCTCTGAATTTATGTATATCTGATTCTCTAACTCAGACCTTTCCATCATGTAGAGCGCCCAAAAGGAATATCTGACGAATTATGGGAGATGGCAGCTCCAAGTCTAATGAAGCTCGTCAAAAAGGCAAGTTTTAATGCTCCTCCTCTCCCTCCTTCTACCTCGAGGGCTGAGGCCACCAAAAAGAGTAAGGTTACCGACCCTGCCCCTGAGGATCTGAAGCAGAAGAAGAAAGGGGGATCGTGCCATCCCTATTTCTTCTGAGGATGCCTTGATTGCTCGTCTTAAGAAATTACAGATTGGTGATAGTGTCATTGGACTTGGATGCTATCGGCAGTGTTATGACCGAGTCTGATAAGAGCTTTTGCCGGTCCCTAGATAAGCCCCTGCTGATTGAATTCTCTCTTCACCGTACCATCCAGGTGAGGCCTTTAACTATTTACTTCTGAATGTATGACATTATCATTTGGACTATATCAGACCTTAGATTGACATCTTTGCATATGTTCTGCAGGGTCTTCTCACCATGCATCATTATGTCAACTGGACCTTGGGAAAACTTCCTTTGATTGAGAAGGGCCAAGAGGTCGAGAAGACTGAAGCCACCTTAAACGCCGAAGTGGAACGTCTGAAGGTTGCTCTAAAGAAGTCTGAGAACAAGGTGAAGGGATTGCAAAAGGATATGGACAAGTAGAGGGAAGATTATAATACTGCCATGAAGACTCAGCCTGACTCTCTTCAGTATAAAGTCAATGCGGCTGTCAACGCTGCCTTGGATGATGCCTTTGATAAGATCTTGGAGGAGTACAAGGTCTCTGACGAGTTTGTCACCTTCTGCTTTGAATATCTGAAGAGATGGGTCAAGGCCACTGGTAAATGGGCCGCCATAAAGGAAAAGGAGTCAGGAAGCCTTGCATCCGCTGACTTCATCGGCCTGGGTTATGCCGACCCCAAGTTTGCTCAGGACCTTTAGGAGGTTGAAGAGGAGGGAGGTGCTGCACCCACCGAGACTGCCCCTCAAGGAGACACCATGACTGAAGATGTTGGTGCTCAAGACGATGGGGTGGAATTAGACACCCTCGGCTAAGGAAATGCAGGAGGGACCACTAACCCTGAGGCTGCGAACCCTTAAATTTTTGTGAAGCTTTAAGCAATCTGTTGTAATTCTTTATTATAACCTCTGATGAACACTGTTACTTTATACCTTTGCATTTTGTAACTTAATCTGTCAACCTCTAAGGAGGGCTTTTGTTTCTTCTCTTGCTAAATTATTTATTGGATGATTTTCTTTTCCATGCAATGTATGTTCATCTTTGTTGAGCCAAATGAATGGTTTTTAAGGTATGAGGTCACCCAAGTATGATGTCTTACCTCAGACCTTGTCACCAAATTATGATGTTATAAGGTCTGAGGTCATCACCTAAGATGTTATCCTCATAAATAATTTTCACCAAATAAATGATGTTAAGGGTCTGAGGTCATCCAAGTAAGATGTATTACCTCAGACCTTGTCACCAAATCATGTTGTTATAAGGTCTGAGGTCATCACCTAAGATGTTATCCTCATAAATAATTTTCACCAAATAAATGATGTTAATGGTCTGAGGTCATCCAAGTATGATGTCTGACCTCAGACCTTGTCACTAAATCATGATGTTATAAGGTCTGAGGTCATCACCTAAGATGTTATCCTCATGAATAATTTTCACCAAATAAATGATATTAATGGTCTGAGGCCATCCAAGTATGATGTTTGACCTCAGACCTTATCACCAAATCATGATGTTATAAGGTCTGAGGTTATCACCTAAGATGTTATCCTCATAAATAATTTTCACTAAATAAATGATGCTAATGGTCTGAGGTCATCCAAGTATGATGTCTGACCTCAGACCTTGTCACCAAATCATGATGTTATAAGGTCTGAGGTCATCACCTAAGATGTTATCCTCATAAATAATTTTCACCAAATAAATGATGTTAAGGGTCTGAGGTCATCACCTAAGATGTTATCCTCATAAATTCTACCACTAGAGCACAATGAAGTAAGAATTGACATAGAAACTGATCTTCTCATTAATAATCTCTTCCTAAGATGTTACATTTACATACTCTCTTACAACATCATATGTAATACTTCTTTAGATGATCAGCATTCCAGGGATTGGAAAAAGGTTCCCCTCGAGGTTTTCTAGCCTTTAGGTTCCGGGTATAACCTCCTCAATTACTCTTTAAGGACCATGCCAATTTGGGTGGAGCTTGTTCGCCTTCTGTACCGTCTTCTTCAGGAACAGGTCCCCTACAGCTATGGGCCTTGATTTTACTTATTGATTATAGAACTTTACTGTTATGTGCTGGTAAGCTGCTTGCCTGACTTCTGTGTCTTCCCTTTTCTCTTTAATCAAGTCTAGGTCGAGTCTTCTTTCCTCTCCATTATTCTCAGGGTCGTAGGTCTGAACCCTATGAGTAGGGAGTCCTACCTCTGTGGGTATGACGGCCTCTGAGCCATGTGATAACATAAATGGGGTCTCCCCTGTAGATGTCCTAGCCATCGTTCTATAGGCCCACAGAACTGCATAAACCTATTTAGTCCATCTTCCCTTATCCTCTTCCAACCTCTTCTTGATCCCGTCGAGGATTGTTCTGTTGGTGACTTTGGTCTGACCGTTTACCTGAGGTCAGTCAGGAGAAGAGAAAAATGACTTTATCCCAACTCTTTTGTAGTATTTTGATAGGTAAGAATTCTTGAATCGGGTTCCGTTGTCCTAAATAAGGGTATTTGGGAGGCCATGTATGTATATGATGTTCTTCCAAATAAATTGGAAGGTCTTCTGCTCTGTAATCGTGATCATTGGCTCTGCCTCTACCCACTTGGAGAAGTAATCAATGGAAACTATCAGAAATCGGTAATTATTTGCGGCCCTTGGCAGGTGACCTACTAAGTCAATCCCCAATACTGCGAATGGCCAAGGGGAACTGATAGATGTCATAGGATGATGAGGTTGATGGGGGATTATGGAGAATATTTGACATTTGTCACACCTCTTTGCGTAAGCTGCAGCATCTTTTGCCAAGGTCGGTCACCAATATCCTTGAGTGAGAATCCTCTTGGCCAAAGGTCTCCCTCCGATGTGACTGGAGCAAGAACCCTCATGTACCTCCTGTAGGACGTGGGGAACTTAGGTGGGATGAACGCATCTGAGAAGAGGTAATAGGAATCCTTTCCTATACAGAACATCTCCTACTATTGAAAACTTTGTTTCTCTGTACCTCAATTTCCTCCTCTCTAACTTTGACTCCGGTAGCACCCCCTCTCTGATGTATCTGATAAGGGGGTTCATCCATGAGTCCCCTAGGTTCAAATTAAGGCAAGGGTTATTGACCTCTTCTTCTTCTTCTTCTTCTTCGATGGTTGCTCTAGGCAAGATCTCAACAGGGACCGTCCTTTTGATATCTATCTTCGTTGTCAAAGCTAGCCTTGCTAATGCGTCTGCATAACTATTATTTTTCCTAGGTATTCTCTTCATCTTTACCTCTTCGAAGCCTTGCAGTATCATTCTTACCTTCTTCAGGTATTTAGACATCCTTTCATCCTTGGCCTCATAAACTCCCAATACTTGATTAATAACCAGCCTTGAGTCACTGTGAAGGAGGAGTCGTCTTGTACCAATGGTCCTTGCCAAAGAGAGGCCTGCTATCATGGCCTCGTATTCTGATTCACTATTTGACGCCTTAAAGTTAAACCTTAGGGCATATTCGATGTTAGTACCATCCGGAGCCGAGAGTATCAACCCCGTACCGCTTCCACTTTCGCAAGAGGACCCGTCGACAAAGAGGTTCCAGATGTCTCTATCTAATGAGAAGCCACCTTTTAATATTATTCCTTGTCTGAAGAGGTACCAGTCTTCCTCATTCTCAGCCATTCTGTTCCTGGTCCCCCTAGATACAACCTCTTCCGGCTCTCGAAAGACGTTCAAGTTTGACCCTTCTATAGCTTCTTGATTATTCTCAACTTCGACCTCTTCCCATATGAACACTGTGATGAAGTCTGCAAGCGCCTACCCTTTGATGGCCATCCTAGGCAGATAAGTAAGGTCATACTCCCCTAGTTCAATGGTCCATGCCATCAATCTTCCTGACTATTAGGTTTATGGAGGACTTGTCTTAGTGGGGAGTCCGTGAGGACGACCATATAATGGGCTTGAATGTAGGGCTTCATCTTCCTAGAGGCATGTATCAAAGCATAGGCTAATTTTTCTATGCAAGCGTAATTTTGTTCAGATACCTGAAGGGCCTTACTGTTGAAGTATACGGGCCTTTAACCCCAACGTCCTCTCGTACAATGGCCACACTTATAGCCGATTCAGAGACCACTAGATACACAAACAACCTCTCTCCCTCTATTGGCCGAGATAAGAGCAAGGGATACCCAAGGTATGACTTGAGTTGATCAAAAGCCTCATCACACTCTTTGTCCCACTCGAAGGCCTTTCTAAGGACCTTGAAGAACGGGAGACACTTATCGATTGCCATGGAAATAAATCTATTGAGCGTAACCACTCTTCCAGTGAGCCTCTGAACGTCCTTGATACTCCTAAGTGTCTTCATGTCGAGAAAAGCCTTGATTTTCTCAGGGTTCGCCTTTATTCCTCTTTGATTGACGATGAATCCAAGAAACTTACCAGCTCGTACCCTGAAGACACACTTTGCCGGGTTGAGTTTCATCCTGTTCAGGTCCATGGTATTGAAGGTCTTTTCCAAGTCTGCCACGTGAGTGCAGGCCTTTAAGCTCTTCATCAACATATCGTCTACATACACCTCCATGGTCTTGCGTATTTGGTGTTCGAACATCTTATTCACCATGCGTTGATAGGTTGCCCCTGCATTTTTCAATCCGAAGGGCATCACCTTGTATCAATACGTCCCTTTGTCAGTAATGAAGGCTATCTTTTCTGAGTCTTCAGCATCCATTAAGATCTAATTGTAGCCTGAATATGTATCCATGAATCTCATAAGCTCATGTCCTGCAGTTTCATCTACCATCTGGTCTATCCGGGGTAGGGGATAATTGTATTTTGGGCAAGACTTGTTCAGGTCAGTAAAATCTACGCACATTCTCCACTTTCCATTGGCTTTGGGCACAATGACTGCATTTGATAGCCACTCCGGATATATCACTTCCCTAATGAATTCAGCCTCTTCTAACTTTCGGACCTCTTCTCGAATGATGTCATACTTCTCCCTGGAGTATACTCTTCGTCTCTGTTTGATTGGCTTAGCATCCTTAATCACATTCAACTTGTGGCACATAACTTCAGGGCTGATGCCTGGCATGTCCGCGTGACTCCATGCGAAGACACTCTGCCTCTTCCTCAGGAATTCTACCAGCTTTTCCTTGATTTCAGCCTTTAAGGCTTTTCCGACCTGGATGGTTTTTTCCGGCTCGTCCTCATTGAGGACGATGGATTCTACCTCTTCCGCGACCTCTCCTTTCTTCAACTGCATTTCATCTCTAGGGTCACGCGTATCGATGTTATAAGTGGTAGTTGCTCTCTTATGAGCCTCTCTCTCTTCAGCTGAATTGAAGTAGAATTCTCGTGCTATGGTCTGGTCACCCTGCACTTCCCCTACCCCATAGGGGGTCGGGAATTTTAGCATCTGGTGGACCGTTGATGGCATGACTTCAAACTCCTTAAGGGCTACTCTTCCTATGATGAGGTTATAGGCCGAGAAGACATTTTCGTCCATAACAAAAAAATTGATCTTCCGAGTTAACCTCATAGGCCACTTATCGCCCATTCGTACATCCATCTCATACATGCCTAGTGGATGGACCTTTTCACCGCTAAACCCCATTAATGGAGAATGAAAGGGTACCAACCTAGCTCTGCTCAGACCTAGGCTTTTGAATCAGGGACAGAACATCATATCTGCTGAACTTCCTCCATCTACAAGAATTCTTTGCACCTCACATCCATGAACTCTTGTCGTGATCACCAAAGGGTCATCATGTGGAGCTAGGATGCCTTTGAAGTCGAGTCAAGAGAACCCAACTACGAGAGTGTCCATTTCTACCTTCTTTCTCTTCTGCATAGTCTCGGAAGACGTCAGGTTTACCACTTCAAGTTTTTCCACTTATTTGGCCTCTGCCACATGAGCTTTTCTGTCAGCAACCTCAGATCCACCCCCACAAGTCCTCCGCATATGGTGATAATGCCAAAGGAGATCGTACCAACCCTCTTCACTAGGGTGTTGTCATCTTTTGGTGGGAGGTCCGGATCATCCTCATCATCGTCATTCGTGCTATTGTCTCTTCTTGATGTGGTGTCCTCATGACATTTGTTGTGTCTCTTCTTTTTGGGGTCTTCCCTTCCCTTTTTGGGAGCTTTACCATCAACATATTTCCTCAACTTTCCTGACTTCAACATCTTCTCGATCTCATCCTTCAAGGCGAAGCACTTGTCTGTTATATGGCCATGGTCTTGGTGGAATTCACACCATAAGTTTTGGTTCCTCTTATGTGGAGGAGCCTTCAACTTCTCTGGCCATCTTAGGGATCGATCATTCTTGATCTCATTGAGGATGTGTTCGCAGCTATTCGTAAGAGGGGTATAACACGCAAACTTATCATCAACTGACCTCTTCTTTCCATCCTTCTTTCTTTGGAACTTTTCGCTGCTACCACCGTTCTCATCCTCATACTTGGCGGCCATGGCCTCTTCAGCGTTCATGACCTTCCCCGTAGTTGCCAATAGCTCCACCATGGACTTTGGAGGGTCTTTCGTAAGTTTCCACAACAACTTTCCCTTCTAAATACCTACTATGAGGGTGGTCATGGCAATATTCTCTTCATAGTCTTCAACCTCAAGTTTTTCTTTGTTGAACCTGGCAATGTAGTCTCTCAAGCTCTCATGCTTGCCTTGTTTAACGTACAACATATGGGTGGTCTTCATTTGAGGTCTTACCCCAAAGCATAAATTGTGAATGAACCGTTCAGCCAAGCACTTAACATTCTCAATTGAATTCTTTAAAATAGAAGTAAACCAGATGTGCACTGCTCCTGTCAAGGTCCCGGAGAAGGTACGACACTTCATCTCATCTAGTATCGTATAGATGTCCGTCGCCGATTGATACATCTCAATTTGATGTACAGGGTTGGTGCTACCGTTATACTTGGGAGTTACTGTAGGTGGCTTGAACTTAGCTGGGGTAGGGAAGCTTACTATCTTAGCCACGAACGGGGAGCCCTCTAAGAAACCTCTTTGTAGTGGATCCCGACTTTTGATGAGGTATCCTATCTTATCCTCAAGACGTTGGATGGTGTCATTCCATGGTCTTGCAACATCATCTTGGCTGAGGTTATCCCCTGCCACCTCCAAGGAGTGGACCGAGGGTTCCCCAACCACGGCACAACGCCTACTGTTGACCACTTCTTGGTCTCTTCCTCATCCCGGTTGGGGCCGATGTTGCCTCTCTTCCCTTTGTGAGCCTGTTTCACTTCTTGACCTTGATAACCTTTGTCTTAGGTCGTTTACTAGGCCCAACCTTTCAAAGGCTGACCCTCTGCGCAGTCGATCAAAAGCTGATCCTCGTTGTTGGGTTTCGTCACCCCTTCGGCCTCCACAACCTTGGCTCGGGTTGGCAGGACGAACTTTGTTGTTTGAAACTTCATATGGCTCCCAACAGTCTTCTGGGATGTCTTTCGCCTCTAGATCATCATACCTATCCACAGGGAAAGGGTTTCCTTGCCTCCCCAGGCGCAAGCACCTAGGGTCAGCAACGTCCCTCCTCCGCTGGGGTGTAGGTTGGTCTTTTCGTGGTGCCTGGGGTGGTCTTCTGGCATCAGGATGGGGTTGAGCAGCCACCGGGGTGATCATCTTCGGTGAGACTCCAGGTGGCCTCATCATATTTTGGCTGAGTTGTGCAAATTGCTCCTGCATTGCAGCACAAGATCTTAAGGCTGCGGCCACCTCTTCCATTTTGTATTGGGGCGGTGCCTGGCTGGAGCTGGGTCCTCCCGCACTAGGTGGCGAAAGAGGTGGTGGTAATTCCAGTGCCATGTGTTAACACAAAAGAGTTGGTGTAGTAAATGAGCTTAATACCTTACAGGACCTCTCTTCAATGGTGAAACAGCTCCGCGCAAAGGGGGGAGGCCTAGTTCACCACCAGATTCTATGGTGATGTTAATCGAATAAAGAGGAAGACATAGCTTCTCGTTCCCACAGACGGTGCCAAAATGATGATGCTGGAAACAGCACCACCCTTCAAGGTGTTTGTAAGCTCAATTCAGTGTTAACAATGGCAGTATAAAGGTATATAGTAGAAGGAGGTGAGGAGAAGAAGAATCACACCGGAATATAAGTGGTTCATCCAATTAGGCCTACGTCCACTGTGAAAGTGTGGGATTAGTATTACTGTATGAGGGCTCTAATGGACATAGATACAAACTCTCAAGATTTCTCTCTCTACTGTGTATTTAGACAGAGTTTCAGCCAGGGTTGCTGATTTCGAATCCTTTTCAAGGTAGAGGATGACCTCTATATATAGTGCCTGGGGGTGTAGTGTACCCCCCAAGCATGCAATGAGTATGTGAATGAGGTTCGAACCAGTATGAGAATGACACTTGGCTGATCTCATGTAGATAATGATGATCTCAATATTCCCTCATGTGGGGGGAATGATTCGGTTATAACTGATTTGTGTACACGTGTTCTTAGCCCCACATATGCGCAGAAGAGCTCGGCCATCTGTGATTGGTGACAACCTCAGCCTGGAAGAGGATGAGGTGGTGACCTTGGTTTAGTGGGAGAGCCGAAGTATGACATGTTGAGCTATGACGTCGGCCTGGGCCGAGGTAGTGGTGGTAAAGCAGCAATGTTGGTCGATCCCTAGCCGAGATTGATGCTAATGACTGGTAACCTCTTCATCTTCCTAGCCGAGGTTGAAATCCTTGGAAGACCAGGTAGATAACCTCCCTTGGATCATGGATGACCTCACTTGCCGAGGTAGCAGGAACGTCGGCTAGTCCATAGCCGATCTTTCTTGGGACGAGACCGCTGGGATCCATCCAACCTCGGCCATCCTCATGGGCCGAGGTTGATGTCTCTGAGCCGAGGGAGTATATTCAGGGCATATCAATGAACCCAACCTAAGTAACACGTATGGATTTAAAACTAAATAAAAAGTAATGAAACCTTTATCAAGATAAATATTGTAGGCCTTTTAATTCCGTTTTCCCTATGTAACCGGAATGTTTAAGTGTGCAATTGGCCTTTTGATAACTTTTCATCCTCGTCAAATAGAATTTTTGATTTGATATTGTGCGGTATTTAGTCCTCATATATCAAATGCTTAGAGAGTATTTGATGTCGCTTTGAATTAAGAATTATCTTTTTGAAGATTTTATGTTCTATGTAAACACTGACGGTTCAAGGGAGTGTACCCTAACTCCATTTTCTCTCATATAGAAGTTTAATTTAGCTCTTCTTGCATACGTAGTTCAGTTATTAATTAATTTAAATTGGATTAGTTGATAGATAAAGTCACAATTCATCATGTTTTTCTTATTTCTTAGAGTCATTCGTAGGGTTAATCGTTCTTCCTATTCTTCATCACGAGCATTCATCCTATTCCCCGAGTTTGACACCCGATTTACCGAATTTATACTTAAGCGACAAGATTACACTTGAGTCGATAGAAACACTTATAAAGTCGCATCAAACCCCGTGAATAATTAAATGGGGGTTTACTAGTGTAATCTTTTGGTTTTTAATAGTAGAAGTAATGCAAAATTACTTTTCATTATTTATGAATATGGCATCTATGTATTAGGATGCCCATAAAATGAAGAAACTTTCTTTAGAAATTGCTTTCATAGAACTCATTGCATATGAATGAGCTGTTACCATATAACAACAACGCATAGGCTCTACAATGGTTGAACTTCTTTTTTTTTACAATATTATATACCAAATCTGAAAAACTTCTAATTCTTTAGAATAATGTGAGCTGTTCGTTGTCTACTAGACAAATGTCATTATATGATGACAATTCACAATGTTTAATTACCACATTCAATATAGATTTTGAAGTGAGTGTGAGTCCAAATATGAACAATAATAATCTATGTTACGATCTTTGGTGACCAAAGTTAAACAAATGGAAGTACTTAAAAAATCTCATATAAAATTATTATCAGTTATTCAAATAATGGGATGGATAACAAAAAAATTGCCAATTAAAGTTTAGAACTTTGGGTTGATAACCGATGAATTAAAATTTCATAATCTTATGATATGTTAGAAATTTCAGATTTGAAAATAAGAAACTTTAGGTTTCTAATATATAACTATAATCACTATAATAATGATGATGGATATTTCGTTTGAAAAGTAATGAGAACTCTAGGTTCTCTATTTATTGTCCCATGTACATGAATCTTCGGGTTCATATAATTTATAAAATTAAAATCTAGGACTTTAGGTCCTACATTAAAATAACTCACAAAGTTGATTGAGCAGGGGAAAATCGTGGCGCAAGTATATAAAGATATACGTCGATCGTTATGCTAGGCTCCCACTGCTATGCAAGAACCTAAACTATTGACTACAGTCTTATAAGGGAGTACAACGACCACTGCAGGTATCAAGAGTCCACAGAGACAAGTTGATAGAATTATATTGATTTAATACTTCAGGAATAAAAGTGTAAAAGATAAATGTTAATAATAGAAAAGATAATACTAGGCATGTGTTTAAACTAAGATTAACAAAGGGAATAAAAAGTATAGATTGAGACTAATATCCCTTATCTCAGATTAATTAGTATAATTGATTACATGGGACTACAAGTTTGTTAAGATTGAATCTTTTTTCGACAATTAATTATATCTGGATTTGTCACTCCCTAAATCATCATAAAATCCTACTATGATTTTGGCGCCAACAAATACCCAAAAGTTACAGACACATGGTCTTAAAGTCGGAGCATACATGCTATACCCCGTTAAATCTCCAAGGCGTAAAATCGAGAAGAACCTAATCGAATTAAACTCGTAAACTCCATCACCAAAGCAAAGTAACCCAATCAATCCAAGATGAGTTCAATAAATTAAAACCTAAATTAAATTAGCTACACAACATAATGAAAGACATAAACTAAATGCAAGAAAGTAAGGAAAACAATAAATAAAGCAACAAACCTAAGTTACAAAGAAAGTAAATAAGCAACAAATACAACTATGGAAGCTTGGATAAATGTAAAAGATAATGAATAGTGTTCTTACACAACCTATATGTGTAAACCCTATGATGGAGAAATGGCACACCCAAAATCCACCTCCAAACCCTAGCTCCCCTAGACTAAAAATTAAGAAATGAATTCTTTTTACAAAATAAACAAGGGTTCCTATTTATAGTAAATGAGAAAAGAAAAAATAAATAAAATAGCTAAATCTCACTGGCTGAACCAAAACGAATCAATTCGGTTAGCCTCGAATCGATTCGAAAAGGCAAACTTCGAATAGATACAAAATCGAATCGATTCAGAATTGGACCGAATCTATTCGGAATAGCAGGTCGGGTTGCTGTCTTATACGTAGGATGAAATATGATTTATCGATCGACTGGTGTCCCAAGGTCGATCGATTGGTGCTCTGTTTTGAGCTTCCCTTGGCCCATCATGAGGGGGGGAACTCCATAATGGAATCGACCATAACTTCTTCGTTCGAACTCGAAACGACGTGCCATTTGCAGCCACGCGAAGATAACTCTACGAACAACGCTTCTATGGAATTCTTCTAAGCCGAAGATGACGTGTGAAATGATTAAAATTACCTTAAAGATGAGTCTGACGATGGAACTTTCTTGAAAATCATCCAATCCTCACTTTAATCATTCCATACCTACAAAAGCTCAATTAAACCCTACAAAGCATATAAACATACACAATAAAGGTTTTCTGGTTAATGAGCATAAATATAGGCATAAAGAACACAAAAAGTGAATGCATAAAGATAACGGTCGCGAGTATGCAATATTCATGACGTATTACACCCCCTATCTTAGACATTGCTAGTCCCTAGTGATGAAACAAACAAAACTAGACCACATAAGGGAGTGCAAAACGTGTAGAAGAATAAAATATTTAACTGTCACTTTCGTAGGGAACATATTTGTATTTAGAATATCCAATAAGACATTTAACCTTTAGGTTACCCTAGTGGACAAGTGTTGTCTCGTGAGGATTTTCAGGGATGAAACCCAAAACATCAATGTTTTCTCAAAATATATGCCCAACCAACATGTGACAAGCCCAACAATAATGAAAAAGATTTCAAACACGTGGGAGGAAAAGAGAATGGAGCCCATATAATTGAAACCTTAAGAGTGGAAGGAAAAGCGAGCACATGCAAAGTATGATTTGGAAAAAACCAAAATAAATCAGAAAAGTATTAAAGCGTCCATATATGTCAATGCTTACCGGATATTACACTCAACAAATAAAATCAGTCTTAAATGGGAGGTAATACACGGGATACGTGGGCAGAAAGTTTATATGTAAATGGAAAATAGGGCGTGCACATGTCACTAAAGAAGAACGCTATATATAAAATGAAAAATTATATTCTCAATGAAAGATACCACCATTAAAGGAGGCCAAATGTATTTTCACATATTATCAAAACTATTCAAAATTTTGAATTAAATTCACCCTAGGATCACATAGGACTTTTATAGGGTTGTAATGTAGGTTTGGGGTTAAGGCTATGAAAATAAGGGAATTATGTATAGATTCAAAGGTGTTTGAAGATGAAATTCGAGATAATGTAAAATGTGGGAAAATACAAAATTGGAAAAAGATTCATAACAAGCATTAGATATGAAATAGGAGAGTGACAATGATTATTGAACACTATGTACATAAATAAAAGTTTCTCTTTCTTTTTTTTCTTCTTCTTTTTCTGACCTTTTCTTTTGTTTTGTTTTGTTGTCTTTCTTCTCTTTCTCTTCTCTTTCTTCACTTTTTCTATTCTTTCACACTCTCACATGCTTAATTGCAACCACGTAATAACAAGACCATTCAATCCCAAGTATCATTCAAAACAAAGGTATGGAAGGTGATACATATGGTTTATAACTGCAAAGTGGAGTCGGTTATGGGATTTTCGGTTATGAAAATGAAAGGCTATATTAAGGATCAAAGGGGTTAACGGGGGAAAACATACAAGGTGAGGTCAAGGTCAATGTGGGTGACATAATAAAGGGGGCCTATGATCATTTCCTAAAGTTTACGCAATTCTCGAGTAAAAATAAACTTTGAAAATCATCCTCAAGTAACACATTTTAAATATGAACTCAATTAATGAATGATCAATGAAAGAATAATGAGATTACTAATGACTGTAACATTTTCAAGGAGGAAAGAGAAGTGTATAATACTCACAAATGAAGAAAGGCAAAAAGCTCACTAGGTATAAGTAAATACAATGCAATACAAGATTACCGAGTTATAAAAATGTTAAACCAAATCAATTAAACAAGAAAAGCGCATGTGCCCATAGGATTGAAGTTTAATTCATGAAGTAATTACTAATATCAATAATTGAGGACTAAAGTCTAATAGCTTCCAAAAATTGAGAACATGCATCATTGAATTATCTATTGGATCGGGAAATTATTAAATTTATCATCGAAAACAAAGGCAAAATGCCCAACAGAGGAGAAAAAAGAAAGAAAATATTTTTAAATTTTTTAATATTTACAAGAAAAGCATGCTTGGGAAAAACATATAATCAAATCATGGACTACGAAAAAAAATGGATAGAATATCCCACATCTATAACTAAAACCTGATATTGTCCTCAATATGAATTAAAAACCAAGTTAAAGAGAGGAAAATAGCGATATTATCCAAAATAGAGCGATGTTGTGAAAGTACAAGTCCAATGATTCTACAAAACAAGTTAACACCAAGAATAAAAAAAACAAATAATAAAAACTTAACTAATTATGCTACATAATAAGTAAGAATAAACAAAAATATGAAAAATAAAAAAATAACTATTTACAACCTAAAATTTGAACTTCTAACTAACTACACACAAGAAGTTGAAATTTTTTAAGGTCCACCCAAAATACGATTTGACTTTGAAAGATCAATGGGGGACCCTCCCTTTCATGCATACCTTCCAGAAAATAGGATTTCCGTTCAAACAATAGAAGGTATGTGTAAGGCGGAAGAAATGAAACATCATCAATTAAATTTTTTTTGCGGGATGATGGGGGGTTGGATTGAACGGGGAACGAAAACACTTGGGATCCAAAAAACTATAATTTCGTCCCAAAGATTTTGCAATTGGAATAGGAGGTGGCGCATATGGAGACAAAATTTCCTTCATGGAAAGCAACTCGAGCAAGTAATCCTCATTGGTGAAAGGGTTAAACGTTTTAAAGTTTGAAACCTATTTATCGGACACTTGTATCATTCTCAAAATTCTTATCATATCTTGAATTTGGTAATACTCACCTAAAGATATTTTAGATGTTTTAGGTTTTTCGCTTTGCGAGTATTCACCAAAAGTCATAGGTTTAGGGGGATTTTGAGAATTATCATCGTGAATACTAAAAAAATTAGAATAAGACATGCTTACCCCCAAAATAGCTCAAGATGGAAAAATCCACAAAGTGATGTGCGTCTGACAAATTCAGGCATTTCTTGGTGCTGGAATGTAAAAGTCCTTAAAATTTTATTAACAAAAAAAATACAGATCGAAAGAAAAATTATGAAATAATAAATCAATTAAATTCTAAAACAAACAAGTCCCGACAACGGCTCCATTTTGATCGAGAAGGGGAAAACCGCGGTGCAAGTGTATAAAGATATACGTTGATCGTTATCCTCATCTCCCACCACTATGCAAAAGACTAGGATATTGACTACACTCTTTTAAGAGAGTACAACAACCAGTCCGAGTATCAAGAATCCACACAGATAATTTGCTAGAATTATATCGATTTAATACTTTAGGAATAAAAGTGTAAAAGATAAATGTTTACGAAAGAAAAGATAATACTATGCATGTGTTTAAACTAAGATTAACAAAGGGAATAAAAACTATAGATTGAGACTAATATCCCTTACCTCGGATTAATCAGTATAATTGGTTACATGGGACTACAAGTTTATCAAGATTGAATCTCATTTCAACAGTTAATTAAATCTAGGGTTGTCACCCCCTAAATCGTCATAAAAGCCTACTACAATTTTGATGTCAACAAATACCCTAAAAATTACACACATAGGTCGTAAACACAGAGCATACATGATATACCCTATCAAATTTCCTGGGCGTAAAATCAAGAAGAACCCGATCGAATTAAATTCGTAAACTCCATCACCAATGCAAAGAAACCAAATCAATCCAAGGTGAGTTCAATCAATCTCAACACAAAGTAAATTAGCTACAAAACATTATGAAAGACATAAATAAAATGCAGGAAAGTAAGGAAAACAGCAAATAAAGAAATAAACCTAAGATATAAAGTAAGTAAATAAAGAACAAATACAACTATGGAAGCTTGGATAAATGGAAAAGACAATGAATTGTGTTCTTGCATAACCTATATTGGTAAATCATAGGAGGGAGAAATGGCACACCCAAAATCCACCTCCAAACCCTAGCTCCCCTAAACTAAAAAATAATAAATGAATTCCTTTTATAAAATAGATAAGGGTTCCTATTTATAGTAAGTGAGAAAAAAAGAAAAGAAAAAAGAAATAAAATAGCAAAATATCGATGGCTGAACCAAAACGAATATATTCGGCTGACCCTTGAATCAATTCAGAAAGGTAAACCTCGAACATATACAAAATTGAATTTGAAATTCGACCGAATCGATTCAGAATAGTAGTTCGAGTTATTGTCTTGCGCATAGGTTGAAATATGAATTACAAGTTGATCGGGATCCCAAGGCCAGTCGACCGGTGTTTTGTTTTGAGCAGCCCTTGGTCCATCATAACGGAGAAAAAGTCATAACAGAATCGACCATAACTTATTCATTCGAACTCGAAACGATGGGCTGTTTACAGCCACATGAAGCTAACTCAATGAACTATGCTTACATGGAATTCCTCTGAGCCGGAGATGAAAGGAGAAATAGTTGAGTCCGATAACGTAACTTCTCCGAGAAGCAACCAATCCTCACTTTAAGGATTCCAATACCTATAAAAGCTCAATTAAACCCTACAACGCATATAAACATACATAATAGAGGTTGTCTGGTAAATGAGCATAAATATAGGCATAAAGAACACAAAAGTTCTAGAATACATACAGATAACGGGCGCGAGTATGCAGTAGTCATGCCTTATAAAAAGTGCTTAGTATAAATTTTGTATAAAACATTAGTTTTTTTTATCATTTATATGTGAGAACTTTTGGTTCTATACAAATAGTTGAATTTCAAGTTCATTATTACTAATGTCAAAGGATATTAAATTCTCTACACTTTCGTGTCAAAACTTCAGGTTTGATTAGGGGATAAAACTAGTAGAGAATATTCCAAACAAATGTCAAATAGTTTTATTAATTCCAACTAATAATAATCCAACCTCTTTTGTTAAAAAAACGAGAAGCTTAGTTTTCCACATTCTCTATAAATTCCCAAGGCTCTAATGTATATCAAATAATTAGAATGTGAAAAGGAGTTAAAATTAAATACCACTGAAAGTAATTTAATACTCAAATGAAAAGAAACACCAAGAGAAATGTTTAACAGTGAAACCATTAACATGATAGTTAAAGGGGCACTTAACTTTTAATAGAATATTTAAAAAGACATTTTATTTAATAAAGAAAATGAAAAGCCAATAAGTTAAAAAAAATGTTTAAATACTCAGTTTATTTTGAAATTAATCCCCCAAAAAATATTTTTTGGAGCTTCAGGTTCAACTTATAAATAACTATTTTGAGAATATTCAAAATTCATATCATGTGAGTAATCAAAACTTCAAGTTTTGACTAGGAATGAACTCGCGCGATGCACGAGCTAGGATATTTTGATAATCAATTCACATGTTAAATTATTTATTTTTGTCATTGATAAATTGTTTAGTTTTGATACAATCAAATAAGATCTTACAGTTTTTCATATCACTCTAATAATTGAGATTATAACATGGTTACTATCTTTCCAATCATATCAAAAAAATAAAACCATGGGATAAAAGTTTAGAAGACACACACACACACACACACACACACACACACACACACACACACACACACACACACACACACACACACATACACATGAATACAATGAATTATGTTAAAAATATTAGAGCACTCGTGCTGATAACTATTGTAAAATAAGGGGATATAGAGAGAATTTATAGGGAGTGAGTCTTTCATTTTATTAATATGTCAATAATAAAGGGATCTGGCCCATATTTATAGTACAAAATGAAGTAATCCAATAGACCCCTTAATAGTTGTGAAATATCAGTGAATTGGAATACAAGTGGACATCCACTTAACACACATTTTATAACACATGCACACACGCACACACACGCACACACACACACACACACACACACACACACACACACACACACACACACACATATATATATATATATATATATATTCAACCTCGAAGTTTAAAATATAAAAATGGTAAATGGTTTTTTCCTTTCGATATTACTAATTTTAGTTTCTTAACCAATAAGATAACAGAGTTATTCTGGCCCCTTTGAAATGTACAACATCTTTAAATTCATAAAATATATTTTACACTCACAAAATTAAGCATAACTTTACTTAAGATTTTAACTATAGTGACAGGCAAAAATACACTCCATTACACATTAATCTTGGTGGCTCATAAGGATACCCATTAATTTAGTGCATAATACCACAAAGTTAATAGGATAAATTACACCAATCCCCCCTGAACTATAGTGGCTTTGAATATAGGAACCCTAATCTAAAAAATTCATAAAGAGCCCCCTAACTATTGAATTTTGACACTCAAAAATTTTTCGTTAAAAATGAGTTGATAAAAATACAATTTTATGCATAAAAACTATTAAAATTGTATTCACATTTTTTGGGTGTAAGAATTCAATAGTTTAGGGGGCACTTTATCGAGTTTTTTAGATTAGAATGGCTATCTGCAAAACTACTATATAGTTCAAGGCAGTTTGGTGTAATTTACCCAAGTTAATATAATTTTCTACCCTGCAATATTCTATTTCAGACTTCATAATACCACAAAGTGGGCACCGAAGTATTTAAAGATGAAATTTCTCATTTTGCAACTTCTCAAGATCTCTCTAAACCTCTAAACCTCCAAACCTCTAAAGTGCCATACATGAACACAACAAAAACTCAAACCTTAACTTTTCAAGGCATCATCAACACCTCAACACGTCAAACCCACTAAGGTATTCACACAATGTACCTTTAATGTAGGTTTTTTCATGTTGATTATTTTCAATTTGTTGCTTTAAACGTATTTGCTAAGAAATTTATAATTTGATTAGTGTTAAATAGGTATTAACCTTTGAAAACAAAAAAAAAACAAAAATAATTTAAATGGACCACACCATGCATGATAAGAAAGCCCCTAGATAATGAAATCAAATGTTAATAATACATTTGGGGTTCCGATACAAAAATAGAACAAAAGGTTAGGGGGGATTGTCTCGAGCCAAACCCTTCTAAAAATTAGTATTGGGTTAATTGGGGCCTTAGGCCCCAACTTTTCCCAACGTCAATCATTATCAAAGTAAGGAACCATATGCTCAGATTAGGGCCTTAGGCCCCAATCTGCCCATCTTCATTCGTCATTGTTACAATGAATTATCCCTACATATTCTATATATGTATACTGATTGGACTTGGATGTTTTTTTTAATAATTATATGCTTTGTATACAATTTATGTTTTGTATCATTATAATTATTATATTTCATTTAATTTGAGGTTAGGTATTAAATTGGGAAAAAATTATTCATGGAGTAAGAGAAGGAAAATTACAAATTTCGTGAGGAAACATTTGGGAGGAACTACACATTATACTGCAAGGGAGGAGTTATAGGACTGCCAATATGCCAGAGGAGGTTGATACAAATGTTGCTACTGAGGTTATCCTAGAGGAGGTCAGACCATACACTATTCTTGTCTCTAGCACCGATGATATAAATTCCGAGTATGACCAAGTTAGGCCATCGAGTAAAGGAAGATCTCTTATTGTTAAAATTGATGATTACGTGGTCTGAAGGACCTTCAACGACTCAATCACTTCAAGAACCATATTGCACATGAAATATGGACTGATTCAATTGTATAATACCCTATTTTTTATTATTAAATCTTGCATATTTGGGTGTTTAATAATTTTGTTTTTGGCAATGTAGATTCAATGACAGCCTTTGTTATGTGTAAATCATTAAACAAATATAAATGAATGGCCTTTGAATGATATTAGTAAATTTGTTAATGAAAGGGCAAAAAGGTAAAAAATTTGGTATTTGTTGAGCTCTTAAGCCCAAGAGAAATTTTTTTCACGTGATATTTGGAGAACTGACAATCATGTTAGATGATATGGCCAAAATATTGAATGTCTCAATAATAGGTGGTTCTATTTGTGGAGAGGATGGTGGGCGGAAATTGATCCCAGGAAGATAAGAAAATTGTTGATGGAATATTTTTGGGAGTTAGTAAGGAGGATGTTCAACTCCAGTTCAAGGACTCATATGCCGTCGAGTTGAACTGGATTACCAAAATTGTAAGGAGAAGGAAAAAGTGTCCAAGCCCCTAGAGAGAAACTAGACAAATATGCAAGGGCCTACCTATTGTACATACGCCCATGTACCATATTTCCCGGTAAGATGGAAAAATAAGATCTTTGCCTATTACCTTCAAATACAAAAAAACTTGGATAATGAGGGTCAAATTTCTTAGGCCATGAGAATCCTTCATCACCTATATATATATATATATATATATATTTCCCTTGCATCAAGGTTAAGGGTTAAGGAAATGAGTGGTTGTCTACTCTCTTATGTGTAAAAATAATATTATTGATGTTGAGATTAATACGATTGATATTGATATTATTATTATTATTATTATTATTATTATTATTATTATTATTATTATTATTATTAATAATAATAATAATAATAATAATAATAATAATAATAATAATAATAATAATAATAATAATAATAATAATAATTTGTAGTCGTGGATTTATGAGAACTTTAGTGGACTCGGAGCATGTCGCAACATGGAGTTTAACAACACCACACCTACTGCTGCTCGTTGGGCATTGAAACCTATTCCGCAAAAAAAATGCAATTCTACAACTCACCAAATTTCAAGAGCAACTCGATGATAATCAATGTAAGTATTTTGTATTGGAAATGTGTTCCGTATTTATGTTGTACATATTTATGTTCCCACAAAATGTTTTTTATTTGTGTTATATATTTATGTTTAGGTTTTTTAGGATCCTTATAAGGATGAGATGGATGCATACCCATTCCAGGAAGTTACATTATATAGTTGAATTATGGTTTGCTTTTACATTGGTAAGGCTTATTATCCACAATGTGTGCTTAGGAAACTCGGTCATCTGCAAACCATACCCTATAACCCAATGCCCACCTCATGAGATGAAAGGGGAAACAAAGGTACATGATATAAGGTGAAGTTCGACATCCAAAAAAGATATCAAGAGAATTGGAGAGATCACTTGTTGTTGAGGAGGTCCCGTTTAGTACCAGTGACAAGCATGTGGAACTCAAATGGGGATTGCATGAAATGGTTCTTGACTTACTGATATCATATCATCCAAAATCCCACCAATCCCCAGTCATGAGAAATTAAAACATCAATTTTAAACATTATTATTACCAAACAAGTAATATGTGTAATTTATAAGTTTTTCTCACAAAGTAATTGTAAATGTGGCTTTTATAATACTAAAGATGTTCAAAGAAGATAGATAACAAGAAGTTTCATAACTATAAATAATTAAGAAAATGGTTTGAAGGTAGCTTTTTTAGATTTATATGTCTGTGCTCTTGATTTTTCTTATGGGTTTGAGGAACCCACTCAAGACATGATCAATCACATTAAACCTTAATTAATAAATGCTTATGCGAATGGAGTCTCGATAAATAAAATCCTAATTGATGAGGGATATTTTAGAATAATATGAAACCGAATTCAAATATATCATGAGTAATGGACGAATGATCGTTATCAAAGCCGTATGAACTTTAGTAGACCATCCAACACTGAATTGATAATCCAGTGGTCTGAACAGGAAACCGAACGACCATCTTCATCAACCGAACGATCACTAATCTACTTAAATTCTTGATACTTAGTCAACTAGAAGTTATTTCAAATGAGTAACACATTTCATATAAATACGAACCATTATCCTAATGAATAGAAAGCATGGGAACATGCAGAAAAACCCATGATGAACACGTGTACCTTTCAATTTAACATTCATGAAATAAAATAGGGGTAACATTATAAGGTCATGTATATAAAGCCTCATATAGTGTTGAAACAGTAATTTAAATCTCCATGTATAATAATTCCCTATAACCCTCCATGTTAATAAAATAACTTCCCATCCCTTTACGTCATCGACATAGGCCGAGCCTATCCGAACCATATATATCTTGAGTTTTGTCTCCTTTTATGCTATTTCTTTCCAGCACTGCAATCAAGTGTTTCCATTATTATTTTGTTGCATGTGAAAATAATATTTTGCATCAACAGAATGACGGTGTTTGTGCAAACGATAGTTTTCAAATCCATGAACAAGAGTCAAGTAACTTAGGACATCAACATTCGCAGGGATAAATAAAAATCCCTCTAAGGAAAACTTGCCAAAATTCTAAGTCGTCTATAGCCCAACCCACCTCTAGTATCGGAGCAATAAGTGGATCAAGTTTTTCCATTGGAGAAAAACCAGTAAAACAAAGTTACCTTGATGCCTCTACTTTTTCTTGCTCTCTCATTCGCCATTCACTGGGTATTAATTGCTAGGAAAGACGAACTTCCACCAATCAACATAAATATTAAAGACACCAGGCGTGCATCTCCATTCTGTCAAGAGGTGATGAATTATCCCATAATGCCTAATTTTAATCTTTTAAAAATGGACTCATTCGATAGAACGACAAATCTTAGGGACCACATTGATCATTACGAGGCACGCATGGAATTATTTTCCAATATGAATCAAATCAGGTGCCTCACTTTTTCAATAATGTTGAAAGGTCAAACGTCTTCCACTCAATTCCATCACAATCTTTAGAGAGCTCTCAAAATGGTTCGTTAGACATTTCATCGAAAGCAAGGTCTATAGAAAAACATCGACCACTTATTCAACGTCCTTCAGACTAAGGATGAGCCCGTTAAAGAGTATGTGAAAATGTTTAATGACGAGTTTCTCTAGGTTAATCATTTGGATAATACGGTGGACATTTTAACCTTCTTGTGTGGGTTATGTAGTAGTAACAAGATATATTCCTTGTCAATGAACCCTTCAACCAACATGATCGTGTTGATGAAGAAGTTAGAGAAACACATCAACGTAGAGGACACCATTCGATATTAATGTCATACTCATCGGGTGGGAGACTTAGGAGAAGGGAGGCTAATGGATGACCAGACCAAGCGGAGATTTACCCCGAAGGCAAAATATTGGGTGAACCAGGCCCAAAATGAGCAGTATACCCCCACTCAACATGACCATGGGGTGGTTACTGAGCACTATGCCTGATCGAAAGATGTTGAGGTTGCTGAAAAGACCAAAGAACAAACATCTCAAACTGAAGTTCAACCTCTACTTCCAGTTCCACCGTGATTAGGGCCATGATATGAATGATTGATTTTGCTCTAACTTATGACATCGAAGTTATCGTGCCAATCGATATTGAGATAACCAGTTTGAGGGTTCATTATTTTGAAAGAGAAGAAAATAACGACTAATTTATAGCTGATATCGATCTCCTATAAGAATAAAGAGAGGAAGAAATATTAAAGATGGTCGTGACCTAAATAAGGCAACCCAATACTACAATATGAGGGTGAAAAAATAAACATTCTAGGTCAGTGACTTGGTCCTCAGAATGTAATATAGTCAACAAGAATCTAAGCCATATAAGGATGGACGACAATTGGTAGGGTCCATATGTCGTTGCCCAGATCATATGACCATGAACTTATGGCCTGAGGAGTCATAAAGGTCACACCCTTACTATACCATGTAATGTGGAAAATCTATAGTTTCATTATTAATAAACGAGCAAGAGGAGGCAGAGCATGATGAAACACCGTTCGACGATTGAAATTTATAAAACATTTGTGTATTTGTATGTATTTGCTTATGAGTATTTTATTTAAGTATTTCCTTTTTATCTACTTGTATTGTAGCTCTTTGAAGAACCATTCAAATTTATAATATAAAATGCTTTTCTAATGTTGTTGTTTTCTAATATGCCTACCTTACTCACTCGGATAATACCCGCTTATGCGTCAGTATAACGATCAATGGCCCACCTAAGATGTTTGGCTCATACAAGAATATGAAGCAACTACTAGTTCGAATGAAGCCTCACACTGGACTTAATCTCGGTATGCATTTTCCAGACTCCAAATTCTATAAAGAGTAACTTGTCATATCATTAAATTAAATCTCGTCCCCTCAAATCTGATCTGATATGAATGGAATGGTCTGTGCGAGAATAAATAGGGCTAGCTCTGAGTTAAGAATTGCGTATCTGATTACTGATATTATTTTTAAAAATTGGTGGATATAATGGGGGGTAACAAGGCAATTTTTTTAATGTTTAGAGAAAAATTTCTTTCAAATAAAAACTTTTGATCAAATACAAATTGGTCGTTCGCACCATCCTTCATTCATTGAATTTTGAAGTATAAACAACTCAGTTCATTAATTGAGTACAAAAAACCCAGTTTGAATCACTAGTTGAAAACATATATCAACATTTTCATTATATTCTCAACTCAACTCAACAAAGCCTTCTCCCAATTATTTGGGGTCGGCTACATGAATCCTATTTTTCCATTCCATTATGTCCAATGCAATATCTTTAGTTAAACCACATGATATAATTTCCTTTTTTATAATATCCCACCAAATCAATTTAGGCCTACCTCTACCCCTTGTGTTACCATCAATACCAACTAAATCACTCTTCCTTACAGGATCATCCATTGGTCTACGCTTGACATGTCCAAACCATCTAAGTTGATTTTCTCTCAATTTATCTTTTATAGGAGCTATTTTTACCGTTTCACGAATTTGTTCATTTTTAAATTTATCCTTTCGTGTTTTACCACAAATCCATCCTAGCATTCGCATATACGCCACACTTATTTTCTGCACATTTTATTTCTTGGTTGTCCAACACTCTGTCCCAGATAACATGGCGGCTCTAATGGCCATCCAATAAAATTTACCTTTTAACTTCAAAGGTATACGCCGATCACACAAAATGCCTATAATACTTCTCCATTGAACCCAGCATGCTCTAATCCTATGAGTAACATCATCACTAATATCTCCATCTTTTTTTTTATAATCGATCCTAAATAACGAAAATGATCATTTCTAGGTATCTCTTGACCCTCTAATTTCACCACATCTCCATTTGTCCTCTAAAATTGTACTCAACATATTCTGTTTTAGTTCTGCTTATTTTAAATCCTCTTGTTAAAAAATTCTCTCTCCACAATTCCAACCTAGCATTAATCCCTGTCTTAGTGTCATCCACTAAAGCAATATCATCTACAAATAGCATACACTATGTCACCTCATCTTGTATTTGTCCAATCAACTCATCCATAATTGGAGCAAAGAGATAAGGACTTAATGCTGAACCTTGGTGTAGACCTACCGTAATTGAAAATTCCCTACTTTCTCTGACTGATGTTCTTATTGTAGTCATCGTACCATCATACATATCCTTGATCACATCAATATATCTGTGAGTCACTCCTCATTTATGTACAACTCACCATATTATATCTCTGGGTATCCTATCATACACCTTCTCCAAATCTATAAAAATCATATGAAGATCCTTATTTTTCTCCTTATACCTCTCCATTAATATCCTCAATAAATAGATTGCTTCCATTGTTGACCTCCGTGGCAGAAACCCAAATTGATTCTCAGATACTGTTATCTTCAATCTCAATCTATATTCAATCACTCTCTCCTAAAATTTTATTGTATGACTCATTAACTTAATACCACGATAATTTGAACAACTTCGTATGTCCCCTTTATTTTTATAAATAGGTACTAAAATTCTTTTTCTCCATTCATCGGGCATCCTATTAGTCATTAAAATTCTATTAAATAATTTTATAATCCATGATACTCCATCCTCCCCTAAGCACTTCCAAACCTCAACAGGGATACCATTTGGTCCTAAAGCCTTCCCTGTTTTCATCATTTTTAGAGCAATCCTAACCTCTATTTTCATTATATGAAGACTATTTAAGCTATATTGATATAGAGGATAGATTTCCATAGATCACCTCACCAACAATCCTTCAAAGGTGATGGTTGAGCACTCAGACAATAATTGAACATGAATACACAAAATTGGCATAATCTTTCACCCGCAGAAGAACCACCTACTCATAGGGAATTTCAAGCTAAGGCATATTATTCATACCTCACAAGTAAGGTAATCAAATCATATATTCAATAAGACTAAAAGACAATGATAATTATAACATTCAATAAAGTGAACCAAAAATCATGTTTAGAATAAAAAATAAGAGGAAAATTAAAGCCAAAGTATTCAAAAGGATATATATTATAGACTTTTTAGAATTCAAATGTTTGTAAATATAATAGATGGGGAGAATATGGAGCTGGAGCAGTGGAAGAAGGATGAATATGGATCAACTCTTCATGCAGGAACACATGAAGGTTTTCATTTTTGGATATGACTAGAGGCCAAGGCTCGGTGAGAAGCCTTCATTTAGTATATCCTTTTTTATCCATGCATAGGGGTGAAGGCAACAGATTCTCCTCAACGTTTTCACAATCATCTGGATTGAAGGAAGATAAGTCCACCTCAGAATGAGCTTCCTTAACCCAGTTCACTAGCTCACAATACGTATTTATGAAAGGCTCATACTTCATCATCCCACTGTAATAAGATACCCATAAAGAACTCAAGTATCTGAATCTAATGAGAGGGCCAAAAGACCTCTTAGCTTTGATGGACTCATCATTCTTTTTATTCTTTTTGTCTAACTGGAACTTTAGTTTAGCCACTTTGGTCTGCAAACGATCCCTCTCTATAATGATATTCCATTTATTAGTTAGAATAACTCCATTTTCCTTATTCTCATTCTAAATGACAGTCTTGGCGGTTATGAGGTCTTTCTCAGACGTTGTTCGAAGAACCTTTTTGGTCTCCAGTTCATCCTTTACCTTTGAGAGAGCCCTAACCTCATTATTCCCCTCTTTCCAGCTTTAGGCCATGTAATTCCCAAAGATTCTCACCAATTAAAAGAAAAGGAGTTGATAATATAACCATAGAAGAAGTTGAAGATAACATGGGAGCCAAGTAATTTGAATAGTCATTTGGCGCTTTCGATCGACCCCCTCAATGTGCTTGATCTCACCAGTGCCCATAACCTTTTAAAAAGACAAGTAATTCTCCTTCGAACTATCCCACTAAAGTAGTGATGGATTATTAGTCATCTACTCGACCTTAAGAACCACTTAATTATTAATAACCAACCTCTTTTGAGCAAAAGTTAAAGTAATCTCAATCTCAGTTGGACTTTTTTATCTTGTCTCCTCAGAAGGGGTTCTTCATCTACTGGATAAAGGGAGTATGTCTATTTAACTTCATTTGTTGGGTGAATTATGCAAACAACCATAGTCACATTTGGCTAAAGGGCGATCATATTAGCTGGTTGAGAGGCAGCAGGTGATTAGTTGATCATCTGAAGGGACTAAATAAATACTCGATAAGACATTAATTTTCTAGTAGCTGACCAGATATCTAGACAGTTAGTCAATTTAAGAGATTAAGAGGGAGGATTTTCAATATAAAATATTTATACTTGAGGACTTTAGGAAATAAAAACATTAGAAATGAAGGAGTATGATGTAATACCCGTACTTTTTATGACTTTTAAAATGGGTTATATTTTAAATTAATGGATTAATTGGATTTTATTATTAATTAATTCATTCGGGTTTTATCCGGACTGTGGATATTGAAATGGATGATTCTGAATATTACTTAAAGATATTTAGGTAATATATGAATGTGATGTCATTGATATGACTGTATGATATAAATTCGGTAATTTATATTTTTAGTCAAACGCGGTATGGGACGTGTCGGGACTAGTTTATTAAATTAAAAAGGAACTTTATTTTCTATCGACCTTATAGTCATTTCGACTGCGTAGTTGCGTCCGGAAGGTTCGAAATAGTCAAAAAAGTCGATGTGGATGTTAATTTTGAGTCTCGGGTCATTTGGAAATGAATAGACAACCCGAAAGGGCATTTTGGTCATTTTTCTAGGGGGAGGAATAGTGATTTCGGATTTGGTACTATTATAAGTATTGGTAGATTAAGTGTATGGGAGTTATTCATATCCTCTTCACAAATTAGAGAAGCCATCTTCCTAGAGAGAGTGTAAGAGTGCTTGGGAAGGGAAAAGCCCACTTGGGAAGGAGAAGAACAAGAACCAAGGTTCACCACCACCAACCACCACCGGAGTTTGACTGGAGAAGGGACAACCAACTGAGATATACTACACCAACGGATCAGACCTTCAGTAAAGGCAAGTGTTTGATAATGGTAATTTTAGTTTGTATACTGTCCATGTTAGAATAGTATGAAAAGAGAAGATTATTTATGTTTGGAAGAAATAATGGAGTATTAAATGGATTTCTGGAAACTGAAATGATATAGGAATTAAACTCATGTTTTAGGTTGATATTAATCCACGAAATAGTCATGAATCTGTTGAAGAAATTATGAAAACCATTGATGTGTTCTTGAAGATGATATGTTGTTAATTTTCTGGAAATAAGGAGATAAACATGCTTTTTAACCCAATCCCTTGATGATCCTAAGATGTTTAGAGTACTAGAAATCGTTCATATATGTTAACCTATCATGTAGTAATAATTATAACTCATTGTGGAGGTTAATATGAAGGTTTGAATGAGTAAAATTGGTGAAACCCGTAGTTGCTGAAATGCAGAAAAACCAGGTTGTGACCTGAGGGATCGATCGATCGACCCCTGCCTTCGATCGATCGACCTCCCCAGAATATGTAAAGTTGTTTCTTTTTAAATGTTGATTCTTATCCCAAACCTTTTGTGGATCTTTGGAGATTATTATTTGGATATTATGGGACTTAGAAAATATCAGTAAACCCTTGATAAGATTTGAATTAATTTGATTTGGATTCAAGTGATTAAAATGGTGAAAATTATATCGAATGGAATTTCGGTTGCTAGATTCATTTGTTAAATTCTAAATGGATATGTATGAGGATTAAAGATAGGACTAGTTGGGGTGATTTAATATAACACCTGGGTATCCTTAAGTTTACAAGAGGGTTTAATCCAAAGTGAAAGAAGATGTGTTTATAAGAGATTTGAAACTATCGATTTTAACCTTAATGAAAAGGAGAATTAAACTCGTAGTAATTCGGGAGAAATGATGTTATGGACCAGTAGGATATTAGTGAATTCTTACTGAATATATGTTGAGGAAAAACCTATTTGAATCTTGTGTATTGAGTGAGGGTAGTCTTAGGGTTACAACTTGAACATCAAGGACTGAATTTAAACTCATTATTGATTACGCAAGGACTGAGTGTAGTACAAGAGCGTAGTGGTATGACTCCGGGATAGAGATGGGAGTTTAGAACACTTTTGTTTGAAAGAGGTATGAGGTTATCCCGATCGCATAGTTGTAGTTGTCGGATCTCCTCGATCGACAAAGTTAAGTAGTAGTGTATAGGAGGGGTTCCTTGTGTGGATTTCGCTTTGCGAGACGCTCCACGCATGAACCTTAACGACGTCGGGAGTGGAGAGATGTTATAGGATGCGAGGATAATTAAATTATGAATTAAAGATATGATATGTTAATACGTGGGATTTAAAAGGGATATAATGCTACGTATGGGAAATATCTTAGGGTAGTGATATTACCTTATTGATATTATGTTATAGGTATGATAATACCTATTTGATTGATTGATGATTTATGTGTATGACATATCTATCTTACTTGCTATCGGTGGGAGGTTTGCGGGTGAGGGCAGTCATATCCTGATGAATCCATGGGATCTTTGATTTGTCGCTCGAGAACATAGGTCTATGAAAGACTTATCGGGGAGTTGATAAGTCCGCTGACTGTGGGTACGTAGGTATGTGCGTGACCCATGGATACGAGAACTATGTTCGCCTACAATTTGTTTGTTGTTGTTGTTTGTGGTTCGTGGAATCTCACCGAACCTGTAGTCCCATATTCGGCGACCTGCGATGATGGGACATGATAGCAGAGTAATGCATTGCACCGCAGCTGTGACTCAGGGTGCTGTATTATATATGAATATATATATATAATGGATTAAATGATTGAATGGATATATTGTGGTTAAATTTATCTACTGTGATAATTGTAGATAACGGTGAATAGAGAAAGATAATGGAATTAAGTTAATGATTTTTTATTCTTTTAGAATTGAAAAGCTTAACTCATGTTAATGAGAAAAGATTCATATTAATGAGTAATGACTCATGCTAATGAGAAATGATTCATATTAATGAGTAATGATCATGTTAATGAGAAACTAATCACATAAAGGTGAAATGTAAATGAATAATAATGTGACGTATGGTATGGGACATACGGGGATTATGATATGGGAATGGAATTTTAATATGGAGATTAGAAAAGAGGAACCATTAACTAGGAGGTTAATAGGAAACGTTAAGTGTGCACTCTAGTTGAGAGGTGAGAATAGCAAGTGAGAGTTGGATCTAACATGTACATAATAAATGCTTTATTGCACTTGTTAAATACTTGCTGTTTTAAAAATCATCTACACATTCGGGCTCTGACCCGTTTCCTTGCATATTTTCTCTTCTATTGTATCTCTATATCAGGTGTCCAGCAACAGGGACGCCAACATTAGCGGATTATGACAGGCTATGGATTTAAGGAGTTTTTGCCTAGACGCCTTCCATCTTTTGATTCATAGTATTCTTAGTTAGGGCATGTCGCCCAAAGGATTCAGTTATCTTTTCTATCGAGGTCAAATTCTATTGTATTCGAGACTTTTTAATACATTTAACATTGTTGGAATTATTGTAAAGGATTTATATTATTTGGCAATGTTTATTCGAATTGCATTTAAATTCTTTTGAGTTATTTATTGTGTTATCAGTGTTGTAGTATAAAATGTGTAGTGTTATTCTTAAACTAAAAATGGTTTTGTTGAAATTGAAATTTGGAAAGTTTTTTTAACACCAGCTTAATTGGGTATTGGGTGAGTTGTAAATGTTTTCGACAGTGATGCTAAGAATGAGCCAACTGTATATTCTGTTTTAATTTGGTATGGGACTGGCCACCCGGTATTTAATTAGGTGGGGTGTTACAAGTGGTATCAGAGCATCAGGTTCTAGTGTCCTTTAGGATCTGTACGGCTTACTGTGTTTTCAGCTTAGCGTTCTTTGATGTAGAGCCCTATGAGTAGGATTATTTCTTTTCTATTTACGCCTACAAAGGTACGATGACTGCGGTCGAAGTTGCTGCAATTATTGCTTAGGCAATCAATGCTGCTGTAGCTGCTGTTCAGCAGGCTCCCGCACCGGCACCGGTTGTGCCACCTGCGCAAGGGCAAGTGTTTCCTTCTGCATGGGAACGAGCGAGGGATGCCTTTCAGAAAGCGCACCCACCTGAGTTTCAGGGAGGATCAGATGTTGTGACTACTAGCCAATGGAAGAAAGATATCCAACGGCACTTGAGAATGATTGAATCCACTGAGGTTCAACATCAAATACTAGACACATTCAAGATAGTAGGGGCAACTTTGCAATGGTGGGAAGCTACGACCACTATGGAGGAGAGGGACACAATGACTATCCAAGACTTTTGGATACGGTTTGATGGGAAGTATTTTCCCTCCTCCATTCAGATAAAGATGAGGCGGAAGCTACTTGATTTGAAACAGGGAGAGAAAACTGTGGCGGAATATGAGGAAGAGTTTACGAGTTTAACTAATTTGGTACCAGTTGAAGTACCTACTGAGGAGAGGAGAGTCCTAATGTTCACTGATGGGTGGAACTATAAAATTCGACAACATTTATTGGGGAATCTTTCATTACGTACGTATGGCAGATGAGGGCCATTGGACGGATAGCGGAGATTGTACTTAGGAGGTTATGAAGGATGTTCGAGTATGATGACCGTAGTGGAGGTCACCCCAATTATGAAAAAATTGAGGAGAGTCATCAGTAGAAGTTCTTGAAATGCGTAAATTGTGTATGTTCCCTAATGAAGGCAATATATTGAAAGGCTGGGGTATATACTGGAGTGTGATTAACTAGAACTGAAAATTTGGGGTAAAATTTTTCTTGACTCATCGGAGCAAAGTTATAATATTGGGGTTCAATAACCATTACCCGTAAATAAGGGTATGTTTCCTATCTAAGGAAGTATGAGGCGTATTGATTTTTGTAGTGATTGATATTGTTTGGGAAAAAGGGTTGTTAAACTTAGCCTATGGCATCGTTATTTACGTAGACTCACTGAGGGGTGTGGGACACCTATATATTACTTGTTATCACGTGGGTTTGATTTTTATCATGGTATTACTTACCTTGAGCATGTCCGAGTGTGATTTGACTATCGGCGTGCATTGACTTGTGGTATATGAGAGCATATGACTGCATCTTGTCTCCTATAAGAGAGTAGATGCGTAGACTCTATTTGAAATCGAAAAACCAAATTTTTGTTTTAAATTGATAAACCTGATATTTAAAAAAAAAAACCAAATTTTTATATATTATTGACTAAGGACCTTAGGAGTTTCGATGACCGACTACTTTAGGAAGTAGTGTATCGGGGTGGTTCCTTGTTTGGATTTCGCTTGCGAGACACCCCCCGCATGAAACTAATAACAGTTGGGAGTCGAAATAAGTTAGGTCTTTGGGAAACGAGTTTATAACCTTTGCAAAACTTTTAATGTTGAAAGCGGTATGAGAGGGTGTATGGGCGCCCTGGATGATTGGAATGTAGTATTTTTCATACTTATGAAAAAGGTAAGTAAATTGTGACTTCAGGATTTTTTTGTTCACTACGAGCGGATCATTTTTTTCCCAACGTTTGTCACGAGGACGGTATAGGGAAGATTGGGTAAAGTTTAAATTCGATGTAGTTGAAACTATATGGTGAGGCTTGGTGTATAACATCGATGGGGATTTTTGTTAATGTACTGTATGGGCGGTACGTCTTGGATTTCTCGCGGTGTGAGATTTATACTCGGAGTTGACCTTACCGGTATGACTTATATTCCTGAATTTTGGGATGAAATTCTGTTATAAGGGGGGAAGTATGTAATACCCCGTAATTTTTATGACTTTTAAAATGGGTTATATTTTAAATTAATGGATTAATTGGATTTTATTATTAATTAATTCATTCGGGTTTTATCCGAACTGTGGATATTGAAATGGATGATTCTGAATATTACTTAAAGATATTTAGGTAATATATGAATGTGATGTCATTGATATGACTGTATGATATAAATTCGGTAATTTATATTTTTAGTCAGACGCGGTATGGGACGTGTCGGGACTAGTTTATTAAATTAAAAAGGAAATTTATTTTCTATCGACCTTATAGTCATTTCGACTGCGTAGTTGCGTCCGGAAGGTTTGAAATAGTCAGAAAAGTCTATTTGGATGTTAATTTTGAGTCTCGGGTCATTTGGAAATGAATAGACAACCCGAATGGGCATTTTGGTCATTTTTCTATGGGGAGGAATAGTGATTTCGGATTTGGTACTATTATAAGTATTGGTAGATTAAGTGTATGGGAGTTATTCATCTCCTCTTCACAAATTAGAGAAGCCATCTTCCTAGAGAGAGTGTAAGAGTGCTTGGGAAGGGAAAAGCCCACTTGGGAAGGAGAAGAACAAGAACCAAGGTTCACCACCACCAACCACCACCGGAGTTTGACCGGAGAAGGGACAACCAACTGAGATATACTACACCAAAGGATCAGACCTTCAGTAAAGGCAAGTGTTTGATAATGGCAATTTAAGTTTGTATATTGTCCATGTTAGAATAGTATGAAAAGAGAAAATTATTTATGTTTGGAAGAAATAATGGAGTATTAAATGGATTTCTGGAAACTGAAATGATATAGGAATTAAACTCATGTTTTAGGTTGATATTAATCCACGAAATAGTCATGAATCTGTTGAAGAAATTATGAAAACCATTGATGTATTCTTGAAGATGATATGTTGTTAATTTTCTGGAAATAAGGAGATAAACATGCTTTTTAATCCAATCCCTTGATGATCCTAAGATGTTTAGAGTACTGGAAATCGTTCATATATGTTGACATATCATGTAGTAATAATTATAACTCATTTTGGAGGTTAATATGAAGGTTTGAATGAGTAAAAATGGTGAAACCCGTAGTTGCTGAAATGCAGAAAAACCAGGCTGTCACCTGAGGGATCGATCGATCGACCCCTGCCTTCGATCGATCGACCTCCCCAGAATATGTAAAGTTATTTCTTTTTAAATGTTGATTATTATCCCAAACCTTTTGTGGATCTTTGGAGATTATTATTTGGATATTATGGGACTTAGAAAATATCAGTAAACCCTTGATAAGATTTGAATTAATTTGATTTGGATTCAAGTGATTAAAATGGTGAAAATTATATCGAATGGAATTTCGGTTGCTAGATTCATTTATTAAATTCTAAATGGGGATGTATGAGGATTAAAGATAGGACCAGTAGGGGTGATTTAATATAACACCTGGGTATCCTTAAGTTTACAAGAGGGTTTAATCCAAAGTGAAAGAAGATGTGTTTATAAGAGATTTGAAACTATCAATTTTAACCTTAATGAAAAGGAGAATTAAACTCGTAGTAATTCGGGAGAAATGATGTTATGGACCAGTAGGATATTAGTGAATTCTTACTGAATATATGTTGAGGAAAAACCTATTTGAATCTTGTGTATTGAGTGAGGGTAGCCTTAGGGTTACAATTTGAACATCAAGGACTGAGTTTAAACTCATTATTGATTACGCAAGGACTGAGTGTAGTACAAGAGCGCTCCTGGATAGAGATGGGAGTTTAGAACACTTTTGGTTGAAAGAGGTATGAGGTTATCCCGATCGCATAGTTGTAGTTGTCGGATCTCCTCGATAGACAAAGTTAAGTAGTAGTGTATTAGAGGGGTTCTTTGTTTGGATTTCGCTTTGCGAGACGCTCTGCGCATGAACCTTAACGACGTCGGGAGTGGAGAGATGTTATAGGATGCGAGGATAATTAAATTATGAAGTAAAAATATGATATGTTAATACGTGGGATTTAAAAGGGATATAATGCTACGTATGGGAAATATCTCAGGGTAGTGATATTACCTTATTGATATTATGTTATAGGTATGATAATACCTATTTGATTGATTGATGATTTATGTGTATGACATACCTAGCTTACTTGCTATCGGTGGGAGGTTTGCGCGTGAGGGCAGTCATATCCTGATGAATCCATGGGATCTTTGATTTGTCGCTCGAGAACATAGGTCTATGAAAGACTTATCGGGGAGTTGATAAGTCCGCTGACTGTGGGTACGTAGGTATGTGCGTGACCCATGGATACGAGAACTATGTTCGCCTCCAATTTGTTTGTTGTTGTTTGTGGTTCATGGAATCTCACCAAACCTGCAGTCCCCTATTCGGCGACCTGCGATGATGGGACATGATAGCAGAGTAATGCATTGCACCGCAGTTGTGACTCGGGGTGCTGTATTATATATGAATATATATATATAATGGATTAAATGATTGAATGGATATATTGTGGTTAAATCTATCTACGGTGATAATTGTAGATAACGGTGAATAGAGAAAGATAATGGAATTAAGTTAATGAATTTTTATGCTTTTAGAATTGAAAATCTTTACTCATGTTAATGAGAAAAGATTAATATTAATGAGTAATGACTCATGTTAATGAGAAATGATTCATATTAATGAGTAATGATTCATGTTAATGAGAAACTAATCTTATAAAGGTGAAATGTAAATGAATAATAATGTGACGTATGGTATGGGACATACGGGGATTATGATATGGGAATGGAATTTTAATATGGAGACTAGAAAAGATGAACCATTAACTAGGAGGTTAATAGGAAACGTTAAGTGTGCACTCTAGTTGAGAGGTGAGAATAGCAAGTGAGAGTTGGATCTAACATGTACATAATAAATGCATTATTTCACTTGTTAAATACTTGCTGTTTTAAAAATCATCTACACATTCGGGCTCTGACCCGTTTCCTTGCATATTTTCTCTTCTATTGTATCTCTATATCAGGTGTCCAACAACAGGGACGCCAACTTTAGCGGATTATGACAGGCTATGGATTTAAGGAGTTTTTACCTAGACGCCTTCCATCTTTTGATTCACAGTATTCTTAGTTAGGGCATGTCGCCCAAAGGATTCAGTTATCTTTTCTATCGAGGTCAAATTCTATTGTATTCGGGACTTTTTAATACATTTAACAGTGTTGGAATTATTGTAAAGGATTTATATTATTTGGGAATATTTATTCGAATTGCATTTAAATTCTTTTGAGTTATTTATTGTGTTATCAGTGTTGTAGTATAAAATGTGTAGTGTTATTCTTAAACTAAAAACGGTTTTGTTGAAATTGAAATTTGGAAAGTTTTTTTAACACCAGCTTAATTGGGTATTGGGTGAGTTGTAAATGTTTTCGACAGTGATGCTAAGAATGAGCCAACTGTATATTCTGTTTTAATTTGGTATGGGACTGGCCACCCGGTATTTAATTAGGCGGGGTGTTACATATGAAATGTCTTTCTTCAGTATCAACCCAAAGACGAAGAGCATCCTGGTCACGCACATATTTGCCTCTTATAATTAAAATGAGTTGTTTTAGCCTCTAAAGGTTGCATAACTCTTTAAATGGATGTGACTTACCTACGACCTCACGAATCTTTATTTTCTAAATTCACCAATATCGAGAAGATTGTTAAAAATCCCTACATCACATCCAGAGTAAGAAATGCTTGTACGAATAGTTTTCACAGCAAAATGGAACATAAATTACAAAGTCATGAATCACTTAAATTAGGATTATTCCAGACAAGTGGAACGGTGAAAAGTTGACTTTTAATGTTATTTGTTGGTTGCATTCCTACCCCTTGCCTTTGACGAAGAAGAATTTGTGCCTTCAGTCATGATTATAAGAAGGAAAAAGTGACAAAGCTCTCATCCTTATTCCTATGAAATAGGGTGTACCTCCCCCTTGTGTAGCTAGGGGTTTGTAAATGGCGAGTAGTTCACTAATGGTCAACGGGTAGTCGGGACCAAATAGTGTGACACCCCGCCTAATTAAACCTTGGGTGATCAAGCCTTATTTTAATATAAACAGGTTTCTTAAATGGTTCATTCTTAGCATCACTGTCGAACGCCTTTTAAAATTACTAACCACCTAAATGAAATTAAAACGGGTGCCAAATTTTATCTTTCTTAAACAATAAATAATCCAAACCACACATTACCAAAACTAGATATGAATGCTCAGTACATAAAATAATCTCAAAGCAAAAAAAGTCTTGTCGTAAACCACGGCCCAAAAGACAACTACAATTCCATAACTAGAATAAACTGTAATAGTAAAGGTGGAACGACATGTTCCAAACTAGAAATAATAAAACTGAGATCCTGCACTAGAAATGAAAAAGAGGAAGCGTCTAAACAATCCCTGCAACCTCCACACTGGCTGCAGCTCCCAAATCTCTGACTTGGAATCAAGATGGGTGTCCTTGTGGCTAGGCACCTAAAAGGTTTTTAAAATTTTACATAGCAAGAGTTAGTACTCAAAACATTTGAAAATATTTTGCAAGCAGTTATCACAATTAAGTTATTGATAACACATATTAAGGTTTCGCACACTCCCTTGAACCTCCTCACCTCTCTTACATAGTATGTAACTATCGAGGAAACTTGGTCTACCTAGTTATACTACCCATAACCGTAGTTAACTCATTTACTGTTCGTTACTTCATTCTTGTAATAATTACATCATGCTATAAATTATCACTAAGACATTTACTTATCATTTCATTGTCTACTATTCTCAATTTGTAGATTAAGCACATATAACATTTTATCCCACTACAATGTATATAATATTAGTTACCACTAATATATCCTTTTATTACACACAAAGGACCCTTGGCTCGAAATGATTCATCGACTCCAAGTGAAAGTTGGTTCGGAATGGTACATCGACCCCAACTATCTACAAATATAAATATATACACATATTCTGGTTTGGGACTCTTTCATCGCGGCACCAGTTCACAGTTTGGTTCGGCATTAACATCGACCCCAAATATATAATAACTTTATGTTAGTTCGGAATGTCACATCGACCCTAACATAATTAGTTTAGGTAATATTCTCTTAACCCAAACCTATTTATATAGATATAGTAGGTACACACTCGACCTAATAAATCATACCCATACGTAATATATTTTACTTATATTCTCCGTACTTATTAATTATAATTTCTCTTACTATTGTATTTATTCGAGTATTCGCGTAACTCTAAGGGTCCTAGTTACCCCTCCCTTAATTCAGTAATTAAGTAAATTTTAACCTACTGGTATTTTCTTTCCGGAATTAAGTCTCACTCTTTCCGTAATTAAATTAACCATTTCAACTCACGGCTAAGTCTATCGTTCTATCGTCATTCCATTTCTCCAACATTCCTACTCAATCATTCGTGGAGGAACCTAATGGTACACCTACTGGTAATTTCCAAGTCCCCTCATAGGAAAAATATCAATTCTAAGGTTCCCATAAAGTAACGGCAATTAAAGAAATTTCTACACAATTTTCTATAGTTCAGACAGGGTCGATCGATCGAAGGAAGAAGGTCGATCGATCGACTGCTTCGATCGATCGATACTCGAGGGTCGATCGATCGATCAAGCAGTGACAGACCCAGTTCATCTTCTTCCTACGGGTTTCACCATTTTTACATCTCTAACTTTCATGATAAGCCATGAAATTCACAACCAACAATTTCTAATCATTCCTACATGTTCTGGGATGATTACTAACGATTTAAAACAACAAAATCATTATAAATCTTGGCCAAATTCACTGAAAATCTCTCTAATATTCAAGAACCCTAAAACTGCATTCTTTATATTTTTCATCAAAATTCCAGATTTTCATACGAATTTCTCATCAGATTTTCTATGATATAAACATACATGGTAATTCAAAAACGTCCTACATGCAAATCCTAATCAATCATGGATTATTATCAACTGTTTGTTCCCAAGAATATCATAAAAATCATGTTCTTCCTCAAGCTTAATCATGGGTATTATAACTCAATTATTTTGCAAATAACCACTTGCCTTAAGATTTGTAGGGTCTGAATTTGTGGTTGTTGATGATGATTGATGGTATTGATACTTCAATCCTCTTTCTCAACAATCTTTGTGGTGAAATCCTCCTAAGATGATCCCTCCTTCCTTCTTGCCTAAGGAATTTGCCTCTCTCTCTCTCTTCTCTAATGGCTATGGTGTAACTCTAATTGCCTAACCCTAGCCACCACTCTTATAATCAGATTTAGGGTTACAAAAAATCGTAGGTCTTCTTTCCCATAATTGTAAAGAGACCAAAATGCCCCCGAATGGTCCCGGTTTAGCCCGAAAATGACCCGGCACTCAACTAGTACCCCCGAGTACACTATTTTGACTAATTCGACCCTTTCGGAATCAACCGTGGACTCTAAATTATCATTTGAGTCTCGTAAACATTTCTCTACTCTTAAACCTAAATTTTGACGAGATACTTCCGGTACGTCCATATAGTCACTAGACCGTACATAACAATATTGAAAGTTTCTACTCACCTTATTGAATTTTCTTTAACGCATATTCATCTTTATTAACATAATATATATTTAAATTACTCTACTCAAGTAATTTAAATCAAACATATTTAATCACATTTAAATTACTCTACTCACGTAATTTTAATTAAAGCGCGTATTTAATCCCATTAAATTACTCTACTTACGTAATTTAAAATTAAGAAAAATTACAGGGTATTACATACTTCCCCCCTTACAAAAGGAATTTCGTCCTCGAAATTAGGAAAAATACCTGCTATGAATAATTCTGGATATTGTTCTCGCATATCCTCTCCCCTTTCCCAAGTGGACTCATCCATATTGTGATGTCCCCACTGTACTCGCACTAAGGGTACCACCTTGGATCTTAGTTTGCGCTCACTATAATCCAGGATAGCCACGGGTCTTTCTTCGTACGAGATATCTGGCTGCAAATCGATCTCCTCCAGTGGAATGTTCCAGAAGGCTCTCTCGCTCCTCTTGTATTTCTTCAGTCACGCCACATGGAATACATCGTGTATTCGCTGAAGATGCTCAGGGAGTACCAATCTGTAAGCTACCGGTCCCACTCTCTCAATGATAGGAAATGACCCCACATATCTCGGTGCTAACTTCCCCTTTTTGCCAAACCTCGTAACCCCTTTCATAGGAGATACTCGAATTAACACCTGGCCTCCCACATCTAATTCCACATGTCTCCTGCCGGCGTCAGCATAACTCTTCTTCCTATCCTGGGCTATTCGAATACGTCCTCGAATCAACTCTATTTTGGAGGAAGTCTCCTGTATCATCTCTGGCCCTAAAAGTCTGTTATCCTCCACCTCTAACCAACAAGCGGGTGAACGACAAGGCCTCCCGTAAAGCGCCTCGAATGGAGCCATGCCAATAGTGAATTGGTAAGAGTTATTATACGCAAACTCCACCAAGGGAAGATATGGCTCCCAATTTCCCCCAAAATCTAGAATACACATTCTCAGCATGTCCTCTAACATCCGGTTTACTCTTTTCGTCTGGCCGTCCATCTGTGGGTGATATGCCGTACTCAACCGTAAGTCGGTGCCCATGGCCTCCTGAAAACTTTGCCAAAAGTGCAACACGAATATCTTATCTCGGTCCGACACGATATTAATAGGAACTCCGTGCAGCTTAACAATCTCTGAAATAAAAAGCTGCGCGTACCGCATCGTATCATAATCCGTACGAACCGATAAGAAATGTGCGACCTTAGTCAAACGATCCACTATCACCCAAATGGAATCGTGGCCCTTCTGCGAGGTTGGTAACCCGGTAATAAAATCCATTGAGATACTCTCCCACTTCCACACGGGAATCTCTAGTGGTTGTAGCATCCCTGAAGGTCTCTGATGGTCGACTTTTATGAGTTGGCATGTAACACACTTTGAGACAAAGTCTGCAATATCTCGTTTCATACCTGACCACCAATATACTCGTCGCATATCCTGGTACATTTTGTCCCCACCTGGATGTACCGAGAATTTTGACCCGTGTGACTCTGTCATGACGGCATGCCTCAAATCATCATCTTCGGGTACTATCAGTCTACCGTTGAAGCGTAGTCCACCCTCTGAACTGATGGAGTAGAACTCTTCCCCCTTGGCCAGTAACTGCCGTACTTTATCCTGACAAAATGGGTCTTCTTCCTGTGCTCTCACTATCCGCATAACGTTCTCGAAAGTGATAGCTAGAACTGCCATACATGCTCTCGCCATGTCATCCTCGTGTCGGAGCTCACTCCATTTTGCCTTCCAAACTTCTGCTAACTCTCCGGTGGGTCTTATACTTAGCGCATCTGCCACCATGTTAGCCTTACCAGGATGATACTGTATATTAAATTGGTAGTCCTTCACGAATTCAAGCCACCTTCTCTGCCTCATGTTCAGGTCCTTCTGAGTGAACAGATATTGCAAAGACTTATGATTCGTGAATAACGTGAACTGCTCGCCCAGAAGGTAGTGTCTCCAAATCCTCAATGCCAAAACAACTGCTGCCAACTCGAGGTCATGGGTGGGGTAGTTCTTCTCATATGGCTTAAGCTTTCGTGACGCATAAGCTATAGCCTTCTCCTCCTGCTGTAACACACCCCAAGTCCTTGTAAGGACGCATCAGTATAGACTCGGTATTCCACTCCGCTCTTAGGCAAGGTAAGAACGGGGGCTGATGTCAACTTGTCTTTCAATTCATCAAACGCTAACTGGCAACTATCACTCCATACGAAGGGAATTCCCTTCCGAGTCAGATTCGTCAACGGTCCGGCAATTTTTGAGAATCCCTTGATGAAGCGACGATAATAACCAGCCAAACCTAAGAAACTGCGGATTTCTCTCGGTGTCGTGGGCTGTCCCCACTCCCTCACCGTCGATACCTTACTTGGGTCAACAGCAATGCCCCTGCTAGATACGACGTGGCCTAGGAACTGAATCTCCCGAAGCCAAAATCCACACTTCTCAAATTTGGCATATAACTGATGGTTCCGCAATGTCTGTAGGACCAATCGTAAGTGCTCTGCGTGCTCCTCCTCCGTACGGGAGTAAATCAGAATGTCGTCTATGAATACAATCACAAACTGATCCAAAAACTCCCTGAATACCCTGTTCATGAGATCCATGAATACCGCCGGTGCATTAGTTAGCCCAAAAGGCATTACTCTGAACTCATATGACCAGTACCGCGACAGGAAAGCGGTCTTAGGTACATCCTCTTCACGAATGCGCAATTGGTGGTAACCCGATCTCAAATTAATCTTTGAGAAGTATGCAGCCCCTCTCAATTGATCAAACAAGTCGTCAATCCTCGGTAATGGATACTTATTACGTATCGTTACTTTGTTCAGCTCTCTGTAATCTACACACAGACGAAGTGAACCATCCCTTTTCTTCACAAATAGTACTGGCGTACCCCATGGCGATGTACTCCGTCGAATAAAACCCTGTCCTAATAGTTGCTGGATTTTCTCTCTCAGTTCCCGCATCTCCGAAGGAGCCATGCGATATGGTGCTCTGGCAATCGGTCTCGTCCCCGGTGTTAGATCAATTACGAACTCTATCTCTCTGCTAGGTGGTAACCCTGGTATCTCCTGAAAGACATCCTCAAAATCCCTCACGACTGGGATTGAGTCCAGAGAAACGACTACCCCATGTGAGGTCTCCTCCTCAATATAATATAAGTGAGTTCGCGATCCTCCCTCGGGAAGTGGCATAGCCACAAGGAACATCTCCTGCCCCGGGATAGAGAACACGATGGTCCTCTCATAACAATCTACCATTGCCCTATTATGTGCCAACCAATCCATGCCTAGGATGACGTCATATCCCTCCATATCCAGCACTAGAAGGTCCGCCGCTAGACTCAATCTCCCGACCATAAGGTCCACACCCTTACAAATCGAGTGTATAAGGGATCCACTACCCATCGGTGACTCCACACACATAAGATGAGTGTCTGCTATCGCTAATAGGCCGGTTGCCTGTGCAAATCTAGTGGAAATAAACGAATGTGTCGCCCCTGTGTCAAACAAAATATTACCCTCAAGCCCATGAATAGGAAACATACCCGCAACTGCCGGCGGTGCTGGATGAAATGGAATGTCACGGATGTTGAACACACGTCCGTACTGCATCTGCCCGGGCTGTGGGCCCTGTACTGCTGCTGGGGCTAACGGTGCCTGCTGCCCCTGTTGGGCACCTTGCTATTGTGCCCGGTCTTGCTATGGACAATTTATGCTCTTGTGACCCTGCTGACCACAAGTGAAGCACTGCCCCTGAAACTGCCTTTGTCCTTGGCCCTGTTGGCCCTGACGTTGGCCCTGTCGCCCCTGGCCTTGTTGTCCCCCATTTTGATTACCCTGGCCCTATCGACCCTGAAGGACTGGTTGCTGAGGACCCTGCTGGACCTGCCGGTCGAAGCGATACTTCCCGTGCTTAAACTTCTTGGCAGGGTTCCCCTATCGGGAATCCTGCCCCAACTGTCCCACTGCCTGTTGCTGTGTTGCGCTGCTGCCACTACCTCCATCCACCTTGCCCGGTTGGCTAGGCTCACCCCTCTTACTTCCCTTAGTATGAAAACGGTGATCCTGACAGTGTAGTAGAGCGGCATTGACGACATCTGTGTAGGTTACCAATGCCGGATTACCAATTAAGTGCTGTCTGATTCTCCAGGTTAGGCCCTCCATAAATTTGGACTTCTTCCTCTCCTCATTGCTCACCTCGTTTGGCACAAAATTGGCCAAGCGGGTAAACTCCTCCTCGTAGTCAGCAACTGAGCGATCACCCTGAACCACTTCGCTGAACTTCTTTCTCATCTCAGACTCTACTGCTGGAGGGAAATACTTGCGATCAAACCGCACCAAAAACTCAGAAATAGTCAAAGTATCTCTCTCCTCGGTGGTGGTAACTGACTCCCACCACTGTAGGGCCGCTCCTGACAGACGGAAGTGGCTAGCATTTGTTCCTGTACTCCGGTGCACTTTAGCATGCGCAAGTGATGCTGGATATTCTTCTACCAGTTGCACGCTTCCACTATATCAGTACTGCCCTGAAACTCGGGTGGGTGCCCCTTCTGAAATGTCTCCCTGACTCGTTGCCAAGTAGATGGTCCTGCCGGAACTTGCACTGCCGGTGCCACAGGGGGAGGTACTTGGGGCTGTGGAAAGTGGGCTGCCATTGCCCTCATCGCTGTCTCAACTGCCTGAGCCACTATCACTGCAACCTGAGTAGTGGAGATTAGCTCGGGTGGGGGTGGTGGTATCGGTACCTGTGGCTCCTGATGAGCCTCCCTCACCTCCTCTCTGGCTTCAGCCCTCTCTGCTCTCAGTCTCCTTGGTGGCATCTGAAATAAGATTCAAATTGTATAAGCACACAGTTTATACAAAATTTAAGAGCAGAAGTACGATAACGCAACAGTTGGAAATTTATATCAATAATCCTAATAGTAGGGCTCTAATACAACAAACGTAACGCTGAATCGTAGTAAGCCGTACAGATCCTATGGACACTAGAACCTGATGCTCTGATACCATCTGTGACACCCCGCCTAATTAAACCTTGGGTGATCAAGCCTTATTTTAATATAAACAGGTTTCTTAAATGGTTAATTCTTAGCATCACTGTCGAACGCCTTTTAAAATTACTAACCACCTAAATGAAATTAAAACGGGTGCCAAATTTTATCTTTCTTAAACAATAAATAATCCAAACCACACATTACCAAAACTAGATATGAATGCTCAGTACATAAAATAATCTGAAAGAAAATAAAGTCTTGCCGTAAACCACGGCCCAAAAGACAACTACAATTCCATAACTAGTATAAACTGTAACAGTAAAGGTGGAACGACATGTTCCAAACTAGAAATAATAAAACTGAGATCCTGCACTAGAAATGAAAAAGAGGAAGCGTCTAAACAATTCCTGCAACCTCCACACTGGCTGCAACTCCCAAATCTCTGACATGGAATCAAGCTGGGTGTCCTTGTGACTGGGCACCTAAAAGGTTTTTAAAATTTTACATAGCAAGAGTTAGTACTCAAAACATTTGAAAATATTTTGCATGCAGTTATCACAATTAAGTTATTGATAACACATATTAAGGTTTCGCACACTCCCTTGAACCTCCTCACCTCTCTTACATAGTATGTAACTATCGAGGAAACTTGGTCTACCTAGTTATACTACCCATAACCGTAGTTAACTCATTTACTGTTCGTTACTTCATTCTTGTAATAATTACATCATGCTATAAATTATCACTAAGACATTTACTTATCATTTCATTGTCTACTATTCTCAATTTGTAGATTAAGCACATATAACATTTTATCCCACTACAATGTATATAATATTAGTTACCACTAATATATCCTTTTATTACACACAAAGGACCCTTGGGTCGGAATGATTCATCGACTCCAAGTGAAAGTTGGTTCGGAATGGTACATCGACCCCAACTATCTACAAATATAAATATATACACATATTCTGGTTTGGGACTCTTTCATCGCGGCACCAGTTCACAGTTTGGTTCGGCATTAACATCGACCCCAAATATATAATAACTTTATGTTAGTTCGGAATGTCACATCGACCCTAACATAATTAGTTTAGGTAATATTCTCTTAACCCAAACCTATTTATATAGATATAGTAGGTACACACTCGACCTAATAAATCGTACCCGTACGTAATATATTTTACTTATATTCTCCATACTTATTAATTATAATTTCTTTTACTATTGTATTTATTCGAGTATTCGCGTAACTCTAAGGGTCCTAGTTACCCCTCCCTTAATTCAGTAGTTAAGTAAATTTTAACCTACTGGTATTTTCTTTCCGGAATTAAGTCTCACTCTTTCCATAATTAAATTAACCATTTCAACTCACGGCTAAGTCTATCGTTCTATCGTCATTCCATTTCTCCAACATTCCTACTCAATCATTCGTGGAGGAACCTAATGGTACACCTACTGGTAATTTCCAAGTCCCCTCATAGGAAAAATATCAATTCTAAGGTTCCCATAAAGTAACGGTAATTAAAGAAATTTCTACACAATTTTCTATAGTTCAGACAGGGTCGATCGATCGAAGGAAGAAGGTCGATCGATCGACTGCTTCGATCGATCGATACTCGAGGGTCGATCGATCGATCAAGCAGTGACAGACCCAGTTCATCTTCTTCCTACGGGTTTCACCATTTTTACATCTCTAACTTTCATGATAAGCCATCAAATTCACAACCAAAAATTTGTAATCATTCCTACATGTTCTGGGATGATTACTAACGATTTAAAACAACAAAATCATTATAAATCTTGGCCAAATTCACTGAAAATCTCTCTAATATTCAAGAACCCTAAAACTGCATTCTTTATATTTTTCATCAAAATTCCTGATTTTCATACGAATTTCTCATCAGATTTTCTATGATATAAACATACTTGGTAATTCAAAAACGTCCTACATGCAAATCCTAATCAATCATGGATTATTATCAACTGTTTGTTCCCAAGAATATCATAAAAATCATGTTCTTCCTCAAGCTTAATCATGGGTATTATAACTCAATTATTTTGCAAATAACCACTTGCCTTAAGATTTGTAGGGTCTGAATTCGTGGTTGTTGATGATGATTGATGGTATTGATACTTCAATCCTCTTTCTCAACAATCTTTGTGGTGAAATCCTCCTAAGATGATCCCTCCTTCCTTCTTGCCTAAGGAATTTGCCTCTCTCTCTCTCTTCTCTAATGGCTATGGTGTAACTCTAATTGCCTAACCCTAGCCACCACTCTTATAATCAGATTTAGGGTTACAAAAATTCGTAGGTCTTCTTTCCCATAATTGTAAAGAGACCAAAATGCCCCCGAATGGTCCCGGTTTAGCCCGAAAATGACCCGGCACTCAACTAGTACCCCCGGGTACACTATTTTGACTAATTCGACCCTTTCGGAATCAACCGTGGACTCTAAATTATCATTTGAGTCTCGTAAACATTTCTCTACTCTTAACCCTAAATTTTAACGAGATACTTCTGGTACGTCCATATAGTCACTAGACCGTACATAACAACATTGAAAGTTTCTACTCACCTTATTGAATTTTATTTAACGCATATTCATCTTTATTAACATAATATCTATTTAAATTACTCTACTCACGTAATTTAAATCAAACATATTTAATCACATTTAAATTACTCTACTCACGTAATTTTAATTAAAGCGCGTATTTAGTCCCATTAAATTACTCTACTTACGTAATTTAAAATTAAGCAAAATTACGGGGTATTACAAATAGATTGTGAAAATGAACAAAGAGTAGGACCAAAATCCTCAAGGAATTCAGTATAAGTTCGAATGGTGCAAGATTGAGGAAGGAAATAACAACACGAATGGTTTTCAATAAGGGAATTTCGATCCTGGATTGAAAATAGTGATCATAAAAATAGACTTCCCGATCACTAGTGCTCGAGGCACGATCGGTTTTGTTCTCTAATCAAATAGATAAATCCCCTGGAAGAGAAATTTTCTCACCCTAGTTGATATCATTTTTCTCGAGCATATAATTTATAAACTCATAAGGGCCTTCCCCTAATAGTTCCAGTCCGAGGATGGTTGGAGGGTCTCCCTTCCTGAGTGGTATTTTGATCTCTAAGTAAATGGTTAGGTCCACCAGCATTTAACAAAGATTCCCCCCGGGTGGTGATCCTCTGTTCATTGTGTTCAAGACTAAAGTCATCAACAATCTCAACCACATTTGATATGGCCTATTAATGTTGAAGCCTTTCTTGGCAAGTTGGGTTAAGAGATAGTATGAATGGTTTCATCCAGTCAAAGTAGTGAAGTAAAGGTATGTCAGGGAAAATAAAATTTAAAATATAGAGATTACCTTCGAGAAATTGGGAGACAACATTATTAATCTTAGTAAAATAAACTATAAAGCCTAAAGTTAGGTATACCAAAATTAGAAAACTACAAAATATGTAGATTATAGAATAGAGGCGTACCGGTAAGAAAAATGAAGCGATGAAGAAACTAAGCATAGAAACTTCAAAGGACGAAAGTAAAAAACTCTAGGTAATGTGTGAAGAAGATAAGACTTCACAAAGGTCTAAAATTAAGGAAGTTGGATAAGGAACTATTGAAATAGGGAGGACAACGGAAGTCTTGAGAAAAAAAATTCTTAGATTGTGAAAGTTTGTAAATAAGTTCTCCAGTTTTTATACTAAAGAAGAAAAAGGCACTTGAAATTCAATGATCAGGTTTTGATATATCCATTGGATGTAGGCATTTTATGGGTAACACATGATTTCCTGGTGCATGCGTTGGATTTAGATCCCTCGTGCATCTCAAGAGTAGGTGCCTCATCCGACATGCAATAATTGTGGCATATCCACTATACGATGTCTCACATTGGGAGACTGAATATCGAAGAATTATTATTTCTTCATAGATCCTTATGTGAGCATAGAATCCCAAGAAGATCACCGTAAATTAAGACTAAGCCTGGTATCACATCCATCACGAGGCATCGTGAAAGGTTGGGCATGTGCAAGTGATATAAGTCCCGTTCAACTGTATACATGACTCTTTGACTCATCTTGATGAACATAAAGAGTATGAGGGTAGCTTATAATGGATATTTTTGAATAATTTGAAAATGAACGTGGATGAATCACGAGGAAAGGAAAAATGAACATTATCATACTAGCAAACATTATATCGATAGTCCAGTGGTTCGAATAAGTAACCAAAAGAACACCTCCGTTAGTTGAATGATAAATGATCAACTTATGAAGATGATCATCATCCCGAGGTATAGGAAGCATCGGAGAATGCAAAACAATCGGGGACGAACACATGTATCTTTCAGCTCAACGTCCATGAGATAAAATAGGGGTAATATTGTAAAGTTGTGTATGCAAAGCCCCATATAATGTTAAAAATATAATTAGAATCTCTATATACAAGAATTTTATGTACCCTCTATATTAATAAAAGAACTCACCCTCCCTTTACCCCGTGGATGTAGCCCGAGCCCTAGGGAATCACATGATGAATTTAAAAACCGTTTGTGACTTCGAACCCATAGGTTCTTCCTTCTTGACCTCAGACAGGTGTGCCAAAGTATGAGACAATTATTCAATGTCATTCAAAACCAAACTCAGGATTCTATGACCACTTTTAAGGGTGTTGTACAATTTATTGGATCGTAAAAGAGTTAATGCAATCTAAGGGGCATTTTCGATCTTTGATCAAGAGAGTATGAGGTCTTGTGGACTTTGTTGTAAATCCAAAGGACTTAGAAAGTTACTTATAGACTTCTCTAACGGTTCCTGAGTATTGATTTTGGGATCAATAAGGTATACACAATATAAAAGAACTAGAAGAAATATGGGTTACAAGTTTAATCTCCCAATAATGGATTCAAAGCTTATGGAACAAAGAGTAAACACTAACAAATGATAAAATTATTTATTTTCTATAAGTATGATCTTCTCAATGAGTTATCCTCTTGGATTGATCAAGATTAGTTTCTCTTGAACCCTTCACCAACCTTTCTTTTATACAATAACTCTTAGAAAGAGAATGAGTGGATTGTCACAGCATGCCTGTGGTGCCTCTGACGTTCGATGGTGTCAACAAAGTGGTGGAGAGTTTGCCAAAGGTTTTGAAGGTGATGTAAAGTAGTTGATACATGAAATAAATGAGGATGTGAGCAATCAATGCAAGTGGAGATGAGTAGTGGCAGTAGGTGGAATAGTGTTCTAATTTCCACCTACTCGACAAACTAGTTCTAGGCGCTCTGTAGGAGGTGAGAGATCGAGAGTTTCTATTGGATTGCCATAAGTTGACCCTTTTGGTATTACACAATGTTATGTTTCAGTTATAAGTGTTAGGTGACACTGGGAGGTCATTTATCTTTGAACTGAGGTATGCTCTGGGCATCAGAGCTCGTGGAACCCTAGTGTTATGGTCTCTAATCTTAGTTGTGGAGATATGTTAGAACGAATGACCCTTCAAGGAGGTAGGAGGGATGACTAAGGTCTACTATAGTACCGTGGCCTTTTTTTGAAACCAATAGCGGTCTTTTGGACTAAGTAGTGATCTGTTTGAGGTCAGAGGTCAACCTTAGGACCTATGTTCCTGCCTAAGGGTAGTCGAGAGGACTAAGAGTCCTTAAATAATAATTGTAAAATAGGGTGTCATCAGTATCCCCTAGTTGCTTATTACAAAGGTTGCAAAGGTAAACACTCATTTGTTTACGCAAGTCAGGGTAAAAGGTTAATTAGCAAAGATTAGTCATAATGAAAGTGCATTGGGAAGGAGCTTACAAGTGGCTGTGAGTACTTGATAGGACTTGTCCTGGGGATGAACGGACGAAATCGATTGTCCTTTTGAGATATAAAGGATCCTCTTGGCTTGTTTGAATCTTCACATTTCACCTCATTTACCTCTACTCTTTTGAAGTGTTTGTCGAGCCCTCTCAAGATAAGGTGGACAGGATAAGTAAGGCCCTGGACCTAGACTATACCCCTTTCTAAATCCTTTCCACTGCACCAAAAGGCTAAATTGTCACCTTTGGGTTGGCCAGCCTTGTCACGATCAATGACCGTGACAAAAAAACACACATTTTTTTTATCACGATCAATGACCGTGACAAAAAAACACACATTTTTTTATCACGATCAATGACCGTGACAAGTCAGTGAAAACGGTTTGTCATGATCATTGATCGTGAAAAGTTCGTGACAAGAATAGTTGTCACCGACTTGTCACGGTCAATGACCATGACAAATTTATAAAGTTGTGACGGTCAAAGACCTCAACAGGTCCGTGACAAGTTTCTCAGTAAAATACCCTACCGCCTATTTTTTCCCCACCATTTTTATTTTCCCCTCCCCTCTCTCTCTCTGTCTATGTTTTCTGGTTAGTTTATTATCTCTCTTTCTTTCCTTTGTATATGTGTGTGTGTGTGTGTGTGTGTATATATGTGTATATATGAGTGTGTGTGTGTGTGTAAAACTGCGTGTGTGTGTAAGGGGGGTCAGGGGGAGTGGGAAGTCATAGGGGGAGTGATGGGTGGCAGTGGGGGGGAGGGCGATAGGTGTGTGTGTGTATAGGTGTGTGGGGGTGGAGGTGGTGGGGCTGGGGGGTTTGTAGGGGGCATGGGGAGTGATGGGGGAGGTGAGAGAATCAATTTTGGGATCAATTTGGGGAGGTGAGAGCATCAATTCGGTGGGAGAATCAATTTGTGTCTGGTTTTGGTGTAAGAGATTTTAGGTCTTGTCTTCAATTTGGGGATCAATATATGGAATGTCACATGTGCGTGTATGATTCCAAAAATAGTATCAATGTTGTTTGTGGACTTTATACTTTGCCCAAATAGTGTTACCATCCCCTTATCTCATTATGAAATAGACTGTAACATATGAAATGCTCTAAACATTAATAACCTTTTTAATTTGTATACATTGTAATTCTATAGGACCCGTTTATCTAAATTGAAATTGAATTCTAATTGGTATTGATATTGGTATAAATTGAAATTGAAATTATATTGGTATTGATAATGGTATAAATTGATATAAATTGGAATAATTTTTAGTTATTATGCGTACTTTAAATTAAATGAAACATATATTAAATTACATAATTAAATGAAATCTCTTGAATTGTGATAGGGCATAATTGAATGAAACATACTTTAAATTACATATAGTGCGCATAGACACTAGCGTGCTAGTTCTTATGCGTATGCATTCAATATCCTTTAGACCCATTCGAGATACATTACCCCTATAATGAGATCTCTTGAATTGACCCTTTTGGACAGTCTGGGACTGTATAGTTTCTGTATAATAATATTCCTAGTGGCTTAAACTTGTTACTTTTGGGGGAAATTCTGCAGTCGTATCTTAATGTTCCGTGGGTACATACTAGATGATGCGATGTTAAGTGTTATTTCAATTGATAAATTGAAATAACGATAACACTTGCGAATATATGTCGTGTACTTGGAGAACTATGGGGATATGCTACACAATTTTCCTCAAATTGGAATAATGTGCATGAGCTGTTATGTATATTACAGAAATATGCGACCTTGAATGGGATAAGACCATTCAACCTTTAGACGAGATGGATGAAATAAGAATTATTATTATAAATTGAATTTTAATTTTAATTTTAAATTAGAATTAAAATTGAATTTGAATGCACGAATAAATTTACGCATAGAAACTAGCCTTCTAGTTCTTATGTATACCATTCAATAGGTGATTGCTTATACTAATGGGAACTAAATATTAAAACTTTTGTTTATACTAATCCACGAATATACGTTTCTTACCCATAATAGGTGATTGTTTGTAGTAGCTGTGATGGGATATCATAAATACAAAGAGTGGATGGGTGAGACAAATACATTAGGGGATGTGTTTCGCAGAGATTATAATGAATTTGTGAAATATGTAAAGGGATGTCATAATGATTAAGAGTTTCCGTGTCCGTATGCTAGGTGAAAGAATGGTAAGGTGTTTGAGTGGAAAATAGTTATACTACATTTGTTAACATGGGATATGCAAGATAGTTATCGAATTTGGGTTTATCACGGGGAATCGAAAGTTCCTTTTATCCCCGAGCAACCTTCCCAATAACCTTCAACAAGTAGGATATATGTACAAGGGGAGGATGACAGTGTAGATCATAATATGTTAGAGGATTTAGTTGATGACGCGTATGGAGTTCATGATGTGGAAGAGAATTAAGTCCCTGACGATGTACAAGGTTCAGGTGCTCATGAAGATATCGAGATAAACCTTCATGATGACTACGGAAGTTTAAAATTTAAGGCGAGCCCACCATTGTACTCTAGTTGTGAGAAATATCGAACAACTTTACATGCCATGGTTGGTTTTCATAGTTTGAAGACCCAATATGGTTTGTCTGGAAGTAGCATGCCAAGAATTTTGAATTGGGTGAAGGGCTTACTACCCAAGAAGTATGAACTTCCAAACAACTATCCTCTATAAAAAATAGTTTGAAATGTTTGATAATGAAGTATAAAACAATTCAAACTTATGTGTATGACTGCATATTATACCTAAAGGAATATGAAAATCTTGATCGGTGTCCGGTATGCGATGAACCTAAATATGTATAATCTACTGGCAAGGAAGGCACAGGCTCAAAAGTGCCTCAAAAAGTGTTGAAATATTTTCCCGTTGGTCCTATAATATTAAAGGGGTTTTTCATAGTACCATGGATAGCATAGGCAATGACTTGGCATGCTAGGACAGAAGCATGGGAAAATCTTATGATCCATCCTATTGATTCTACATCTTGGAAGATGATGAATTTTGAGTATCCTGATTTTGCTCGAGAACATCATAAAATTTATTTAGCGATATCAATAGATGGTTTCAACACATTTTAAAATCTGATCGCCAACCAGAGTGTATGGAAAGTGATCCTAGCCCCACTCAACCTCTCTCTTTCACAGTGTATGAGACCTAAATTTTCGATGCTGTCTTTATTGATTCCTGGGCCAAAGGTAGCACCAAGTGAGGACATCGATGTATACCTGTCTCATTTAGTAGAGTAATTAAATGAGTTTTGGGAAGAGGGTGTGCAAGAAGTTGAATCTTTTAGAAAATAAGAGTTTAGGCTGAAAGTTATGTTAATGTGGGCAATTCATAATTTTCCAACTTATGGGTCATTATCCAGTTGTGTAGTAATGGTTATTTGGGGTGTTCTATTTATGGAGAGGAAACTGAATCTCTTCATTTCCCCACTTCCTCAAAAAATGTATACCATTACCATAGGAGTTTTTTACCCCCTCTTAGTTTTATATTTGATAAAGGTTCCATTTTTTTACCGGGCAGGATTGAACATAGACTACTGCCGAGAGTACTTTCAAGATTAGAAATTGAAAGTAAATCTTCTGGTTATGGACCTAATATTCCTGAAAATAATCCTAAATTTAAGAATGTTAATCATAAGAAGACCCCAAATGGAAATGAAATTGAGACATGAAAGGAACGGTCTAGGAGGTTAATTTTATTTGACTTCCCTTATTGGAAGAATAACCCAGTGCGCCATGTATTGGATGTGATGCATGCATAGAAGAACATCACTGAACATATTATGGGTACATGCCTTAGGGGGAGTCATTCGAAGGATGGAGAAAATGCATGAAAAGGCCTTAAAGTATTGAAACTTAAGGCATAACTATAGCTGAAAGAAGATAGTAGGGGAATGATAATAATTCCACCTGGTGCATTTACTTTGGCGAGTGAGGAAAGGAAAGTGATTTTAGATAAAATATATAATTTGAAAGTTCCATCTAATTTGTTGTCCAACTTGCAAAGGATTGTGAATTATGTTACCCATGATTTACATAAGTGTAAGTCCCACGATTGACATGTGATCATGCAATTGGTTCGCCTATTGTTTAAGCACTGTTTCTCTAAGCACAATGATTTACGGTGGGCTATTATGAAAATTAGTATTTGCTTCTCACTTTTATGTGAGAAGGTAGTCAATCGAGATCACATAGTGGTGGCAAAATTGGCGGTAAACGAAGCGATTTTTGTCTTGGAGAAATATTTTCCCCCATCTTTTTTTGACATATGTGTTCAGTTATTGGCACACCTACGCGACGAGGCACTTATTTGCGGCCTAGTTAGATATCGGTGGATGTATCCGTTTGAAAGATTAAATAAACTTTTCAAAGATTATGTCAAGATTACACGATACATTAAATGATCAATTAAAGAGGAATACATCACCGTGGATCATCAATCTACATTCAAGAATATATTCCTGACTCGACTAACATGGATGACAATGATGTTCATCGATGAGGGTGGTCATGTGATGGGAAAATGCGTGAAATTAACGAGTTTGCAACATGAACAAGTAACTCGTTATCTATTTGATACATATGAAGATGTCGAAGAATGAAAAACGTAAGTTTAAATTATTTTAACTTTTACATTATTTTAATTTTTACATGATTAATTTTTTAATACTTTCATCATGATCTATGTAGAAAATATGAAGTCTGTGAGAACAATATAAGACGAAAATAATGGCATAATCAGACAACGAATTTAATCTATGGTTTTCAAAAGAGGTAATTTTGGCCATCCCCGATCCTCGCCTGCGGGCGGGCGCGCGAAGGAAAGGATCCTCGGGTCCCGTGCATCCCTCTGGGGAGCGCTTCGGACAGCGTCAATTGAGATGAGGTGTAAAAATGTAGAGAGATTGAGAGTCTCCAGTCTATTTTACTCAAAACAGACAAAAGAAAAAGGGGAAGCCATCCGTAGGATGGCATCCAAAGACATACTGGTGTATGCGAAACCGAAATGATTCGAGGAGGGTTCGGAGGCTAAGTTACGAAATGGGAAGGTGTTAGGCACCCATTCCGCCCTTTCGGTCTCTCATGGATATTTGCTATTTTCCTTTATTTTTCCCCGTAATATGTGTGCATGTGTATATATATAGTGGAGATAGGAATCCTCGACTTGTATCATGGAAGAGATAGAGTGAGTCATCCGTAGGAAGGTGTAAAAATAATATTAGAAAATAAGATTTATGCGATTATCCATATGTTGATCGTTATAATGGAACGATAACGCATATGGAGTAATACGTCACTAAGGGAAAGTATACAGAATATAAGAAGATTAGATTTAGAGAAAATAGGAAAATAAGAGAAAAAGTGAGAAAAGGGACTCGAGTCTCGAGTTTTACCCCGAGACGCCTACGTTGCTTATAAAGGCATCAAAGTCCATGTATTCGCATACAAAACGAAGGGTGGGGTCTATCCCACAAATCCAAATGGGGTATCTCTTATTTTTGAGTGTGTGTGAGTGTAGAAAAAGTATTTTAGTTGTGAGAAAAGTATGAGAATCCCTATTTGGAATTTATGAGCAAACCCTCTTTTTCTTATTTTTTGGGTTTTATTTATATGAAAATAGGAGATGTGCAATAATACTAAATAAAAAGTATATTAGGATGTGTGAGATGAGATAATAAAAGTGTTAAGTAATAAAACAAGTTATTGAGAATTTAAGAGTGAGTTTGAGAAAGTTGGACCTTCTTGAAGATCTTGAGCTTGATCTTGAATGTTGGAGAGCAGCCCTTGCACTTGGATGATGATGGAGAGTGGATAATTCACCAAGTTTGATGAAACAGATGATGAAAAGTTGAAGTAAAAAAGGGATTTTGAGGTTGAAATCATGTTGCCTTCGCGAGAGGTTTTTGGGATTCGTTGGGAGTGAATTTTATCATATCTGGGCTCCCCTTGAAAATGAGGTGAAGGCCTCCTTTTATAGGCTCAGGTCACTACCGATCGTCATAGACCTCATCCTGCCTATCGGCACCTTCCATTTGGTAGTGTGTTTTAGGCCTTTTCGGGAAATTGGCTGCCGAGGGCAAACCGTTGGTCAGAATCGCGCACGGGGCATACCGTTGGAAAGGGTATTCAGTGACCTTCGAAGATTCATTTAGCCTCGATTGAGATGAAGAGTTGACTTAGGTCAAATAGAGCCCAGGAGCGCCCGGTGGACTTTAGGTCAAGTTTCGAATGCAAATGGATCGTTCGTTCGCATGGTAAGTCGGAATCGCGCACGGGACGGACCGTTGGAAAGGGTATTAAGTGTCCTTCGAAGATTTATTTAGTCCCAGTCGAGATGAAGAGTTTCACTTTATGGGCAAACTGAGCCGGGGAGTGCTCGATGGCTTCTAGGTCAGTACTCGGGACATGACCTGGGTTTGTAGTGATGAAGGGGAGGTACTAGGGACCTAAGGAGAGTTGGGGGGTCACGAAATGGGGTGTATATAATAATTATAATGAAAAAGGTTGTTATTAAATGACACATTAGAAGAATGCTTTACAACTAACCTAATTAATCTATCTATATTCTCAGCTCGTAAAGATGGGTGATACAACATCAAGGCTTGCTCGTCTAGCCACTGGACCCTTGTTAATGGCATAAGAGTAAAAAAAGTATCGATTGAATGGTTATGTATTCGGTGTAAGGGTGTATAAGGAAAATACAAATGTATAGAACTTGGGAATTTCATACAAGGCTCTTACTTTCTTTAGAGCGAGCGCGAAAGATAAAAACCACTTACTATGGTATAATTTGAAATATATTTGAGTTGGACTATGTAAACTTCAAAGATGTTGTATTTTATTGTGATTGGGTAAGATTTGAGGATAAAAATGATTCTAAAGTTGATCCTGGCACCAATTTGATCAAGGTTGACTTGTCCAAATTGAAGAGAAACGAACTCGTGAGCGATAGCCATTTTTTCTGCTTTTCAATAGGTCAAGCAAGTGTTTTACTCGAAGTATATCAATAACGATCCATGTTTAATCGTCCTACAGGAACCAAAACGTATAGACAGTAGTGTGGATGACTTGGCCGCACCTACCAAATATCAATTCATTTTTTGTGATAACCCGAATTTGAAACAATTTTTTGATTTGTTATAAGATTCAAATTATTTGTAATGACCAGTGGCTGTATTATTCTATTGCGTTTTTATTATCGGATGACAATTTAATGCTTTTTATTCATTTGTACTTGATCATTTTAATTCTTCTAATAACCAAGTGAAAATGTTAATTAGAATTTTAATAAATTTAAGCATTAATTCAAAGTACATGACTTAGGAGTGTGTGTGCGTTGGGGGGGGGGGGGGGGGGAGTGTGCGTGGATGTAAATTGAGATTGTTATAGGTATTGGTATAAATTAAAATTGATATAAATTTATATTAGTATTGGTATATATTGTTATTATCAGATTTGAGCATTAATTCAAAGTCCATGACTCGAAAGTGTGTGTGTGTGGGGGGGGGGGGGGGGGGGGGCAATGTGCGTGTGTGTAAATTAAAATTGGTATTGGTATAATTGATATAAATTGATATCGGTATTGGTATTGGTATGTATTGTTATGATCGGATTTGAGCATTAATTCAAAGTCCATAATAATAATTTTTGTAGAAAATGACTTCATCCGAGTGCTATAGACGACGAGGGATCCTCGGCCAGTAAGTCCCCAAAATGGGGTAAATTGGCGTCCGTCATCAAGAATAAGAAGAAATTATTGGCTAGAGTGCTAGAGTTGCTGAAGGTGATCGTATGACTCGGGTACACTGATTAGAGGGCCGTGCCTACTGACCTGAAGTTGAACATCTTGAGGGTACTAAAGGTAGTGTATTTATATTTATAGGAAATTAACATTTACTTTCTTTTTGGTTTGTATTTATTTGACAGGAACAATTCGGCCTGTCCGCATATCTCCATGACTCCGCGTTGGAGTAATTGAGGGATCAATATAAGACATGGAAGAAGAATTTGCGGCACGGTACTTTGGGAAGACCCGAGAGTCCATTCTGAGACTATGTGACATCATCCTCCCGAAGGATCCGATCTCATTGGCACAGTGGCAAAAGTTTATCGACAATGAGACCAATGAGCGGCAATTGGCATCTCCCGACAACTGGGCAAAAAAGTTGGATGTGCACTACTTCGGGTGGACGCCTTACGCCGAGGTGGAGCACAAGGTGGTAAGTTTTAATTTTTCTTTAATTTTAGTTATTCTAATGTAGCATTATTTTGAGTTACTTACTAATTTTGTATTATTTTATTTCAGGACCCAAGGAGTGGCCCTGGGGTAGGCCACATAGGCTCGTTGCCTATGTAGAAATTCGGACGAAAAGTGTATGGACAAGGATGTGGCCCCGAGCATCGCAACCACCATTGTAAGTTATAAATGTTTATTTTTTTAATTATGTTATATTTTTTTATTTACTTAATTAAATAATCATGTGATTTTTGTCGTTCTTAGGCAAAGCTTAAGGAAATGCATGAGTCGTAGTTTGATGTCGACAAAGCATCTTTGGCTACGGTCGCACTCAACCAAGTGATCGGGAGGGATCGAAAGGGGAGGAATAGGGGGTGAGCTCACGGATGGGGAAGTCTAGGATCATTGGAATGGAGACGAGCAACAACAGGTTGGTGCATAAGATCGACACCCATGATTATAAGCAGTTATGATTGGAGGCGACGGTCCTAAATATGTACGCTTTCATGAAGCGTTAAAAGGGAAAGGGGAAGGAGAATGAGAAGGAGAAGGAGGTAGAGGTAGACGAGGATGAGGACGAAGATGAGGACGCCACTTCTTTATCGTCGATACGCACGGACTCGGTGCCATATGATGATCCATTTCCCATCGTGATCCCCACCGAGCGGCCTATGGCAACAATCGGTTGGTCGAGCATGTTTTTACTCAACACATATTGTGAGGAGCCGATAGCGAGGGGGTTGATTGATCCGATCTTCCTCCCGGGTATGCTGGTTCATGGACGTCCCCTCCCAGACATTGAGGCAAGAGTGCGCGTCATGCATGTGGTGGAGGGAAAAAGGAACTCACCTTTGTATTTACGTGAACAATGCGGCATTCAGCATATTACGGGGTGTCTCAATTCATATGTCGCGTGGCCTTCCTTCCTCCTCCGACCTGCTCCTTCTTCATGACATTATTTCTATCTTTTATTTGGATATTGGAGTGTATTTGTATTTTTTTTTTACTTTGGTACATGTTGGTTTGTAATGGATATTTGCATTTCTATTTTATTTCGATATGGATTATATATGCCATTATTTGGTATACTATTTCTATTTTATTTGGATATATGGGTACAAATATACTCTAGGCAGTGGCAGTGTCCATACTTCCCAACATTTTTTTTTATTTTGCCCAGAATTGTCACGATAAAAAATCATGACAAGTCCATGACAAAGAAACTTGTCACGGTCTTTGATCATGATAATTTTTTTTGACTTGTCACGGTCATTGGCAGTGATAAAAACTTGTTAAGGTCAAAGACCGTGACAGGACCGTGAAAAGTTTAATGAAATTGTCACGGTCTTTTATCGTGACAAGGCCGTGACAAAGAAGTTGTCACCCCTAGACTTGTCACGGTCAAAGATCGTGACAAGTCAACTATTTTGGTGTAGTGTGCCACAACTAAGCGCCTCTTCAATAGTGGACTGGGACCTAAATCTAAGGGTTTGACCTATTGTTCTACTCATGTGGATTCTAAAAATGTGATTAGATATATGCTAGAGTTGGATCCTTTGATATTGGTGCCTTAGAAGAGGAAGGTAGACATTGATGTCTCCACTGAGGTCCATAAGGCCTCTGAGGGTGAGGATGATATGCCCCTGGATAAGGCTAAACTTCACCTTGGCTTGAAAAGGTTCTCCACTCAACTAATGAGCCATTTTTGCTAGAGTCCGATTATCCCTTTTTAAGTATATTTCCCTATCGTTCTCTACAATTATCCCCATTCATAGTTCTCTAATAGCTAATTATAATTTTTTATTGATGTAATAGATGAACAGGAAGAATGGAGGATAACCACACATCTTCTTAAAGATATTCTTGATGAGACTATGGTCGGTAAACACCAAACATATGAAGTTCATCACCTCTGTGGGTCTTTTGATTTATAGGGTTAGGCTGTTGGAGGAGGCTGAGTTGAGGTCTAGCGAAGAATGTTGATATACAAGGAAAGATTCATGAAACTATGAATAGCAAGATAGATGCCTAACTCGAGTCTGATCCCTTCAAGAAGTTTCTCTTTTTGGACTACAACTATGGATTTAAGTGTTATAAGGCTAAGGTCCAAGATCTCATTCCCGATGTGGATGTTTCTAGCTTATTTTTTGAAGCCCCTTAGTCTTGTGAAAAAAATCTAAGATTATGAGAGTAAAAGTGGTGGGGATGATGATAAGACTCTGTTTCCTAGATCTAAGGAAAGTAATAAGATTTGGAAAAAACGTTGTCCTCTTAGCCCCAATCAAGATAAGAAACTGAAGCTCTTATTGACCCCACGAATCTGATGGTGTAAAAGTGTTGAGGATGTTGATTAAGTAACTTTGATATTTTCTTTGAAGTGTTTTGGGCCGTATGCCCTTTGATGTAAACCTCCACTCCTTATTGTTAAATGACAGTGGATTTGGTTTTAGCAATTTTGTTTTCTTTATGACTTTACGTTACTTTATACTTGTTGTAGAGCTTCTCTTTACTTCATAGTTTCTTTACATTTGATATGATGTGTAATTTTTGCGTAACATTCATATATCTGAGGTCTTCCAGTAGGTTAGTATACCCTTCCCCCCCCCCCCCCCAAGATTTCTTGGTAAAGAAAAATAATACGGGTAGCAAATTTATTGAAGTAGATATGAGGATACCAAGAACTCTTCCACGAACTTGTGAAGTTATTGTAGTCAGAATTGAGGTTTTGTAATTGGCCATTAGACCTTAGAATAATAGAGCATATGGTACTTGTACTTTTATAGGACTTATGGCCTAAAATTTTCGTACAAACACTTAGCACACAAATTTTTTTGGGAATAAAGGCAAAATATTAAATCTTCTAAGGGTTATAAGACCTTTTATCTCGAATTCCAACTTAAAATCTGTTCTATAAAGGGCCCTAAGACCTTTGGAACATGTTTTGCCAAGGATGAAAACTTTAGTATATAAAAACTAGTTATGTTAAAGCTCCTCAGAACTTAGAAGTTACAAATGTATTCAGCTTTAAGCTCACCAATGGGTCATAAGACCTCTGAACTTAGGTAGATTTGATGGTTATGCTAGGATGAAAAGCCTCTAAAACTTATTCCACATAAATAGGACATTCTGAGGTTCCACAATGGGTTATAATACCAATGAACACCTTGCAGATTTGTTTAAAAAGATGGCATTTTTTTGTCAATATTTTGTACTTGAAATGTTAGCCCTCTAAATAATTTTTGAAAAATAAATGTTTTTCTCAAATGAGGTTAAATAAGAATTGGCAAAGTTTTTTGCATGTTTATAAAAATTTTCCCTTTTGAAAGATTTTTTTTTTGTGTGTAAAAACCCTTTGTAATGACTTTTGTGGCTCCTTGGACCTTAGTCAGTTTGGATGGGATCAAAGGTGAAAACATTGAGTATTCCTTTAGTCATTTTTGGATTGTTAGACCTTTGACTATTTCCTTGAGGACATATGAACCTCAACCGAGTATTGAACAATGCTCAAAGTTGACTCTTATGTGTCCTTAGACCTTAGTTAGTTTGAATGGAATCAAAGGTGAAAGCCTTGAGGATTCCTTTAGTCCTTTTTTATTCCTTAGACCTTTGACTATTGGCTTGAGGATAAGTGGACCTTAATCGAGTATTGAAAAATTCTCAAACATAGCTATTATGGGTCCATAGACCTTAGTCAGTTTGAATGTGATCAAAGGTGAAAACTTTGATTATTCCTTTGGTATTTTTTGGGTCCTTAGACCTTTAACTATTTACATGAGCACACATGGACCTTATATGAGTATTGAATAATTCTCAAAGCTAGTTGTTATACCTTAGTCAGTTTGAATAAGATCTAAGGTAAAAACCTTGATTCTATTCCTTTTTTTTCATCCCTAGACCTTTGACTATTGTCTCGAGAACATGTGGACCTTGGTCAAGTATTGAAGAATGCTCAAAGTTGAGTATCATGGGTCCTTTGTCAGTTTGAATGAGTATAAAGTTGAAAACAATGATGATTTATTTAGTCATTTTTGGATCTTTAGACGTTTGACTATTAGCCCAAGGACACGTGAACTTTAGCAGAATATTGGACAATGATGAAAGGTGACTGTTATAGGTCATTAAAAAATAGTAAGTTTGAACGGGATCAAAGGTGAAAACCTTGGTCATTCGTTTAGTCATTTTTGGCTACCTAAACCTTTGACTATTGCTTAGAGGATATGTGGACCTCAACTAAGTATTGAACAATTCTTAATGATAACTTATATGGGTCCATAGACCTTAATTAGTTTGAATGGGATCAAAGGTGAAAATCTCAATGATTCTTTTAGTCTTTTTTGGATCCTTATACCTTTGAATATTGCCTTAAGCTAAGGCTTGACTCCTTTCAATTTGAGGTTTTAGGTTTTTAAAACTAAGCTTACTCTTAGGGTCAAGGTTATAATCCTTGCAACTCTGTGTTTTGGGTCTCTCAACTTTGTTTAAATTTAGAGCCAAGTCATCCTCAACATTCGTGTACTTAGGATCTCTTTAAAGATGCTTAGTCATGGACTTTGGGGCCTTCTTGGACCTCAATAGTTCTTTTGAGGTGAGGCCCGAGATCAAGGCTACCACACAGATAGTGTCATTCAGATCGTCAAACTGGAGGGCTTCTTGGTTGAATCTCTTATCATACTCTTTGAGAGGCTCGTCGGTGTTTTATTTGAAGTGGAAAAGGTAAGTTATAGCCTCCCTCACCCTCTGCACCCAAATGAAGTGGATGACAAAAGATCTTTTCATCTTAGCGAAGCTCATTATAGTCCCTGATTTGATCTTTACGAACCAATATCTGGTAGTTCCCCTTAAGGTAGTGGGAAAAGCTCTACACATGACCTCATCTGGGTGTCTTAAAGGAAAATGGGAGATTTATAGGTCTCTGAATGATCGATGGAATCCTTAGATACATCGAATGGTTTAATAGTAGGCATCTTCCACTTGAGATGAAGATCATAATATTGAACGTCATTTGAGAATGGACGGAGAGTCTTTTGGAGAGAAGACTCTATGTTGTTTGGATTTTTCTTCCTGTATTAGTTGAGGAAGTTCCCCAACCGATCTTAAATCTTCTTGATCTCATTATCCAAGGGCCTATCCACCCTGGAACCACTTTGTGACTGATCTCCCTGAAGTGATAGCTTTTCCTTAACACAAATGTGGGTTATTGATCATTTAGGGGGCCTAGACACACTCTTTAAATAATTTTCCACCTCTAACTGGTGCCCATGGTTTTCCCCAATATCGCTATGCTCTGGTACCACGAGTTCCATTAGTGCTGGGGGCAAGGGGTAAAGGAAGCGTACTGAGAATGGTAGTTAGTTAGTCCTGGAGATCTTTTTTTTATCTTCCATTTCTTTGAAAGAACTGGCCAAAACAGCGTTGCTTGGCATCTTAAAAAGAGAAAAGTTTATTTGTGAAAGAAATAGACCTTGGTGTTCCCATATACGGCGCTAAACTGATGGGTGTAGAAATCGTATGTGACTTCAGAACCATAGGTACTCCCTTGAGGACTTGAGACATGTAAGAGGAGATATGTGTTAAAGTGTGAGATAATGGTTTAAAGTGATTCAAAGCTTAGCTGAGGATTCTACGACCACTATCAAGGGTGTCTCACAATTTATTAGATCGTGAAAGAGTTATTACAGTCTAATGGACCTCTCGAGCTTTGGTTAAGAGAGTCTGAGATCTTGCGACCTTTGTCAACAATTCAAAGGACCTTACTAATTAACCTATGGACTTATCTAAGGATTCATGTGTATTTATCTAGGTCTCAACAAGCTATATAAAGTATAATACAACTAGCAGTAATCCGAGTTACAAGTTTTACGCTCTCAACAGTGGGTTGAGAGCCTGTGGAACAAAGAGTAAACACTAAAGAATATTAAAACTCTTAGATCTATATAAGTATGATCTTGTCAATGAGTTATTCTCTTGGGTTGCTCAAGATTAGTCTCAATTGCCTTCCTTTTATATGCAAACTCTTCGAAAGAGAATGAATGTACTGTTATAGAATGGTTATGCTACCTCTGGAGTCTGATAGTGTTAGCAAGGTGGTGGAGTATTGGACAAAGGTTTTCCAGGTGGTGTAAGGTAGTTTCTAGTTGCATTAAATCAGGATGGGAGCCATAAATGAAAGTGAAGATGATTAGTGGCGGTAGGTGGAATAGAATTTTTTTCCAATTACCCGCCATACTAGTTGTAGGCACTCTACTAGAGGCGTGAGAGCTTGAGAACAACTATAAGATTACCATAAGTTGACCTCGAGGTATTATGCAATGTGATGCCTCACTGTTGTGGGTAATGTGACCTTGGTGTGAACCCCGCCTAATTAAATACCGGGCGATCACTCCTTTATTAAATTAAAATCAATGTGAACAGTCGGTTCATTCTTAGCATCACTTTCGAAAAATACTTTTCCAATTTAAACACCCTAAATAATTAAGCTAAGTGTCAAAACCATTTTTTTTTTACTTTCCAAATTTTATTTTATATAAACCAACATTTAAATCTTTACATTATTCATAATTAAAGAATCACGCAACCACCATAATGGAACAAACCATCCAATAATTAAACATTCAAACTAAATAAATCCAACATTTAATACTCAAATGAAAACATCCTGACAAGAATAAATCCCAAAGAATAAAATAATGGAAATAAATGAATCACAATGTCCAATAAAACAACTGGATAATGGAAATGGGCGACACATGCCCAACTGAATAAATGTGATAAGAGTGGAATCAAATAAACGAAGTCGTCTAAGCAAGAGGCATGCAACTCCCACCTAAGCTGCAACACGTTCCTTCCAAAGGATCCTATGCAAGACGCCCCTGTGGCTGGGCACCTGTAATATATACATATATATACAAGAGAGAGAGAAGAAATAGAGACGGGTCAGAGCCCGATAGTGTAAATGATTTAAAATTTGTTTAGCAAGTATTTAAAATTTTTAGAGGCCAATGCAACAACATATTAGTGCGACACTCTCTTGAGAAACTCTCACCTCTCTTCTAATGTGCACGCCTATCGGTCTAACCTTCCCAACGGTTTAACTTCTCTTAGGTTACTCGTAAGATTTAAAACTGAACAATTTAATTATTTAAGAGGATAATTTCATTTGATCACAAAGTTCTCATTTAAACCTTATTTGCTAATAAAGTTTCACATTACACTCTTCAAATCAAGTATTTCCAAATTGAAGTCATTATTCACTTCTTAATTACCATAAACACAATAGGAAGTTCCAAATTTCAGAATTCATATATATATTAAATACTCGTATAGTATATATTTTCTAACAGCACCCCACATAAAAATTATGATGCGGGCATACTCTGCTATCCAATCCCCGTATCAATCGTACTAAGGGAAATACAAGTTCGGAATCACTCTCGAACTGAATTAATACATACACAAACAATATTGAGGCGAAGCATAGTCTCCAAGTCCAAGAGGTCAGCACATACCCTCGCGTCTCTTAGGACCATGACTATCGATTCGATAGCCTGTACCTAGGATTCCTATCTTCTAGGGTACGAGTCAATATCCCCCATGAAGGCCCATTCGAGATAAGACCGTCCCAGCGCGGTAACCTCAGGGATAGCAAGTAGCGCGGGCATGATTTTCACACGTATATAATATATGCATACACACAGTCATATAAATATACTACTTTTATCATATCAATTTAGGTTCATCTCATAACCCATAATCACGACATTTATCCTGATTTTCCCATTATTAGTTATCACGTATAACGGTTCGTCTCTAACTTTAATTCGAGGGATTTTTCTAACTTACTACTTAATACTCATGGAGTCTATCCTCTCAAGTGTAAAATTCAGTAGGTATTCACTTATGTTCCAACGTAACTATCTTACGCGTCTCTCCCTTTAATACATAGTTTCATCGTCCCTTATGTGTAAATAACCCAAAAATACAACTCCCGTCTTACATTAAAGGTCCCATAATTATTTATAAGTCCTACTGGTCTTCTTCATCTCCCAAAATATTTTAATAAGGGTGTCCAAGGATTATTTCTCATTGAATTGAATTCAACTAATTTAAAAAGGGGAATTATGAGTCTGCCAGGAGGGGTCGATCGATCGAGGTCTGGGGCTCGATCGATCGATCGAAGCTCTTGGCTTGATCGATCGATCAAACAGGTATGTCGAATTCTGCAGTTACCAGTTACAGGTTTTCTCACATAACTCCATCCAAATCCAAAATTTTCATTCCCAATCGTCCAGAAATTTGTACTACTAATAGTATAAATCCATTCCATACATCTTTTACGTAAAGCATGCAAATTTCCATTAATAATCATGGATTAACAGGCCAATATTCATGTAAATCTCAAGAACCCTAGAATTATTTTTGACATGGTTCTAATCAGTCCTTTCCAGAATTTTCTTCTTCTAAAACATCAAAATTTTGTGGTTTAATTCCCTACATGTTAAGGGGTTTCCAGATTAACATTCAAACCATTACTACATGCGATTTCCTATCTCAAATTTGGGTTTTCTTTCATAAAACTCATCCTAATCATCCCTAGACTAACATGAGTGATGAATTAACGAAAATAAGCAAGATAAACACTTTCCTGTGATTTTCTACGTTCTGGTTTGATGACAAATTTGGTGTGGTTGCGTTCCCCGTCGCGCGATTTACACGTTGGTGGTGGTGGCGGTGCAACCGGGTGAATCGTTGGCCTTGGATTGCTTGGAAAATCCTCTCCTTCCTTCTCCTATGGCCATCACTTGTCTTTGGTTGTTTTAACCCTTGAAGACAACCTTAGACATCTGATATATCCCTTGAATTTTCGTGGGTTCAATTACCCAAAAATGTAAAATGTCAAAAATACCCTCCCGAGGTACTAATGAAGCCTAAAAACGCCCCGAGACCCAAACTAAATCCCCGGGTACACTTTTCTGACTATCTCGACCCTTCCGGACACGTTGGCGCACTCAAAATGACCATATGGATAACTTAAAAATATTTCACTTTTATTAATCAATATTTATTCCCGACGCGACACAGGCGCGTCCCGACTTAAATTTCCAAAATTGTCATTCTATTCACTCGCGACATTTAATAGAACCAATATTATATATTACTTTGCTCATTAGTAATATTCAACAATCTTCCAATAATTACTAACTCACATCACGTTAATAATTATAAAATAATTAATTTCCAGATTTATATTAAATAATTCTTTCACATTAAATTTAATAAATCTCCAAATTAAGAAAGCATAAAAATACGGGGTATTACACTTGGTAGGTCATTTCTCTTTGAACTGAGGTCTCTTTTACGCATCATACTTGGGGAAAGACTAGTGTTGTGGTCTCTTAGCTTCGTTGAGGAGAAATGTTAGAGAAACTGGCCCTTCTAGGATTTAGGAGGGGTAACTAAGGTCTACACCAGTACCGTGGCAATTTCTTGAAAGCAGCAGAGGTATTGGAGACCGTGTAGTGGTCAGTCTGAGGTCAGAGGTCAGCCTTGGGACCTCTGTTCCTTACTAAGTACTTTAAATACCAAGTATGAAATATCATATCATCTCCATGTATATATTTAATTTCGTCTCATTTTATGTTTTGTCATTTCCATCACTACTATCAAGTGTTTCTATTAATATTGTGTTGTGATTGAAATCAATTGTTTTGACTCAAAAGTATTATGTAATGGAGTTATTATAAATGTAATGCCACATTCAATGTTGGCAAAGATAAATCAAAAGAATGATAAATTGACTCAAACTCTAGTAATGGTTTTCAGTTTCGTTAGAGAACAAAAATATACAATATGGGTTTTCCAGTTGACATAAAAGTCGGAACTAAAAAAGCCAAAATATCCATCTTTATAATTGATGTCAAACCAAGTTTTAATGATTTATTTGGGATATCTTGGATTAATGATAATAAGCATATTTCTTGTTCCATGCATGAGAAGTTGTTTTTTTACAAAAGAATATAACAATATTAAAGTATTGAGGGTTGGTCACCTGCCTGTTCGTGTAAGCTTAAACTATATTGAATTTCAATTATATGAGGAAAATATTTGGCGAGTTAAAGGAGATACCATATGAAAGTGCTACTATGCAAGGCTTAAACAGGTTACAATACACCACAAATTATAATTTTCAAATTAAAATTAAACCAATAAATAATTAATTCTATTTTAATTAAGCACCTTTTAAACATGTGTTGTGAAAATAATTAACCAATTTTACCTTTCCCTAAACATACATTTAAGTGATATATAAAGGATAAAATAAAGGTAATAAACAACAACACGCCGAGGTACAAAGAAAACCTACAACGGAAAAAAACCTCAAATGATCTGGCCATTCACTATGATATAAGAATTAAAAGTGACAAATAGACTTACTCCACTTCGTTTGACTCCTTCAAGCCTTGGAGGAGTCTTCAATCCTTGACCTTCGTCATAGAAACACATAGGAATCTACCCACGAATTCGACATTGTACACTCCTCATACATCTCGGTATTCAGTAGTTGTGATTAGCAAACAATTACCAGAATGAACACATAATCCGACCACTTCAAAGTGTAATACATACAAAATCCCCCATATGAAAAAATACTCAATAAAGATTAAGATTAATCAAACTTGCACGCTTAAACATGCGATTTCAAACTAGAATACTATGATTAAACGTGAATGTCAAATGACTGGGTATAAACTAGGATTTTAGAGTCTTTGTATTGCTTTTGTAAAAATGATTATGAAAGCCTTCAACTAGAAAACTCTTGACCAACCCTAGTACTAATAAAAAAAATAAAAAACAAGATAATATAAAAATTAGTAAATCTCGTTCGAACAAGTTATGCATTTCCATTTGAACAAAATAAATATCATTAGAAGAAGATAGTAAAACTCATTTCAATAGACATCAAATGAGCTTTGTACGAGAACTCTCTATAAAATAAGTAAATCTCGTTTGATGATCTTTTGAAGAAAACACTAATTATCATTTTAAGTAGGTTATTCAAATGATTTTAAGAAAGTTGTTTGAAGAAAAATCAATACTTTGTTTGAACGAATTGTAAAAAAAATATTATAAGTCCTTTTTTACAAAATGGCCTTAAAATATTTTTTAAAACAACAACCAAATGTATCCATGGATAAAACATAATATGTATTTATGCCTTATTGAGATCCTATGGACGTTGAGGATGAAACTCAAAACAAAACACAATATGATGATAAAGCCTCTTTACTTGTCTACCATGGTCTTCAATCATGCATCACAGGCTTGAAGGAAAAACAAACTAAAATCCTAGCCTATGAATAAAATAGTTTTGTCCATAAAGCTAAGATACAAACAAATTGACTCGTTTGGAAATTTTCCTTACAAATACCCTAATCTGGCTATTCTAGGACAAAACCAAAAACAAAAAACCTATGGTCATCAATCTCTCCTAAGACTCAATCCATACCCCTAAAAGGAAAAAGTAAACACGGTTGGAAAACGAAAACTACTGAGTATCTTCTTATTTTTCCACATCGTTGCAAACCTGCACACTTTAACACACCTTTCAAATTCAAAGAGGATATAAAATATAATCCCTGTATAAAAACAATCCCCCCCCTTTATTGAACATCGCCCTCTTAGAGTATGCATCCCACATATGAAATACAATACCCCCTTTTGTTGAACATCACCCCCTTAGAGTATGCATCCCCATTAGGTTACCATTCTCCTCCTTTTTGTTTGGGAATATACAAAGATAAAGTTCACAATATGAACAACTTCTTACCTAAATGTAACTCATGTCATCATAAAGGAAACAATTATGTCATGCGATGATGAGAAGTTAAATGTGCAATGACAAACAAACTCGACAACACAAGCAAAAATAATCCAAAGAGTGAAAACAAATGACACCATTATAAACAATGGAACAAAAAAATACCAATATGATCATATATGATGTCAAGTTTATGCAACTATGAATCATATGACAAACATGGATTAAATATAAATCCCAAACTCAAAACAAACACACACACACACACACACACCCACACCCACACCCACACATACACACACACACACACACACACACACAGATATATATATATATATATATACACACACACGCACACATATATAACAATAATGCACAAGCATATATAGGTATAAACACCTTGAAAATACAAACATATAATCTTTCCACACTTGTATGGCATAAATGTGTCTAGACAAATTGTGACAAGAATTAAAGAGGCGTGAACTAGAAAATAAAATATATGTGTCAATAACTAAAGATAGTTCACGGAGTTCTATTTGATCGAATTAATTTATTATACTTTGATTTATCCTCAAGTGACAGATAAAATGAACTCATAATGGACAAACAAATACAATTCACGCTAGTCTAGAAATCCTAATGATTCTCAAACCAATGGCGTTAAACATTTAGAATAACTAGGACTCAATTTGCAAACCCATTCATCTTCAACCTATAACACCTTAAAAATTTATATTTTCAATTTTTGCACTATTTGCTTTTGAACATATCACACTTTTGAGATCAATTAGAAACTTTATCCTTGGAAATATTTTCTTTTCTTTTTCCCTCCCTTTTCTTTTAGGCTCTTGCCAATGGTGGCCTTTCACATAAAAGTAATTCACTTCCTTTGTAGCCTTATTCCATTTCACTCAAAAATTTTTAAACAAAACAATCTCTCGATCAATCGTTCTTACAGGCACAAATCCTTTAATCAAACATATATGTATATATAAAATTGATAGGAGAATACCTCACTTATCTCTTGCAACATTAATAGTTATAACCGAAAAATGCTCGTACAAGTGTGTGCAGAGGCATATAGAAAGTGAATCCATTAAGCAAATCATGTTTGAAAAACTCCATACAAAAATGATTAAGAACAATATAAATCATTGTAAACCGTAATCAAATGTCCTCTCTGTAATACCCCGTATTTCTACGTATTTTTAAGTTAATTAATTCGAAAATTAATTAGGAGAATACGCTTTATTTAAATTACACGAGTGAAGTAATTTAACGTGATTTATTTAATAAATGTGATTATTAAATATTAATTGAGAGATATATGCTGATTAATATTTTGATGAAATTTACTAAGTGTGAATGGTGAATAATAAATGATTATTATTATACGGCATAATGAGTGATATGTGCGCATTCCATTTTATCTTACCGGGAGTCGCGTGAGACTATTTTGAGGTGAGAAATGAGAAATGTACTTTTAATGACTTGTACGATAATTTAGAGGTCACGGATGATTCTGGATGGGTCGAAATAGTCGGAATAGTGTACTTGAAAGTATAGTTTGGGTTACGGGTCAATTTTGGACCAAACCGGCACCTATTAAGGGCGTTTCATTTTTTTTTCAAAAATAGGTCAAGGAACCTATGAAAGTGAGCGACATATATATAATACTTAGATATTGGGGTTAGGTATCATAATACAAAAGATTACAGAGGCCATTAGAGAAAAGAGAGAACCATTTTCCTAAAGCCTAAGGAGAGAATTGTGAAGGCGTTGAAGGGTTTCTTGCACCTCAAGGCAATTGGAAAGGAAGATTGGAGGAGACGAAATCAATCATCAACCAAAAACCACAAAATTAGATAGATCAATCAAAGTCAAGTGTTCATTGCAAAACAAATTGATGTTATAATACCCATAAGTAGGGATTTCATGAATAGATTGATTTTATCTAAAAACCTTTGATGAAAAGGACCAATTGATTTCATGTTTGGGCAAAATTTCATGTAGTTAGGGTTGATATCTACAAGGAATGTTAAATCAGAAGAGTTTCGATTATTACTACGGATTTAAATCAAGGTTTTGAATCGAATGTAACGGATGAACACAAAACTAGATTATGAAAGAGTTTTGAGGGTTCAATTCATTCTTGATTGATTTCGATGAAGTTTTAATGTGTTTGAAACATTAGAATTCATCCTAACTCATATAGAAATAGTTAGGAATAATCAGATGTGAATTTGGTGAAGAATTATGGGATTTGAGTAGATCAGAAAGGGTGGAAAATCAAAGAAGACGAAGCTGCACCTGCTCGATCGATCGATCAACTAAATCCTTCGATCAACCAACCCTGGTAGATTTTGTGTTCTTTTCTTGGTTTACTTTTCTAGGATTTCCAATGAGGGAAGGGAATATTATGATTAATATCATACCTATGTACGGACTTGAACAAGACCAGTAGGTTTATTGAAAGGGAACCTTAGAGTTGCGTGAACACTCAAATAATTATAAAAGTGAATTAAATTCATAAATAAATGATAAGTATGGTGAATATTAGAGAGAAAAATAGTACATACGAGTATAAATAATCTCGTTGTGTGAATATTTATTCTATTAATACTTATTCCTTGTGAATACCTAAAGTATGCTAAATTCTATATTGGGGTCGATGATTATCCGGACCAATACATGAAAGCTCAATTTGGGGTCGATGATTATCCAGACCAAAGCGAAGATGAATAATATTGGGGTCGATGAGTATCCGGACTAATATACATATGCTTAATATTTACTTTGGGGTCGAGGGATATCCGGACCAGTGTAAATGATAGGATGATTGGTGTTGATGATTGTCCGAATAATTAATCCTATAGTTTATATATTGTTTGTGAAATATATATATGCTTTATGATATTCTACTTATGTGCAAAAGTAGAGTAGTAGATTATATATAGAGATATACATCTAAATGGTAAATTAAGTAGAGAGGAACTTAATTACAAGATTAAATAGATTGGGGGATGATTTATAGTAAAGTAAGTAGTGAAACTTAATTATGGAAGTTAAATGATAAATAAAAAATGATTTATGAATTAAGTAGTGAGACTTGATTATGATGCTTAAATGTAACCTATGTGAATGTTACCTAATTAGTGAAGGAAATTGTGAGATATGTGAATAATCAATCATGCTGAATGGGTGGAACAGGAGAGTATGCTATTGATAAGATCACTTATATACCTTAGTAAAGATAGATTGGGGGTGGTAGCTAGGTGAGCTAAGTATGGAACGTTAGGCGTGCACATTAGATGATAGGTGAGGAAACTCAAGGGAGTGTGCATGAACCTAACATGTTTAATCAATAACCGATTCTAAATTGCAATAAATTACTTGTCAAACGTTTTCAAAATGTTTTGAGTAGTAACTTTAGCTATATAAATATTTTCAAAACCTTTTTAGGTGTCTAGCCACAAGGGAGCCATACTTGATTTCATTCCAGGGATTCGAAGCTATAGCACTGTGGATACTGATAGTATTTTTAAGTAGTCGACTCTTTTATTCAGATCTAGCATAGGATCTCATTCTTGTATCTCATGTGTAGACATATTGTCAGCTGACTACATTGCAGTTCCAATTTTGAATTAGTTTTACTTAGTAGTTGGATCATGGATGATTTCTTGGTTGTAGTTTTAGCCGATGGTTTGTTTTGCATGACTGATGCATTTACATATTATTTATGGCTTATATTTTAGTATCTTGTGAATGTTAATTTAGCTCTCAAATGATTCTTTTATCCTATGTATTTGAAAGATAAAAAATTTCACTAGTCTAATTAACTTAGGTGGTTAGTATTTAACTTAGTTTTCGATAGTGTGATAAGAATGAACCATATGAGAAGTCTGTTTTAATTCGATAAAGGTATGATCACCCAATATTTAATTAGATGAGGTGTCACGAATGGTGTCATAGCATCAGGTTCTAGTGTCCATAGGATCTCTATGGCTTACTACATTTTTAGCGTATCGTTTGTTTGATATATAGCCCTATTATTAGGACTAGTGGTTATATCTTTGCATGCTTTGAGATATCGTGATCCTACTATTAAATTTTGTATAAACTGTGTGCTTATACAATTCGATCTACTTTTAGATGCCTCTAAGGAGAGAGTGAGCCGAGAGGGCCACAACCTGAGATGAGGTGAGCGAGGATCCTGAGGATCAGCATGAGCTGCCACCACCACCAGAGATGATTTCTACTACTCAGGTGGAAGTGACAGTGGATCATGAAGTAGAGACAACTATAAGGGATATGGCAGCCCACTTCCCTCTGCCTCAGGCTTAGCAACACATAGCACTAGCTATTTCGGCCCAAGAAAGGCCACCCACTTGGCAAAGAATTAGAGAGACCTTCCAAAGGGGCCATCTGCCCGAGTCTTAGGGTGGCACATATGTAGTGGTATCCTCCCAATAGGATAAGGCCATGCAACCCCACCAGTGCATGTTAGATTCTAGTGAGGTTCAGAGACAGATGTTGGCCACCTTCAGGTTAGAAAGAGTATCCCTTCAGTAATAGGAGTCAGTGACCACCGCTGAGGAAAGAGAATCGATGACTATTTTGGAATTTTGGGTGCTATTTAACCACAAGTACTTTTTGCCTGTAGTAGAGGCAGAGATGAGGAATAAGTTTGGAGAGGTATGTCAAGGTGACAAATCAGTTGCTGATTATGTGGAGGAGTTCACCCATTTTGCAAATTTTATGCCAGATGAGGTGAGCAGCGAAGAAAGGAAGAAAGAAAAGTTTATGGATGGATTGGCTTGGAGGATCATGAAATATTTTATTGGTAATCCATTGTTGATAACGTATACTAATGTTGTTAACGCTGCATTTTTGCACTGTCGGGACTTTCATTTCCATGGGAAGGGAAGTAAAAGGGGAACGGAGTCTATAAATCAGAGCAAGACTAAGGGGAGAAGTGTTAGTGGGGAACCACCCCAGTAGCAGCAAACAGTGGGCACACTGGGACAGAACACTCGGCAAGGAAACTCTGCCAAGAAATTCAAATTTGGCAGGCACAGATCGGATAGACAGGGCCAGTAGAGTCCCCAACAACAGAAGGTTCCTCGGGGTCATCAGGGTCAGGGGAACAAGGGGTGGCCAACAAAGTTAGGGCCACCAGGGCCTATGCCAGGGACAAGGTCAGAGGCAGTTTCAAGGGAAGTGTTTTGCATGTGGCCAATAGGTCACAAGAGTAGGGTTTGTGCACAGCTTATCGAGGCGCACCGTCAGGGTTCCTGACAGGGGTAACAGGCTCCGTTGGCTCCAACTCCAGCACCAAACCCACCCTAGCAATAGGGCCATATGCACTACGAGTGTGCATTCAACTTCCATGATGTGCCTATGCCTCCATCACCTGAGGCGCCACTTGCAGTAGAGAGTACATTTTTTATTTTTGGATCTAATGGTGGAGTACCTTTTGATAAGGGAGAATCTCATTCATTTATTAAGACTAGATTTTCATGAGCTATCGGTTTATTAGAGACAACCGACAGTCTCCTCATGTATGTAGAGTCACCGATGAGGAAAGGTTCATTGATACATTCGATCTGTAGAGGAGTCAATATTATGATTGGGAGACTGAGTCTAGCGAGAGACCTCCTAGTGCTAGATATGGAGGGGCATGATGTGATTCTAGGTATGGATTGGTTAGCAGGCTACGGAGCGATGATAGAGTGCTATGAGAGGACTATTGTGTTTTCGATTCCGAGATAAGAGATATTACTTATCGCAACGCCTCTTCCCTAGGGAGGATCACACACTCATTTATATTACATCGAGATGAGACATTACAGGAGGTAGTTATTCCCTTAGATTCGATTCCTGTAGTGAGGGATTTTGAGGATGTGTTCCAGGAGATACCCGAGTTACCATCGAGCTGACAAATAGAGTTTGTCATCGACTTAGCATCGAGGATGGGACCGATTGCTAGAGAACTGTACAACATGGATCCCTTAGAGATGCAGGAGATGAGAGAGAAGATTTAACAGCTCTTGGGTTAGGGTTTCATTCAGCGGAGTACATCCCCCATGGTGCTCCTGTGCTGTTTTTGAAGAAAAGGGATGGTTCACTTCGCTTGTGAGTGGATTATAGGGAGCTAAACAAGGTGACGATACAAAACAAGTACCCCTTACCTAAGATTGGAGAATTATTTGATAAGTTAAGAGAGGCTACATATTTCTTGAAGATCGATTTCAGATCAGGATATCACTAGTTACATATTCGGGAGGAGGATATTAATTGACTTCTTTCCTATCACGGTATGGATCCTACGAGTTTAGGGTGATGCCATTTGGGCTCACCAATGCACATACAATGTTCGTGGACCTCATGAGCAGAGTAATCCGGGAGTTTCTAGATCAGCTTGTGATAATATTCATCAGTGACATCCTGGTTTACTCATGGATGGAGGAGGAGCATGTCAAGCATTTACGAATGGTTCTGCAGATGTTACAGGACCGTCAGTCGTACGCTAACTTTTGTAAGTGTGGATTTTGTATTTGGGAGGTACAGTTTCTTGGCCACATTGCATCCGATAGGGTCATATCTGTTGATTCCAGTAAGGTATCGACAATAAGGGAGTGGGGGAAGCCCACGACACCGATCGATATTCGCAGCTTATTGGGATTTGCTGAATATTACCATCGCTTTATCAAGGGGTTCTCAAAGATTACTGGGACTTTGAAAAACCTAACTCGTAGAGGGGTACCATTTATGTGGAGAGACTAGTGTCAGTTAACTTTTGATGAGCTGAAGGATAGGTTAACATCAGCATCGGTACTTGCACTGCGTAGGAGTGGGGTGGAGTATCGAGTTTACACAGATGCATCCTTACAGGGACTTGGGTGGTGTGTTACAGCAGGAGGAGAGGCCAATAACTTATGTGTCTCAAAAGCTAAAGCCCCATGAAAAGAATTACTCCACCCACGACCTAGAGCTAGCAACCATCGTCTTTGCGTTAAGTATATGGAGACACTACCTGTTAGGATATCAATTCACATTATTCATGGATCATAAGTCACTTTAGTATCTCTTCACACAGAAGGATTTGAATATGAGGCAGAGGCGGTGGCTAGAATTCGTGAAGAACTACCAATTTGATATACAATATCATCCTGGTAAGGCTAACGTGGTAGCCGACACATTGAGACGACACCCTACTGGGGATCTAGCGGAGGTGTGGAAAGAGAAGTGGAGTGAGCTCTAGTAGGAAGATGAGGTTGCCAGGGCACACATGGAAATTATGACTATAACTCCCGAGATAGTCATGAGGGTAGTGAAGGCTCAGGCAGAGGATCAGTTCTATCAGGATAGGATGTGGCATTTATTAGCTGAGGGAGCAGAGTCTTACTCAATGAACTTAGAGGGAGGCTTGTGCTTTAACGGGTGATTGGTAGTGCTCGAGGATGAGGAGTTGAGGAAGACAATGATAATCGAGTCTCACGATTATAGGTTTGCGGTACATCCCGGTGGGGATAAGATGTACCAGGACATGAGGAGACAGTACTAGTGGGCCGTCATGAAGAGAGGCATAACAAAGTTTGTCTCAATGTGTGTTACTTGTTAGCTGGTGAAAGTTGACCATCAGAGAACTTCGGGGATGCTACAACCACTTGATATTCTCGTGGAGAAGTGGAAGAGCATCTTGATGGATTTTATTACTAGGCTACCTACTTCGCAGCGGGGTCACGATTAGATATGTGTGATAGTGGATCGATTGACCAAGGTGGTCCACTTCTTTCCAGTTCGCACGGACTACGACATAATGCAGTACGTGAAACTATTAATTTCAGAGATTATTAAGGTGCACAGAGTCCCGATTAATATTATACACGATAGAGATAAAGTATTTGTGTCGCATTTCTGGCAGAGCTTTCAGGAGGCCATGGGTACAGACTTACAATTGAGTACGGCGTACCACCCGCAGATAGACGGGCAGACTAAGAGGGAGAATCTGATGCTTGAGGGTATGTTTAGGATGTGCAACCTAGATTTTGGGTGGGGTGGGGTGGGTGGGGTGGGAGAGATACCTCTCATTATTAGAGTTTGCGTATGACAACTCTTACCAATTTACTATCATTATAGCATCGTTCAATGCATTATATGGGAGTCCTTATCGTTCGCCCGAATGCTGGTTGGAGGTGGGGGATAACTAGTTTCTAGGACTCGAGATGATTCAGGAGACTACTACCAAGATTGAGTTGATTTGAAGATGAATTCGGATAGCTTAGGATAGGCAGAAGAGTTATGCTGACGCCGACAGGAGACATATTGAGTTAGAGGTTGGCAATCAGGTGTTAGTTCGAGTATCTCCTATGAAGGGGATTATGAGATTTGGAAAGAAAGGGAAGTTAGCACCGAGATATGTGGGGCCATTTTCTATTATAGAGAGGGTGGGATCAGTTGCATACAGACTGGGACTTTTAGAGCATCTTCAGCAGATACACGATGTGTTACATGTGTCATCACTGAAGAAATACAGGAGGAGCGAGAGGACTTTCTGGCACGTTCCACTTGAGGATATTGACTTACATCCAGACATCTCATATGAGGAGAGGCCCGTGGCTATTTTAGATCATGGTGAGCATAAATTGCGGTCCGAAGTAGTGCCACTAGTGCGAGTTTAGTCGGGACACCACAATATTGATGAGTCAACTTTGGAGCGGGAGGATGACATGTGAGAGCCGTATCTAGAGTTATTCACTTCATGTATGACCTAATTTTGGGTACGAAATTCCTTTGTACGGGGGAAGTATGTAATACCCTGCATTTCTGCATATTTTTAATTTAATTAATTCAAAAATTAATTCGGAGAATACGTTTTATTTAAATTACACGAGTGAAGTAATTTAATGTGATTTATTTAATAAATTTGATTATTAAATATTATTCAATAGATAGATACTGATTAATATTTTGATGAAATTTACTAAGCATGAATAGTAAATTATAAAAGATTATTAATATACAACATTGTGAGTGATATGTGCGTATTCTAATTTATTTCACCGGGAGTCACGTGTAGACTATTTTGAGGTGAGAAATGAGAACTGTATTTTTAGTGACTCATATGATAATTTGGAGGTCACGGAGGATTCCGGATGGGTCGAAATAGTTGAAATAGTGTACCCAAAAGTATAGTTTGGGTCACGGGTCAATTTTGGACCAAATCGGCACCTATTAAGGGTGTTTCGGTCATATTTCAAAAAGAGGTCAAGGGGCCTAAAAAATTCAGATCCATATATCTAATATTTAGATATTGGGGTTAGGGATCATAACAAAAAAGATTAGAGAGGCCATTATAGAAAAGAGAGAACCATTTTCCTAACGCCTAAGGAGAGAATTGTGAAGGTGGTGAAGGGTTTCTTGCACCTCTAGGCAATTGGAAAGGAAGATTGGAGGAGAAACAATCAATCATCAACCAAGAACCATAAAATCAAATCAATCAATCAAAGGCAAGTGTTTATTGCAAAACAAATTGATGTTATAATGCCTATAAGTAGGGATTTCATGAATAAATTGATTTTATCTAAAAACCTTTGATGAAAAGGACCAATTCATTTCATGTTTGGGTAAATTTTCCTGTAGTTAGGGTTTATATCTGTAGGAATGTTAAATCAGAAGAGTTCTGATTATTACTACGGACTTAAATAAGGGTTTTGAATTGAATGTAACAGATGAACACAAAACTAGATTATGAAAGAGTTTTGAGGGTTTGATATATTCTTGATTGATTTCGATGAAGTTTTAATGTGTTTGAAACATTAGAATTCATCCTAACTCATATAGAAATACTTAGGAATAATCGGATGTGAAGAATTATGGGATTTGAGTAAATTGGGAACGATAAAAAATCGAAGAAGACGAAGCTGCACCTGTTCGATAAATCGATCGACCAAATCCTTCGATCGATCGACCCTAGCAGATTTGGAGTTCTTTTCTTGGTTTAATTTTTTGGGATTTTCAATAAGGGAAGGGAATATTAGGAGTGATATTATAAATACGTAGGGAGTTGATAAAGACCAGTAGGTGTATAGAAAGAGAACCTTAGAGTTGTGTGAACACTCAATTAATTACGAAAGTGAATTAAATTTGTAAATAAATGATAATTACGGTGAATATTAGAGAGAAAAATATTACGTACGAGTATGCTAAATTATGTTAATACCTATTCTGGTTGTGTGAATACCTATTCTATTCATACTTAGGTCTTCTGAATACCTACAGTATGCTAAATTATGTATTGCAGTCGATGATTATACGGACCAATACATGAAATCTCGATTTGGGGTTGATGATTATTTAGACCAAATGCAAGATGAATGATATTGGGGTCGGTGAGTATCCGGACCAATATACATATGATTAACATTTACTTTGGGGTCGAAGGATATCCGGATCAATGTAAATAAGATTGGGGTCGATGATTGTCTGGACCAATAATCCAATAGTTTATATATTGTGCGTGAAATATATATATGCTTTGTGATATTCTAGTTATGTGCAAAAGTGGACTTGTAGTTGTCATATATAGATATACATCAAAATTGTAAATTAAGTAGAGATGAATTTAATTACAAGATTAAATAGATTGGGGGATGATCTATAGTAAAGTAAGTAGTGAAACTTAATTATGGAAGTTGAATACTAAATCTGAAAGGCTTTATGAATTAAGTAGTGATACTTGATTATGATGCTTAAATGTGACATATGTGAATGTTGCCTAAGTAATGAAGGAAATTGAGAGATATGTGAATAATGAATCGTGCTGAATGGGCAGAACATGAGAGTATGCTATTGATAAGATCAGTTATATACCTTAGTCGAGATAGCTTGGGGGTGGTGTCTAGGTGGGCTAAGTATGGAACGTTAGGCGTGCACAATAGATGAGAAGAGAGGAAACTAAAGGGAGTGTTCGTGAACCTAACATGTGTAATCAATAATCGATTTTAAATTACGATAAATTACTTGTTAAATGTTTTCAAAATGTTTTGAGTACTAACTCTTCCTATATAAATATTTTCAAAAACTTTTTAGGTGTCCAGCCACAAGGGCGCCATACTTGATTTCATTCCAGAAATTCGGAGCTGTAGCACTGTGGATGCTGACAGGATTATCGAGTAGACGACTCTTTTGTTCAGATCTAGCATAGGATCTCATTCTTGTATCTCATGTGTATACATGTTTTCAGTTGACTACATTGCAGTTCCAGATTTTCATTAGTTTTACTTATAGTTGGATTGTAGATTATTGCTTGGTTGTAGTTTTAGCCGACGATTTATTTGGCATGAATGATGCATTTACATATTATTGATGGCTTGGTTTTTAGTATCTAATGAATGTTGATTTAGATCTCAAATAATTCTTTTATCCTGTGTATTTAAAAGATAAAATTTGGCACTGGTCTAATTAACTTAGGTGGTTAGTATTTAATTTGGTTTTTGACAGTGATGCTAAGAATGAATCATATGAGAAACCTGTTTTAATTTGATAAAGGCATGATCACCCGATATTTAATGTGACACCCCGCCTAATTAAATACCGAGCGATCACTCCTTTATTAAATTAAAATCAAGGTGAACAGTTGGTTCATTCTTAGCATCACTGTCGAAAATAATTTTTTTTCCAATTTAACACCCTAATTAATTAAGCTAAGTGTCAAAACCAATTTCATACATACTTTCCAATTTTTATTTAAAGAAAAATCATTTATTTTATTAACAACATTCAATAGTAAGAAATCACACCACATTTAAATTTTGCAACATAATCCAAATAAATTTAATACATTTGTCAATCGAATGTCAACACACGAAATCTAAAGTCACACATCCAAACTGAATAAATCCCATAATAACAATACTGGAAATAACTGAAATACAAATGTCCAATAACAACGGAATAATGGAAAGAGCTACACATTCCCAACTAGATGAAAGTACTAAGAATGGATCCGAATGAACGAAGTCGTCTAATCAAGAGACCTGCAACTCCCACCTAAGCTGCAGCGCGTTCCTTCCAAGAGATCCTAAGCAAGAAGCCCCTGAGGCTGGGCACCTGTAATACATACATATATATACAAGAGAGAGAGAGAGAGAGAGAGAGAAAAAGAAACGGGTTAGAGCCCGATAGTGTGTTTGATTTAAAATACGTTTAGCAAGTATTTAAATTGATACAGGCCAATGCAACAACATATTAGTGCGACACTCTCTTGAGAAATTCTCACCTCTCTTCTAATGTGCACACCTATCGCACTAACCTTCCCAATGGTCTATCTCATCATAAAACATGATATCCTTTCCCAATGGATTAACTTATCTTGTATTACTTTGAAAGATTCAAAATTTAACGATTCAATTGTTTGAAGATACTATTTCAATTAGTAACCAAAGTTCTCATTTTAACTTTATAAATTAATAAAGTTTTCCAGTGTCATATTATACTTTCTCAACACAAGTATTTATAATTTGAGTTATCAACCACGTCCTACATATTACATCACAGTAAACAGTTCCAGATTTCAGAATTTCATATATATTTTAACCACTCATAAAATATATATATCATAACAGCACCCCAAATAAAACTATGGTGCGGGCATACTCTACTATCCAAACCCCATATCACTCACATTAAGGGGAATACACATTCGGAATCACTCTCGAATTGTATTAACACATACTCAAACAATATTTGAGACGAAGTATAGATTCCAAGTCTCGTAGGACCGTCTGAACTATCACTGCGATAGCCTGTACCAAGGATATCTATACACAAAGAAGATGAGGCGAAGAATAGATTCCAAGCCTCTAAGAGGAAAGCACATACCCGCATCTCTTAGGACCGTCTGAACTATCACATCACTAGCCTGTACCAAGGATATCTATCTTCTAGGGTACAAGTCAATATCCCCCATAAGGCAACACAGGATAAGACCGTCCCAACGCGGCAACCTCAGGGATAGCAAGTAGCGTGGGCATGGTTTTCACACATAGATAGTATATGCATACACAATCATATAACTATACTAATATTACCATATCAATAATGGGTAACTTCTCAATTCCCATGCTTACAACATTTGTATTTATTTCTCATTATTTAGTTATCACGTATAACCATTCACATCTTATTTTAATTTGAGGAACTTTTTCCACTTACTACATAACGCTTCATGGATTCAATCCTCCCAATTATAAAATTCAGTAGGTATACAAATTTGTCCCAAAGTAACTCTCTTACGTGTCTCTCTCTTTAAATTATAAATTTACCGACCCATATGTAATTATCCCAAAATACAATCTTTGCCAGACATCAAGGGTCCCAAAATCTATTCACATGTCCTACTGGTCTTCCCTATCTCCCAAAACATTTTATTAAGGATGCCCAATAATTATCTCACAATAAATTGAATTTAACTCACTAAAAAGGAAAATAGGAGTCTGCCAGGAGGGGTCGATCGATCGAGGTATGGGGCTCGATCGATCGAACCTTCGATCGATCGAAGCTATGGGCTCGATCGATCGATCAAGCAGGTCTACGAAATCTGCAGAATTGCAGTTACGGGTTTCATCTCCAAACTTACACCAAATCCATATTTTCTAATCCCAATCATCCCAGAATTGATACTTCTAACCTTATATCATCATATCAGGTATTTTCAACGTAAAACATATCAATTTACATCACTAAACATGTATTAATCATGCCATAATTCATTTAAAACTCAAGAACCCTAAAAATCTCTAACTCATGATTCTAATCTATTTTATCCCAGAATTTCTTTCTTATCTACACCAAAATTTCGTGGGTTATCTTTCTACATCACAAGAGACTTCCAGAATAAGGTTTAAGTCTTTACTACATGCAAATTCCTATCACAATTTGGGTTTTCTTCCATATATTTCATCCCTAATCATTCCTAAACTAATATGGAAATTGCACCAACGAAAATAGCAAGATAAACACTTGCCTGGGATTTTCGATGTTCTGATTTGCAGATGTTTTTGGTGTGGTTGCATAGCCCGTTGCGCGATCTACGCGTTGGTGGTGACGGCGGTGCAATCGGAGGTGTTCTTGGCCTAGAACTCCTTGGAGAGCTTCCCTCTTCCTCTCCAATGGCCGTCATTAGAATTAGGTTGTGTTAACCCTAAAAGATGACATTTCCCATCTGATATAACCCTATAAAATTCGTGGGTTTAATTACCCAAAATTGCGAAATGTCCAAAACGCCCTCCCGGGGTACCAATTAGGCCTAAAAACGCCCCGAGACCGGAAACTAAACCCCCGGGTACACTTTTCTGACTATCTCGACCCTTCTGGACACGTTGGCGCACTCAAAACAACCATATGAGCAACTTATAATTTATTCAGTTTTATAAATCAACATTTAGTCCCGACACGATACAGGCACGTCCCGACTTAAATTTCCATAATTGTCATTTTATTCACACGTCACAATATTATAACAATAAATCTCATATAGTACTATACTCATCCAGTAATATTCAACAAATATCAAATTACCAATAATTACTAACTCTCGTCACGCTAGTAAATATTTAAAGCAACATTCCGGATTAAAATTAAAATAATTTATCTCAATTAAATTTAATTAATCCCATAATTTAAAAGTTATAATAATACGGGGTATTACATTTAATTAGACGGGGTGTCACACTATCCACATGGAAAACATGGAACAAATAGGATTCAAACACCCCGATATGCCACATAAAATGTGTTAAACCAAACTTCTTAATAATCTTTTTGAGTTTTTAAGAATTTTTCATAATGAATCAAAAGACAAAGAAAATCTTTTTGTATTTTTTTCATAAAGAACCCATAAATGAAAAATAATATACAAAAGACGCAAACATCGTATAACTAGAAATAACACATAACATGAAGCACAAAAGCTAGTGTATAAAAACATGCAAAGGTAATTCACCATTAGATATAGCATAGGAATAATCATGTGAACGCATGACAGAATCTATAACTCTAACATTCAATGCCTCTAAATCAGATTTCCTAACCCACATAGTTGTAAAATGATCATCTTGGGTTATGGGAAACTTGGTGACATTATACCTTGACTTATCCGGAACCTTTCAAAGATCAAACTAAAACTTCCTAAGGTGACTTTCCTAACATAATGTGTGCAAGTGTAGACATGACGAGGAATTTTACCCTTGGGATGACCTTTTCTACCTCTATTGTCTATGGTTGATCATCTCAAAATGATGGCATTTTATTTCATAGCGAAAGCTTTTGAATCATCAAAGCTAATTCCAACCATGCTATTTTTTATTTGGATAGTGACTAACATCTTATATAACTTCTCTAACCTAGATTCTAAATCAAATTTAACGTGACTTGGGTATCTTAATTTATAATCTAATTTCTTAATCCTAGACTTAAGAAATATCTTAAACTCTTTAAACATTAGATATTATCTTTTCAAAATCCGAACAAACCACGAGGGTTATCATTCTCTTCCTTAATGTACTTGAGCTTCTCCTTAAGGGTATTCTCATATGACCTTAAATCCTCAATTTGTTTCTCATTGTTATTTACTATGGCATGTTTCTTCAACTTAGCTTCTAACTTTAATTTTTCCTTTTTTAATTTCAACAACTCAGTGTACAACTCACGAAAGGCCACTTAAAGCGCACTCTCCTACTCTTCTTTTTCTTTCTTTCTTTCTTTGTTGTTGTTGTTGTTGTTGTTGTTGTTGTTGTTGTTGTTGTTCTTCTTCTTCTTCTTCTTCTTCTTCTTCTTCTTCTTCTTCTTCTTCTTCTTCTTCTTATTCTTCTTCTTCTTCTTCTTCTTCACCATTCATTTGGGAAGTAGTAGATCTAACCTTAAAAATGTCATGCAGATTATCATCTTCATTAGTGGGAGATTTTTCATTAAAACCACATGACTAGCCATGAGCGCAGTGTAATTACGCTAAATGGGGGAGTTGCATTCTTGTTTCGATTACTAGGAGTAACATTGAGAGAAAATTTATTCTTTTCTTATGGAACACTCGTCTGCCCTATGACCATATCTCTCACACCCAAAGAATTTGTATGATTCATCGCTTTCAATTTTTTTATTAAAACCAGAATCGTTAGGGAATTTTTTGTCCCTATTAAATTTATTTTTCTAAAATTTCTTTTCATCAAATATAGGCTTCTGGTTATTAAACTTGATAAATTTCCTAAATTTCTTAGTGAACATGGCCATATTAGTGGAATCAATGTCAGACTCTTCATCAGAATTGGGTGTTTCCTCCTTTTGAGTTTTCAAAACAATGCCCTTATATTTCTTCTTATTATTAAGAGGAAACATGTTGAGCTCATAGGTTTGAAGGTCATCGACAAGATCTTTGAGTTTCAATGAATCAACAGTTCCTAACGAGTTCAAGACAATGACTTTAGGATAAAATCTTTCAGTTATGGATTTAAAGATTTTTACACAACTTTGGTTTCAGGGATTTTCTCTCCTATGTTGAAATATGAGTTTAAAACATCAAAATATATCACATAGAACTTATCTAAGATTTCTCCTCCATCCATCCTGATTGTTTCATATTGAGCGGTGAGATTTTGATGTATGGAGGCTTAAACTTATTAGTTCCCTCACTGGTGAGTTGAAGTATATCCCAAGCCTTTTTGAATGTTTCAAACTTTATAATTCGGTAAGATTCCTCCAGTGTAACCGAAAAATAAAACTTCAAAACCATGAGAATTGTTGTTAAACAACTAATGATGGTGGAGTCCACCCCCTTTTTACGGTTAGCCATACCCACTGATCAAGGGACTTAAGTGAAAAATTCTTTTATGCTTTTTAGTACGCGTAATTCGACCCGTCAAACAAAGGTGGTCAAAATATTAATTGACCTTCCATATAAAAACTTCCCAAATCAATGCTTAAATAACGTACAGACACCCGCTCCTATACCAATTTGAAAGTGTGACTATGAAAGGGTTAAATAGATTACCCCACACCACCAATTTAATTTTCAAATTAAACTTAAACCAATACATGATTAATTTAATTTTAATTGAGAAATATTAAGTATGCATTGTGAAAATAATTACACCATTTTATCTTTCCCCAAACTTACATCTAAGTGATATATCAAGGATAAAATAAAGACAACAAACCATAACACGCCGATGCATATGGAAAACCCACAAAGGGAAAAACCTCGGACTCCTTAACCACACAAACTCACTACCATATAAGAATTACGTAAAAGTGACAGAAAGACTTGCTCCAGTTCGTTCAACTCCTTCAATTCTTGGTCTAATCTTCACTCCTTGACCTTCTTTGTATCAATACGTATGAATCCACCCACGAATGCCACAATGCGTGCTCCTCATACTTGTTAGTATTCATCTATCTTTGTTAGCAAACCATCACCAAAATGAACACAAACTCCATCGCTTCAAATCAATGAATCAATACTCAGAAAAATGAAGAGTAGTCAGATTTTTGTGCTCAAACACAATATATCAAACTAGCATATTAGGATGAAAATTGGACCTCAAATGATTGAGTGTAAATAGGGGTTTTGAGTGTTTTTTATTACTTTTGGAAAACTGATTTTGAAAGCCTTTAAATTGAAATTGTTTACGAACCCTAGTATTTATAGAAAATAAGAAAAATGAGGTGACAAAAAAAGTCAAGAAATATCATTCGAATAAAATCACTAAGGTCTTAAAACAAGTTGTGAATTCTTATTTGAACAAAATAAATCTCATTTGAACGAGATAACCCAACTTGTTTGAATACTCATCAAACGAGCTTTGAATGAGCTCTCTGTAAAACAGAAAAATCTTGTATGATCCTCCTTTGACGATCGTTTGAACGAAACACTAATTATCATTTTAATCAGGTGATTCATATGACTGTAACAAACCCATTTGAACGAAAAGTAGTACTTCATTCAAACACCTTGCAAAAATTAAAATAAATTGTTCAAAATCTTTCCACGAAAATGGCTTGAAAATAATTTTTAAAACAACACCCAAATGTATCCCGCGATCAAACATAATATTTAGGCACACCTTATTAAGATCCCATGTATGTTGAAAATGAAGCTTGAAATGAAACATGGCATGATGATGAAGTCAGTTTACTTAGCCTCTAGGGTATATAATCATGCATCATAGGCTTGAAGGAAAAATAAACTCAAATACTAAAATATGACTAAAAAAGTTTTCTCTAAACAGAATAAAGCCCAATTACATACAAATTTACTCGATTGAAAATTTATCCTTACACCATTCCTGTTGAAACATCAATTGGTGACTAGGATGAGATGAGATTTAGCTTGATGGGACCATGTGAAGATAATGATTAATTGTTTAATGGATAAAACTCAAATGTAAATGGAAGAAATAAATAAGACCATGGAAATGGACTTTGAATTGCCATGTTCGCCTATTAAATATGAAGAATCAAAGGTTGATAAATCAGTGCCATTAATGGAAGTCAACCTAGTATATAAGAAAAATAAAAGAATAACTTATATAACTACTAACCTAGGTAAATAAGCTCAAATATTTGTCATTGAATTGTTACATAAATATAAGGACTATTTTTCTTGCGAATATGATGAACTTATGGAATTAGATAGGAACTCGGTAGATAAAAACTGCCTATTAAAGAAAGGTGTAAACTTGTGAATGAACTATCGTGACAGATTATCCTAAAGGTTACAGAAAAAAATAAAAGAAGATATTTAAAGATTTCTAAAGGATGGATTCATTCGAATCACTAGGAATGTTGAGTGGCTATGTAATATAGTTTATATCATTAAGAAAAATGGAAAATTAAGGCTTTGCATTGCTTTTTTGAATCAAAATATAGCTATACCTAATGATGAATATCCCATTCATGTTATTGATCTATTGGTTAATAAACTACTATACATGTTATTATGTACATAGTGGATGAACATTCTAGATAAAAGTAAATATGTATTTCTAAATAAGATTTTCGTAAAACTACATTTAGAGGTTTAGGTAAACTTGGAAACTTCGAATGGGTAAAAATTGCATTTAGTGTAACACCCCATATTTTTGGGACTGTTTAAATTACACCTATCACATTGATTTCATTAAATTGAAAAATAAAGTTAATTAAATAAATATTTTTTATTGAGAAATGGATTAATATTTATATGTTATTATATTTTCTTGTGTGATAAGTAAATAAAATTGTATTAATTTATATTACGCCGTAAGTGGGTAAAAGCGATAGGTAGACGGTATCTTATTTGGTACGTGCGTGTGGGGTTATGTAGGGAAAAAGATGGTAAATTAATGTTGGGTTACTCAGATAATAATTTTGAGTACATGGTTGATCCGAATTAGGTAACAATAGTCAAAATTAAAGTACCCATGGATAGTGATTGGGTTCCGGGGTCTTTTTAGACTAAATGGGACCCGCGTGGAGGTTTACGGGTCATTTTAAATATGCATATTAACCTAATTTCGGGATTAGACTTACAAGATGAAAGGTTTAAGGTTAGAGAAGATCCACTTGGTTATAAAGTTTAAGTTGTTACATCAAGAGTTTAAGAGATAAGTTAGAGATAAAAGAGGAAGAAACTCAAAGAACTCAAGAGAAACACCAAAGGGACTCAAGAGGAGATCTATAAGGAGACAATTTTCAAGATTTTTGGGCTAGATTATCATCAACAAAGAGAAAATCAGACTCTATAAACCTTAAGGCAAGTGATTAATTTTCTTAGTAATTTATGATATTATGTCAATTCGTATTATAATTGGGGACAATTATTTTGTGTGGGATTCACATGTTAATGGGTTTTGGGACATGATTTCGTAAGATTCACAAGTGAATTATATGAATTGAAGTCTGAAATAGGATCCCATTTAGAAAGATTGAATCTTGTTTGAAAACAAGTTTGGGATTTAAGAATTATTGTGGTAGTGGAGATAATTACACAATTATCCATAATGATGATGAATCACATGTAGTTGATCATGCAATTATGAATTAAATCTGGAAAATGGGTTAGTTTCATAGTTAGACTTATGGAGAACGGGAATTCTTGAATAAATTGGATTGGTAAAACTTTACGAAAATTTACAATAAGTACAATTGGGCTATTCTGCGGGTCGAACCGATTCACCATCAAGCCGAACCGATTCGGAAACAGTGTTATGCCCATGTTGGGTTATTTGGTGGATTTTATTAATAGGTAAATTTAGAGTTGAATAATGATGACCGTAAAAGAGTTAGACTTTCTAGAATATTTTTGTAAAACTAATAAAATACCTTGGGATGGTTGTGAAAATTCCAGGGTGAGATTTAGGGTATTTGGGATGAATAATACTCAAGAAATTAAATAATGAATTCGTGATGAAAATTAGATAAAAGGTGGATACGAGATGGTTGAGAATGGTCACGTGTCCAGAATTGTATTATAAGAATCAATTAATTAAGTGAGTATTTAAATAATTAGGAATTGATATTTTACTCGGGAAGTATAGGCTAGTACTACGAGTGACATGCACGGCTAGTCGGGTTATTGAATATATATATATATATATATATATATATATATATTTTATGTTACCTTTATATGAAACATACATAGCCTAGAGGATATACTATTGGTGGAGGTTGCGCATTGTGAGTGATCTCTCCTAGCGAATTCAACAGGTGTAGTATTAGTCCGCTTAGTTATAGGTCTGTCACACAACCACACTATGTGAGTTTAGAGTTTGGTGCGGGAAATGTAGTATGGTTATTCCTCACAGATGTGTGACTATGCCGACTCTATTTTACGTTATATCTTGGGTTCGGTGGTGAGATTTTGATCCAATTGCCCAGGTAGAGGTGTGTATTCCCTAGAGCTTGATAGCATGCTAGAGCTTCGCATCTAGTGAGTTATTACTCTGAGGGATGGTGGTTATATATATATATATATATATATATATATATATATATATATATATATATATATATATATATATATATATATATATATATATATATAGTGAGTGAAATATGTGTATATATACTTGATTTGATATAAAAATACGTATATAAAAGTGAAGAAATTATATACGGGAATAAGACACGAAGGTGTGAATATTGAATTAATAACTAGTGAAAATTATTTGAAATCAATCGACTAATTAAAATTGACAATTATAATTATTAAGTGAATGTGAAAAATAATTATATAAAATTCGCGTGACACAGGGTAAAGTATGGGCTTACAGATATATTGAGACTAGTTATGCTATTTAGCATAACTATGGGTTAAAATGAATACGTTAGGTGTGCACTTTAGTTAGGGGGTGAGGATTGTCTCATGGGAGTGTTGCACCAGTTTAAATATGTAAGAATGAACTCATAATTATTAATGAATTTCAATTACTTGCAAAATATTTTCAAAAGGTTTTGCGCTCTGACCCACATCAAAATATTTTCCAAAAATGTTTTGGTGTCCAGCCACAGGGACGCTCATCATGATTATCATGTCCAGATCATCGGAGCAGCAACAGTCGTGGAGTCTTGCAAGGATTGTTTTGCCATTTTTTTTATCTTTGAGATTCTAGACAGGACTCAGTCAGTTATTACCCCTAGCACATCGCCCAATGTCAACTTTTATTTCAGTTTTTATTAATTTCAGTATTGATTGATATTGTGTTGGATTGTAAATCGATGGTTTATTCGATTAATGGATCTTTATTATATTCCGATATTCAAATTTGATTATGTGATTGTGTAGTTAATTATTTATCTAAAATGGTTTATGGTAAATGGTTTTATTTACGGTAATTTAATTCTAGTTTAAAATTGACACGTGGATTGATTAAATAACATGTGGTTAGTAATTAATTGGTTTTTAACAATGATGGTAAGAATGAACCATTTGAGATTCCTGTTTTATTTTAGTAAAGGGTTGGCCAGTCATTAATTTAGTAAGCATGGTCTCACAGATGGTATTAGAGCATCAAGTATTGTGTCCTTAGGATCTGTGCAGACTTACTATGTTTTCAACATTGCTTTCTCTTTAATGTAGAGCCCTATGTAATGTTCTCCTGCTATTATGTATAATTGAAGTTAATCATATAAAAATAAGGTTCGATTTTATATGACACCAAGGAAATCAAGATAGACTAGGGCCATTGGAAGGGCGAATGCTAGAGAGTCTCAGCAAGAGCAGGGTGCCCAATAGGGGAAACATGTGCAACAGTTTTTGGGTCTCTTCAAACGTGAGTATTACATCTAGGAACCAGTTGAACATCAATTGCCATTGCCAGCTGAAGTTGTGATTCTTATCATTGGGTAAATGGGGCAAGTTTCATGTGACACGAGTGGGTCACAGTATTTTGATTAGCCCTAGATTTGCGCATGAGTGGATGTATCTTTAGTATCCCTACTATGTGTATATATTTATTATTATTTAACGAGGCTCTCTTTAGCTCCATCTACGTGGTAGTGGGTAGGGACAATCGTAGGATATGTTTTTGTAGATTTACTCATTTTAGAGAGATGTAATATGCGAGTAAGATGTTATTCTAAGTATGGATTGGGTAGCAATGGTTGAGCTATGGTGGACTGTTACAATAAGGCTATCATGTGCACTTTTCCAGGGCATGATGTGTTAATTTTGCGATCTCTCTCCTGAAAGAGGGTCGAGCCTATGTATATACTATATTTTAGTGGAGACTTCAAAGAGTATAGTTGTCTCCTTATATTTTAGGGACTATACTGATGTGACTTAGGGGATATCGAGCTTACCACTGAGCAAGGAGATTTAACTCGTTATTGGTTTAGCACATGAGACTTAATGATAGGGAGAGCGTTGGATCGTGGGACTCCTTTAGAGATGTGGAAATTGAGGATTAGCCTTATACATCTGGGGACAAGATTTTGAGCGTCTCAATTGTATGCTTTGGGCCTATACAATTCTAGGTAATACTGTATTTAGGGGTTCCTTCTTTAGATTTTGCTTATGATACATCCCACGTATGAACCCCAGTGAATCCCCGAGAGTTGAGAGATGTGTCTAGGATTAGGGAAGTGGTTAGTACTTTAGTTGTAAGATGTGAATGTGGATAACATTTTTAATTGAGAGATATTATACAATATAAGGCCAGTGGATCCGAGTAGTTATGTGTAGGAAGCATTATGAAATTTTTTGCACCACTAGTGGATGGGTGGGGAAATCTCGGGAAGAATTAAATCCTGATTAGTGGGGTGATCAAGAATACCCTTAAGATATAGCCACGTCGAGCAAGCGAGGCCGAACTTTAGATAAATTTGTTACGTTTGTGATGTTTGTCTAGATATTTACGGGATCTAGGGTGCATGGGCGCCCTTGTTAGCTTAACTTTGAGTATTGTGTGAGACAAGGGGACATCCAATAAATCTGTTGAACCATATGCTTGTGGGACAGTAGACATAGAATTGGAAAAGCAAGATGGATTGAACTTCGATTGATGAAGAATAAAGTTTGTATATATATATATATATATATATATATATATATTCAATAAGGAAATATATCATACCCAAGATGAGCTTAAAGACTGTGGAGCAATAGGCGAAGGATCTCTCTAGCGAAAGGAGGATCTAACAATTTTAAAGAATCGAGCGGAGTCTTACTCAGTCAAATGCTGAGGGTGCCTTGTACATAAATAGTCTCTTAATTCTTAACAAATGAAAAGGACCCACGAAGGGGATTAAGACATTCCGCAAGACAAAGAATATTAAGCATGTGGATCGGTGTTAAGTGAGACATTGTGAAGTTGCCTCCAAGTGCACCACTCATAGATGGGAAAAGGTTTATCCAAGGCGATCAACCTAAATTTTATATGTTTATTTTTATTTGGTGATTCTAGTGACATAATGGATGGGCAGACTGATGAAGTACATTGTTGGGTTACCAACATCGTGGAACAATCAAGATTTTCACTGGGTTTATGGAATTGGTTTATCGAGACAGAACAATTATTGTAAATTTGGGTGAGTTACACTATCGGGCAATGTGTCCAACATTTCATTCAAGGGAGAAAATGAATCGACAAAATATGCCACCCAACAATTATTGTGAATCAAGATGAGATCCTTAATTACCACCTCCCATTGGGATTATTAGGAGTATATGGGGAAAAAGTATCGTTTGATCAAGACATATAACCTATAGACCGAGGAGTAGATGAGAAAGGTGTCTAAGATCTGGGAGAATGGGAGAAATGCATTTTCTAGATATTAAAGTAACAGGGAGGAGTAATTACCGGTGGTAGAGTTGCATGTAATGACTCGTACCAATCTATTATTTGCAAGCCGCCTTTTAAGGCTTGATGGAGGAGACGTGGTCATCCGCCCTCTACTTACTTAGGGGGAGGGATAAAAAATTTCTCGTGTCGAACGTGATACAGATTTCATCGGCAAGGATTGAGTTAATCAGAAATTATTTGTTATAATTATGATTTGGTAAGAAAGGAAGTTGGCACCTACATAAGTGGGGCATTTCCTAAGTATTGAGATTATATAACTAGTGGTGTACAGGCTCATACTATTAGAGTATTTTAGAAGGTTCACGTTAGTTTTTCGTATTGTGATATAAGTGAGACCTTAAGAATGATGGACTATGTTAGAATGAAAGAATTTAAATAGATTTGCGACTTGTCTTGGGTTGTAGAGAGTAGGCCTTTAATCAGGATGGTACCGTTAACAGGTGTATAATTCAGGTACTATACAATTACCACAATTTTATTCTGAGAACGTTTCGATGTCGTGCGGGTAAGTACCCAAAGTTCTTGGTGCTAGGCATATCCGAATTTTGAGGAATAAATTCCTTTGCAAGGGGGAACTATGTTACACATGTCATGATTAATGTTTTTATGTTGTTCTATTTGCTTGTGTGATATGTAAATGAAATTATATTAAATTCTATTACGTCGTAAGTGGGTAAAAGCAACGGGTGTATCTTATTCGAGAAGCACGTGTGCGGTCATATTGGGAATAAGATGGTAAATTAATGATGGGTGATTCAGATGATGATTTTAGATGCGCGATTGATCTTGAATAAGTCAAAATAAACAAAATTAAGTACCCGTGGGTAATGAATGGGTTCTAGGGGCTTTTAGAATAAATAGGACCCGCCTATGGGTATACAGGTCATTTTAGATATAAATGTTAACCTAATTTCGGGATTAGGCTCATAAAATGAAATATTTGGGGTTAGAGAATAGTCACTTGGTTATATCAAGAGTAAAGTTGTTATATCAAGAATTTAAGAGAGAAATTAAAGAGAAACTAGGAAGAAACTTAAAGAACTTAAGAAGAATACTAAAGGGATTCAAGATTGGATCAATTAGGAGAAGATTTTGGATATTTCTTGGCTTGAATTATCATCAACAAAGACAAAATCAGACTCTACAAACCTTAATGTAAGTGATTAGCTTGCTTAGTAATTTATGGTTGTATGTCAATTCATATTACAATTGGGGACAATTTCTTTGAGTGGGATTCACATGAAAATGGGATTTTGGTACATGAATTCATAAGATTGATAAGTGAATTATATGAATTGAAATTTGAAAAAAGGATCCCATATATAAACATTGAATCTTGTTTAAAAAAGGGTGAGATTTATGAATTATTACGATAGTGATGAGAATTACACAATTATGGAATATGATGATGAATCCCATGTAATTGATTATGTATTGATGAATTCAAGATGGAAAATGGGTTTATTTCATATCTAGACTTATGGAGAATGGGAATTCTTAATGAAATTGGATTTGTTAGGGCATTGGATTGGTAAAACTTTTCTGAAATTCACAATAGGAAGAATTAGACTATTTTGCAGGGGTGAATCGGTTTTCCCTCAAGGCAAATCGGTTTGGCAGCCTTGTTATGCTAAGGTTGGGTTATTTGATGGATTTTATCAATAGTTAAATTTCGAGTAGAATTATGATGTCCGTAAAAGAGTTGGGACTTCGAGAATATTTTTGTGAAACAGATAAAATACCTTGTGTGTCCATGCCCGGTCATTGTTCTTTCCCTTCCTCAGGGAAGGCCTTGTCACTCACGTGCATGCGGTTGGAGGGAGAGAATAGTATGGCCTCCTCCCTTTTCTAAGAGGAGTGATTTGGTAGCCGTCAATGTGGGGTGATGTAAATAGATAGAGTCGCCAGTTTATTTTGCATAAAATATGGAAAAGAAAATATTGCAGCCTCGAAAGAATGGCATTAAAGACATACTAATGCTTGTGAAACCAATGGTTCAAAGGTTCGGGTGCTAAGTTATGTAATGAGAAAGTGTTAGGCACCCATCCCTCCCTTTCGATCTCTCATATGCTTATGTTATTATTCTCCTTAATTTCTTCGTGAAGTGTATGTGTGCGTGTATATATAAGTGGAGATCGGAATCATTCAACTTACATTATCGAAAAAGACGGAGTGAGGTCATCCATAGGAGTGTTCCCAAAATAACAATTAAAAATATAATGTGTGTGCTTTTCGAGATATCAATCATTATGATGAAACTGTAATATGTGTTAGATAAGACGTGAATATGAATCACAACTATATTATATATAGAAATAACATATGAATAAAAATAGGAAATGAGGAGTGGAGTCTCAAGTTTTGACCCTAGATGCCTACGTAGCCTAAAAAGGCATCAAAGTCAAAGTAGTTTGCATGTAACACGAGGGTAGGGTTTATCCCATAAGTCCAACTAGGGATTTGATGTATATGTGTGTGTGCCATAAAAAGATAATTTGATATGAGAAAATGTGGTGAGGAATCCCGTTTGGAATTTATGAGTAAAACACCCTTTTTCTTATTTTGGATTTTTTTTTATAGAAAATATGTTATGTGCAATACTACTAATAGAAAGTGAGATTATTAATATGTATGGACTAACAAAGATGAAATGCTAAATTAAAGATTATATCACTAATGATAAAATAAGGAAATTTGAAAGAGCGAGAATATATTTGGACCTGTATTAGAGATTTGAAGATTGATCTTAACTATTGAAAATGCTTCCTTGTAGGTGAATGAGGAATGTTGGATGAGAGGAAAGGGGGTGTTTCTAAATTGGGTGTGAAAGTAATGGAAATTAAAGGTGGGGAGAGGTTTCAAACAAGGAAACTTCGCTAACTTCAGAAGAATGTTGTTGAGATCACTGAAGTTGATGTTTTTGGTGTGCCTTTCAAAGTGAGCTCATGCTCTCCTTATATAGGGTTAAGGGGGTGTCAATTGACATTGTTCTTGTCCTGCTTATCATCATGCATCCTTAAACACACTACCAATATGTAGGAAAATTGGATTTCCATTCAGTAACCTCATGCAGATTTCTTGCAAAAATAGCCGTAAAATGCAATTTGTAAGTTCGAATCATGCATGGGGCATATCATTGGAAAGGGAATTTAGAGTCCTTGAAGAATACATGATCGCTCCCAATTTTGGGAGTTGACTTTGGTCAAACATGGCTTAGAAGGGCTCGACGATCTTTTGGATGGGGTATTTTGAGAGTAAAACAAATTGTTTGTTCGAACTGTAAGGCTGATTCGCACATATGGTGGACGGTTGGAAAGGGTATTCAGATAATTTCAAAGAATCATTTAGTGTGATTTGGTTCAGAGAGTTTACCTTGGTCAAATGAGGCCCAAAAGTTCTTAATAACTTTTCAGAGAAAAATGGGTCATTAGTCCATACCGTAAGGTTGATTCGTACACAAGGTGGACCGTTGGAAAGGGTTTTCAATGCCCTTTAAGGATTCATTTAGCCTCGATCGAGATGAGGATTTTATTGGAGTCAAACAAAATCTGGGAGCGCTAGATGACCATCGAATAAGTTTTAAAGAGAAAATAGATCATTCGTCTGAACGGTAAGGCTGATTCATGCATGGGGTGGATCGTTGGAAAGGGCATTAAGAGCCCTTCAAAGATTCATTAAGGATTTTCTCAGGATAGGAAGTTGATTGGGGTCAAAATGGGGCCTGGGAGCGCCTGGTGGCCTCTGAATCAATTTTTAATAGTAAAATGGACCATTTGTCCGAATCGTAAGGCGATTCATGCAAAAGGTGGACCAATGGAAAGGGGATTAAGAGCCCTTTGAAGATTAAATGAGCTTTCACTGAGACGAGAAAGTTGACATAAGTCAAATGGTATAGGAGAAAATATGGGCATACTTTGAGTGGTTTGGGTGAAAATACAGGCACAATTTGGGTAGATGTTCCCGGAACCCAAGAGGTAGTAGGTAGGGAGATATTGTTAATGATTAAAACGGTGGTATTAGAAGGCTTCTCATACTTTCTGGGAGTGAACTATCTGGTCACATTCTCAGTCTTAATTTATGTATTGGTAACACTTTATTCAATATCCACAACCGCTTCCCTGAGATCTCAAAAGTGTAGGTAACACGGACCACCCGTATTTGCTCTGATATGCGGTAGGAAATTATTTTTCACTATGCTAACTTGTTCTTCTTCGGAGGGCCTGTTAGTTATGGTGCTAGCTTTCTCTCTCTGCATTGCTATGAAGTTATTGATGGATTCTTTTGGATTTTTCATGAGAAGATCTAGATTGTGTAACCTCCAGTTCTTTGTTATACTTCTATTATGACAAGAATTGATGGGAAACATCCTCCTAACTGTGGATTCTTGATTCCTCGAGGGATAGAAGCCATCCAAGAGCGCTATCCTTCAAAGTTTGTTGGAAAATCTGGGCCATTATCTCTTTAGAGGCACCAAGGAAAGTCATGGCTCAGTGATAGCTTCAAAGGTAAAAAATTAGTGGACCGCTTCCCCCAAACTTCTCAATGGATGTCATCTTGAATTTCTCTGGAAATCTTGCTTTAAAGTAGGGAGACACGTGGGTGTAATACATGTAGTTCCCGAATATCTTAACTTGGTCAAACTTATTCAAAAATAGCTTAAGGTCTTCCTCGACCTGGTTCAGTTCTTCCTCTTTGGGATCAACTGATATAGGTAAGTTAGCCCCTAGCTCGGCAAGGTTTGGCATAGGGAGATGAGTTAGCAGTGGGCCATTAGCATGTGGGGCATGCGGAGCATGATGATATTCTTTGGGAACCCATATAGGCTCTAGAGTGATTGGAACCATGGAATGAGGAAAGATAGATTCAGGATCATTGGGAATTAGGATTCAATTTTCCTGCATCTCATGAATCGCGATTTCAAAGTTATCAATCTTGACATTGAGTTGGACCAGGACATCTATTAGATCAGACAGTATGTTTGGTGCTTGATCTGTATTTTCCATGGAGGCTGGTTAAGGTGAATTCAAGACTCGGATGGAGTAGCAGGGGTAGTGATGAAGATTAAGGGTGATTTGATGGAAGACCGAAGCCAATAGGGAGCCAAACCAAGAATCGGATATGCGATCAATTTGAGAAGGGGAAAAAATTGAATTTATTTTTGAAAAAGAGAGAGAAGAATTGTCTTTGTTGAAGAAGAGGGAAAATGTTTTTGACATTTTTGGTAAGAAGGAGGAAACATATTTTTTGGTATTTTGATGAAAAGGAGGATTAATATTTTTGGTATTTTTGGTAAAGAGGAGGAAAAAACGAGAGAAGAGTCTCAACCTGATTATTATGTTTATGTTTCCACTTGTATTAGGTTTACCTAAATGCAAAAGAAATGTCGAACATGACCTGAACTTGGGAAAATTAGGTTTGAAAAATAGGTAAGATAGAGTTTGACTTGTTTCTAGGCTCATGGACAGGATCCTATTTTGAAAAAAAGATGAAATTGTGCGAAAATTTATGCGGCATGTCGACCCGAAATTTCATGAGAGTTTCGTGTGGTAACTGAAAAATAAATATGAGTGTCCTGGGTCTGATGCCTATATGAGGTTTATGTATTTGTTGGGTTAGTGAAAAGATTACCCCATTTAGCATGACTTCCACAATATACTTCTCACTTTTGAGGGCAATGAGTACGTGTAGACAAGACATTTGATATACATGAGTGTACGTGAGTTGCCTCACTATACACCTCATGGGGACAGTAAGTGTGAGAGTGAATTCGATATAGTCGATGTAATGATTTCCTTGCTCTATACCTCCCGTCCTGAGTTTAGTCAAACGGTACGATGCGGGGAGAGACGTTTGATATACACTGAAGGTACCAGTCCAATTGAAGGTGAGAGTCATATGGTTTAGGCTAACAACTACCTACTAGACTTGTGCCCATCACAAAGTGACCCCCTAGTACGGGACATACTTTTGGCCAATAGCCATGCTCTTGGTGATGTAGTGTGAAAAATTTATGGTTCTTATTTTGTAAATTACGGAGAGAGTATTTTATTTTTTATGATGAGCACTATACTAATAGGGAAGAATGTACAAGTATCATGAAAAGTAAATATAGCATGGAGCATGAAGATTACACTAAGGATAGATACGTATTAGTGAGAAATTTGTGAATATCTATAAGTGAGTGTGTGGTAGGGAACCTAAGCATGGATTAACTACAAGTGGTGTGTGACAAGTGTAAGTGAGCAGATATGTATACAAATGTGATAAGTAAAGGTGTGTGCTAGTGAAAACTAAGCATGAATATTCTACGTGGTGTGTGTAACATGTGGATATAAGTGATCATATGTATAAGTGTAAGTAGTGTGAAGTGTACATGGAAGATATTTATAAGTGTGTGAAAGGTGAAAAGTGAGCATGAGATAAATATATACAAGAAATAGAGGAGAAAGGGTACATACAAATAGGTGCATACACACACATGCAGAAAATGATAACACCCATGCAAACAGAGTCTAGCCCTATTACGACAAGTACATACCCATAGGAGTCACCACTGTGTCCACCCCTACCCGATTTCCTCCTCTCAGAGTTGGCACTCGCTCGTGCGATGGAGGGAGAGATAAGGTATCGTGCCATTTCTAGGAACGGTTCAGCCGTTGTAGATATGGGGTGATAGAGTCTCCAACCTATTTTGCACAAAATTAAAAAAAATGTTGCCACCTCGAGAGAATAGTATCAAAGACATAATGATGCTTGCAAAACTAATAGTTCAAAGGTTTAGGGGCTTTATGGAATGGGAAAGTGTTAGGCACCCACCCCTTCCTTTCGATTTCTCATGGGATTATGTTATTATTCTCCTTAATTTCTCCGTGAAGTGTCACTACACCAAAAACAACAATCTGGCACGGTTTCAAACCGTGTCATATTAAATCCGGTATGGTTTTAAATTGTGCCGGAATTAGGTGTTCCAAAATGGCCATTTTTTTCTGGCAAGGTTCAAAAGTGTGCCAGATTTGACCAAACATGAACGCTTCTGGTACACTTTTAAACTGTGCCAGAATTTGATATTTCTGACACACTTTTGGCACATTTTATAACTGTGGCAGATTGAGTAAATTTTGATACACTTTTGACACAGTTCAAAACCATGCCAAAATTGTATTAAATTTTGGCACGATTTTGAACTATGCAAATTTTTTGGATCAAGTGAAAAAAATTAATTATTTGAAAATAAGAAAATTCACAAATTGCGAATCTCGTACATTATTGATAAACTAATGTACATACACACTTCAAAATATAACAAGTCTTAATAGTTCACAAATAAAAAAAACTGGGCAGTGGTTCCTTTATTTTCTAGACATTCTAAAACCTGCGTAATTTAATATAACAATAAAATTAAAAAAGATGCACGACCATGAAAGTTAACAATAAAACTACAAAATCCCGCACGACCTAACAAAAAAAACATAATCCTGAACAATTAACAAAACTAAGTAAACAACCCTCTTTTTGTAAGCTATTGACTTCTTCATGTGTTCCACGTGGATAAAATCTAACGATAAAATGCTATCCTGCAATAAAATAAGATACAAAAAAGAGATGATATCAGTAACCAAGTAATTTTAAAAAAACGTATTCAAAATGAAAAATTGCATATATGAGTTATAATTATTGTCCTATTTTCAAAACATGAGTCCGGTGACCACACGGTCAATTCCTACGAGTTACATTGGTTTTGTGCGAAGTGTTCGTGCCTCTCACGGGTCCGTTTGGGGTTATTTTGAATTTTCTCTCTTTAACAGCATGTTTTTAAGCCTAAGTCTGATATCATTAAATTATCATCATATTCTCAAATTGTGAGTCCCGTGATCACGTGGTTAGTTCCTACAAGTTACATTGGTCCCGTGCGGGGTGTTCTTCCCTCTAACAGGGCCGTTTGGGGGTTATTTTGATTTTTCGCCCTCTAACGTCATTTTTTAAGCCTAAGTATAAATATTTTTAAATCATTGTCATATTCTCAAATCGAGAGTCTCATGACCATGCGATTAGTTCCTACGAGTGACATTGGTCCCGTGCGAGGTGTTCGTACTTCTCACGGGGCCGTTCGGGGTTGTTTTGCATTTTCGCCCTCTAATGATATGTTTTTAGGCCTAAATCTAGATATTTTCAAATTATTATCATATTATTAAACCGGGAGTCCCATGACCACGCGATCAATTCCTACGAGTTACAATGGTTCTAAGCGAGGTGTTCGTTCTTCTCACGGGGCCGTTTAGAGGTTGTTTTGTGTTTTCGCCCTCTAACGGCATGTTTTTAAGCCTAAGTCTAGATATTTTCAAATTATCATCATATTCTCCAATCGGGAGTCTCGTGACCACGTGATTAGTTTCTACGAGTTAGATTGATCCTGCGCAAGGTGTCAGTGCCTTTTACGGGTCCATTTGGGGGCTGGTTTGAGGTTTCACTATCCAACGGTGTGTTTTTAAGCCTAAGTCTAGATATTTTCAAATTATCGTCATATTCTCAAACCGGGAATTCTGTCACTACACGGTTGATTCTTATGAGTTACATTTTCACCCTTTAACAGCATGTTTATAAGGCTAATATATATATTTTCAAATTATCATCATACTCTCAAGTCGAGAGCCCCGTGATTATGTGATCAGTTCGTACGAGTTACATTGGACCCGTGCAAGGTGTTACTGCCTCTTACGGGTCCATTTGGGGGCTGGTTTGGGATTTCACCCTCTAACGGTGTATTTTTAAGACTAATGTAGATATTTTCAAACTATCATCATTTTCTCAAACCTTAAGTCCCGTGACTATGTGGTCAGTTCCTACAAGTTACATTGGTCCCTCGTGAGGTGTTAGTGCCTCATATGAGGCCGTTTGGGGGTTGTTTTAGGTTTTCAAATTCATATTTACAAGAGAGTTTATTTTCAAATACACATTTACCACTCCCGTACCCGTTTTGAATCACTATTATATAAATATGCACGCCATTTTCAATACGAGGGAATTATAAATATGCAAGACATTTTATGGGTGGATTATTTTTAAGTAATCAAACAGTATTATCCGAGCACATTCATTGAAGGCTGCTTGGAGGACTTTCTCATTAAAACCGAGAAATAAGTCTGAAAATCCTCGTGTATGGCCCAGTTAATGGTTCCTGCACGAGTATTATATATCCAATTACTATATGTATACATAATTATGTAAATTAACATACATAACAACATTTTATTATAGATGGAGAAAAAGGAGAGATGGGCAGCGTAATTTGTGGGAGTGGGAGTACGTTTATGATTAAATTTCTCTCAAGCGTAAATTTATCCACGACCTGTCCTACAATTAGATAGTGAAGTTTATATCCCAACGTCCTCATGCTGAAAAGATTAAGCTATTGGATGGTGACCAAACGAGGTTACCAGATCGATTAAATTGCTCAAAGACCTATCCAAACATTAACCATGGATCATTGAGTTTCATATTATATAATGGAATAATTATTTTGGAACATTAATATAGGTGTAAATGAATCAATCCCAAATAGATATATTGGAATATAAATTAATCTACATAAACTAATGTTTCCAAAGAGACCCGAAGGGGAGGGGGGGAAGTGAAAGATAACAATGTTCGACTTAAATAAAAAAAACCGACTCATACTTCAAGTGAAACTAGTAACCAGTCCTCTGTACCTATAAGTCTCACATTCAATCAACGTCGGGCATTATATATATATATATATATATATATATATATATATATATATATATATATACGGATGACACTTGCAGATTGATTTTTTCTTATTTTTTAAAATAGCAAAAAAGCTTTTTTCGATTTGATTTTTTTAGTGGCATTTAAACATTTTCGTGGACCCCTATAAAAAAAACCAACTCTAAATGAATTTTTTGCTATTGTTAAAAAATTGGTCAAACATATGTCTATTTTTAAAGATCTTAAAACTAACATATGTTTGACCAATTTTTTAAAAATAGTAAAAAATTCATTTTGAGTTGATTTTTTTCGAGGACTCCCCTGAAATGTTTAAATAGCACAAAAAAATCAAACCGAAATTTTATTTTATTTTTTTAAAAAAATCACACAAAAATTCATCCGCAAGTTGCGTCCGCATTAGAGCCTGGATGTGTGTGTGTGTGTGTGTGTAATAACGGTTGTTATATATAGTCACTATAATTTAGTAACTACAATTTGAATCAACCATGAATACAATCTTTCACATAAATTAGTCATTATAATATGATGTTGTAGCACAATATGGATTAGGAAATTTTGCAAGAGACACCGATTCAAAGAACTCTATAGAATGATGCACTACAAAGTATAACTTTTAACTAGATGTGAGTCTCCCTGAAGAATGATGCACTCTGTAGAATTATGCACTACAAATTATACCTTTTAACTAAAGAACCCTTGTAGAGTACCGCCTTTCTTAAATCTTGCATCCATCGGAAGGACATTTTGTCTATATCTGCACTACAAAACCAAAACAAAAACCAAGTTATAACTAACATAGATTAATTCTTTTATAAATTAAAGAATGCATATTCTTTTGTCCTGAACAATAGGTTAGAAAGCACCCTCTGTAATACTAATTTATTTAAAACCAACCTTGAATGACAACATCAGAATTGGGACAATTGAATGAAGCATCACAATTTAAGAATTGAAGCATCACAACATAAGAATTTAACCGTTATGAAAAAAACAAAACAAAACAATTAGTTTACTTTCTATTGAATTCACTATGAAGTTTCATTATGAGCGTTATGTTGGAGATCACCACATGTTTGATTTCAAAGGACACAAATGATCATAAACTTTTAGCGTGTCAACGTCTTTCACATAAAGGTTAATTTTTATTGGAAAAATAGGAGTACCCCTCATACTTATGTTAAATACAAAGAAAAGGAGAAAAAACCTCTCTTATATGGCTCACAATAAAGGGGCGCGACACTGACCTCACATAAGCTAAATCAAGAAAATGCCTACACTATGATCCCCCACCTTTTTAATCCTCAAAGTAGGCAAGCCCATGCGGTCCATCTATAAGAGCTTCTAGCAGCAGCTCACTCACAAAAAATTAGTCCCTAGAAGACTCGCCAAAAGTGTCGATTTAGCTAAAGCATCAAACATTCCTTTTGATCTCTCTAAAATAATGTTCAGATGTTAAATTTAAGCCCAAACAGAAAGTACAACATACCTATATTTCCAGTAGAGAAGATTCCAAGGGCAAGCATAGGAAGCATTCATAATGTTAAATATAAGCATCATACCCAACGCAATCACCACATTAGAGAACCCCACCTCCTTAACCAAGTACAACCCATTAACCAATGCGCCCAATCAGAAGTATTATCAGATTGACTTCCAGACTGTCCAAGGTTCCCAAGAGATCTTCCATCACAATTCAGTTTCACATAATTAAGTAATGCAGAAATTGACGTAACCTTTAGACTCGAAGAAGTCCTCATTTGTCTCAGCTCTACATTAACCATATAGTAATAATGAATGCATCTTGTGTAACCTTCAAATCCATAATTAGTTTATTGTCTAGTGAATGCACTACGATATCTGCAAATCTGACAAAAAACAAAAATCAAGGTAATCAAATATTAATAATGATTTGATTTATTCGAGTTTATCAACCACATAATGTTAGTTTATAGCATACTCCTAATTATTCACATCTTAATCATGAATCACTTTAAGTTTTAACATTTACAATAAATGAATTATGTAAACGGAACTATATATTGATATTCTTATATTATGTCAGTTGAACTTGACCCAAATGTTATATGACCTGTTATCTTGGAGTTTGAAATAATACTACATCAAATAACATGTTTTGAAGCAATAACCACATATGTTATTAGGATTCGATCTGGAAGCCATGTACTAATAGAATTATTAAACGTTTCATTTAGTTTTTCTCTAGATGGCTTTTAAAGGTAAAAAAATCATCTGATGGATTAGAGTTGTGATAGAAAACTTAATCATCATCTAAAAATTAACAAAACCAACATGAAATTCCTCTACAGTGCTCAGATATTAGACTTGAGGATGGTACATATGCATCATAGCCTGGCATATACGACTTTATAGAGAGCAATTGTCAAACAAAACTTCTAAAAAAAATTTATCACAACATTTCAAAGCAAAGTAATGAAACAAATTTAGTAAAATAGAAACCAATATAAAACGAAGTATATCTCACTAAGATGTCTTTAAAACAAACCATGTTATATTTCGCAGTGATATCGATGTTCAAGTGGTTCTCCGCACACAATTAATGTCAATGATCAGTCTTGGTTCTCTTCATTGATAGAAAAATGATGGAACTGGGTTAGACACGCCTAAAACAAATCCAAGTTAAAGACATAAAATAATGTTAAAATTTTAAAATCATACATTTTCATATGAAAGCAATTGATAGAAAAGTATAAACTTTGAAAATTTTCCTATGTTAAAGGACAAAAAATGATGGAATTGATAGAAAAGTATAAAAATCAATTATTTATAGTGCATATCTAAATAATAAACTAATTAATATGAACTAATTAAAATAGTGCACATTGTTAGGAACTGTGAGTGAATTTAATGAATATCAATCTGAATTTGGCCCTAACTTTAGCTAAGCCACTAGAAATACTATATTCTTATATATAGTACACAATATCAATCCTCAAATCCTCATTTAAAACCAAAGTGGTATTATATGATAATCGACGATTGAATGATCACTGACATAGTGTATCCACGTTAAGATATTTGCAAGTCTACACAGCTCTAGACACACTTTCCATTTGAAAGTTAGAGTTGATACATTTCAATGCAACCAATAATTAATTTCAAATTCCGTTTGAGCCATCTAAAATGATTTGTCAACAATAACCCTCGAATTTACCAAGTTTGAAAATACTTAATATTGGTTTGAACATATTAACATTAATCGTTAGAAGCCCCTATTTAAAAATAATTGGTCAAACCATTCATAACATAGGATGATTTAACCCCTCATGGAAGTTATAAGTTTAAAAATATCTTATTCTAAACAAAATTTGAAATGTGGTGTGGTGTATCCAAGAGTGAAAAAATCACAAACATTTACTTGTATGTCTAAATATAACATAAAACCATTAGAACAGCCGTATCAACAATTAATCCAACATAAATTAAAAAAAACTACTGGAAACTGTACAACCAACCATTATTTCTTTTTTATAGCACACAAATGAAATATTAAGAACATCAATCCATACCACATCGTCCGAGTCACAACTTCTTAAGAAATTGTTTAGATCCCAAAATTTGAGAGTAGAGATATCTTGATCTATAATAAAAGATAAGAAACGATTAGATCCTAAAATATAAACATAAACAAAAATAAATCTTAAATTACAAAATCATATATTAGTATCCCTAAATACGTAGGAAAAATCTAAAAATTTACATAAATCATCCCCAAAACAAACAAATCACACCATAACATATAAAGACAAATCCCACCATAGGAAATGTACACAAATTTCACCTTAACATGAACAAATCAGACCTAAAATAGCGTATGTGCATGTAAGAAGGGATGAGGGTTGTAGCGTGGGGAGGATGAGGGAGGCAACGTGGAAAGTTGAGGGTGGTGGGCGATAGCTTGTGATGGTGAATGGCTACACTAAAGTCAGAGACAAACAACTACACCAAAGTGAGAGATGGACAGTTACACCACCAGATCCAACCAGAGAATGAGAGATGAATAGGTACACCACCAGAGCTGTGACAAAAATGTCAGAGAGAAAGAGCCGAGCAAGAGACTCGAAAGTGAAAGGGATGAGTGAGCGGGAGAATCAATGTGAATAAGTGTAAAAATTTTAAGGCAGTTTATATTTTAATGAAGTGTACTCAATTTTGGCACACTTAAAAACAGTGGTAAATTTTGACACTGTTTTAAAGTGTGTCAAATTGTCATTAAACAGTGCCAGAATTTGGTACAGTTTAAACTGTGCTAGATTTTTAATATCACGGTGTGCCGAATTGCTATTTTTGGTGTAGCCTGTGTGTGCGTGTATATATGAGTGGAGATCGGAATCGTTCGACTCACATAATGGAAAAAGATGGCGTGTGGTTATCCACAAGAGTGTTCCCAAAATGGTAACTAAAAATATGATGTGTGTGACTATCGATATATCAATCATTATAATGAAATGATAAGATGTGTTAGATAAGATGCGAATATGAATCACAAGTATAATATATAGAAATAACATATGAATAAAAATTGGAAAGGAGGACTCGAGTCTCGGGTTTAACCCGAGATGCCTATGTAGCCTAAACAGGCATCAAAGTCCACGTAGTTCTCATGCAACATGGGGTGGGGTTTATCCCATAGATCCAATCGGGGATTTTATGTAGATGTGTGTGTGTGTAGAAAAAAGATATTTTGATGTGATAAAATATGGTGAGGAATTCTGTTTGGAATTTATGAGTAAAACCCTCTTTATCTTATTTTGGGTTTTTATAGAAAATATGTTATGTGCAATACTACTAATAAAAAGTGAGATTATTAATGTGTATGAACTAACAAGGATGAAGTACTAAATTAGAGATTAGATAACTAATGTGAAAATAAGGAAATCTAAAAGAGAGAGAATATGTTTAAGCATTCTTTAGATATTTGAATATTGATCTTGATTGTTGTAAAGGCTTCCTTGTAAGTGGATGAGAATGTAGGATGAGAGGAAAGGGTATTTTGCTAAATTATGTGCGAAAGTGATGGAATGAAAGGTGGGGAGAGGTTTCAAACAAGGAAACTTCGCTAACTTTAGAAGAATGGTGCTGAGATCACTGAAGTTGATGTTTTGGGGGTGCCTTTCAAAGTGAGCTCCTGCTCTCCTTATATAGGGTCAAGGGGGTACCGACTAACATTATCCTTGTCCTGCTTATCGGAAGGCACCCCAAATAGACTGCTGATAGGTAGGGAAATGGGTTTTCCATTCGACAACCTCATACAGATTTCCCAAAAAATGGTCGTAAAACACAACTCGTAAGTTCGAATAGCACACGGGGCATACCGTTGGAAAGGGTATTTTGAGTCCTTGAAGAATACATGGGCCGATCCTGAACTTGGGATTTGACTTTGGTCAAATGGGGATCGAAAGTGCCCTACGATCTTTTTGACATGAGATTCCTGAAGGAAAACGGATTATTCGTCTGAACCGTATGGCCGATTCGTGTACGGGATGGACCGTTAGAAAGGGTATTTAAAGACATTATAACATTAATTTAGTCTTATTCAGTTCATAGAGTTAACCTTTTGGCATTTAAAGACCTTAAAATATTCATTTAGTCTTATTCAGTTTGGAGAGTTGACCTTTGTCAAATAGGGCCCAGAATCACCCAATGAACCTTTGGAGTAAAATAGGTCGTTCGTCCGTACCGTAAAGCTAATTCATGCATGGGGTATACCGTTGGAAAGGTTATTCAGTGCCATTTAAGGATTTATTTATTCTCATTTGAGATGAAGATTTAATGGGAGTCAACGGACTTCGGGAGTGCCATGTGGCTTCCAGATCAGTTTTGGGGGAAAACGGATCGCTTGTCCAAATGGTAAGGCCGATTCATGCACGGGGTGGACCATTGGAAAGGGGATTCAGAGATATTAGAAGATTCATCATGCTTTCTCTTGAGCAATAAAGTCGATTAGGGTGAAAATGGGTGCTGGGACCACCTGGTGGCCTTTAGATCGATTTTTGATAGTAAAACGGACTGTTCGTTGGAACCATAAGGCCGATTCATGCACGAGTAGACCGTTAGAAAGGTAATTCATAGCCCTTCGAAGATTCATTGAGATTTTGTCCAGGTGAGAAAGTTGACAAGAGTCAAATGAGGCCTCGGGGCTTCTAAATTGGTACTCAAAGTATAACTTAGGGTTCTATAGCAAATAGGGAAGTGCTAGGGACCTAAGTAGAGTCTTAGAAGGGCCCTAGCATGTGGTGTCTACACCCTGGGATGGTTAGGAAAATTTTGGACTGAGATTTAGGGTATTTGGGTTGAATAATACTTGGGAATTTAATAACATACTTGTGATGAAAGTTTGAGAAAAACAGGGTACGAGTTGGTTGAGACTGGCCATGCATCCAGAATTGTATTGCAAGGATCAATTAATTAAATAAGTGAATATTTAAATCACTGGGGATCGAGATATTATTCAGGAAGTATAGCCTAGTGGTACGAGTGTCATGCTCGATTAACTGAGTTATTGGATATATATATATATATATATATATATATATAGGTATAGAGAGAGTTAATCTGTGTATGATTATATCTGTTTGTATAATATCTTTTTTATGAAATATAACTATCCTAGAGGATATGCTATCGGTGAAGGTTGCGCGTTGTGGGTGATCTCTCCGGGTGAATCCTAACAGGTATAGTGGCGATCCCCTCGGTCATAGGTCTGTTGCACAATCACACTACGTGAGTTTAGATTATGGTGTGGGTAATGTGGTACAGTTATTCCTCACATGTGTGTGACTATGACCGCCTTTGATATACATTATATTTTGGGTTATGGTGAGATTTCAATCCGGTTGTCCATGTAGAGGTGTGTATTCCCTAGAGATTGATAACATGCTAGAGATTCGCATCCAGTGAGTTATTACTCTGAGGGATGGGTGTTATACATATATAACGAGTGATATATATGTATATATACTTGATATGATATAAAATACCTATATAAAAGTGAGAAAATTATATATGGGCATAAGACACTATGGTGTAAAGTTGAATTAATAACTAGTGAAAGTTATTTGAAATGAATCATAATTGAGAATTATAATTATTAAGAAGATGTGAAAGATAATTATATAAACTACGCGTGATAGAGGGTAGCATATGGTCTTAAGGATATATTGATACTAGTTAGGCTCGGTAGCATAAATAGGGGTTAAAATACAAACGTTAGGTGCGCACTGTAGTTAAGGGGTGAAGATTATCTCATGGGAGTGTGACAGAAGTTTAAATATGGAAGAATGAAATCATAATTATTATTGAATTTTAATTACTTGCAAAGCATTTTCAAAAGGGTTTGGGCTCTGTCCCATGTAAAAATATTTTTCAAAAACTTTTTGGTGTCCAGCCAGAGGGATGCCCATCATGATTATCATTTCCTGATCATCGGAGCAGCAACAGTTATGGAGTGTTGCAGGGTTGTTTAACCGTTTCCTATATTTGAGATTCTATATAGAACTTAATCAATTGTTATCCAGGTATGTCAACCAATGTCATCTTTTATTTCAGTTTTTATTCATTTTAGTTTTGATTGATATTTTGTTGGATTACAAACCGACGATTTATTTGATTTATGGATATTTATTATATTCCGGTATTCAGACTTGATTACGTGATTGTGTAGTTAACTATTTATCTGGAATGGTTTATGGTAAATGGTTTTATTTAAGGTAGTTTAAATAAAATTTAAAATTGACACGCGTCTTTATTAAATAATAGGTTGTTAGTAATTAATGGATTTTCGACAGTGATGCTAAGAATGATCCATTCAAGATTCCTGTTTTATTACAGTAGAGGGTTGACCACCCGTTATTTTAATTATCGAGATATCAGATTTGGTCCGATGAATGCATGATCCACTAATGAAAGGATAATGAATACCATTTTTAGTGATACGGTTGGTACCTTTTTGTTATGTTACATTAATGATATAATTTAAAAATAAAAAACTACATCATTCCACATAGATAATTTAGGAACATCGTTGGAAAGTATGAGGTTTACTATTTAAAACTAAATCTTTAGAAGTGTTCTTTTAGAGTTTCTGCTAGAATTTTTTTAGGATAATTGGTCAAAAAGGGGGATTCATGTGGAAAAAAACAAAGGTAAGGCTATAATTCAAAGTAAGTCCCCTTCAACGAAAAACATTATTACAAAGGTTTTAAGGAAAAATTAACGTTCTTCGAAGATTTATTTGTAATGTTTCTGGTAAAACTAAGTTTTTCTCTTTTTTTGAAGCTGAAAGATCACGATGAATCAAAATATAAAAAAGATCATGAGGGGTCATTCCAATCAATTAAGGAGTATTTGGTTAACCCCCCTATATTGGAATCGCCAAGGGATGACATTCCTATGAAGTTTTACAAAACTACTGCAAAATTTTCAACTGGGGTACTTTTAGTTTAAGACAATAAACTGAACAAACAACAGATTGTTTATTATCTCATTAAATTTCTAAATAGTTGTGAATGTAAATATTCTTTGATGGAAATTTTATTTTAATTTATACTTTGCTTCAATGAAATTAAGATATTAAATATTACCTAAATAAGTCTTTGGTATTTAGAAGTTTAATTTCATTAAATATATGCTTACCAAACCTATGCTAAGGAATAGAATTGGTAAATAGGTTTTATCTCTAAAAGAATTTTATCTATATTATGTTCCCTCGAAAGGATGGAAAAAGGCTAAGCCCTAGTTTCTTTTATATCAGACAATCCTTAGGATAATGAATCTTAAGTAGAGTATGAAATAAATTATATATATTTATACCCTTGGTAATTGTGGTTTGATGCTTATGGGAGCGATATTTTGTCAGGAAAAGGTGTAAACATGTAATTTCCCAAACATTAAAAAACTAAACATGCGTTTATGCTAAAAAAAATCATTTTCAAATAATGAGGTAGAGTACAAAGAACACATAATGGGCTATAGTTCCTTCGAATTTTCAAGGCCTTCGTGACTAAAGTGTGTTAAGATCTTTAGTTGTAAACATAATAATCAATTAGTGAATGCTAGTGCATTATTGGTGCATTAACCTTATACAACCATAGATCTTTGGAGTTACTATCCAAGTTTGTAGAAGTTACATTGAATTGTTATCTTAAGATTCTTAAATGTAGAAGCCAATGAAATGGATCAAAAAGCTTGCAGATTTAATCCCGATGAGAGCTTCAAAAGAACATGGAAACTAAAACTTATCACTAAACTACTATCCCCGCACCTGAATAGATTGTCCTTGATGGAAATTAGTAATATTGATTTTCATAATCCCTGGAGAAAACCTATAATCGAATATCTAACGAAGCTGACATTAAGGCACACATAGATGTTAAACTGATATCTATAAACTATATAATGTATTCTGGAAAGCTATTCAAAAGAAGTGTTGATGATATAATCTTAGAGTTTTGAGTACGAAAGATGGCCTAACAACCATAAGTCAACTCCATGAAGGGTTATGTGGAGTCCATCAGGTAAGAATAAAAATAATGTGGTTATTGAGGAGGCATGGTTGTTTTCGACCAACTATTATGAAATATTATTTTAAATATGTGAAAGGGTGCCAAAAATGTTAACAACATGTCCCTCTATATCATTTACTAACTATATATCTTTAATATTTAATGAAACCTTGGCCATTTTGAGGAAGGTGAGTAGATGTGATATGGAAAATATATCCCCCTCCCAAAAACAAAATTACATGGTTTTATAATTGTGAAACAATCATTTGACTAAATCAGTAGAATCTAAACTTTTGAAGTCAATAATCCAGAATGAAATGGTTATTTAACGACTTGGATTTAATTTATAAAATTAAATGAAGTTATTCGATATTTGTTTATTGTATGAAAATTATAGAATTGGTTTGACCAAAATAGAAACGGGGATTATGTTGGAAGCACTAATTATATAATCGATAATATGTTTATAATATTACTTATTAAGTTATTTTGGTAAAACTAATTCTATAAATTTAATGAGAATAATATCTATTCCGGGATTTAGGGTATATTTGCGGATTCATGGGAGATTTAATCGATTATATTTTATCTTGGAAATTTAATGGGAAAGTTGACAGAATGTCAATTGATCATGAAAACCAATTATTAATAATAAAAATTACATATTGAAGTTGTGTTAGGATATAATGTAAACTACTAGTAAATAATTAGCGTCAATAGTGGCACAATTTTACCCTTGGGAGAGAAGTCCCACTTCCACCACCCTTTCGGATCAAGAAATTATCATGAAAACTTAACTATATAATAAGAAGTCTTAGCATTTGTACCAAATTCAACATAAAACCAGCTATGGAAGGTGTATGTTAGAAGTAAAGACGAAAAAAGTACAATGAAGAATTAATAAAAAATGTATCGAGAAAAAATAGAAAAAATAACTAGATTATCAAGGTGGACAACCATGACAAAATTATGTAGAGACTTGTAACAAAAATCAACAACAGAGGGTTGTATAAGAATTTAACATTTTGAAGCCAAAGTACTTTATTTACATTTTACATAACACTAAATGGTATTAAAGAGACAAGCAAAGGAAGGAAGGTGATGGCAATTAATCGTAACAACTATAAAATAGTGGTAATATTCATCTTTATATGCAAGAAGTAAAAAATTATATCTTAAAGCTATTGTTGATTAGCATTAGCAATTCAGTTGGAAAAATGGTAATTATTATAACATATAAATTGAATACTGAGTAAATTATGATTCAAAATATTGGCATTTGGTCTAGTGGTATGATTTTCACTTAGGATGCAAGAGGTCCCAAGTTCAATTCTCAGAATGCCCCCTTTGGTTCAAAATTGAGTTCCTAGTATTTAACCCTGTAGGAGAAAATTTTGATACATCATCATCAAGTTAAAGTAATAGGTTTTACCATTTGAGTAACCAACGGAATTTTCCAGTTAACGCATTTAGCACTATACTTTTTCCATTATGTCCAATGTTGCATTGCTGAAGCACCATATATCTTTGACTCATTTGAGTCTGCATTATATATGAGCTCATCTAGTTTGGAAATAATAACAAAATTGTGTCCATCCCTAGATGAACCAAAATGCCTCAGAACTTTTAAAGCTTCATTGATATTCCTCTATAAGTTGATGATGGTATAACACATACACCACATACTAGGATTGCATATGTATAGTGATTTTTTCATGCCATGATCATGTGTGAGTTAAATCCTTTTAAAATAATTTTTAAATAATTTTTGGGATTTATTTAACATTTTCTATGAATTTTAAATAATTTTTGGAAATTAAAATTGGAACTTAATAAAGTATTCGGGTCGATTTGTAAATATATTTTATGCTAAACCAAAAACATGCGTGTGTGAATCAATCTTAAGCGTACCCGTGCTGCACACACAACGGTTCAATTTGTGTTTCTTATGACTCACATACGTGTTAATTATTTTGAACCCTTGGATTGACTTAATCTACGGTTTGCATGTGTTTGGAATCAATCCAAGTGAATTGGTTTTAACCAATGAGAGTTGGCTTTAGCACCATTAATTTTAAACCCTTAGATTTACATCGTTTTAACTGCTTTTAATCTCAGCTTTTGATATAAGACATCGTTCCAAATCCTTCTTCGACTAGTATATATAGATGCCATCTTTGAGTCATTTAGATACATTTGTTACTTCCTCGTTTGAGAGAAAAAAAGAGAAGAGAGATTAGAGAGAAGAGAGAATAAGTATTAGAGAGAGAGAAAGTAAACCCTAATCCAAATTTCGTCATATGCAAACCAGAAATACTTTTTTGAGAGATAAACCTGAGTGTTTAGTTCGTGTTTTGAGAAGTTATCCTCTCTTGTTCCTGATCATCCTTCCAACTTAGTCACGTTGATAGAGTTTTCAGTTTCTCTACATAGAAACTTGAGATCTCATCTCTGTGATACAAATCACATAGATAGTTTACTTTCTTGATTTCTTATTTCTTGATATCTTTCTTATTTGTTATTTTAAAACTTTTATGTTTTCAAACCCTAAACCAACAATATTCAATCTGATTTCATTTTACTCAAACTATCAGACTTGGATCTAGATTTGAGATCTTAATTGGGGATTTCACTTTCAATCATTAATATTTTCAAAATAAGAAAGTGTGAGGATCTTAGATATTTCACAACAAGATTCCCTCTTGATCTGCGATTATTTTTAAAGGTTTAAAGTCCGATTTAGTCTTGACTAAACTGATTTTGGAAATCTTGCATATTTAGTGATTTTGTAATTTGATAAATCATTATATCTGTATTAAGTGTGAGTGTGTTGCATGCATATGTTAGAGAGCACATCACCACTACACTTTCACTCTACCACACTTAAAGTTTTGGTTGAATGATCTTGAACTTATTTTGAGTCGATGTAAAGCTGGAATCGAGTATAGTTATGAAGCTAAAGAAAACATCATCAACAACAACCTTCAGAGAAGTCATATCTAATCCAGAGGAGTTGGTAACGATGCTGAACTTAGTTTAGGTGTATTTGTGCGGTTTGATTGTTAAATAACTTGTAATTTGTTACTCTGTTTTAGTGAATTTTTTTTGTGATATTTTGAGGTCACCGTGGATGTTTTCCCAATTGGGCGGGGTTTTACCACGTTGAAAATTTACTTGTGCACTTCCTCAAACTCTCATCACCTTCTTCTAAGCTAAACTGATTTTGTAGTTTAAGTTTTGTTTTTCAAAACTGGTTCATTCTAGATCTGAAATAACTCGTTCAAACTCTTTTAATAATAATTTTGAACACATCTTGTGTTAAGTTTTGTTTTGAATCAAGAGTTTGTCCAATAAACAGTTCGAAGCCATTTTAACTGTTTAATCATGTATTAAACGTCTTAAGTGTCATTTTTCTATTGGTATCAGAGCCTGGCTGTTTTAAAATCTCTTTAATCATGTGTTTCTGAAATTATTTTTTCAAAACAAAACTATGGACGAGAAATTTGAGAGACTAGGTAACTTGTCCAGACCCCCTATCTTTGATGGAACCAATTTTCCTTACTGGAAGGTAAGGATGGTTGCTTTCATTTTAAGAACTCTGGGAGATGAAGTCTGGGAAGTTATTGAAAATGGCTACACTTTTGTTACTAAACCAACTGCTGAAGGAAGTACTGTGAGAATCAGGAAGTTACTAAGTGAGTTGACTAAAGATGAGAAATAAATTTTACTATGTAACAATAAAGGCAAGAATGCCATATTTATGTCTATTACTGTACACAAATTTAAGAGGATATCATTTTGTTCTATCTCTAAAGAATCTTGGGACACCTTAGTGACTACACATGATGGTCATACGAGAGGTAAAGCTGCAAAAACTCAAATGCTTATCTAGCAGTATAACTCTCTAATCATGTCTGAGACTTAATCCTTTGATGATTTCTATTTTAGGTTAACTAACATTGTAACTAAGTTTCATGAAAATGACATAACCTATGATAGGAAACAGATTGTTTCAAAAATTCTAATATCACTTCCACAGAAGTTTGATAATAAGAGATATGCTATTGAGGAAATGGATGATCAAAATCTTACCCTAGAATTCCTCAGTAGTAAACTAAGAACTATGGAAATGGAACTAGAATTCGAGAAATAATTGATCAAGACCAATAAAAAATAGGGTAATTTTAATCTTGTTTTTTCATCAAAGTTGATTAAACTTGACCTTGACCTTGACTTTGATGAGGACTGTGACTTGGATAACTTGGATAATCACATTGCTCTTATGTCTAAGAAATTCAAAAAGATTGTAAAATTTAGAAACAAAGTTGCTTCTAGACAGGGGAAATCTAATTAGCCCAATAATTCTAATAATAGGCCTCATGAGAAAAGACATGGCAAACAAAAGACTGATGATACCAAGAAACCTCAGAAAGACTTATAAATGTTGAATTTTATAGATGTGGTAAATTAGTACACTTAGCTAGTGACTGTAGGGTTAACTTAGACAAAAACCCTAAACATAATAGGGCCCAGCTATGCAAGACTTGGAATGACTCAAGTGACTCTAAAAATGATGAACCTGAGTCATCCAACTCTTTTGACCCTTTCATGTCATTCTTTGCTAAGATAATCTATATTGATGATAAGGAACTTTTTCATAATACAATAAATGATGTTGCTTCTATAGATGTGTCTACCTTAATTCTTGAGAATGACTGTAGTACTGAAAAATCGTGTGTGTGTGAGTCAAAGTGAACGCCTTATTGATGATGTCAATGGGTGTGTGAGTCCTAAAATTGAATCGATAGGGGACACAACACACTCATCACTTAGTGACTTTGATAATGAGGACCTTCCTGACGTTCACACACTTTACACTAAAACACTCAAGAAAAGCGCTAGACTAGAGAACCTTGTCAAAGATCTTTCCAAAAAACTAGAGTCCTTAAACCAAATAGTTAAACAAAATGCTGAAGAGTATACGTCTCAATGTTTAACTCATGATGAGGAAATAAAGCCTTTTTAACAAAGAGTGAAAGACTTGACCGAATCCAATAATGTTTTGGGAAAGAAGTACAAAGGATCCTTATTAGAATTGGAACAAACAAAAGAAAACTCTTCAACAGTCTTCAAAAAAATTTCAAAATTTGAAAGAAGTTCTAATTATTTTGAGTACTGTGTTACTGATAGCAAGACCAATTCTGACGACAGATCTAGAATAGGATTTTGCACCAAAAATATCAAGGAAAATAAACCTTTTGAAACTATAAAGTTTGTTACTGGTGGAAAAAGACCTATGGAAATTTGTCGAGACTTTCGATCTTTGAAAAATGATTTTGCTAAAAATCATCAGCAGTTTAACATTAGTAAGACAAGTACCTCTAAGCATAATGTTCAACTTAAATCCAAGTACGTTTGTCCTCCCATTAGAAAGAGTGAGACCTCATTTTAAACGGTTCCCTCTAGAAATAATGCCAAAAGTCATAATTTAGGGAAACCTATGTTCAACAACTTTCCTAAAGACTTAACTATAACGAGCGATATTTATTGCTCATACTGTGATGTGGACGAACATTATTTAGATGGTTTCTATTCCAAACGTCTATACCAACCTATCTATCCCTCCTTTACCTATCAGAATTTTAACTATTCTGGGAGAAGTCGTAACAATTATGTCCTTCCTAAACCACCAGATAGAAACTCTAACTTTTGAAAGAGAAAGACAAGATATAATACTAAAAGGAAATCTTCAAGAAATAATCCTAGAGACTTTTCTCAACCAAATGCTCAAAATGTTTATAATAATAAAATTGCGCAAAATCTGAAGCTCGCAAGTTTGATCAAATACGAGCTAATAAGCACAAATTGGGAACCAGATCAATTTGGGTAAGAAAGGATGACGTAATACCCCATATGACATGTAACATAGTGATCAATGCTTTGAAAGAGGAACACACCACGTCTGGATGTTCTAAGCATATAATCGGGGATGAATCCAAATTTTTAAACAAAACTAACTTATCCGGAGGAAAAGTCTTGTTTGGAGATAGTGTATCACCCCAGATTGTGGCAAAGGAACACTCCAAGAAGAAGGATTACCAGTTCTTGAAAATGTTTTATTAGTAAAAGGTCTTAAGGATAATCTACTAAGTAATTCACAATTTTGTTACTCCAGTCATACTATTACCTTTTCGAAGAATAATTGTAAAATTTTAAATGAAAATGGTGAGTGCATCATTACAGGACTCCGTACTCCAGATAACTGTTACATAGTCAATCCAAGTGCAGAGGTCTATAACATTGCCAGAATGGATGACAATGAATTATGGCATAACAGAATGGGTCACATAAATTATGACAGCCTTAGTAAATTGTCTTCTCAAGAAATTGTTAGAGGTATTCCTAAAATAAAACCTATTTCTAATATAGTTTGCAGTCATTATCAAGAAGGAAAAATAGTTAAGGCACCTCATAAAAGAGTTAAAGACATTCTATCCTCTAAACCTTTAGAACTCATCCATATGGACCTAATGGGTCCTTCTCGTACTATTAGTCTTTGTGGAAATAGTTACATTCTAGTTATGGTTGATGACTACACGAGATTTACTTGGGTTTCTTTTTTAAGGCCGAAGTCTGAAACCTTTAGAGCATTTTTGAAAATCTTACATTGTATAGAAAATGAAAAGGACTTCCAAGTGGATAGAATATAGAGTGATATAGGAGGTGAATTTATATATTTGGGTGTCATTGAATATTGTGACTATAATGATTACAAACATGAGTTCAGTGCTCCAAAAATACCCCAACAAAATGGGATAGCCGAGTGAAAAAATAGAACAATTCAGGAAATGGCAAGAGTTTTAATACATGCCAAAGACTTACCTAAATACTTTTGGGTTGAATCAGTTCGCATTGCTTGTCACATTATCAATAGAGTCTACCTTAGGAAGAATTCTAAATAGACCCCCTATGAACTTTGGTATGGCAAGAAACCAAATATTAAATATTTTAGAACTTTTGCTAGTACATGTTATGTCTGTAAAGACAGAGAACATTTATCTAAGTTCGAAACAAGAGGAGATAAAGCTATATTTTTAGGCTATTCACCTGATAGTAGAGACTAACGAATTGAACTAAGACCATGATGGAATCCATTAATGTGATTGTAAACGACACCTCTGTAGAAAGTAAAACTACTAGACCAGCTATTGTGGATGAGTCTGAAAGACTTTTAAATTATGACTCTCCTGAATTAACTGAGTCTTTACCAACTGAGACTCCTGAAGTGCCTAACTGGATTTCCAAAGACCATCCTTTAGATAGTGTAGTTGGTAATCCTACTGAACCTGTTCGTACAAGATCTCAACTTCGCAACGTTGCTCATTTCCCATGTTTTGCATCTCCTATTGAGCCCAAAAATGTAAATGAAGCCTTGAATGATCCCTTGTGTATTAGTGTAATGAAAGAGTAACTTCTTCAATTTGCCATTCATGATGTTTGGTATCTTGTACCCAGGCCGGAAAATAAAAGGGTTATTGGCACGCGTTGGATTTTTAAAAACAAGGCTCATTAGGAATAAAGCTAGATTAGTTGCCCAGGGATACCCTAAGATTGAAGGAATTGATTTCGAGGAAACCTTTGCACCTGTTACTCGCCTCGATCCTGTTCATTTTCTTTTTTACTATAGCTTGTCATTTACATTTCACACTTTACCAAATGGATGTAAAATCTGCCTTCCTTAATGAAATTTTAACTGAGGAGACCTATGTAGAACAACCCAAAGAGTTTGTTGACCCTCATCACCCTAATTATGTTTATCGTCTTAAGAAATATCTTTATGGATAAAATTAATCTCCTAGAGCTTGGTATGAGTATCTATCCACCTTTGTTTTAGATAATGGATTTAGGAGAGGAGGAAATGCCAAAACTTGTTTGTGAAATATTTTGACAACAACAATACTATTGCTCAAGTATATGTTGATGATATCATTTTTGGATACACCTTCCCTTCATAATTTAAGTCTTTCTCAGACATTATGCACAAAGAATTCCAAATGTCACTTATGGGGGAGTTGCATTTTTTCTTAGGTCTTCAAGTTAAAAAAAAGTTCAAAAGGTTTATTTATTTCGCAATCTAAATATGCGTTAGAGATTGTAAAAAAACTTGGCCTAGATACAGCTAAAGATGCTATAACGCCTATGAGTACCTCTATCAAACTTTCCAAAGATGAAAACAGTAAATCCATTGATTATACTTTAAACCGTAGTATGATAGGAAGTTTTCTTTACCTAACTGCCTCGCACCCTGATATTATGTACGCTGTTTGTGTGTGTGCCCGTTATCAAAATAATCTTAAAGAGAGCCATTTATTATGCGTAAAAAGAATAATTAAATACATAAAAGGCACTCATAATTTAGGGATGTGGTACACTAATGACACATCGAGCACTGTAGTAGGATACACTAACACTTATTGGACTGGGCGTTTCGAAGATAGTAAAAGTACTTCAGGCGCATGTTACCATATTGGTAACAACTTGGTAGGTTAGAATAGCAAAAAACAAAATTGCACTTCTTTATCCACTACAGAATCTGAATATATCGCGGCTGGAAGTTGTTGTGCCCAATTATTATGGCTGCAACTAATGCTGAGAGATTACAGTATAAATGAAGAAAAACTACAACTCTATTGCGATAACCAAAGTGCAATCCACATCTCTAAGAATCCTGTTCAATACTCTCGAACTAAACATATTAAAATTCGATATCACTTCATACGAGAATTAGTTGAATCAAAAGAATTAGAGATTAATTATTTGCCTACTGGTTTACAATTAGATGATTTGTTTACAAAACCATTGGATTTTAATCGTTTTAAACTATATGAAAATCAATTGGTATGGTTTTGACTGAATAATTTCTTGCTTAATTTGTATACCTGCCAGATTTTCACATGCATAATCAATCTCTGTGGATGTAAGGCATGGATGTTAGTATAATGACAAATAATACCTAATATATATGTTTTATGTATGAGATTCATGGGAATTCTCTTTGTTTATTCAAGTTACTGCTTATCTATCTGTTTATACCTCTCCTATTTGATTCTTGTTGCTCTTTGTCCATTTAAGACAAAATGGGAAAGAAATTTGAGTCCACTTGGATACTTTTGTACATTCTCATCTAATGAACTTGATATTAGGTATCTTATTTCAGATTTCATTACCTATTTATTGCATCAGTTTTTGATAGACTAATGGTGTGTGCATAGTTCAGTTATGTAATTTTTTCCATTTCTAGGAGATTGGGTAGATAGATTGTTTGTATAATAATAGGATTTTCTTCTTCTTTTTTTGTAAAACAAAGAGTCCTAGATGACTCAAGGATATTTTGTCTCATATTTCCAAAGGGGGAGATCGAAGCACCCTATATCTTTGACTCATTTGAGTCTGCATTATATAGGAGCTCATCTAGTTTGGAAATAGTTACAAAATTTTGTCCGTCCCTAGATGAACCAAAATGCCTTAGAACTTTCAAAGCTTCATTGATATTCCTCTACAAGTTCATGATGGTATAACACATACACCACACACTAGGATTGCATATGTATAATGATTTTTTGATGCAATGATCATGTGTGAGTTAAATCCCTTTAAAATGATTTTAAAATAATTTTTGGGATTTATTTAACATTTTCTGTGAATTTTAAATAATTTTTGGAAATTAAAATTGGAACTTAATAAAGTTTTTAGGTTGAATTAAAATTGGAACTTAATAAAGTTTTTAGGTTGATTTGTAAATATATTTTATGCCTTGAAACTATCTTAGGTAGAAACCAAAAATGGCAGAAACTATTGTGGGTGAAACTCGTATTATTAAAAAACCAAAAACACGCGTGTTTGAATCAATCTTAAGCGTACATGTGTTGCACACACAACTGTCCGATATGTGTTTCTTATCACTCACATACGTGTGACTTATTTTGAACCCTTGGATTGACTTAATCTAGGGTTTGCATGTGTTTGGAATCAATCCAAGTGAATTGGTTTTAACCAATCAGAGTTGGCTTTTGCACCGCTACTTGTGAACCCTTAGATTTACATCGTTTTAAATCCTTTTAATATCAGCCTTTGATTTAAGACATTGTTCCAGATCCTTCTTTGACTAGTATATATAGATGCCATCTGTGAGGCATTTAGAGACTTTTGTTACTTCCTCATTTGAGAGAAAAAAAGAGAAGCGAGAGTAGAAAGAAGAGAGAGAAAGGAAACCCTAATCCAAACTTCGTCATATCCAAACCATAAATACTTTTCTGAGCGATAAACCTGAGTGTTTAGTTCATGTTTTGAGAAGTTATCCTCTCTTATTCTTAATCATCGCTCCAACTTAGTCACGTTGGATAGTTTTCAGTGTCTCTACATAGAAACTTGAGATCTCGTCTCTGTGATACAAATCACATAGATAGTTTACTGTCTTGATTTCTTATTTTGAGAAATCTTTCTTATTGGTTATTTCAAAACTGATTTTATGTTTTTAAACCCTAAACTGACAATATTCATTCTGATTTTATTTTACTGAAACTATCAGACTTGGATCTAGATTTGAGATCTTGATTGGGAATTGCACTTTTAATCATTAATATTTTCAAAACAAGAAAGTGTTAAAATCTTGGATATTTTACAACAAGATTCCCTCTTGATATGCGGTTGTTTTGAAAGGTTTAAAGTCTGATTTAGTCTTGACTAAAATGATTTTGGAAAATCTTGCATATCTAGTGATTTTGTAATTTGATAAATCATTATGTTTGTATTAAGTGTGAGTGTGTTGGATGCATATGATAGAGAGCACATCATCACTACACTTTCACTCTACGACACTTAAAGTGTTGGTTGCATAATCTTTAACTTGTTTTGAGTTGACGTATATATAGAATCGAGTAAAGTTACGAAGCTGAAGAAAACATCAACAACAACAACCTTCAGAGCAGTCAGATCTAATCCAGAGGAGTTGGTAACACTTCTGAACATAGTTTAGGTGTGTTTGTGTGGTTTGATTGTTAAATAGCTTTTAATTTGTTACTCCGTTTTAGTGAATTTTTGTTTTGTGACATAGAGGTCACTGTGGATGTTATCCCAATTGTGTGGGGTTTTACCACATTAAAAATTTACTTGTTCCTCACACTCTCATCACCTTCTTCTAAGCTAAGCTGATTTAATAGTTTAAGTTTTGTTTTTCAAAACTGGTTCATTCTAGATCTTAAATAACTCGTTCAAACTCTTTTAATAATCATTTTGAACACATCTTGTGTTAAGTTTTGTTTTGAATCGAGAGTTTCTCCAACAAACAATTCGGAGCCATTTTAATAGTTTAATCCTGTATTGAACGTCTTAAGTGGCATTTTTCAATTGCACCAATTTCGTTCGACAGACCTTAAAATGTACTGAATATCCCTGGAAAAGAATTAATTACACAACTATACTCAATATAAGACATTAGTATACGAAATGTACTTAATATTTTATCTTTCAGGAGAAAAGTGTTGGGTTATGGGTCAGTGACATTGTTGTAAATCAAAAAACAAAGTCGAAAGGAAAACATTATTTCTTTTAAGAAAAGTCTTAACACTATACACCTATGCAAAAAGAAAAGAAAAAAAGGAAAAAATGTATTGTGGAATGTTAAACAGCCAAATAATATCATGTTTCAAAACTTCTTGAAAATTAATTGTTAAATCAAAATTCGTATCAAACATATGATCATAAATAAATAATGATACACATAAACAACTGGGCATTTGGTTTAGTGCTATGATACACATCAAAATGTAAAGCAATGACTTTAACAAGGTAAAGCACAAGATCTATTAATTTAAATCAATCATAAACCTTAAGATTCATGTATAAGCAAGGATCAACCTCGACCTCAAATATTTGGGGATCGCAAGAGAATTACCAAAATGAGGCCTTCATACTATATGAAAAGTGACTAAAATATTAAAAACAAAGATATTTTGATGCCTTTTGGAAAAGATATTTCATGATTAAACTTGATTGATCATTTTTTGTTGGTTTTTAAGCACTCTATGACGTTATTTGTAGAAACCATCACGATTATATTTAAAATTATTTTTGAAATCCCTAAAATTATCCAAATTTAGGGAACCAATGTCATTTCTCCTAGCAAGGATGGTGCTAGCTAGGATGTATAGTCTCTATGGTACATCTAATACTGCATATCAACTATTAAGAGTAAATGTATATTAACTATATAAGAATGAAGGATAATTAATAGCATTAAACTATAAAAAATGAAACAAGTCAGGCTGTCATGAGTATTTTAATTTCAAGCCACTATCAATAAAATCTAATTAAGACGCACAAATAAAATCTAATGATACAGGACACATAATTTTGTAGATCATTACATATATTAGTTGGAAATAACAAACACATAGATCACAAGTAGAAATGATAAGCATCAACAATTGGTTACTTTGCATAGTGATATGGTTTTTGTCTTTGAGTGAATGAGGTCATAAATTAAATTTTTAGAATGTAGAATTTGCTAAGAATACTGAAGTTTTTTGATTTTTTAATTTACTTTATTGAAAAACATGAATGAGAAGAACATTCTCCTAGAAATTCAAAAACAATTTAAGTACGTGAAAAGTAAAACAAACATGCATCAAAACTATGCAGTCACCCAAATAATTATCTGGCGAAACTATTCAAGTGCAGCCTCCCAAATAATTCAAAGATCAATATTCAAGTCTGAGAGAAGATAATGGAATCTATAGACCATTATATAAGTTAAAATTATGTCAAGGAAGTGCGATTGAAGTCAACAGCATTATGTTAGAGAAAATGAACATTGATAGTAAATTATTAGCGCCATGGTGGCATGAGTTTACCATTGGGAATCAGATCTCACACGGATATGTATGTTAAAAGGGATGTTACGTTGAAAGGATTCTGAAAGAGTTGGCGCTTGCGTTCAATTAAGAAATAATATAATAAATACCATTTATTAACCCAAATTAACCCTAAGCATGCAACTAGGTGTGATTGAAACAATATGGAATCATGCACAAGATATTCAACACACAAAGTTTAAGGAAAAATCCCCCACATGGGCAAAACCATTTGTATATCACTATAATTTCTAAGAGAAACGGCTTACAATCGGATTACACTGAAATACAAGTTTTTGACTAAGAATTACCCGCAGGTATCTGATTCTGTAGTCGCGGCTGGAAGACTCCCTTTCCAGTAGGGTTGGCGGCTGGAACTATCCCTGTCCAGTAGGGCTGCAATGAAGAGGAAGAAACGGTCCACTTCACAAGGGTTGAACAACAGCAATGGTGTTCTTGGGTTACCAAAAGTGACTCACAAATATATGAAATTTGTGTGAATCAAGGGTATGAATCGATGGACTCAAATACCATGAAGACTTAGGAGTTATGGAACTCAGAAAATCGTGTGTAAGTCTTATTAAACCACTTCCCCGTAGTGGGACTAAATAGAAGCTCTTTGCCCGAGAAAATCTGATACACGATTTGGGAAATTCTATCCAGGGCGGACCGGTCCGGGCCTTAGGCGGATCGGTCCGATAGCGGACCGGTTCTTTTAAGTTGAAGCTGATTCGGTTCGCATTCGGTTCGAGGCACACTGGCTTCAAAGTGCAAGGCGGTCCGGTCCGGTATTGGGCGGATCGGTCTGCAGTCGGATCGGTTCCTTCTTTTATTTCAGCGGATCGGTCCGAGGCTAGGCGGATCGGTTCTTTTTAATTAGAGGCAGACCGGTCCGGCTGACTGGATTTCTGAATTCTTCCTTTCTTTTGATCTTCGAATTCCGTTGATGATGAATGGACTTTGAATCTTTGCAACGGTGTTACGGCTAATGACATATACAATTATGTTGGACAAAAATGTCCTTACAAATCTCCCCCTATGTCTATGCCAGAACAAACATAAAAAATCCTAATTATCTATAATCACAATGCCTATGCAAATCTACCCTTCCATGAACCCAAAAACTGAAAGTGGTACAAATGACTAAGGCTGCATCGTTTGTTCTTCGAATCTTCAGAAATCTCACCGCTTTTCTCATCAGGGTGTGCAACATGGGATTATCAAAAGATGTACCTACAAACATGAGATAAAGCAAAATACCAAGTGACATATCGAGTTTGAAATAAGATAAATCTAGATTCTAATTTATGAGCAAACTCAAAATTTCAAAACTCCCCCATAATATGATAATTCTTTAAATCTCCCCCTTTTTATGATGTCTCCAAATAGACAAATGAGAGAAATAAATCAAGAAATCAAGTACCGGGGTGACACAAGGCATAAAATCACACCATGAATGAACATAAAACAACCAAATCGGTGATAGCGTAAAAGAATGGGTGTGATCAAAATTCGATAGGAAAATCAAAGCATACAAACATGACATATGTGCACGATGAATATTGGATATTCCTAACGAATGAACTCAAATGCTTCCTTTGGTGTAAAAGATTGGAAATATAAGACATTGACTATATCAAATCTACAAATCAAAGCTCAAAGTGATTTCTACACCAATAACGTCCGAAATGATTTTCATGCTTTTTCAGGACTTTCAAGGAAGTGCAAACCCATTTTTCAATCTCCAACCAAACTCCCTCAGATTTATATTTTGAATAGAGGATGTAAGGACATTTTTTTCCATTATCAATTTGTATGTCGTACGCCGTTACACCGTTGAAGAAACTCAAGATCGCATCTACATCAACGGATTCGAATATCAAAGCGTCTTCAACTGCGAGAATGAACTTGGTAAAATTTTGTTTTTACGTTCCTTAAAGTTCATATTTAGTATTGGGAATTTTTTATAAAATGTTTTTTATAAAAATAAGAAGTAAGTTTTTTAAAGCAAAATGAGGCTTTTAAAAGGATTTTATTTTTCTGGGAAAACCGGACCGATCCGCAACCGGACCGGTCTGCCTCTCAACCGGACCGATCCGCTTGTTGCAGATCCAGTATACCCTGGACCGATTGCGAACTGAAGAAGCGAAAATTTAAAAGAACCGATCCGCTTGACCGGACCGATCCGCCTCAGAACCGGACCGGTCCGACTGGGATAAATTCGGCCAGATTCGCTGCAGATTTTTTAGGCTCTAAGTTTTCCTATTTAAAGCCAACTTCGGGGAGTTATTTTTTAAGACTTTTAAAGACGATTTTCAGAGTCCTAAATACTCTAAGTCTTCACCTTTTTGATGTGCAAAACATCTTTTTGATTCACACAAAAATCCCAATTACTTTTGTGAATCTTTTGGAACCCTGGAACACAAGCTTTGCTACTGTTCATCTTTGTGGGGAGATCTTTGCAACCGAGGGCTGCGTGTCATTGTTGAGGGAGTCTCTACAAAGTTTCATGGCTGCGTGTCATTGAGGAGTGTTGCGGTTCTTCCTAGGTTGATTGGACTGAGGTTCATGTGGGTTCACTGCGTGTGGATTCATTGCTGCCCTCCTGGAAAGGGATATTTCCAGCCGCCGACTACAGAATCCGATACCTGAGGGTAATTCTTAGTCACTATATTTTCATTGTAATCCGATTGTAAGCCGTTTTCTTACAAATTATAGTGAAAATAAAAGGTTTTGCCCCTTTGGGGGATTTTTCCTGAAACTGTTTGTTTTTTATCCTGCATGCTATATTTTATTTGATAAATCATCTAGATGCATGTCTTAGGGTTTAACTAAAATTTGGGTTTAATTAAAAACTGGATTTTATTTGAGAAGTCGTAATATTTCCGCTGTAGCTGCTCTCTCAGATTCATAGATAATGAATCAATAAAATATGCAAATTTAACAAGATTATCAACATGGGCTGCAATGACAAAATCGAAATTTATCATCTCCACCACAGGATATCATTATTGTGTTGAACAATTCATCGTAATAGAACTGATTGACAACAAACAAGAGTTTACACAGGAGCTATCATGTCATTTTAGAGATGAAGTGATCAAATAATTTAGTTGATGAACAATCTACTTCTAATGAAAGATAAGAAAAATTATGTAAAGATCTTTTACCGTATAAGAATCTCGCTTTCTCAAGCTGCTATTCTTTATTTACAAATTACACACTACAAAAAACTCACTTCTAATGAAAAAAAAATAATATATATATACATACATATATATATATATATATATATATATATATATATTTATTTATATGTCGTTGTATCCTTGTCGTGTCCTAATTTTCTTAGGTTTATTGTGTCAGCGCATCCATGTTGTGCTGGGCACGACACCGGTATCCATGTTCGTACTTCATTGATTTTCACACACAACAAATAATGAGAGAAAACTCGATAAACATCAATGGTAGTTGAATATTATTCTTATACTGTATCTATAATTACATTTTGGCTTCATCCCTACATCTAAAAGTAATGTGTCTCCATTTACATCTAATTTGTATGTCAAACCCAAATATTTTTCGCTAACTAAATTATGATGACTCTCAGGGAAATGGATTCAAACCATTTGCAAGTAAAAAAATATCAAAAATAGGATATATTCATTCAAATACAGATGTAAATATGAACAAAGGACATATTTTAACATACCAGTGCAATAATAAAATTCCAGAAAGCCAATGGCTATGACAACATTTTCAATTCAAATCGATAATTGAACTAGAGTTAACCAAGCATAACTATCAAGAAGTTAAAATTAAAAACAATAAATAACACAAATACACATACACAAAGAATTGAAAAAATGAAAACAATAGAAAATCTGGAAAATGAAATATATGGTTTTGGAAATAGAAGCATTGTAAGTCCCCAAAATATAACTTCAACAAAAACTTTTGCTTTAGCGGAATTATGTTAAGGATGAATGTAAAATAATTTTCTCTTTTTGAAAAATTCTTTTTCAATTTTATCAAACCAAGTTGTGACACATATTAACTTAACCAGATTTTATCTTGTTTAACCCTAAGCATGCAACTAGTGATTAAAGCAAGTAAAATAAAGTAAAGCAATACTCACAACGCCGATGTACGAGAAAAAACCCAATCGGAAAAAAAAATCGGACCGCCCTGGCCAGACAATAACTATGATAATGGTTTTACAAAGTCAGATGGTAGTCTTATACAACTACTCGATCCCCATGAGACTTGACGCTCCTTTGATCTTCTACCAATATTTATTGTGCCCACGCTGAAAGTAACATTCTTCTATGATGCTCGACCACAACACGCGCCTCCATGAGTGTCTCGGTGTCCACCAATATGGAATGTATCGTTTACGATGTCTAAATCGTTATCCACTGAATTTTCATCGCAAAACCAACAATGGATCTTCAATAGGACCTCAAGCTTGGTGCCAACAAGATCACAAGAACATATGATAATGAAAAATTCGGATCTTGAAACTCTAAGGATGTTTCATTGTGAAAACACTTAGAAAACTTTGTGTAGAGACCTTTCTGTATCGTAAACTGTTTTTCGCATTGCACACACTTTGAGGAAACTGACAACGTATAATTATTTTAAGGTGGTGGAGTAATCTCCTTTGAGTGATATACTACGTCATTTGAACGACATCTGCACTCATTCGAACGACAACATTTGTCGTTTGAATGACGACACCCATATTAGAGTTTTGATACATCCAACTTTGAAAACAAAGTTTTTTCTTAAAACCAACTCTTATCCAACTATAATCCATCCTCATCTAATTAAAACAAACTGTAAACATTTAAAACACTTTTTAAAATACTTTCTTTTAAAAATAACATCCTTATTTTTGTAAAATAAAATTTCAAGTTTCATTAAAATTTTGCATTCATACCTTAGTGATCTCGGAAATGCAATTAAACTTTGAAGACGATAAATTCTCACCAATTAAACTTCTGCGTGATTAATTCCTTGTAACTTTGCCGCAATGTCTTCAATTAATCTTCGACAAGACATAGTCTCATAATGATCGGACAAAAAAATCTTCCTATGACTTAAACGTGTTTTGTTTCGAGAACATGTCAAAAAAACATTAAGACTAAATTGAAAATTTTGGTCCTTATAAATCTCCCCCTTTGACTATTTCAGGACAAAACCAATAGCGAAATGCTTAAGCCAGACCGTCAAGCCATATGACGCCTAAAATCCATCCCATAAACCCAAAAATAAAATTATATCATCAGTACAGGATAAGGACTCATAAATAATGGATCGACAAGCATGAAATTGTCTTTGAATGTCTGAATGTGATGTATACTTTAAAGTCTCGAATATCTTTAAGCATACCTACACACATGAAACATAAAAATACCAAGTGAAGTATGGAAGAACAAATGATATAAATCAATATGAAAGATCAAATACAAATCATTTGTTATGAGAACAAAACATGATACCAACATGTGCAAATATATAAATCAGGATATCAAGTCATATACATAAACCTCCCCCTACATCACAGACATCTCTCCCCCATTTTATCTCGATATAGACAATCTGGTGAAAAGATAAACAAATCAAGCATGTGATATACCAATTTGATTACGTAAACTTCTATTATGCTAGATAAACATGTAACAACCAACTAAATAGGATCAATTAATGTTAAATCAGTAGCTAGCAAACAAGGAATCACACCAAAATATATCAGTGTAAGCAGGGGTGATACACTAACCAATGCAGCAAAATATGTCAATGATTAAAGTAGAATGAATAAATAGAAACCCAATACGAAAATATGAATCAATATGAAACAGAAATCAACCAGAATCAAAATTGGTCAAACAAGTTGTCATTCGAATGAGCCAGGGATGTCGTTTGAATGATAAGCAGCATCTCTCGAATGAAAATAGATGTCATTTGAACGATAAAAACAAAATAATCAGAGTTTTCCCAGAAAATTAAACAACGTTGGCCAGTGAAGAAATTTTCTGAAAATTCTAACTAGAAGTTAAACTAAGAAAAAACTCAAAACAAACAAAAATGAGTAACATGCCAACATAGTATCGATGTGCCTCAACATGAACATGGAATGTATATGTGTGAACTAGAACAAATGAATCACAATTCCAAACATCGAAACGATCAAGAAGCTCTAGTCAATTGTAATTTATCATCAAACTTTATTATAGCCACATGTGACAAATTAGGTGTGAGCTTAAAGAAATAAACAAACGCCATGCACACGAATCCATAATTTTGACAATTCTACAAATAATAGCGTCATGACACGAATTTTCAACGTTAGGATTCTTTGTGCAAACTCGTTTAAACTTTTAATCCATCTAAACTACCTCAAATATTTCACATTTTCTTTTGAATTAACTAAATTAATTTGGACCATTTTTGACATATGATTCTTTTTATTGCCTTTTAATTTTTCGGGCTCTTTTAAACTGTGGCTTTCACGACGAGCCAATTTTATACTCTCGCAGCCCTTTCCTGTACACTCATCATATTTTCAATATAATCCTCACGGTAAACGTTTATTACATACACATCCCTCCTTAAGTCTACTTACGCATAGATGAAAAAAATCAGATAAGAGCAACTCACCAAACTCAAATTTGCAAGACTAGTCAAACATCCATATAAACTCGTGCATGTGTCCAATCATGGCATATACACAAAGTCGAATCAAAATGCATATCAACTTAAAAAAAACCAAAAAAATAATGGTTAAGATCATTCTAAGCATTGATAATAATGACCAAATGTCCTAGCCACATGGATAATGGAAGGAAGAGGGTCCAATCACACCAATATGCCACATTAAACATGTTACTCACGACATAAAAACAAAACCAAAAATATTTTTGGCTTTTTCAAAATATTTTAAAAAAACAAAATCTTTTTGTATTTTCCAAATAAGATGCAATAAATGAAAAATATAATGCAAATAGATAAACATGGTAATACACTCAACCTTTAGGTTTAGCATGGGAAGAATCAAGTGCAACCAAATGAGAACCATGGAGGTTTATTACTAAAGATACCAAATTCGACTTCCTAGGCCAAGTAGGTGTGTAACTACCCATAGGGGTGGGAGGAATTGAGGAAAATTTATTCCTAAACTTCTTAAACTTTCGAAGAGTATTCCTAAGGTTAGAGAAAAACTTTCTAAAGTGACCTTTCCTACCACAAAATGTGCAAGTGTAGCGATGGTATGGAAAGTGACCTATATGTGGACCTTTCCTAACGTTCCTATGTGGCTCTCTCACATGTGCAGGGGGGATGGAAACAACACGATCATCAAAGCCAATACCACCCCTATCTCTCTTAATTTGGATGGTGCCCAGCATCCTATCCATCTTCTCACTTTTAGCCTCCAAGTCAAACTTAACTCTTGACGATTATCTCAAACTTTCCTGTAACTCCTTAATCCTAGACTCAAGTAGACACCTAGACTCCTAAAACATTAGCACCTCCTTTTTCAAAACCTCCATAAAACCTCTAAAGGTATCTCTCTCTTTCCCAATGTACTCTAGCTTCTCCCTAAGCTTCTTCTCTCGTTCCCTAAGATTCTCAATTAACGCGTCATTATTTCGATGACGCGCTCTTTCAACTTAGCATGCAATTTCGAGTTAGCTTTTTAACCTTCACCGTCTCCTCAAACAACTCTCGAAATACAATTTGCAACTCTTCTACGTCGATCTCCTCATTCTCGCTCTCATCACCCTCACCCTCTCGAGAAGCACTCTCAACATCCTCGGAAGTGTCATGTACATGAGTATCTTCGGGGGAAGATATATTGTTATCGCGCTCATGACATGCCATAAAAGCAACAAACTTACGCTCAATGGGGGGATCCTCTCCCTCTTTCGGTTCACTATCACTTAAGGTGGCGTTGTATGCTATTCGTTTCTTGCCCTCTTTCTTAAGTCTAGTGGGACACTCAGCTACTTTGTGACCATACCCCTCACACCTGAAACACCTATCAAACTAATCTCTCTTAGGTTTCTCATTGTTATCCTTAGGTGTGTATTCTCCTTTGTTCTTGAATTTCTCAAACTTTTTGGCATCTTTCGATTACTTATGAATTTGAAGAAACTTCTTGAACTTTCTTACCAACAAGACGACATCCTCAAAGGCGGAGTCAGAATCATCATTCAAAACTTTAGTTTCCTCCTTCAGGGCTTTCAAAGAAATGCCTTTTTCTTTCTTTGGCACTTCCTTGGAGGTAAACATATCGAGTTCAAAGGTTTGAAGGTCACCTACGATCTCCACCAGTTTCAACGAGTTAAGCATACCAAAGGAATTCATAACTGTCACTTTTGCATCAAACCTACTCGGCAACGATCTCAAAATTTTCTTAATTACTCGATTATAGGGAATCTTCTCACCTAGGTTAAACGATATGTTAACAATAGTGGAAAACCTAGTGTAAAACTCATCAAACATCTCACTTTTTAACATCTTAATCGTCTCAAACTGTGTAGTGATATCTTGTAACTTAGACACCCTAACCGTGCTCGTGCCCTCGTGAGTGAGTGCTAGTGTATCCTAATCTTTCGAAGTTTCACAAGTCATGATACGATTATAGTCTTTATATGTGACATGTGAGGAAATAATGTGCAAACCTTTAGAGTTATACTGGTCAACCCTATGTTCAGTCTCAGTCCATGGCTCAACGGGTTTCAAACTACTGACCTCACCCTCTCGTGTGATAGGTGGTGTCCAACCTTTTTCAATAGCTAATCAGACACGCTCATCAATGGATTTTAAAGCATTTTCATTCGCGTTTTCCAAATAAGCATAATTAGTTCCATAAAAAACAGGAGTGCAAAAACTATTATAATTTAAAAAATCCATCCTTACAAGCTACAGGAATCAAACACAATAAAAAAGTATTTCTAGCTCTGATACCAATTTGTAGGTCCCCAAAATATAACTTTCAACAAAAACTTTTGCTTGAGCGGAATTATATTAAGGATGAATGCAAACCAACTTTCTCTTTTTGAAAAATTCCTTTTCAATTCTATCAAATCAAGTTGTGACACAGATTAACTTAACCAGATTTTATCTTGTTTAACCCTAAGCATGCAACTAGTGATTAAAGCAAGTAAAATGTATTAAATAAATATTCACAATGACGATGTACAAGGAAAAACCTAATTGAAAAAAAACCTTGGACGACCCAGGCTAAACAATCACTATAACAATAGTTTTACAAAGTCATACGGTAGTCTTATATAACGACTCGATCCCCACGAGACTTAACAATCATATGATCTTATACCAATCTTCACAGTGCCCACGCCGAAAATAACCTTGTTCTATGATGCTCATCCACAACACGCGCCTCCACGAGTGTCTCGGTGTCCACCGATGTGGCATGCATTGTCTACGATGTTGAAACCAATATCCGTCGAATCTTCATCGCAAAACCAGCAATGAATCTTCAATAGAACCTCAAACTTGGTGCCAACAAGATCACAAGAACATATGATAATGAAAATCTCGTATATTAAAACTCTAAGAATGTTTTATTGTGAAAACACTTAGAAAACTTTGTGCAGAAACCTTTCTGTATCGTAAACTATTTTTCGCACTGAACACACTTTGAGGAAATTGAACACGCCTATTTATAATTATTTTAAGGTGGTGGAGGAATCTCGTTCGAGTGAGATACTGCGTCATTCGAAAACATCAACACTCGTTCGAACGATGACGTTTGTCGTTTGAACGACATCGCCCAGATTAGAGTTTTGATACATCCGACTTTGAAAGAAGAGTTTTTCTTAAAATCAACTCTTATCCAACTCTAATTTGTCCTCATCTGATTAAAACAAAGTGTAAACATTTAGAACACTTTTTAAAACATTTTAAAAACATTTTCTTTTAAAAATAAAATCCTTATTTTTGTAAAATAAAATTTTGAGTTTCATTAACATTATGCATTCATACCTGAGTGATCTCGAAAATACAATTAAACTTTGAAGACGATAAATTCGCACCAATTGAACTTCGGCATGATTAATTCCCTATAGCTTAAACGCAATGTCTTCAATTAATCTTCAAAAAGTCATAGTCTCATAGTGATTGGACAATAAAAATCTACCTATGCCTCAAATGTGTTTTGTTCCGAGAATAAGTCAAAACAACATAAAGACTCAATTGGAAATTTGATCCTTATAAGCATGTTCATGTAAACAAAAATAATTGGAATCAATATATAATTATGAGAGGACCAATTCAACGAAAATGATCTCATGACTTCAAACACATATTTAGATGATGACCACTTCACAAACCCTAACTATTACTATATTTCTTACCGAGTAAAAAAGAGACTCATAAATTTGGGAGACTTGTAGAGCTCTAGGGAAAATCACTGATCAGCGATACCACACCCCACTGACGAGGCTAACCTGATACCCCTTATAGTCAAGCACACACACACACACACACACACACACATATATATATATATATATATATATATATATATATATATATATATATATAGAGAGAGAGAGAGAGAGAGAGAAGGGGGAAGAGCTTTCATGCGAGTATAGTGGAAGAGGTAGACAGAAAAAAGGTTAATAAAGGTTTTAAGGGGAAATGAAATTTGGGGACTGGATGGAACCATGTAAATGAAGTGGAAAAAAAATTAACACGTCCTTAAAAGGTTTAAGGAACCAATTTTTAAGTGACAACAAATTAACCCGCTCCTTATGAACCCCTTTTTATGTAAGATTTGGGACGGATGAGCCTTGTCATCCCTAATAACACACACACACACACATATATATATATATATATATATATATATATATATATATATATATATATATATATATATATATATATATATATATAAGGAGCAATTGTGTTTTTACTGTTCATACGTTTGAAAGACATTTAACGATTTAGATCGAAGCTAACAAGGTTATAATGAAGGGTTGAGATTGTGTAAAACCCTTCTTAGTTTACATTACCTAATTTACCCCTCTATCATTTGAGTTCCCCCTATTTTCCTACACTAAAATTTATCTCCCCCTCTTCCTAAAAATTCAAAAAAAGGGTAGAATAGTATTTCTTCAATTTAGAAGGACGAGGCATGTCCTGAAAAGTATTGGTTAGGAACACTTTTTCTCCTCTATTACATGCTATATCTTTTTCTCTGACAATAACTCTTATTTGGTTTGAGAGATCCCATTTATGTCTCTTCACTCATTATCCCTTCAAGCTTAAGCTCTCTCTCTCTCTCTCTATTCAGTATATATGGTTCAAAAAACACTAATCCGGTGTATTTTAAATTACAAATCTGGTTTCACACTGGGTTTTAGGTAAAGATTTTTGGGATCTAAAGTAGGAGTTCTCTTATAGTCGAACCCAGATAGATACATTGACAATTTTTATTTAGTTATTTCAATTAATAAGACTGCTTTTGTTCATTTTTTGTTTTCTTTTCAGGTCTCCCTGATAGACAAAAGTATTGGCCAGTATTTATAATGGAATTTATGGTGGTGAATGGGAACTAAATTTTTCTGAATGTGAACTAATTATTTTCTTTTTGTTTTTTTCTCCAAATCTTCACTTCACACCATCCGCTCCATATCTTCACTTTCTCCACACCATCAGCTGAAGTTACCTGACGACTGAGTTATCCATTCTACTCCTCACGCTGAGTTTATTTATATTATTTTTTTTAAACTGATGTTGTTAAAATATGAGTTTGTTCTCGGTGAATTTTTTAACTGATGTTATTAAAATATGAGTTAGCCATTCTACCTGAGTTTGTTTGTTGTCATTCTCAACTGGTAAGTGAAGACCCTATCAAGATCATGGTCCAAAAATAATCCATGTTGAATAAAGAAAAGTAGGTTGAATCTGGCCAAAATCGGAGACGAATCTGGGTTTCCAAAAACTGACCAACCAAAACAAATCTAGGTTTCCAAAAACAAAAATGATGACGAATATGGGTTTCCAAAAATGAATCTAGGGTGAGTGAGGTTGAAGATGGTAGGGGGAGATGAATAAGAAGTAGAGCAGATCGATAGGAAAATAAAATAGACTAGATAAAAACTGACCACCATCCCGGCGAATCTTCATCATTGTCATAAAGGGATGAAAAATCAAAGGTCATTTTATAGCCCCGGTGGTACATATGCCATGTTCCCTGGTAAGGATTCCAGCAGACCCTCCTCTCACCTGTTTTAATATTTATAACCTCCTTTTCATTGGCCCTTGATGTTCACAGATCTTGTGAGTTGTTTATCATCGTTCAACATATATTATAATTATATAAATATATAAACATGTATATGTATGTATCATGTGTTAACTATATATGTGTTAGCTATATATATATATATATATATATATATATATATATATATATATATATAGGTTTGGTGGATATTTTCCTACCATTTTAAGTAGTATTCTCTCTTGGATCAAATTTTCAAAGTCTTTAAATGCTATTGGTTTCAGGTAACATTCACAAAATTAAATCTTTCTCATTCATTTAGCGTTTCCATTTATCTTTTTGAAGGTTACCCGTTTTATATGGTTTATATATACGCATGTTTATCTTAAGAATGAATGCGTCCATTGTGTTAATCGTTTCAAAGTTTCTATTATGTTGTTAAACTTTGAAGATTTTGCGATTATTTGTTGATGGGTTCTTTATAAGATCATGAAGATTTTCTCCTTTAAGATTATAAATTCGAGTTTATTATATGCGTGTGTTCTGTTTCCCTATCCTATTTTCTTCAGGAGACTGATTTTTATATTGGAAATTTGTGTTTATGGGATGTTTATTTCGATGGTTTTACTTGCTGTAAAAAGTTTTGTAATTTTAGGAATTGAGAGAATTTTACCCACCCAATTATCTCTAAGGCCCAATCTTTCATTTTTTTCTTCTAGATTATATTTCCTTTTTTTCAATGGTATTGATTATTGGTCAATGTTCTTATTGAAACAGGTTAATTTTGGGATAACTTAACCATTAGTCTACAAATGTTAAGAACTCAAGGAAGACCAAACAGAGCTGTCTCTTCTGGATGTAAGCTCTATTATTTTTTTAATACGCATAGATCAAGGTTACCAATATGATTAAATTGCAAAGGTTTTTTCTGGGGTAAATCCACATACGCACAAGACATGGTACAATATATCTTTAAAAATTTTGTATTACACGGATATATATTAAAAATTTATTCCACCTATGGAATAAAGTAAATCCCTCACACGATTCCATCGAAACTCTCCCTACTTCTCTCTCTCACCTTGCTTGACATTTATCACTTTTGGTTTCTCTTTTATTTTAGGTTTTTGTAGGTTCTTCATGTAAGATAGCTAATATATTTTCTTTGGTTTCAACTATTTTATTTATTATTTATTTACAGTTATCCTCACTAATTAATTTTTTTCCATAACCGAGGATAGTTTGAATGTGTTCCGTTGGAACACTTTAATCTGGGGTTTCTTTTTTTACAATGATCTACAATGTTTTTTCTATATGTACTGTGTTGTCCTTTTGGCTAATACTGGGATATTTTAATTTCTTTTCGTAGCTACTGAGTATTGTTATGCAGGAGTGAAGAAGGAATCATTTTCGGTGTAGGTTTAATGTTTGAAAGATGAAGATATTGATATATGAAGAGTTTGTATTAATGTTATTTATTTGATTCTTTCAGATGGGTTTATCAAATGTAAGTTAGTTTTTTAATATGTAAATATATTGTAGTTTGTTTTTGAGAAATCTTTTTAGAATAATAACTGACAAGGTAAAGATTGGCACATGGCTCAAGGCATGTCACGTAGCCACCATTTGTCAATGTAAAAGTTTGGAAGCTAATTTATGCACATGGCTCAAGGTAAAAAGTAAATAAATTACTTATTCTCTCAAAATGTGGGCACATGGCTCAAGGCTATAAGAGGCGTGAAGAACACCTACAGGTTTCTATTATTTTACACATGATTTTTCGGATAATATTTTTTAAAAGACTTCAAAATGTGATCATTATTATTGATTTATAGTATAAAATGAAGTAACATATTTTTAAAAGAACTATTATAATTCCATACATATATTTTCGCCTGAAAATATCAATTTTCCTTTTGATCTATTTTATTTTAAGTTTTTAATTGAAATTATCACTTAAACAATGTGAATACTAATTTTTCGTTATCAATACAATTCTGATATTATAATTCCATACAAATACTAAGTTGTTAATATTAATTTAGTACAAAAAAATGTGAATACTATTTTTGTTATTTTGTAATAGTAATGACCATTTAATAATGAAAGCCTTTTTTATTAATGAAAACTATTTTTAAATAAATGTTAAATAATGAAAGTTTTTTTATTAGCGTCCATTTCTTTTATAACATATTTTTTTAAGGTTTATGGTGATTGACCCAGTTTGTATTTATGTTTGGGATTGCCCCATGTTCTCACAATATTTTGATCTATTTAAAATACAAACTCCTTTATATCATAAACACAAGTCAAAATTTGTAACGAACGTAACATTTTCATGAAAGTAAATCTAGATATATATACATCTTCAAAAATGTTAATATCGAATCAATGTGCTGATTTTACTTTCGTGTGGGAAATTCCCAACTACTTAATAGTGATTAAAACTAATAAATTTGTGAAATAATAAATTACTAAACTAATTTTATCGTGTCATTTGCCCAAATTTTTTAAATTATCAGTATTGGTGAATTGTCTCATAAATAAAGGAATTATTGCTCAATTTTATGTTTTAAACTAATAGTTCCGTACCATAGGTTATTTCATATATATATATATATATATAGAGAGAGAGAGAGAGAGAGAGGATGGATATTTTGTCCATCCTAAATAATTAGTTTAAGGAAGGCAACTCAAACCCGTCCTTAATATACTAGTCATAACGTGCCATTTTTTAGTAATGGGAGTTGGTTGAACTTGGATGGGATGTTTCAGTTGTTTTTCTACACTGTATGTAGTAATTTCCAAAGTTCGAACTGAAGCTTTGAACATAATCCCTTCAAGTTTCCATATAAGGCATTGACTTCTTCTAGTGTCATCAAGATAGGAACATCCTTAGCTAGAGGATTGATCTCTGCCTCATGAGGTGATTCCATAAATAGTGAAACATTTGGACTTGGAACATCTTCGAGATCTAGTGGAATGGAATATGACTTTAGGAAATTCCCTGAAGGATTGGAATCATCCATGCGCTATTTTCCTTTGAGATTTGAGAAACTAGTTGTCTCATCTTAGGATATAGGAATGGGGATCGAAGAATTAATAGTCTTTGGGATTATTTCTTTCTCAACAACTGGGTTCAAAGTTAGGATAGTTATAGGATAAGGAACATAAACTTGATCTTTTATTTCCTCATCAATAAGAGATACTGGAGGAGGTGTCATAAGATTTCTTACCAAATAATTTCACTACATCATATTAAGCGGATGTTCACGACCAAAGTCCCTGACCAGGTCAGTGGATCACGACCAAGGGTTGTTGACCATTTCTAGCGTGTCCAATTTCGTGGGTCACGTCCCAAAACACTAACCAAACGAAGGGTCATGAATCTAATTGGTTATGTTAGATGCTCGCGGACTATGGTCGTGACCCACACATAGAGGTGTCATGGCACCAAAGTTAATGACCCATCCTTTAATATATGATTTTGGTCATGGTCTTAGTCATGACTCAACTCCGTGACCCCCCCTTCGGAATACGAAAATGATCACGATCCTGGTCACGGCTCAAGTTCATGACCCGTACTTTGGAATATGAAAATGGTCACATTTACAGTCAAGTTTCTAGTTCATGACCCATCCATTAGAATATCAAAATGGTCACGACTTTGATCACGGCTCAAGTTCGTGACCCATACTCTGACATCAAACAAATAATCACAGCCCAGGGTCCTAACCCTTTTACGTGTGAGAATAAAATATAGTCATGGACTTTGGCCATGACCACTTTGAACCATAATAAAAAAAAAAACTATGGTTGTGCTCTCAAAACAGGGGTCCTGTGACCACACGGTCAGTTCCTATACGTTACATTGGTCCCGTGAGAGGCGTTGCCACTGCTCACGGGGCCATTTGGGAGGTGCTTCGGGTTTCTCCCTCCAACACCATGTTTTCTAGACTAAGTGAAGATATTCTCAAATCTTCATCTTTCTCTCAAATCGAGGGTACCGTGACCACATGGTCAGTTCCTTCGAGTTACATTGGTCACGTGTTAGGTGTTGGGGACATTCACTGGGTAGTTTGGGGGCTATTTCGGGGTTTCGTCCTCCAACGCCATGTTTTCAAGCCTAAGTACAGATATTCTCAAATTATCGCGTGCTCTCAAATCGGGGAGCCCATGATCATACGATCAGTGCCTATGAGTTGTGTTGGTCCCGTGTGAGGTGTTGGCATCCCTCACGAGACCGTTTGGGTGGTGTTTTAGGTTTTCTCCCTTTAACGCCATATTTTTAAGCCAGAGTGAAGATATTCATAAATTATCATCATGATCTTAAATCAGGAGTCCTGTGATCACGCGGTCAATTCTTACGAGTTACATTGTTCCCGTGCGAGGTGTTGGGGATGCACACATGACCGTTTGGGGGGTGTTTTGGGTTTTTTCCCTCTAACTCCATGTTTTGAAGCTTAAGTGTAGATATTCGCAAATTATCAAAGTGCTCTCAAATCGGGGGTCCCTTGACCACGCGGTCAGTTCGTATGAGTTATACTGGCACCCTACGAGGTGATAAGGATGCTCACGGGGCCGTTTGGGGGTGTTTGGGGCTTTCTCCCTCCAATGAGATGTTTTCAAGCCTAGGTATACATATTTTGAAATTATCATCGTGCTCTTAAATCGGGGGTCCTGTAATCACGTGGTCAGTTCCTACGAGTTATATTGGTCCCGTGCGAGGTGTTGGCACCACTCACGAGGACGTTTGGGAGGTGTTTCGAGGTTTATCCCTCCAACACCATGTTTTCAAGCCTAAGTTCATATATTCTCAAATTATCATCGTGCTCTCAAACCGGGGGTCCCGTGAACACGTGAACAGTTCTTATAAGTTACATTGGTCCAGTGCGAGGTGTTCGGGACACTCACGGGGCTTTTTGTGAGCTGTTTTGGGGTTTAGCCCTCCAACACCGTGTTTTCAAGCCTAAGTGTTGATATTCTCAAATTATTATTGTGCTCTCAAACTAGGGGTCCCGTGACCACGCGATCAGTTTCTACGAGTTACATCGATCTCATGCAAGTTGTTGGCATTGCTCACGCGGCTAGTTAGGGGGTGTTTCAAGAATTTTCCCTCAAACGCCATGTTTTCAAGGATAAGTGCAGATATTATAAATTTATCATCGTGCTTTCAAATCGGGGGTCTCGTGACCTCACGGTCAGTTCCTGTGAGATACATTGGTCCCGTACGAGGTGTTGGCACCATTTATGGGAACATTTTGGGGGGTGTTTTGGGGATTTCTCCCTCCTATGCCATGTATTCAAAACTAAGTGAATAAATTCTCAAATTATGGTTGTGCTCTCAAACTGGGGGTCACGTCACCACACGATAAGTTCCGACGAGTTACATTGGTCCCGTACGAGGTGTTGAGGACACTCACGGGGACGTTTAGGGGGGGGGGGGTTCGAGGTTTCTTCCTCCAACATCATGTTTTCAATCCTAAGTGCCGATATTCTCAAAATATCACCGTTCTCTCAAACTGGGGGTTCCGTGACCACGCAGTCAGTTCCTATGAGTTACATTAGTCCCGTGTGAGGTGGTGGCATCGCTCAAGGCCTCGTTGGGGGAGGTGTTTGGGGTTTCCCCCTCCAACTCCATTTTTCAAGCCTAAATGCAGATATTATCAAATTGTCATCATGATCTCAAACCCGAGTGTACCCTTGACCATGTGGTAAGTTCCTACGAGTTACATTGGTCCCATGTGAGGTGTTAACACCGCTCACGGGGCTGTTTTGTGGGTATTTCAGGGTTTTTCCCTACAACGCCATGTTTTAAAGCCTAAGTGTGGATATTCTCAAATTATTTCACTGCTCTCAAATTGAGGGTCTCGTGACCATGCGATCAGTTAGTACGAGTTACATTGGTTCCGTGCGAGGTGTTTGGGATGCTCACGGGGCCGTTTGGGGGGTGTTTTGGGATTTCGCCCTCTAACGCCATGTTTTCAAACCTATGTAAAAATATCCTTAAATTATCATGTGCTCTCAAACTAGGGATCTCGTGATCATGCGGACAGTTCCTTTGAGTTACATTGGTCCCGTGCGAGGTGTTGGCATCACTAACAGGGCGGTTTGGGGGGTGTTTCGGGATTTTTCGCACCAACGCCATGTTTTCAAGCCTAAGTGCAGATATTCTCAAATTATCATAGTGCTCTCAAATCGGGGGTCCCTTGATCACGCGATTAGTTCCTACGAGTTACATTAGTCCCATGAAAGTTGTTGGGGATGCTCACATGACCGTTTGGGGGGTGCTTCAGGGTTTTTCCCTCCAACACCTTGTTTTGAAGCTTAAGTGTAGATATATCAAATTATCACCATTCTCTAAAACTGGGGGTCTTGTGACCATGCAGTCAGTTCTTATATGTTACATTGGTCTTGTTCGAGGTGATGGGAATGCTCACAGGGTCGTTTGGGCATGCTTTTGGGTTTTGCCCACCAATGTCATGTTTTCAAGCTTAAATATCGATATTCTTAAATTATCTTCATGCTCTCAAACCGGGGGTCCCATGACCATGCGGTAAGTTCCTATAAGTTACTGATCCCATGCGAGGAGTTGGGGATGCTCATAAGGCCACTTGTAGAGTGTTTTAAGGTTTCTCCCTCCAACTCCATGTTTTCAAGACAAAGTGAAGATATTCTTAAATTTTTGTCGTACTCTCAAATCGGGGGTCCCATGACCACGCGGTCAGTTCCTACGAGGTGCATTGGTCTCATGAGAGGTGTTAGCTTTGCTCACCGGGTCATTTAGGGGGTGTTTCGAGGTTTCGCCCTCCAACGCCATATTTTCAAAGATAAGTGCATATATTCTAAAATTATCACCATGATTTCAAACTGGGTGTCCCGTGACCACGAGGTCAGTTCTTACAAGTTGTACTGTTCCCGTTCAAGGTGTTAGCACCATTCATGAGGACATTTTGGGGGTTTTCTAGGGTTTCTCCTTACAACGCCATGTATTCAAGCCTAAGTGCATATATTCTTAAATTATTGATCGTGCTCTAAAATAAGGGGTCTCATCACCACATGGTTAGTTCCTACGACTTACATTGGTCCCGTGCAAGATGTAGAGGACGCTCACTAGACCATTTGGGGGTGTTTCCGGGTTTCTCCCTCCAAAGCCATATTTTCAAGCCTAAGTTTTGATTTTCTCAAATTATCACTATGCTCTTTAATTGGGTGGTCCCGTGACCATGTGAATAGTTCCTATGAGTTACATGGGTCCCGTGTGAGGTGGTGGGACAGCTCACGGGGCCGTTGGGGGGTGTTTGGGGGTTTAGCCTCTAACGCCATGTTTTCATGCCTAACTGCAGATATTCTTAAATTATCACTGTTCTCTCAAATCGTGGGCACCCTTGACCACGTGATCAGTTCCTATGAGTTACATTGGTCCCTTGCAAGGTGTTGGGACGCTCAAGGGGCCGTTTGGGGGGTGTTTTTGGGTTTTTCCCTCCGACGCCAGTTTTTCAAGCCCAAATGTAGATATTCTCAAATTATCACCGTGCTCTTAAAACAGGGGTCCCGTGATCACATGGACAGTTCCTACAAGTTCCATTGTTCTCGTGTGAGGTGTTGGGGATGCTCACGAGACTCTTTGTGGGTGTGTTTTAGGGTTTCATCCTTCAACGTCATGTTTTCAAGCCTAAGTACGGATATTCTCAAATTATTGTCGTGCTCTCAAATCGAGGGTCTCGTGATCACACAATCAGTTTCTACGAGTTACATTGGTGTCGTACGAGGTGTTGGCATTTCTCACAGGACCATTTAAGGGGTGTTTGGGGGTTTTTCCCTCCAACGTCATGTTTTCAAGGCTAAGTGCAGATATTCTAAAATTATCATCATGATTTAAAACAGAGGGTATCCTGACCACGCGATCAGTTCCTATGAGTTACATTGGTCCTATGCGAGGTGTTGGCACCAATCACGGGGACGTTTTGGGGGAGTTTTGGGGTTTTCCCTCCAATGCCATATATTCAAGACTAAGTGAAGATATTCTCAAATTATGGGTCGGCTCTCAAATGGGGGGGTCTCATCATCACGCGGTAAGTTCCTGCGAGTAACATTTGTTCCATGCGAGGTGTTGAGGACACTCACGTGGACGTTTGGGGGGGGGTCGGGGTTTAGACCTTCAACGCCATGTGTTTTAAGACTAAGTGAAGATATTCTCAAGTTATCACCATTATCTCAAAACGGGGGTCCCGTGACCAAGTAACTAGTTCCTACGAGTTACATTGGTCCCATACGAGTTGTTGGCGTCGCTCACGGGGCAGTTGGGGGTGTTTTGGGGTTTTGCCCTCCAACTCCATATTTTTAAGCCTAAGTGAATATATTCTCAAATTATCATCGTGATCTCAAACCGGTGGTGGCCTTGACCATGTGGTCAGTTCCTACGAGTTACATTGGTCCCTTACGAGGTGTTCGGAATGCTCAAGGGGTCGTTAGGTGGGTGTTTTGGGGTTTTTCCCTCCAATGCTAGTTTTTTAAGAATAAGTCCAGATATTCTCAAATTATCACCGTGCTCTAAAATCGGGGGTCCCGTCACCATGCGATCAGTTCCTACGAGTTACATTGGTCTCATGTAAGGTGTTAGCGCCACTCACGGGGCCGTTTATTGGGTATTTTAGGGTTTTTCCTTCACACGCCATGTTTTAAGTGCGAATATTCTCAAATTATTATCGTGCTCTCAAACTGAGGGTCTCGTGACATGGCAATAAGTTCCTACGAGTTACATTCGTCTCATGGGAGGTGTTGGGGATGGGAACGGGGCCATTTGGGGAGTGTTTTGGGGGTTTTCCCTCCAATGCCATGTTTTCAAGCCTAAGTACATATATTCCCAAATTATCGTGAGCTCTCAAATTGGGGGTCCCGTGATCATACAGACAGTTCCTACGAGTTACATTGGTCCTGTGCGAGGTATTGGCATCACTCATGGGGTCGTTTGGGGGGTGTTTCGGGGTTTCTCTCTCCAACGTCATATTTTCAAACCTAAGTGTAGATATTCTCAAATTATTATCGTGATCTCAAATTGAGGGTCCCGTGATCACGCGATTAGTTCCTACGTGTTGCATTGGTCCCATGCGAAGTGTCGGGATGCTCACAAGACCGTTTGGGGGGTGTTTTGGGGTTTTGTCCTCCAAGGCCATGTTTTGAAGCTTAAGTGTTGATATATCAAATTATCAGCGTTCTCTCAAATTGGCGGTCCTGGGACATCACGATCAGTTCTTATGAGTGATATTGGACCTGTGCGAGGTGATGGGGATGCTCACGGGACCGTTTTGGTAGTGTTTTGGGGTTTCGCCCTCCAAAGTCATATTTTCATGCCTAAATACAAATAATCTCAAATTATCATTGTGCTCTCAAATCGGGGGTCTTATCATCACGTGGTCTGTTCCTATGAGTTACATTGGTTCCGTGCGAGGTGTTGGTGCCGCTCACGAGGATGTTTGGGAGGTGTTTCGAAGTTTTTCCCTCTAACACCATGTTTTTAAGCCTAAGTGCGAATATTTTCAAATTATCATCGTGATCTCAAACCGAGGGTCCTGTGACCACGCGATCAGTTCCTACGAGTTATAGTAGTCCCGTGCGAGGTGTTGGGGAGCTCACGGGGTCGTTTGTGGGATGTTTTGGGGTTCACCCACCAACACCATATTTTTAAGCCTAAGCGCCGATATTCTCAAGTTATTGTCATGCTCTCAAATCGGGGGTCCCGTGACCATGTAGTCAGTTCTTACAAGGTACATTGGTCTCGTGCGAGGTGTTAGGGATGCTTACGGGGCCATCTACTGGGTGTTTCAAGGTTTCGCCCTCCAATGTCATGTTTTCGAGGCAAAATGCAGATATTCTAAAATTATCATCATGCTTTCAAACCGGGGGTCCCGTGACCATGCGTTAAGGTTCCTATGAGTTTCACTGGTCCCCTGTGAGGTGTTGGCACCATTCACGAGGACATGTGGGGGGTGTTCTGGGGTTTCTCCCTCCAACTCCATATATTCAAGCCTATGTGAAGATATTCTCAAATTACCGCCATGCTCTCAAATTGGGTATCCCGTGATCACGTTGTCCATTCCTACGAGTTACATTGGTCCCGTGCGAGGTGTTCGTGCTTCTTACGAGGCCGTTTGGGGGTGTTTTGGGGTTTTCCGCTCCAATACCATGTTTTGAAGCTGAAGTGTAGATATATCAAATTATCACCATTCTCTCAAACTGGGCATCTCGTGACCATGCGGTATGTTCCAATGAGTTACATTGGTCCTGTGAGAGGCGATGGGGATGCTCACAAGGCCGTTTGTCAATGTTTTTGAGTTTCTCCCTCCAACGGTATGTTTTCAAGCCTAAATACAAATATTCTCAAATTATCGTCATGCTCTTAAATCGGGGGTCATGTGTTCACATGGTCAGTTCCTAGGAGTTACATTGATCCAGTGCGAGGTGTTGGTGCGACTCATGGGGACGTTTGGGGTGTTTTGGGATTTCGTCCTCCAATGCCATGTTTTTAAGCCTAAGTGCGAATATTTTTAAATTATCATTATGCTTTCAAACCAAGGGTCCTGTGACCATACGGGAAATTCTTACAAGTTACATTGGTCCCGCGCGAGGTGTTGGGGATGCTCATGGGGCTATTTGTGGTGTATTTTGGGGTTTCACCCTCCAACGCAATGTTTTCAATCCTAAGCACCAATATTCCTAAATTACTTTCATGCTCTCAAACTGAGGGTCCTGTGACTATGCAGTTAGTTCCTACGAGGTACATTAGTCACGTGCGAGGTGTTGGTGTTACTTACGGGGCCATTTAGGGGGTGTTTCGAGGTTTTGCCCTCCAACGCCATGTTTTCAAGGCTATGTACATATTTTACATTATCAACGTGCTTTCAAACCGGGGGTCCCGTGACCACACGGTCAGTTCCTAAGAGTTACACTAGTCCCGTGCGAGGCTTTAGCACCATTCACGGGGACGTTTCGGGGTGTTCTAGGGTTTCTCCCTCCAACGCCATGTATTCAAGCCTAAGTGGAGATATTTTTAAATTAGCGTCATGCTCCGTGGTCAGTTCCTACGAGTTACATTGGTCCCGTGCGAGGTGTTAAGGATGCTCACAAGGCTATTTGGGCATGTTTTGATCCTTTTCCATCCAATGCCATGTTTTCAAGCCAACGTGCAAATATTATCAAATTATCTTTTTTCTCTCAAATTGGGGGTCCCATGACTGCACGATTAGATCCTATGAGTTACATTGGTCCTGTACGAGGTATTGGTGCCATTCACAGGGCCGTTTACGTTTCGAGGTTTTGCCTTTTAGCACCATGTTTTCAAGCCTGAGTGGAGATATTCTCAAATTATCGGTGTACTATCAAACTGTGGGTCCCGTGACCACGCGATCAGTTTCTATGAGTCACATTGGTCCAGTGTGAGGTGTTGGGGATGCTCACGGGGCCGTTTGTGGGTGTTTTGGTGTTTTACGCTTCAAGACCTTGTTTTTAAGCCTAAGTGTAGATATTCTCAAATTATCATTGTACTCTAAAATTGGTAGTCCTGTGAACACGCGATCAGATCCTATGAGTTACATTGGTCGGATGTGAGGTGTTGACGTTGCTCACGGGGCCGTTTGGGGATGTTTCAGGGTTTCTCCCTCCAACGACATTTATTCAAGCCTGAGTGCAGATATTCTCAAATTATCGTTGTGCTCAAGGTCAGTTCCTATGAGTTACATTGGTCACACGCAAGGTGTTGGCCACGCTCACGGGGCCATTTGGGTTTCACCGTCCAACGTCATGTTTTCAAGACTAAGTGAAGATATTCTTAAATTATCTTCGTGCTCTCAAATCGGGGGTCTCATGACCACACGGTCAGTTCCTATGAGTTACATTGGTCCTGTGCGAGGTGTTAGGGATGCTCACGGGGCCGGGGTGTTTTGGGGTTTCGACCTCCAACGCCATGCTTTTTAAGCTTAAGTGAAGATATTATCAAATTATTATTGTGATCTTAAACTGGGCATCCCGTGACCATGTGGTCAGTTCCTATGAGTTAAATTTGTCCCGTGCGAGGTATTGACGTTGTTCACAGGACCATTTAGGGGGGGTTTCTAGGTTTCTCCATTTTATGCCATATTTTATATGCTTAGTGCAGATATTCTCAAATTACTGCCATGCTCTCAAATCAGGGATGCTGTGACCACGCGATCATATCTTATGAGTTACCTTTGTACCTTGCGAGGTGTTGAGGATGCTCAAGGGGTCGTTTTGGGGGTGTTTTGGGGTTTCTCCCTCCAACGCCAGTTTTTTAAGCTAAGTGTAAATATTCTCAAATTCTCACCATGCTCACAAATCGAGGGTCTCGAGACCACATGGCTAGTTTGTACGAGTGACATTGGACCCGTGTGAGGTATTGGCACCGCTCACGGGGCCATTTTCTAGATATTTCAAGGTTTTCCCCCCCAAGGGCATGTTTTCAAGCTTTAGTGCATATATTGTCAAATTACTATCGTGCTCTCCAATCGGGGGTCCCATGACCATGCGATAAGTTCCTATGAGTAACATTGGTCTCGTGCGAGGTGCTGGCATCGCTCACGGGGTCATCGGGAGGTGTTTCAGGGTTTCTCCCTCCAATACTATGTTTTCAAGACTAAGTGCAGATATTCTCAAATTATCATCATGCTCTCGAAAGGGGGGTCCCATGACAACGTGGTCAGTTCCTACGATTTACATTAGTCCCATGCGAGGTGTTAGGGATATTCACGGGGCCGTTTGTGGGGTGTTTTGGGGTTTCTCCCTCCAACGCCATGCTTTCAAACCTACGTGAAGATATTATCAAATTATTGTCGTGATCTCAAACTGGGGGCCTCGTGACCACATGGTCAGTTATATTTAGTTACATTGGTCCCATGTGAGGTGTTGACTTTGTTCACGGGGCCATTTTGAGGGTGTTTCTGGGTTTCTCCATTATATACCATGTTTTTTCTATTTTAAGCGTATATATTCTGAAATTATCGTCATGCTCTCGAATTGGGGGTACCGTGACCACACGATCAGTTCCTAAGAGTTACATTGATCCCTTGCGAGGTGTTGGGGATGCATAAGGGGTCGTTTACGGGGTGTTTTGGGGTTTCGCCCTCCAACACTAGTTTTTCAAGCCCAAGTGAAAATATTCTCAAATTATCACCATCCTCATAAACTGGTGTCCCGTGACCATGAGGTCACTTCTACTAGTTACATTGGTCCCGTGTGAGGTGTTAGCGCCACTCACAGGGCCGTTTGCTAGGTATTTTAGGGTTTTGACCTCCAACGCCATATTTTCAAGCCTAAGTGCACATATTCTAAAATTATTGGCTTGCTCTCCAATCGGGGGTCCCATGACCATGTGGTCAGTTCCTATGAGTTACATTGGTGTCGTACGAGGTGTTGGAACCACTCACGGGGTTGTCGGGGGGTGTTTTAGGGTTTCGCCCTCCAACACTTTGTTTTCAAGCCTAAGTGCATATTGTGGTGACAATTATTATGCAACACAAATAAATATGAAAGAGATAACAACCAAGAAAGGGTAAATAAAAGGCCAATCACACAACAACGGAGGTACGTGGTTCAGCAAAGAAGTGCCTACGTCCACGGTGGTTTAGTCAGTGTTATTTCTCTATATTCTTAGGAATAAGTACAGAGAATGCAACTTGTCCTTTGCCCCGGACTTAGGGTTTAATTTATACATGTGTGTGTTGGTGTAGTGGGGGTGATGGGTTCCTCTTTATTAGCCATCTCCCTTACATGGGATCATGTTCCCCCATAACTTCTCTTCATGGGATCGTGGAGTAAATGGATGAGTACCAGAGGTGACGGGCCTGGGCTTTGGGCCGCTGAAGAGGGGCTACTCGTCCAGGCCTTATGGTGATAAAATCGGGGTCTCAGAGAGCTGCAGGTCCCAAGGAATTCGATATTGTGGTATCGGCATGAGATGTCTCCGTCTGCTCTGATGCCCAATCCATTCAGGCGAGATGACCGATGGATTCCTATCGATGCTATTCCTCGGCGGCTACTGGAGTTGGACACAGATGAAGTTGTTGAGGAACTCGATCATGCCCCTGATGACGGGAGGAGAGCTCCTCGAACTCTGATAATCTCGTGGGAGCATCGAACCAGCCCTGATCATAGCCATCAGTCCACACTTGGCGAGGGCCCTTCTTGAATAGATGCCGCAGTCGGGTGACGTCCCTCTGGAGCCCAGCAGCAGTTACGTAAGCTCGCCGGACATCACCGCGCAGCTCCTCTATTTCCCTCTCACGCTGCTCCTCAACTTCCCTACTCCTACCCCTTGTACTCCTACCAACACGCGGGAGGGGAGGTCGAGCAGCTCGCGACGAGGAAGAACCTTGTAGGACTGCTGGAGCGGTGCTCGGCGAATGCTCCTTAAGCCTCGAGACCTCCCGCCTCAGGTCATCATTATCCCGCTGAAGAAACTCCATGACTTGATTGATCTCGGTGGCCTCCAGTAACTTGGCTCTCAGCTCGCTAACTTCTTCTTGCACTGAAGCTCCGATCTCTTCCATTTCCTGGAGCCTGTCCTTCAATTTGGCCACCAGCTCAGACTGATCCTTGTATTTTTTGTTACTTAACTTAGCAAACCGGCAGAGTCTAGCGAAGGCCTGGCGAATAGCAGGACTCGCATTGGGACCGAGAGTCCTACCCAGATGTGAAGTGACAGGGATATATTCATCAGCGTCAACCAACTACAAGTAAAAAAGGAAGGAAGAGAACAAAAAGAAATCAGCATAAACAAAAATGAAGACTTTTTATTGATAATGAGCGAGGTTACATCAGAACAAAAAAGGAAAAAATTACAAAGAATCCCTATCACTTAGCAACCTCGGTGGATAGATCCTTGTCTTTATTAGCATCAGCAGGGGCATTACCCTCCGCAGGGGCATCCACTGCCTCCTCGACCAAGGGAGCATCAGAAGAGGTCGCCCGAGAAACAGGACCGGTGCCTTCAGCAGTTGGCCCTGGGTTTGGCCCTGGGTCATGCTCGTCGAAGAGTGGGGATGCAACATCCACCCCAGCAGCCACAAGGGCCTTGGTCCACCCTTTCTTGAAGTTCAGACGGCTAATATAGCCTATCTGAACCTCGGCGTCTTCATACGCAGCAGCCCAGCCGGAATTGTACGAATCTTCCTTGAGGGTAACTGCCTGGGCTTTCTCCATCTCTAACTGCTCAGCAAGAACCCTGTTCTTCTCCACAAAATCCAGCTTGCTCGAGCAGACCTGTTCATACGACTTCCTCATCTCGCCAAGCTCCCTGACAGCATTATCTCTCTCATGAGCAGAATTAGCAAGGGCCAAGTCAGAAGAAGCTTGAGCCGCATCAGCAGCCTTCAGATCGGCCTCCAGCTGAGAACCCTTGGCCACCAGGGTAGACTTCTGTTGCTCCAGCTCACTGTTCCTTCTCAACAGCTCGTCGCGAGAGCGATATAGCACAGCGAAGTCAGTCACAAACTGCAGAAAACAAGGGAAAGATCAGAAAGAAGAAACCATCAAAATAGATTAGAAGAAGTTGGGAAGTAGAAAAGAAACCTTACCAAGGCGAGCCTCTGGCTAGCTTGCAAGGCCAGTTGATCAGACCCTGACGCCCTCTCGCGATCTGCAGGGAGGACTGCCCTCTCAAGCAGCGCAGGGGCGAGTTGAGGAGAGGTGGCCACCGAAGCCCCCTCAGGCAAAGCAGATACTGGGACCAAGGCTTGACCAGTCTTGGTCCTCAGTTACTTCTTCCTCCTCTCCTCCTCCTTCTCTTTATCCCTCCTCTTTCTCTCTTCCACCTTCTTCCTCTCCTCCTCCTTTTTCTTCTCCCTCTCCCTCGCCTGTTCGTCCTCTCTCTTCTTCTTCTCTTGTTCTTGAGAGGGAGGCCGAGAACCAGTAGCTATGGCCCCGGAGACAGTCTTCAATTTTTTGGCCCTCTGTGCAAGAAGCACATCATCATCATCATCATCATCATCCCGGATTAGATTCTTCCTGGGAGGCATTTCTTCACCTGGACTGCTGGTAGTACTCGATGAACTGCTACTATCAGCACTGCCTCCACCCAAGTTACTCACAACACCTGCAGGCTCGCTCTCCGAGCTGCTCTCCTCCTCGTCCAATTGGATGGGCTCAGCTGAAATATCTTCGGAAGAGTCAAAGTCCGGAACACTTTCCACAGGTCGGGCTATGAAGCTGGAGCCTGTGTTCTTGTATTCAAGCAGAAAAGCAGCAGACCTAGGATGCTCGCCGTCACCCAAAGGTTCCCTGATGTTCCAAGCTTTCACCAGTTCCGAGATACGAACCTCGTTGAGAGTTGGCTCCAAGTTCTTTATCTTCGCTGAAAAGGAGAAAGCAAGGAGGAGTTAGAAAAATCACAAAGTCAGCAAAGGTTGAAACAACAATACAACATCTACCTATATATTCTTCCCCATAAAAGGGAATAGTGAACCTCTCAGACCTCGACCCTTCAAATTGAGGGGAGTATTGCCAAGTCCTAACGAGAAAACCTTCTTGCCAGTAGTCCTTATGGGAATCAGGTAAATTTACTACCAATACCCTATCAGGGCTCCTAGCCTTAAGGTACAAGACACCTGAACTCGTTCGAGAAAAAGAATAACAAAAACAGACCTCGGCAAGCCCTAACCTCGTGCCGTACAACTGATTTATCATGTGCACACCGTTCACTATTTTCCATACGTTGGGTGAACATTGTGCAGGCACAATACCAAAATAACTAAAAAAGTGCAGAAACAAACCATTAGGGGGAAAGGTAAGACCCCCCTGGGAGAGCAACAGGACATGAATCCAATGTGCATCCTCTATATCCCTAACGTTCCTAGGCGGCGAGGCACAACACTCAACCTCTACCCACTCAGGAATACCGTAGAATTTTCTAAACTCAGTTACCGACCTATTTCCAATCTTCGCCATTGGAAAAATACAGGAAAAACTATAAAATCAAGAAAAAGGGCACGAAAGACTTACAGGACAGAAGATCAGATCAAAAGGCGAAGAAGCGACGAGAGTGGAGACCGAAAACAGAAGGTACAAAACTTAAGAGTTCTCAGAAGATAGAAGATTGATGGAAAAGCTGGAACGACGAAGAGAAAATGTGTCTTATTCCAACAAGCCTTCAAAACTAATCATAACGCACGGACAGCGAAGCGGGTGCCGCCAAAGTAACTTCACAGTTTTCAAAGAGATCAACCATCATTGCTGATCATTTAAATTCATCAGACCCGCGAGAACGGCCCAACAAATTTAGGGGCAATTGTGGGTACCCCGATTTTATCACCATAAGGCCTGGACGAGTAGCCCCTCTTCAGCGGCCCAAATCCCAGGCCCGTCACCTCTGGTACTCATTCATTTACTCCACGATCCCATGAAGAGAAGTTGTGGGGGAACATGATCCCATGTAAGGGAGATGGCTAATAAAGAGGAACCCATCACCCCCACTACACCAACACACACATGTATAAATTAAACCCTAAGTCCGGGGCAAAGGACAAGTTGCATTCTCTGTACTTATTCCTAAGAATATAGAGAAATAACACTGACTAAACCACCGTGGACGTAGGCACTTCTTTGCTGAACCACGTACCTCCGTTGTTGTGTGATTGGCCTTTTATTTACCCTTTCTTGGTTGTTATCTCTTTCATATTTATTTGTGTTGCATAATAATTGTCACCACACATATATTCTCAAATTATCTCCGTGCTCTCAAATCGAGGGTCCTTTGATCATGCGATAAGTTCCTACAAGTAATATTAGTCCCATGCGAAGTGTTGGGGATGCTCATAGGGCCATTTGGATGTGTTTCGGGGTTTTTCCCTCCAATGCCATGTTTTTAAGCCAAACTACAGATATTGTCAAATTATCATCGTACTCTCAATTCGGGTGTCCTGTGACCACGCGATCAGTTCCTATGAGCTACATTAGACCCGTGCAAGGTGCTAAGGATGCTCATGGGGCCGTTTGGGGGTGTTTTGGGATTTCTCCTTCCAACACCATGTTTTCCAGATTAAGTGCAGATATTCTCAAATTATCGTCATGCTCTAAAATCGGGGTTCCCTATAAGGACATGTTTTATAAATGTCTAGGTTAGTATCTACCCATTTCAGTTTTATCCTAGATCTCAGCATATATGTCGTATGCCATTGCGGTCAACTACCACTTTAGTCAACTTATCTTAGCACGATCATATCTTAATGGTCTCAATCCAATTTATGTGTTTCACGTGCCCATCATCATTAATATCATGCGTCGTGATCATTAACTACATCATGGGTTCGTGGTATTGATTTTTTTGAATTCGTAAGTCCTCTCGTATAGGATCAGAAGTAAAGCAAATTTTGAAGCAATCCATTTAAGTAGAAAATCGAATCGATCCTGATGACCAAACTGATCTGGTGATCCTTTTCGGACCGATCCGACGGGCTCAAAAAAATTGGGCGCACCATATTTTGTTTGCTTCTATAAAATCTCACTTACAGAGATGTTTTTTTTAAGACTTTGAGGGAACACTTTATTAACCTAATACGTCAAGTCTTCATATATTTCAAGCACAAACACTTTGATATTCACAAACACACAGAATCATATGTGTGAGTCATTTTAAACCATTCATACCCATTCATGGAGCATCTTGTGTTGAGAAGAGGGTTCTCTGCACTATTGAACTTGGACCGTCTTAAGGGAGGTCTTGCTGACGAACCAGTGCATGAGGGTCTTAACTCATCAAACTATATTTCATTACGTATATAAGTGTTTACAAACCATATTCAAATAAAAAGGTTTTGTCCTTTTGGGTTATTTTTCCTCATTTGATGTGTAAGATTGATCCTTGCTTGATGTGATTATGTTGAATATATCTAATCAATCCCATTTAGATGCATGACTTTATTGTGTGTTTAAATATGGATAATTTAAAATTGGATTTAATTAAATTTGTTTCTCCGGTTGAACAAAAAGCGCACTCTCAAATTGGTATCAGTGCCAGTTACACAACTTTACCGTGTAATTTTTTGCAAATTTGTTTTACTGAATATCAATTCCTTTATAAATTGCTTTTTTGAAAAGGCGTTTGTTCAAATGGAAAAACCATTTAATAAAATTCCAATTTTTGACGGGTCTAACTGTGCATACTAGAAACCCCGTATGAAATCCTCTCTTAAAGCCATTGATGAACGTGTGTGGATTCTTGTTAAAAATGGGAGGACACCTCCCATTGTCACTGTTGAAAACGTGACAAGTTTAAAATATGTGGCATAATGGACCGAGGATGAATTTAAATGGTCCACGTATAATTCTAAAGGTTTTAGTTTAATTTTTGGATCCGTCACTCCTGATGAGTTTCGACGCATAATGACGTGTACCACGTCTAAAGAATCATGGGATGTTCTTCAACTTACCCATGAAGGAATGAATGCTATTAAAGAATATAAATTATAGAACCTAACTACACAGTGTGAGACTATAACTATGCTTGAGACTGAATGTTTTGATAAATTCTATGCACGATTGTCTGATATAGTTAACACTAGTTTCAACCTTGGTGAGTACATTCCTAATGCACGTGTAGTTAAGAAAATCTTGTGTTCTTTGCCTAAGAGGTTTATCCCCAAAGTCGCTGTGTTAAATTCTTTAGGAAATTTGAACAATATTAAATTAGAAGAATTAGTAGTTGATCTTCAAACCTATGAAATATATATGTATCCTAAAGTTGTTAAAGGAAAAGATGAAGGGGTAGCTTTTAAAGCCCAAGCCAAAAATAATTTTGAGTCAGCAAGGAGGAGGGTAGAATCGTCTAAACGAAGTGAGGAAAATATGTCAGATTCTGATTTTAACTTCGATTTAGATGATTTGGCTTTGTTTGCGAAGAAGTTTAAGAAATTTCTCAAGTTAAAAAATAATAGACAGTTTAATGATAAAAATAAATTTGAGAAAAATAAAAATGTCAAGAATTTTGAAAAAAAAAAATAAAGATACACCCTAGAGAAATGAAGAGAGATGCTATGAGTGTGACGGTAAGGGTCATAGAGATTTTAAGTGTGCTACAAGGCTAAATAGACTAGCCAAAGAAAAAGGCAAAGTTGTTCTTAATGATACCCTGAGTGAACTCGGTGGATTTAGGAGAAGAATCACCGCATGAGTGCAACTTCACCACATTCATGGCTAGTCACGTGAGAGATTATGATGAAACTCACGATGATGAGGATGCCTCTTCGCATGGAGACCTCGACACTAAGTATGAGAGAGAGGATGCAGGGAGTGAGAGAGAGTGGCCTTAGTCGCGCTTATGCTGATTTATATGTTGATTCTTTTAAAACCAGAAAGTGAAATAAATTTTTAGTTCTTAGGATTGCCACATTAGAGAATGAGTTTGGAGAGATGGGAGAGAGTGAGTCCTCCTTGTGCACCTCTTTGAGAGAGAGAGAGAGAGCATGTTTGGAGAGAGAGAGAGAGAGTTTGTTTGGAGACAAGGAGAAGTGTTTTGAGATAGTCAAAGCGGACTTGACAAAGAAAGTGGATAATATGACGAGATACTTTTGTACATTCAAAGAGGCTCGTAAGATTCTAGAAGCCCTTATTACCGAGCTCACTCACGATCTTGAAAGAGCACGGGAAGTCAAGATTCAAATCGAGGATAGATCTGGAAATATGGGAAAAATTCTCCTCGCCCCTGCATTAGGATTTGGTGAAAGGCCTTGAATTGGTTTTGATGGTGAGTCAACTTTATAAATTTCACCTGGACCAGTCCTTAAATTTACGATGAATCCTTATCGTCATCCACCAAAACACAAGAAATTTGTTTGGCCAAGAAAAACAAACCGATGTAGGCCTGAGACTATATACTTTTGTACTTATTATAAGAGGAAAGTCCAACTGAGAGAGTTTTATTATAGTTTGGGTCGAATAGGACGCACTTATGCTCCATCACACCCCATGTGTAATCTCACGAGACTGGGAGAAAGTTAATTTTTTGGTGGCTACTTCTCGAAGTTTAATGGGAGAATTCCAACGGTTATATGAACCGTCTGTGGATACTACCAACTTTGCGACTAGAACCACCAGGAACAAGGGAAAACAAAAGGTTGCCTCCACTTGGGTACCTAAAAATGACAATAAAGCTCTTATTACTCTAAAATCTCAGAATACCTCACAGTGTTATTTTGACAGTGGTGTTCTAGACATGACTAGTGACGTCTCATTTTTTACCTCCTTAGTGGATCGTAAGGAAGGTAAAGTCACTTTTGGTGATGGGAGTAGGTCTAGAATTGTAGGACGAGGCACTATACAGATACCAGGATTTCCTAAGCTAGAGAATGTGTTGTACGTTAAAGGCTTGAAGGCAATCCTTCTCAGCATCTGCTAGTTGTGCGACACTATCTTACAGTTAAGTTTGATCAGGATGATTGTAATGTTTATTATCAAGACCGCAAACTTGAATTACAACGGGTGAGGACAAAAGATAATTTCTATGGGATAATGCCCAAGTCCTCATTTGTCTACAAGAGCACCACGATCACCACTATGGATCTATGGCATCAACGTCTAGGTCATGTGAAATTTAGAGATTTAGATCGATTAGTAAAAATGGACCTAGTATGTGTCTTACCATCTCTTGGAAGTGCTACATCCTACGGGATAGAGAAAAATTAGGAAAGTTTGAATCCCAAAGCGATGAGGGAATGCTGTTAGGATATTCATCGAATAATAAATCATATCGGGTATTTAACCTGAGAAACTTTAAGGTTATGGAGTCAATTAACGTCACCGCGTAAGATGACGAACCTTCGACGTTAGTTGACCCCAGGCGTTTGTGTGAGGATGAAGACCTTTCTGGTAATGATCCCCTTGTCCCTCACACACCCAGGGTGGACCCTAATCCTTTCTTAGGGGACACACCTGCTTGGGTTCGTAACATTCATGATCCTTTTGCTATTCTAGTAAATCCCACCCTAAGGGTCAAGACTCGTACCCAACTTGAGAACATTGTTAGCCATGTCAGCTACACGTCCAAAGTCGAGCCCAAAACCTACAAAGAATCACTCAAGGATGAACATTGAATATCTACTATGCAATATGAGTTGCTTCAGTTTAGAAAGAACGATGTCTGGGAACTTATCCCCCGACCTAGTGAGACTAACGTGATTGGTACGAAGTGGATATTTAAAAATAAAATGGATGAAAATGGTACGATTATCGATAGCAGGGCTAAGTTGGTCACTAATGGCTACACACAAATTGATGGTGTAGACTTTGAGGAGACATTTGATCCTGTTGCGAGGCTTGAGTCCGTCCTCTTATTACTCGCCATCGCATGTCATCTGATCTTCAAGTTATATCAAATGTATGTCAAGAGTACTTTTCTGAATGGAATTTTACACGAGAAAGTATACGTGGAACAACCAAAATGGTTTGAAAACCCTAAGCATCCAGGACACGTCTATTATATGAGAAAATCCCTGTATGGTTTGAAGCAAGAACCTCGTGCTTGGTATGAGAGGCTTACTTCCTATCTCTTAGCTCGTGGTTTCAAGAGAGGGGGAGTTGATCAGACGCTGATTGTCAGGAGAGATGACAATGCTATTTTGGTTGCTCAGGTCTATGTAAACGACATAGTCTTTGGATGCACGCGCTCCCATCATGCTCACAGCTTTGAGGAGTAGATGAAGAGTGAGTTTGAGATGAGAATGTTTGGTAAGATTACATTCTTCCTTGGTCTCCAGGTTTGTCATCTAGAGAATAGGATGTTCATCTCCCAATCCAAGTATGTTAGAGACCTCGTGAAGAAATTTGGTTTGGACTTTGCTAAATATGCACGTACACCTATGAGTACATCTATAAATCTTAGTAAGGACACTTTAGGCAAGGATGTTGAGAAAAATTTGTATCCTAGTATGATAGTCAGCCTTTTCTATCTGACTACTAGTCATCCCGACATCGCCTTTAGTCTTTGAGTTTGTGCGTGATATCAGGCGTCCCCTAAAGATTAAAACTTGCTCTCTCTAAAACGTATTATTAAATATTTGAGTGGGACTCTTTCCTACGGTATTTGGTATTCCTTTGATAATAATGATCAACTGTCCGCCTATTCGAATGCCGATTGGGCCGAGGACGCAGCTGGATGTAAGAGAACTTCTGGTGGGTGTTTCTTCTTTGGTTATGCTCTTGTCTCTTGGTCGAGTAAGAAGCAAAACTCCATCACTTTATCCACTGCGAAGGCTGACTACATAGCCACCAGGAGTTGTTGCATGCAACTTCTATGGATGAAGTAGTTGTTGGAGGATTATGGGATATCACAGGACACCATAACCACTTCTTGTGATAACACAAGTGCGATACATAAATCCCGCAATCTTGTCCAACACTCGTGCACAAAATACATTAGGATACGCGACCACTTTATCCGTGACCTTGTAGAGGAAAATGTTGTATCCTTGAGTTATGTATCTACCGACCTTCAGCTAGCCGATATTTTCACGAAGCCTTTAGATGCCCTTAGATGCAAGAGTCTTAGGAGATCTTTAGGTATTTGGATAGTTGAGTGAGGGGTGGTCGTCATGTCTAGAGTATGATGAATTTTTCATGTTCATATCATCTGATTCCTATCTCTAGATTGTATCATTTGTATCATTCTTTGTTTGTTTATTTTTGAAAAATTGAAAAATCCAAAAAGATTTTATTTTTGAAAAACTTTTGAAAAAGCCAAAAAGATTTTCGTTTTATAAATTTGTTGAAAAACACAAAAAGAGTTTTGTATTTTGTTTACACCATTTGTGGGTGAACATTTAATATAGCCATAGTCACAACTTCATTTCATATTCCACGTGACTATTTGATAGTGATTTGAGATGCTACTTCATTTCATCCATGTGCTTTACAATGTTTGGAGTCTTTAATATTTTATTAGTGATATATTATACATGTTTGGCTCCTTATCTCCTTTATTTCACACATGCACAACATCATTTGAGTATTGTACTTGTCTATCACATATTAGCTTGAGTGTTTCCATCTCAATTCTGTTTATTGAATGACCAAAAATGCGATAAAATTTGACAAGATAGTAGTGCCCGTAAAAACCGTTTACTGTGAGGAATTAATTGCAACAAAATCTAATGAGTGAATTACGGGATAGGGCTACGAGGGTTCAAAATTAACTCGTCGAGAAACCCAACGCTTGAAAAAGAGCCCGAAAAAATTAAATGGCAATAAAAACAAAAATATGCCAAATCAAATGAGCCAATATGTTTTAGTTCCATCACCTCAAAAGAAAATTTTTAATGTATAATTATTTATGAGGGAGTTTAGATGGAAATAAATGAAAAATGGGATTGCACATCCTTGAAAGTCATGAAAAAGAATTTCAAACGTTTTGGACGTTATTGGTGTGAAAATCACTTTGAGCTTTGATTTTGTGATCTCATTGAGTCAATTTATTTTAATTCCATATTTTTTACACCTAAGTAAGACGCTGAGTTCATTCGTTAGGAATGTCCAACATTCATCTTGCACATATGTTATGGTTGTATGTATTGATTTTCCTATCGAATCTGTTCACAACCCTACATTTTTGCTATCATCGACTTGCTTGTTTTAGTGTTCTTTCCTGGTGTGACTTTTTGTTGTATATTTTGGAAGAAAAAATTTGAAAATTAAAAAAGAGGAAGTGTTTCTTCTTGTGACAATCTCCATCTGCATTTCTTTTTGTTCTTCTTATTTGTCTATTTGGGAACATCATAAAAATGGGGAGAACTAATTATGGGTGAGATTGTTTTCATATCTAATGATTTACTTGAGCTTAATTTGATATTTCATTTTAATTATCATTATATATCAAACTGTTGAGCGTCACGGGTATATGTTTCTTGCCTCATGTGTGTAGGTAGGAAATTGAGGATTCTGTTAAAACCCCTTGGTGAGGACAAAGAAAGTTTGAAGAGATTTGAAGATTTAAAGATTTAAAGATTTGAAGATGATTGAAGACATGTCCTCCATTTACTATTTCTAGTTTTTAGGTTTAATGGGGGTATTGAATTATATGCCATTAGGTTTTTAATTTGAGGTAGCATAATTCGGATTTTTTATGTATGTACCGACATAGACATAGGGGGAGATTTGTAAGGACATGTTTTATAAATGTTTGGGTTAGTATCTAGGCATTTCAGTTTTATCCTAGATCTCAACATATATGCCATATACCGCTACAGTTAACTACCGCTTCAGTCAGCTCGTCCAAGGACGATCATATCTTGACGGCCTCAATCCGAATTCTGTGTTTCACGTTCCCATCATCATCATCAATATTGTGCATAGTGATCATTATCTACATCTTGGGTTCGTGGTATTGATTTTCCAAATTCATAGGTCCTCTCATACAGGAACAGAAAGAAAGAAAAATCCAGACTAATCCGGAGCTGAAGAAAATGAACCGATCTGGTTGGTAATTTTATGCAGGAAAATTCATCTGACCATATCGATCCATTTAAGAAGAAATCGAATCGATTCAGATGATCGAATCGATTCGGTGATCCTTTACGGACCGGTCCAACGGGCTCACAAAAATCTAGCATACCATATTTTGTTTGCTTCCATAAAATCTCACTTACGGATATTTTTTAAGACATTGAGGGAACACTTTATTAACCTAATACATCAAGTCGATATATATTTCAAGAACAAACACTTTGAGATTCATGAACACTCAGAATCATATGTGTGAATTGTTCTAAACCCAGTCATACCCATTCGTGGAACATCTTGTGTTGAGAAAAGGGTTCTCTACACTGCTAAACTTGGAGGGACTTGAGGGAGCACTTGATCACGACAAAGAACCGGTGCCTGAGGGTCTTAGCTTGTCAAACTGTATTTCATTATGTATGCAAGTGTTTACAACCATATTGAAATAAAAATGTTTTGCCCCTTTGGGGGATTTTTCCTCATTTGTTTTATATGATTGATCCTTACTTAATGTGATTATGTTGAATGTCTAATAAATCACATTTAGATGCATGACTTTGTTGTGCGTTTAAACATGGATAATTTAATGTTGGATTTAATTAAATTTGTTTCTCCTATTGATCAAAAAGTGCACTCTCTGTCCCGTGAACATGCAGTCCGTTCCTATAAGTTGCATTGATCCCATGCGAGGTGTTGGAGTCATTCACGAGGCCGTTTGGGGGTATTTCAGGGTTTTTTCCTCCAAAGACATGTTTTCAAGCCTGAGTGCAGATATTCCCAAATTATCACTATGATCTCAAATCGGTGGCCCCGTGACCACGAGGTGGGTTCCTATGAGTTACATTGGTCCCATGTCATGTGTTGGCCACACTTATGGGGTCATGTGGGTTTCACCCTCCAACGCCATATTTTCAATCCTAAGTGCAGATATTCTCAAATTATCATCGTGGTCTTAAATCGGGGGTCTCATGACCACGCGATCAGTTCCTATGAGTTACATTGGTCATGTGCGAGGTATTGGCTCCACTCAACGGGGACGTTTGGGAGGTGTTTGGGGGTTTCTCCCTCTAACTCCAAGTTTTCAAGCCTAAGTGCAGATATTCAGAAATTATCACCATGCTCTCAAATTGGGGGTCCCATGACCACGAGGTCAGTTTCTACGATTTACATTGGTCCCATGCGAGGTGTTAGGGATGCTCATAGGGCCATTTATGGGGTATTTTGGGGTTTACCCCACCAACTCCATGCTTTCAAGCGTAAGTACATGTATTATAAAATTATTATAATTCTTTAAAACTGGGGGTCCCGCGACCACACGGTCAGTTCCTATGAATTACGTTGGTCCCGTGCGAGGTGTTGGCGTTCTTCACGGGGCCATTTAGGGGGTGTTTATGGGTATCTCCCTCCTACACCATGTTTTCTAGGTTAAGTGCATATATTCTCAAATTATCATTGTGCTCTCAAATCGAGCATCCCGTGACCACAGGATCAGTTCCTACGAGTTACATTAGTCTCGTGCAAGGTATTAGGGACACTCACGAGGCCATTTGGGGGGGGGGGGGGTCAGGGTTTCATCCTCCAAATCCCTATTTTTAAGCTTAAGTGAAGATATTATCAAATTATCTTCATGATATCAAATTGGGGTTCCCGTGACCATGCGGTCAGTTCCTATGAGTTACATTTGTCCCGTGAGAGGTGTTAGTGCCACTCACGGGGACGTTTGGGAGGTGATTCGTTTTTTCTCCCTCCAATGCCATGTTATCAAACCTAAGTACATATATTTTCAAATTATCTTTGTACTCTCAAACTTGGGGTCTCGTGACCACGGGATCAGTTCCTACGAGTTACATTGGTCCCGTGTGAGGTGTTGGGGATGCTCACAAGGCCGTTTAGGGGTGTTTCATTATTTTTCTCACCAACGCCATGCATTCAAACCTAAGTGAAGATATCCTCAAATTATCACCGTCCTTTCAAACCAAGGGTCCTGTGACCACGCGATCAGTCTCTATGAGTTACATTGGTCCCGTGCGAGGTATTGGGGGCACTTATTGGGCCGTTTGGGTGCTCTTTCGTGATTTCTCCCCCAATGCCATATTTTTAAGCCTAAGTGCGTATATTCTCAAATTCTCATCGTGTTCTCAAATCGGGGGCCTCGTCACCACGCGGTCAGCTCCTACGAGTTACATTGGTCACGCGCGAGGTGTTAGGACGCTCACGGGGCTATTTGGGGGGTGTTTCAAGATTTTGCATTCCAATGCCATGTTCTCAAGTCTAAGTGCATATATTATAAAAATATCATTGTGCTCTCAAATTGGGGGTCTCGTGACCACGCAGTCAGTTTCTATGAGTTACATTGGTACCGTGCAAGGTGTTGTCATCACTCATGGGGCCGTTTATGGTGTGTTTCGGGGTTTTACCCTCCAACGCCATTTTTACAATCATAAGTTTAGATATTCTCAAATTATCATCGTGCTCTCAAACCTTGGTCTCCCTTGACCACGCGATTAATTACTACGAGTTGCATTGGTCCCTTGCAAGGTGTTGAGGATGTCCCGGGGCCGTTTGGGGGTTGTTTTGGGGTTTTTCCCTCCAATGCCAGTTTTTCAAGCCTAAGTGTAGATATTCTCAAATTATCGCCATGCTCTCAAATCGGGGGTCCCCTGATGACGCGATCATTTCCTATGAGTTACGTTGATCCCGTGCGAGGTGTTAGTGCCACTCACGAGGCCGTTTGGTGGGTGTTTCAGGGTTTTGTGCTCCAACATCCTGTTTTCAAGCCTAAGTGCAAATATTCTCAAACTATCATCGTGCTCTCAAAAAGGGGGTCCCGTGAACAGGCGGTCAGTTCCTATGAGTTACATTGGTCCCATGCAAGGTGTTGGCGCCGCTCACGGGGCCGTTTGGGGGGGGGGGGGGGGAGGGGCAGGCTTTAGCCCTCCAATGCCATGTTTTCAAGATTAAGTTCAGATATTCTCAAATTATGGTCGTGCTCTCAAACCAGGGTTCCCACGACCACGTGATTAGTTCCTACGGGTTACATTGGTTTCGTGTGAGGAGTCGGCACCGCTCACGGGGTCTTTAGGGGCGTGTTTTGAGATTTCTCCCTCCAATGCCAAGTTTTCAATCCTGGGTGTAGATATTCTCAAAATATTACCATGCTCTGAAATCGGGGTCCCGTAACCTCCCAATCTATTCCTACGAGTTCCATTAGTCTCGTGCGAGGTGTTGGAACACTCACACGGCCATTTGGGGAGTGTTTCGGGGTTTTGTCCTCCAAATCCATGGTTTCTAGCCTAAGTCAAACTATTTATGTGCTATCAAATTGGGGGTCTCATGGCCACGCAGTCAGTTCCTATGACTTACATTGGTTCCGTGTGAGGTGTGAGAGCCACTCACGGGGGAATTTGGGAGGTGTTTTGGGTCTTCTCCCTCCAACCCTATGTTTTGAAGCCTAAGTACATATATTCTCAAATTATCATCGTGCTCCCAAATTGGGGGTTTCGTGACCATGTGGTCAGTTCCTACGAGTTACATTGGTCCAGTGCAAGGTGTTAAGGATGCTCATAGGGTTGTTTGTGGGTTGTATCAGGGTTTCTCCCACCAACGCCATGTTTTCATGCCTAAGTGAAAATATTCTCAAATTATTATCGTGCTCTCAAATCGGGGGTCCTATGACCACGCAGTTTGTTCCTATAAGTTACATTGGTCCCGTGCAGGGTGTTGGCATTCTCACGGAGCCCTTTAGGTTTTTTGGGGGGCTTCTCCCTCCAATGCAAGGTTTTCAAAGCTAAGTGCAGATATTCTTAAATTATCAGTTCAAATCGGGGGTCCCGTGACCATGCAGTCAGTTCCTACAAGTTACATTGGTCCCGCACAAGGTGTTGGCATCACTCATGGGGACTTTTTTTGGGGGGGTGGGGTTTCTCCCTCCAACGCTATGTATTAAAACCTAAGAGCATATATTCTGAAATTATCATCATGCTCTCAAACTTGGGGTCCCTTGACCACGGGGTCAGTTCTTACGAGTTACATTATCCCGTGCGAGGTGTTGGTTATGCTCACAAGGCCGTTTGTGGGGTGTTTCGGGGCTTAGCCCTTTAATGTCGTGTTTTAAAGACTAAGTGAAGATGTTCTAAAATTGTTGTCGTGCTCTTAAATCTAGGGTCCCGTGACCACGCGATCTATTCCTACGAGTTACATTGGTCCCGTACGAGGTGCTGGCGTTGCTCAGGGGACTATTTAGGGGGTGTTTTTGGGTTTCACCCTCCAATGCCACGTTTTAAAGGCCAAGTGAAGATATTCTAAAATTATCACTGTTCTTTTAAATCGGGGGTCCCGTGACCATGCTGTTAGTTCCCACGATTTACATTGGTCCCGTGCAAGGTGTTGACACCACTCGGGGGGACATTTTGGGGGCGTTTTGGGGATTCTCCCTCTAACAGCATGTATTAATGCCTAACTGAAGATATTCTCAAATTATCTCCATGCTCTCAAACTGGGGATCTTGTCACCACGTGGTCAGTTCCTATGAGTTACATTGTTCCTATACGAGGTGTTGAGGATGCTCATAGGGCCGTTGGTGGAGTGTTTTGGGGTTTCTCCCTCAAACGCCATATTTTCAAGTCTAAGTGTTGATATTCTCATATTATCACCATCCTCTCAAACTGGGGGTCCCATGACCACGCGATTGGATCCTATGAGTTACGTTGGTCCCATACGAGGTGGTGGCACCGCTCATGGGGTCATTTGAGGCATGTTTTGGGGTTTCTCTCTGATACGCCATATTTTCAAGCCTAAGTGAAGATATTCTAAAATTATCATCACGCTCTCAAATCGGGGGCTCCCTTGATCACACAGTCAGTTCCTACGAGTTACATTGGTCCCTTACGACGTGTTGGGTATGCTCAAGGGGCTGTTTGGGGGCGTTTTAGGGTTTCACCCTTGAATGCTAGTTATTCAAGTCTATGTGCATATATTCTCAAATTATTACCATGCTCTCAAACCGGGGGTCTCGTGACCATGCGATTAGTTTCTACGAGCTCCATTGGTCCTATGTGAGGTGTTGACATCTCTCATGGGGTCGTTTGGTGGGTGTTTCAGGGATTTTCCCTCAACTTCCATGTTTTTAAGACTAAGTGAAGATATTCTCAAATTATGGCAGTGCTCTCCAATCGGAGGTCCCATGACCACGCAAACAGTTCCTACGAGTTACATCGGTCTTATGTGAGGTGTTGGGGATGCTCACGTGGCTATTTAGGGAGTGTTTTGGGGTTTCTCTCTCCAATATCATCTTTTCAAGCCTAAGTTTTGATATTCTCATATTATCACTGTGCTCTCAAATCGAGCATCCCGTGACCACGCGGTCGGTTCCTACGAGTTATATTGGTCCCATACGTGGTGGTGGCGCCACTCACGGGACCGTTTGGGGGGGGGGGGGCTTTCGAAGTTTCGCCCTCCAATAGCATGTTTTCAATCCTAAGTGCAGATATTCTTAAATTATAATGATGCTATCAAATCGGGGGCAATCTTCACCACGCGATCAGCTCCTAAGAGTTACATTGGTCCCTTGCAAGGTGTTGAGGATGATCAAGGGGCCGTTTTGGGGGGGTGTTTTTGGGTTTCTCCCTCCAACGCCAGTTTTTTAAGCATATGTGCATATATTCTCAAATTATCAGTGTGCTCTCAAAACGGGGGTTCAATGATCACGCGATCAGTTCTTACGAGTTACATTGGTCTCATGTGAGGTGTTGGCGTTACTCACGGGGTCCTTTAGTGGGTGTTTCAGGGTTTTTCCCTCAAACGTCATCTTTTCAAACCTAAGAGCAGATATTCTCAAATTATTGTCTTGCTCTCAAATCGGGGCTCCCATGACCACGTGGTCAGTTCCTACGAGTTACAATGGTCCCATGCGAGAAGTTGGCACCGCTCTCGGAGTCGTCGGGGTTTGTTTAAGGATTTCTCCCTCCAACTCCATATTTTCAAGACTAAGTGCATATATTATCAAATTATCGTCGTTCTCTAAAACCGAGGATCCCGTGCCCATGCATTCAGTTCCTATAAGTTACATTTGTCCCATGCAAGGTGTTAGCATCGCTCACGGGGCTGTTTGGGGATGTTTCGGGGTCTTGCCCTGCAACACGATGTTTTTAAGACTAAATGCAGATATTCTCAAATTATCATCCTGCTCTTAAATCCGAGGTCTCGTGATCATGCAGTCAGTTCCTACGAGTTATATTGGTCCCGTGCGAGGTATTAGGATACACACAGGTCGGCCGTTTGGTGGTGTTTTGGGGGTTTTGCCCTCCAATGCCACGTTTTCAAACCTAAATGCAGATATTCTCAAATTATTGCCGTACTCTCAAATCAAGTGTCCCGTGACCATGCAACAGTTCCTATGAGTTACATTGGTCCCGTGGGAGGTGTTGAGGATGCTCACGGGGCTGTTTGGGGTTTCACCCTCCAACAACATGTTTTCAAGACTAAGTGCAGATATTCTCAAATTATCATTGTGCACTCAAATCGAGCGTCCTGTGACCACGCGATCAGTTCCTACAAGTTACATTTGTCCCTTGCGAGGTGTTGGCGTTGCTCACTGGGCTATTCATCGGGTGTTATGGGGTTTTTCCCTCCAATGCCATGTTTACAAGACTGAGTGCAAATATTCTCAAATTATCATTGTGCTCTCAAATCAGGGATCATGTGATCACGCGGTCAGTTCCTACGAGTTATATTGGTCCCATGCGAGGTGTTGGGGACCTTGACAGGGCGGCCGTTTGGTGGTGTTTTGGGAATTTTCCCTCCAATGCTATGTTTTCAAACCTAAATACAAATATTCTCAAATTATCATCGTACTCTCAAATCAGGTGTCCCGTGACCACGCAGTCAGTTTCTATGATTACATTGGTCCCGTGGGAGGTGTTAGGGATGCTCACGGGGCCGTTTGGGGGTCTTTTGCGGTCTCACCCTCCAATAAAATGTTTTTAAGCCTAAGTCACTACACCAAAAATAGGAAATTGGCACGGTTTAAAACCGTGCCAGACGCAATCTGGCACTATTTTAAATCGTGCCAGAATCAAGCGTTCCAGATTTTCTGGCGCGGTTTAAAACTGTGCCAGATTTTCCAAACTGGCACGCTTTTAAACTGTGCCAGTTTTTTAATCTGGTACGCTTTTGGCACGCTTTTAAACCGTGCCAGATGTTAAATCTGTCACGCTTTTGGCACACGCCAAAACCGTGCCAAATTATCTATTTTCTGGGACGCTTTTGGCACGATTATAAAGCGTGCCAGATTGTTTTATAAGCGTTCTCATTTTTTATGCATTGGCACGGTTTTGGCACGGTTTAAAATCGTGCCAGATTTTTCAGTTAATTAAAAAAATAATAATAGGAACCAAATCTGGAAAATCTGCAAATTCCAAATTCAGTAGGAAAAATATTTATTATTTGCAAAAACAAAATCAAGAAAATTCACAAATTATGAATATCGCAGGTTGTTGTTAAACTAATGTGCATACAAACTTCAAAAAATTACAAGAGATAATACCAATATAAAGCAACACATGACCATAAAAGTTGACAATAACTTCAAAAAATTACAAGAGTTAATAGTTCCCATATCAAAAAAAAATTGGGCAGAGTTTCCTCTATTTTTTTAGCATTCCAAAACCTGCTAACATAAAATCTGCCCATATAAAGGCCCGTACGGCCATAAAAGTCAACAATAAAACTACTATAGTCAGCACGACCATAAAAATAAACCATAAAACTACTGAAGCCTGCTCGGCCATAACACAAAAAATAGAATCCCGAATATTAACGACACTAAATACACAATCCCCCTGTTGTAAAGCATTGACTTCTTCGTGCGTTCCAAGTGGATAAAAGCTAACGATTGAATGTCATCCTACAAAAAAAATAAGACACAAAAAATATACAATATTAGTAACCAAGTCATTTTTAAAAAAATCATATTCAAGCAAAAAAAATTGCATATACAAGAAGAAAAATTGCATATACGACTACGCGGGACTACGCGTGATTTTTGCAAATTATCGTCATACTCTCAAACCGAGAGACCCGGGACTACGCGGTCAGTTCCTACAAGTTACATTGGTCCCGTGTGAGGTGTTCGTGCCTCCTACGGGGACGTTTGAGGGTTGGTTTGGGTTTTCACCCTTTAACGGTCTGTTTTCAACTCTAAGTGTTATTTTTGCAAATTATCGTCATACTCTCAAACCGGGAGCCCCGGGACGATGCGGTCAATTCCTACAAGTTGCATTGGTCCCGTACGAGGTGTTCGTACCTCCTATGGGGTCGTTTGGGGGCTGGTTTGGGTTTTCACCCTTTAACTGGCTGATTTCAAGAAAGTGTGATTTTTGCAAATTATCGTCATACTCTCAAATCGAGAGACCCGGGACTACGCGGTCAGTTCCTACAAGTTACATTGGTCCTGTGCGAGGTGTTCGTACCTCCTACGGGGTCGTTTGGGGGCTTGTTCGGGTTTTCACCCTTTAATGGCCTGTTTTTAAGTCTAAGTCTGATTTTTGCAAATTATCGTCATACTCTCAAATCGGGAGACTCGGGACTACGCGGTCAGTTCCTACAAGTTATATTGGTCCCGTGCGAGGTGTTCTTGCCTCCTACGAGGTCGTTTGGGGGCTGGTTTGGGTTTTCACCCATTAACGGCCTGTTTTCAAGTCTAAGTGTGATTTTGGCAAATTATCGTCATACTCTCTAACCGGGAGACCCGGGACGACGCAGTTATTTCCTACAAGTTACATTGGTCCCGTGCGAGGTGTTCGTGCCTCCTACGGGGTCGTTTGGGTGTTGGTTTGGGTTTTCACCCTTTAACGGCCTGTTTTCAAGTCTAAGTCTGATTTTTGCAAATTATCGTCAAACTCTCTAACTGGGAGACCCGGGACTACGCGGTCAGTTCCTACAAGTTACAATGGTCCCGTGTGAGGTGTTCGTGCCTCCTACGGGGTCGTTTGAGGGCGGGTTTGGGTTTTCACCCTTTAACGGCCTGTTTTCAAGTCTAAGTGTTATTTATACAAATTATCGTCATACTCTCAAACCGGAAGACCCGGGACTACGCGGTCAGTTCCTACAAGTTACATTGGTCCCGTACGAGGTGTTCATGCCTCCTACGGGATCGTTTGGGGGCTGGTTTGGGTTTTCACCCATTAACGGCCTGTTTTCAAGTCTAAGTGTGATTTTTGCAAATTATCGCCATACTCTCTAACCGGGAGACCCGGGACTACACGGTCAGTTCCTACAAGTTACATTGGTCCCGTGCGAGGTGTTCGTACCTCCTACGGGGTCGTTTGAGGGCTGGTTTGGGCTTTCACCCTTTAACGGCCTGTTTTCAAGTCTAAGTGTGATTTTTGCAAATTATCATCATACTCTCTAACCGGGATACCCGGGATTACGCGGTCAGTTCCTACAAGTTACAATGGTCCCGTGCGAGGCGTTCGTGCCTCCCATGGGGATGTTTCGGGCCTGGTTTGCGTTTTCACCCTTTAATGGCCCGTTTTCAAGTCTAAGTGTGATTTTTACAAATTATCGTCATACTCTCAAACCGAGAGACCCGGGACTACGCGGTCAGTTCCTACAAGTTACATTGGTCCCGTGCGAGGTGTTCGTGCCTCCTACGGGGACGTTTGAGGGCTGGTTTGGGTTTTCACCCTTTAACGGTCTGTTTTCAACTCTAAGTGTTATTTTTGCAAATTATCGTCATACTCTCAAACCGGGAGCCCCGGGACGATGCGGTCAGTTCCTACAAGTTACATTGGTCCCGTGCGAGGTGTTCGTACCTCCTACGGGGTCGTTTGGGGGCTGGTTCGAGTTTTCATCCTTTAACGGCCTGTTTTCAAGTCTAAGTCAGATTTTTGCAAATTATCGTCATACTCTCAAATCGGGAGACCCGGGACTACGCGGTCAGTTCCTACAAGTTACATTGGTCCCGTACGAGGTGTTCGTGCCTCCTACGGGGTCGTTTGGGGGCTGGTTCGGGTTTTCACCCATTAACGGCCTGTTTTCAAGTCTAAATGTAATTTTTGCAAATTATCGTCATACTCTAAAACCGGGAGACCCGGGACGACGCGATCAGTTCCTACAAGTTACATTGGTCCCATGCGAGGTGTTCGTGCCTCCTACGGGGTCGTTTGGGTGCTGGTTTGGGTTTTCACCCTTTAACGGCCGATTTTCAAGACTAAGTCTGATTTTTGCAAATTATCATCATACTCTCTAACCAGGAGACCCGGGACTACGCGATCAGTTCCTACGAGTTACAATGGTCCCGTGCGAGGTGTTCGTGCCTCCTACGGGGTCGTTTGAGGGCTGGTTTGGGTTTTCACCCTTTAACGACCTGTTTTCAAGTCTAAGTGTTATGTTTACAAATTATCGTCATACTCTCAAACCGGAAGACCCGGGACTACGCGGTCAGTTCCTACAAGTTACATTGGTCCAGTGCGAGGTGTTCGTGCCTCCTACGGGGTCGTTTGGGGGCTGGTTTGGGCTTTCACCCTTTAACGGCCTGTTTTCAAGTCTAAGTGTGATTTTTGCAAATTATCGTCGTACTCTCTAACCGGGAGACCCAGGATTACGCGGTCAGTTCCTACAAGTTACAATGGTCCCGTGCGAGGCGTTCGTGCCTCCTACGGGGACGTTTGGGGGCTGGTTTGGGTTTACACCCTTAAATGGCATGTTTTCAAGTCTAAGTGTGATTTTTGCAAATTATCGTCACACTCTCTAACCGGGAGACCCGGGATTACGCGGTCAGTTCCTGCAAGTTACAATGGTCCCGTGCGAGGCGTTCGTGCCTCCCACGGGGATGTTTCGGACCTGGTTTGCGTTTTCACCCTTTAACGGCCCGTTTTCAAGTCTAAGTGTGATTTTTGCAAATTATCATCATACTCTCAAACCGAGAGACGCGGGACTACGCGGTCAGTTCCTACAAGTTACATTGGTCCCGTGCAAGGTGTTCGTGCCTCCTACGGGGTCAGTAACACACAAATATATCAACTTGTGATTAACTTGTTTATCAACTCTCATTTTCCGATATGTATCAACTTGTTTATCTCCTTTTGGACCCTAAAACATAAATTTTATTAAAGCTAGGTAGAAGAGTCCTACCTAGATGGCTTGAAACAAAGTTATAGAATGCCTTTATAAAGAGGCACATTTACAAAATTACTACACTGCTAGCTAAACAAAGGACTACTTCTTAGTTCTAATGTAATGAAGTCTACGAAGAATTTGGATAATACCATTTTAAGGGATTGAGGATTATCAGTTATACCTGTGCAAGAGGAAGAGATGAGATGGCATACATTGTTGATGATCATTAATAAAATTTCAGCATGATAAACCTTATTGGACCTAATCATTAACAAAATTAAGATAAATCAAAATTAACATAAATTTCAGCATTACCTTATTCAAGGAACAAATAAAAAATAGTGAACAGGGTATACCAAAACACAAAAATTTATTTTCCAATATTGAAACAATACCAAGATAAATCAATGTAGCTCGAACTGTTTCAAGTAACAAATGACAAAGAAAAACAATTTAAGTGGATGTTGCATATCTTCCCGTGACTTAAACCCTCTGTATCCTAATTGGTTTCAATACTTGTGATTAATCTGAGACCCTTTATGTTAATGTAAGTGGTACACTTTTGTGCTTGTGGCAGAAAAAAAAAATATCACAATCAATTCTCTGTATTTTTTGCATCCTTATGCTTCTGCTCTAAACTTATTCAAATGGTTCATTTTTAAATAGTCAAGCATGTTCTCGTGAGGCGTACATATGAAATTTCTCATTTATAAAGCATTGTAATACCTGAGACCTAATGCCTGATTTAGGAACAAACTTCTTCATAAGCTTTTGTGCATATTCAAGGTTTTGTTTTTGTCAAATATATATATATATATATATAAACATCCCAACAGTAAAGTAATAGATTTCGGAGGTCATTTTCATTAAGAAGATCAAACTCGGAGCTCATTTTCCACATAATCAAACAAATCCCAATTGTAAAATAATAGGTTCCGGAGGTAATAGATATCAAAGAACCAATATACGAACATAAACAACAAATCATCAACATTAGAAAATAAAATAGAGCAAAATGAAATGCCCCAACATAGATTTTACCTGATATTCAAAATGAAAAAAATCCCTATATATTTGTAAAAGCAAAAGTAATTTCAGCAAAAAAATATTAAAGAAACAAAATCTCTAATTTTAGAACCCATAACCGTATTTTGATGAGCCGCTTAAAAAACTCGGATTATAAATCAAAGGGATTGATATATATATATATGGATGTATATATATATATATATATATATATATATATATATATATATATATATATATATATATCCAGTTGCGAGTGAGAGAGAGAGAGAGCGAAATCGCAGGTCAGAAATCGCAACTGACCTGATCTGCGAAATCGCAGGTCAGAAATCGCAACTGACCTGATCTGCGATACCCATATGATATATATATATTTATATATATATATATATATCAGCACCCCTAAATCGGGTACCCGAAATTGGTAACCCTAAATCGCAATCCCTAAATCGCAAATCGGTAACCCTAAATCGCAATCCCTGAATCGCAATCCCTAAATCGCAACCCTAAATCTATATATATATATATATATATATACAGAGAGAGAGAGAGAGAGAGAGAGATGTAATACCTTACGATGATGAGCAGTAGCAGCGACGAGGAGCAGTAGAAGAGACGAGGAGGGAGAGCGAGTCGGGAAGGAGAGCGATGAGGAAGCCGGGAGGGAGAGCGAGCGGGAGAGAGAGAGAGAGAGATGGGGGATTGGAATGTCTTGAAAATTTGGTCCCCACTCCAAATTTTGGGGGGTTATTTTTTTAACAAAACGTACCCATATTTGGCACAGTTAAAAACCATGCCAAATTTTGGCACTATTTCAAACCGTGCCAGATTATGATAAAACCGTGCCAGAATCTGGCACGGTTTTAAACAGTGCCAGAATCTCCTTGCCTAAGCGTGCCAGATTGGCATTTTTGGTGTAGTGAAGTGCAGATATTCTCAAATTATCATTGTGCACTCAAACTGAGCGTCCTGTGACCACGCGATCAGTTCCAACAAGTTACATTTGTCCCGTGTGAGGTGTTGGCGTTGCTCACTAGACTGTTTTTTAGGTGTTATGGGTTTTTGCCCTCCAACGCAATGTTTACTAGCTTAAGTGCAAATATTCTCAAATTATCATCGTGCTCTCAAATCAGGGGTCTTGTGATCACGCAGTCAGTTCCTACGAGTTATATTGGTCCCGTGCGAGGTGTTGCATATCCTCACAGGGCCGTTTGGGGGTGTTTTGGGGTTTTATCCTCCAATGAAATATTTTCAAGTTTAAGTGAAGACTTTATCAAATTATCATCGTACTCTCAAACCGGGTGTGTCGTGATCACGCGGCTAGTTCCTATGAGTTACATTAGTCCCATACGAGGTGTTGGGATGCTCACTGGGACGCTTGTTGGTGTTTTGGGGTGTCCCCCTCCAACACCATATTTCAAGCCAAAGTGCAGATATTCTCAAATTATTGTCATGCTCTCAAATCGAGGGTCCTTTGAACACACGGTCAGTTCCTATGAGTTACATTGGTCCCGTGCAAGGTGTTGGCATCACTTACGGGGCTTTTTGGCGGTGTTTTGAGGTTTTACCCTCCAACACCATGTTTTCAAGCCTAAGTAAGAATATTCTCAAATTATCATCGTGCTCTTAAATCGGCGGTCCCGTGATCCTGCGATTAGTTTCTACGAGTTACATTGTTCCTGTGCAAGGTGTTGGGGATACTCATAAGGCTGTTTGGGAGGTGTTTTGCAATTTTTCCCTCCAACGCCAAGTTTTCAAGCCTAAGTGCAGATATTCTCAAATTATCATCGTGATCTCAAATCGGTGGTCCCGTGACCATGCGGTCAGTTCCTATGAGTTACATTGGCCCCGTGCGAGGTGTTGGGGACACTCATGGGGCCGTTTAGGGGAGTTTTGGGGTTTCACCCTCCAGCGTCATATTTTCAAGCCTAAGTGAAGATATTCACATATTATCATCGTGATCTCAAATCGGGGGTCCCGTGACCATGCAGTTAGTTCTTATGAGTTACATTAGTCTCGTGGGAAGTGTTGGCACCACTTAAGGGGTCGTTTGGGGGGTGTTGTGGGGTTTCTCCCTCCAACACCACGTTTTCAATCCTAAGTTAAAATATTCTTAAATTATCACCGTGCTCTCAAATCGGGGGTCATGTGACAACGCGATTAGTTTCTACGAGTTACATTGGTCACGTGCGAGGTGTTGGGGATGCTCATAGGGCTATTTGGGAGGTATTTTTGGGTTTTTCCCTCCGACGCCATGTTTTCAATCCTAAGTGGAGATACTCTTAAATTATCGTTGTGTTGTCAAACTGGTGGTCCCATGACCACGCGGTCAGTTCTTATGAGTTACATTGGTCCCGTACGAGGTGTTGGGAACGCTCATGGGGCCATTTAGGGGTGTTTTGGTGTTTCACCCTCCAACGCCTTGTTTGCCTAAGTGCAGATATTCACAAATTGTCATCGTGCTCTTAAATCGGGGGTCCCGTGACCACGCGGTAAGTTCTTACGAGTTACATTAGTCTCGTGCGAGGTGTCGACACCGCTCACGGGGTCGTTTGGGGGGTGTTTTGGGGTTTCACCCTCCAACACCATATTTTCAAACCTAAGTGAAAATATTCTCAAATTATCACCGTGCTCCAAAACTGGGGATCCCGTGACTACGCGATCAGTTCCTACGAGTTACACTAGTCCCGTGTGAGGTATTGGCACCGCTCATAGGGCCGTTTGGAGGGTGTTTTGGTGTTTCTGCCTCCAACGCCATGTTTTCATGCCTAAGTGAAGATATAATCAAATTATCATTGTTCTCTCAAATCGGGGGTCCCTTGACCACGCGGTCAGTTCCTACGAGTTAAATTTGTCTTGCGCGAGGTGTTGGCACCCCTCACAGGACCATTTGTGGTGTGTTTTAGGGTTTCTCCCTCAAATTTCATGTTTTCAAGCATAAGTGTAGATATTCTCAAATTATGGTTGTGCTTTGAAATTGAGGTTTCCATAACCATGCAATCAGTTCCTAACCATTGGTCCAGGGCGAGGTGTTGGCATCACTTATGGGGTCATTTGGGGGTGTTTTGAGGTTTTTCCCTCCAATGCCATGATTTCCTGCCTATGTGCATATATTCAGAAAATATCTCTGTGCTATAAAACTGAGGGTCCCATGACCATGCGATCACTTTCTACGAATTACATTGGTCTCATATGAGGTGTTGGAAACACTCACGGGGCAATTTGGGGGGTGTTTCGAGGTTTCATCCTCCAACTCAATATTTTTAAGCCTAAGTGTAGATATTCTTAATTTATCATCGTGCTCTCAAATCGGGGGTACCGTGACCACACAGTCAATTCCCATGGGTTACATTGGTCTCGTGCGAGGTGTTAGCGCCGTTCACAAGGCCGTTTGGGGGGAGTTTTGGGGTTTCACCATCCAACGCCATGTTTATAAGCTTAAGTGCAGATGTTCTCAAATTATCAGCGTGCTCTTGAATTATGGGTTCCGCGATCTTGTGATCAATTCCTATGAGTTACATTAGTCCCGTGGGAGGTGTTAGTACTGCTGACGAGGTCGTTTGGGTAGTGTTTTGAGGTTTCTCCCTCCAATGCCATGTTTTCACACCTAAGTGAAGATATTCTCAAATTATAACGATGCTCTAAAATTGGGGGTCCCATGATAATGCGGTTAGTTCCTACGAGTTTCATTGGTCCCATGTGAGGTGTTGGATACACACATAGGACCGTTTGGAGGGTGTTTTGGGGTTTCATTCGCCAATGCCATGTTTTCAATCCTAAGTGCAAATATTCTTAAATTATCACCGTGCTCTCAAATCGGGGGCCCCATGACCACATGGTCAGTTCCTATGAGTTATATCGGTCCCATGCGAGGTGTTAGATATGTTCAAGTGGCCTTTTGGGGGGTATTTCGAGGTTTCATCCTCCAATGCCATGTTTTTAAGAGTAAGTGCAGATAATCTCAAATTATCATTGTGCTCTCAAATCGGGGGTCCAACGACCATGCGATCAGTTCCTACGAGTTATATGGGTCCTGTGCGAGGTATTGGCGCAGCTCATAGGGCCATTTGGGGGTGTTTTGAGGTTTTGCCCTCCAACGTCATGTTTTTAAGCCTAAGTGCAAAAATTCTTAAATTATCACCGAGATCTAAAATAGAGGGTCCCATGACCATGCAGTTAGTTCCTACGAGTTACATTGGTCCCGTACGAGGTCTTGGTGCCATTCACAGGGCCGTTTAGGGGGCATTTCGGGGTTTCACCCTCAAAACACCCTTTTTTCAAGCCTAAGTGTAGATATTCTCAAATTACTTCTGTGCTTTCAAATAAGGGGTCCCATGACCCTGCAGTCTCTTCCTACGATTTACATTGGTTCAATATGTAGTGTTGGTGCTGTTCACGGGGACGTTTGGGTGGTGATTCGGGGTTTGCCCTCCAACGCTTTGTTTTTAAGCCTAAGTGCAAATATTCTCAAATTTTTGTTATGCTATCAAACCGGGGGTCTCATGATGATGCAATCAGTTCCTACTAGTTACATTGGTCCTATGCGAGGTGTTGGGGACTTTCACGAGGCCATTTGGGGGCTGTTTCGAAGTTTCTCCCTCTAACGTCATGCTTTCAAGCCTAAATGCAAATATTTTCAAATAATTATCGTGCTCTCAAACTGGGGTCCCATGACCACACGGTCGGTTCCTACGAGTTTTATTGGTCCCATGAGAGGTATTAGTGATTCTCATGATGAAGATTTGGTGGTGTCTTCGACGCCATGTTTTCAAGCCTAAGTGCAGATATTCTCAAATTATTGTTTTCCTCTCAAACTGGGGGTCCAGTGACCACGCGGTCAGTTTCTACGAGTTACATTGGTGATGTGCGAGGGTTACCAAATTCATGATGAAGATTTGTAACTAGTACATTGGGGAGGGGGGAGGCTTCATCATGAACCACCAATCCAGGAGAGTCCAATATTATTTCCCCACATTCTTGATGTTTCTCATTTACAACACTCATTTTCCCTTTCTTTGAGTGTTCCTTCGCCATGATTTTTCTCCGATAAGCTTCTCATACAAATTGTAGATTATTCTCAGTATGCTTTGGTCTTTTTGCCATGAATACACCTTCGTTATGCGTACAACTTCTTTACTCGCACACCTTTTCTCTTGGAGAAGATTAAGATCCATATTTTCATTTCTACATTTCTTAGGATTGTTGAGGTTTTGAATGAGGTATTTCCTAATCCCTTTTTTTGTACCAAAAATGGAAAGTTAAATTCCCATTATATAACCTCAACAATCCGGACAAATCTGGAAATAAAATATAGATCTTAAGCATCTCCAAGAGAATAGGTATGTGAGTCAAGATGTTGGTCACGTGACGAAGGTGAATTCATAGCAGAAAGTGTCCTTTGAGTAAGCTATAATTTATATGAGAAGCTTGTTGGAGAGAAAATCACGGCGAATGAACACTCAAAGAAAGGGAAAAGGAATGTTATAAATGAGAAACATCCAGAATGGGGGAAATTACTATTAGAGTGTCATGGATTGGTGGTTCTTGATGAAGGCCACGCTCCTCGTAATGAGAGGAGTCATATTTGGAATACTCTATCAAACTCCAAATGAGAAAACGCATCATATTAAGCCTAAGTCTAGATATAATTAAATTAATGTTGTGTTCTCAAACCGGGTGTCCCATGATTATCCAATAGCCAAAAGCCAACAGCAAGCCAAAACTAATAATTATCCCATACCCCTTCTAACATACTATCCATGCCCTTAAATCATTTGTCGTGCATTTCTCCTTTGATTTTGGGTAATTTCGTTCTCGTACTTCTTACCGGTAAATTTTAGAGTTTAGATCATAAAATATAAAAAACATATAATAAAAAAAGAAGCTTTCAGTGGATACTCACTCTCTCCAGTCTTCAACTTTATCTTGCGATTCGAATACATAACGAGTTGATTGCTCATTATGAAGATTTGTAAGTTTCACCTCTTTAGGGTTACCAAATGGTAATTCATCCTCAAACTCGTCAGGTTCCTCGATCACTTGTTCTCCATGAGGATTATACCTCCTCACCTCTTATTCCAGTTTATGTTCCCTAGCGTATAGTGATGATTCCACCATTACGTATTCTTCAGCAATTGACCCTACAATATACCATGTATTCTTTACATGATCTTTGAAGGTTTTCATCAAGGTTTCTAAAGGATACATCCAACGATAGCTAATAGGACCATATAATAAAGCTTCATCACATAAATGCACAAATAGGTGGATGTTGATATCAAAGAACGATGGAGGAAAATATATCTCTAATACACAAATTGTCTCGATTAACATTGATTTCACAACTTTAATGTACCTTTTGTTTACCATTTTTGCACAAAGTAGGGTAAAACACAAACTGATTTGCATAATTGCCCGACGGAGATCTTTGTGTTCAAAAAAGTATTGCCGAAATAATAAATGGATTAATTGGATATTTACGTGCCAGTCGTAAGACTTACGCGATTTCAAGGCATTTTCTTTGTAGTTCACAACACTACATAAATTACCAGAATAACTTATTGGAGTCTTCAAATTTAACGTGTATAAAAGGATCTTTTTCTCACTAGTAGTTGTAACAACTCGCGTAATTTTGGGGATATTTTTCTAAATAAAGAGGAAAAATAATATTTGAGATAAAATTATTTTTATTGCTCAAATATGTTGGTTATGATTTTAGAAGAATAAAACTTCAAGCGGAATTGAAATCAGAGTTAAAACGGATTTTATATGGATTTTTTTATATTTTGCCTTCTGGCATTTTTAAGGGAAACTGTTATATTTTAGGCATCATCGATCGATCGATGATTTTCATAGATCGATCGATGATCCCAGAAAACGTGAACAACGAGTATTTTTTAGGAGTTGTGGTTTGATTCAAACTCTTATATTTTTACCATATAAAAACGAATCGTTGGCTATTCTTTTGGAACAGCCTCGTGGACAAAAATACCCAGAAAACATATTTTCTTTTCCTCTCTTTTATACACAAACAATACCCTTTATTTTGTGCATTCAACCTTAGGTTTTTGGAGGTGTTCTTGGGGCTATTTTGAGGTTGATCTTGGAGGAAGTTTTGATGATGCTTGAGGACTGATTTTGATGGTGTTATCTGCGTTTCTGGGCAAATTTATGTTGGTATCCTTTTGGTGGTTTGAGGTATGGGGTTTTACACAATATGCTCATTAATATCGTGAGTATTATTCTCGTTGTTTTCTTGTGATTATTGACTCATATTTGAATTTCTAAATTCAATTAGAAATTTGGAAATTGTTGTTGGAATCTAATTTTGATTCATGCGGTATTATTATTGGTGTTGAGCATGTTGTCATGAGATTTTAATACGGCACAGAGGTTGGGCACCCACCAATATTCCTTTTTTTGGATATGCTAAAAAAATCCATAGGCGCGGTACGGTGGTTAGGCCTGGTGACCGACTTAAAGCGTTGTTGAGAAATTATATTGATATAATTGCTTTGAGATTTGCATTTGATTTGAATATCCGTACTCGTATTGTTACGTTTTATTCACCACTAATATTTGTTGAGCATCTTTCCTGTCGTATTGTGTACTTCCCCATATTTTCTTTTAGTGGGAAGTTAGCGCGGATTTTGGGGCGCTTTGGATTTATTTTGGAGATGGATTTTAGCGTGGATTATTTTGGGAAGATTATTGGAGATTACATACTTGAGAAGATTGTATTATTTTTAGATGTTGTATTTTTATTCGAGAGATTTGTTGTATTTGTACTTGAAGAGATTGAGATTACTGGTTTCTGTTTTGTTGTTGCGGGAATTATATGCTTTATACCTTGTTATTTGTGGAATTGATTTATTTTATCGATGAGTAGCGCTTCGTTCGCTCTCCACGGGCGATAGGGGTGTTACAAAATGTTATCGGAGCTTAGGTATACGACCACCCTCGGGTCTTGGATTTTGGGTCTGTTGCATTTTTATGGCGCATATTTTTGGAGCTAGAATCTTTAGATGAACGTTTCGTGTAAGGCATCTGGATTAGATGGGAGGAATTTATTTTTGGTGACGAGAATAATTTTGGAGATTGTTGGCCATATTTTTTAGAGTTAGGCATTCGGCGAATTTCGAGGGAGAGATTCCATTGTTAGTGGGGAAGTGTAACAGCTCGCGTAAGTTTTGGGGTATTTTTCAAGATAAAGAAGAAAAATAAATTTTGAGATAAAATTATTTTTATTCCTCAAATATGTTGGTTATGATTTTAGAAGAATAAAACTTCAAGCGAAATTGAAATCGGAGTTAAAACGGATTTTATATGAATTTTTTTATATTTTGCCGTTTGGCATTTTTAAGGGAATTACTGTGAGATTTTAGGCATGATCGATCGATCGATGATTTTCATAGATCGATCGATCGTCCCAGAAAACATGAACAACAAGTATTTTTGAGGAGATGTGGTTTGATTCAAACTCTTATATTTTTACCTTATAAAAAGGGATCGTTGGCTATACTTTTGGAACAGCCTCGTGGCACTAAAATACCCAGAAAACATATTTTCTTTTCCTCTCTTTTATACACAAACAATACCCTTTATTTTATGCATTAAACCTTAGATTTTTGGAGGTGTTCTTAGGGTTGTTTTGAGGTTGATCTTGGAGGAAGTTTTGATGATATTTGAGGACTGGTTTTGATGGTGTTATCTACGTTTCTGGGAAGATTTATGTTGGCATCCTTTGGGTGGTTTGAGGTATGGGGTTTTACACAATATGCTCCTTAATCTCGCGAGTATTATTTTCGTTGTTTTCTTGTGATTATTGACTCATATTTGAATTTCTAAATTCAATTGAAAATCTGGAAATTGTTGTTGGAATCTAATTTTTATTCATGTGGTATTATTATTGGTGTTGAGCATGTGGTCATGAGATTTTAATATGGCACAGAGGTTGGGCACCCACCAATATTCCTTTTTTCGGATATGCTAAAAAAATGCATAGGAGCGGTACGGTGGTGAGGCCTAGTGACCCAGTTAATGTGTTGTTGAGAAATTATATTGATATAATTGCTTTTGAGATTCGCATTTCATTTTAATATTCGTACACTTATTGTTACGTTTTATTCACCACTAATATTTGTTGAGCATCTTTCATGTCGTATTGTGTACTTCCCCATATTTTCTTTTAGTGGCAGGTTAGCGCTGATTTTGGGCGCTTTGGATTTATTTTGGAGATGGATTTTAGCGTGGATTATTTTGAAAACATTATTGGAGGATACATACATGAGAAGACTATATTACTTTGATGTATAGAGCATTGGAGATTTATTTTAGATGTTGTATTTTTATTCGAAAGATTTGTTGTATTTGTTTTGAAGTGATTGAGATTAGCGGTATCTCTTTTGTTGTTGTGGGAATCAGATGCTCTATACATTGTTCTTTGTGGAATTGATTTAGTTTATCGATGAGTAGTGCTCCGTTCACTCTTCCCGAACGGGAGGTGTGTTACAAAATGGTATCAGAGCTTAGGTATACGACCACCCTCAGGTCTTGGGTTTTGGGTCTGCTGCATTTTTGTGGCACGTATTTTTGGAAATAGAATCTTTAGATGATCGTTTCATGTTAGGCATCTAGATTAGATGGGAGGAATTTATTTTTGGTGACGAGATTAATTTTGGAGATTGTTGGCCTGATTTTTTTGAGTTAGGCATTCGGCAATTTTCGAGGGCAAAATTCCATTGTTAGTGGGGAAGTGTAACAACCCGCGTAATTTTTGGGGTATTTTTCAAGATAAAGGGGAAAAATAAATTTTGAGATAAAATTATTTTTATTGCTCAAATATATTGGTTATGATTTTAGAAGAATAGAACTTCAAGCGGAATTGAAATCGGAGTTAAAACGGATTTTATATGAATTTTTTATATTTTGCCTTATGGCATTTTTAAGGGAACCTGTCAGATTTTAGGCATGATCGATCGATCGATGATTTTCATAGATCGATCGATGGTCCCAGAAAAAGTGAACAATAAGTATTTTTGAGGAGTTGTGGTTTGATTCAAACTCTTATATTTTTACCCTATAAAAAGGGATCGTTGGCTATTCTTTTGGAACAACCTTGTGGCACAAAAATACGCAGAAAACATATTTTCTTTTCCTCTATTTTATACACAAATAGTACCCTTTATTTTATGCATTAAACCTTTGGTTTTTGGAGGTGTTCTTAGGGCTGTTTTGAGGTTGATCTTGGAGGAAGTTTTGATGATATTTGAGGACTAATTTTGATGGTGTTATCTGCGTTTCTGGGAAGATTTATGTTGGTATCCTTTTGGTGGTTTGAGGTATGGGGTTTTACACAATATGCTCCTTAATCTCGCGAGTATTATGCTCATTGTTTTCTTGTGATTATTGACTCATATTTGAATTTCTAAATTCAAGTGGAAAACTGATAATTGTTGTTGGAATCTAATTTTGATTCATATGGTATTATTGTTGGCGTTGAGCATGTTGTCATGAGATTTTAATATGGCACAGAGGTTGGACACCCATCAATATTCATTTTTTCGGATATGCTAAAAAAATGCATAGGCGCGGTAAGATGGTGAGGCCTGGTGACCCAGTTAATGTGATGTTGAGAAATTATATTGATATAATTGCTTTTGAGATTCGCATTTCATTTTAATATTCTTACACTTATTGTTAAGTTTTATTCACCGATAATATTTGTTGAGCATCTTTCATGTCGTATTTTATACTTCTCCATATTTTCTTTTAGTGGCAGGTTAGCGCGGATTTTGGGCGCTTTGGATTTCTTTTGGAGATGGATTTTAGCGTGGATTATTTTGAGAAGATTATTGGAGGATACATACTTGAGAAGACTATATTATTTTGATGTATAGAGCATTGGAGATTTATTTTAGATGTTGTATTTTTATTCGAGAGATTTGTTGTATTTGTTTTGAAGTGATTGAGATTAACGGTATCTCTTTTCTTGTTGTGGGAATTAGATGCTCTATACCTTGTTGTTTGGGGAATTGATTAAGTTTATCGATGAGTAGCGCTCCGTTCGCTCTTCCCGGACGGGAGGGGTGTTACAAAATGGTATCAGAGCTTAGGTATACGACCACCCTCGGGTCTTGGATTTTGGGTCTGCTGCATTTTTGTGTCGCGTATTTTTGGAGATAGAATCTTTAGATGATCGTTTCATGTTAGGCATCTAGATTAGATGGGAGGAATTTATTTTTGATGACGAGGTTAATTTTGGAGATTGTTGGCCTGATTTTTTAGAGTTAGGCATTCGGTAATTTTTGAGGGCAAAATTCCATTGTTAGTGGGGAAGTGTAACAACCCGCGTAATTTTTGGGGTATTTTTCAAGATAAAAGGGAAAAAAAATTTGAGATAAAATTATTTTTATTGCTCAAATAGGTTGGTTATGATTTTAGAAGAATAGAACTTCAAGCGGAATAGAAATTGGAGTTAAAACGGATTTTATATGAATTTTTCTATATTTTGCCTTATGGCGTTTTTAAGGGAACCTGTCAGATTTTAGGCATGATCGATCGATCGATGATTTTCATAGATCGATCGATGGTCCCAGAAAACGTGAACAATAAGTATTTTTGAGGAGTTGCGGTTTGATTCAAACTCCTATATTTTTACCTTATAAAAAGGGATCGTTGGCTATTCTTTTGGAACAGCCTCATGGCACAAAAATACCCAGAAAACATATTTTCTTTTCCTCTCTTTTATACACAAACAGTACCCTTTATTTTATGCATTAAACCTTAGGTTTTTGGAGGTGTTCTTGCGGCTGTTTTGAGGTTGTTCCTGGAGGAAGTTTTGACGATATTTAAGGACTGATTTTGATGGTGTTATCTGCGTTTCTGGGAAGATTTATGTTGGTATCCTTTTGGTGATTTGAGGTATGGGGTTTTACACAATATGCTCCTTAATCTGGCGAGTATTATTCTCGTTGTTTTCTTATGATTATTAACTCATATTTGAATTTCTAAATTCAATTGAAAATCTGGAAATTGTTGTTGGAATCTAATTTTTATTCATGTGGTATTATTATTGATGTTGAGCATGTTGTGATGAGATTTTAATATGGCACAGAAGTTGGGCATCCGCCAATATTTCTTTTTCGGATATGCTAAAAAATGCATAGGCGCAGTACGGTGGTGAGGCCTGGTGACCCAGTTAATGTGTTGTTGAGAAATTATATTGATATAATTGCTTTTGAGATTCGCATTTCATTTTAATATTCGTACACTTATTGTTACGTTTTATTCACCGCTAATATTTGTTGAGCATCTTTCATGTCGTATTGTGTACTTCCCCATATTTTCTTTTAGTGGCAGGTTAGCGCGGATTTTGGGCGCTTTGGATTTATTTTGGAGATGGATTTTAGCGTGGATTATTTTGAGAATATTATTGGAGAATACATACATGAGAAGACTATATTATTTTGATGTATAGAGCATTGGAGATTTATTTTATATGTTGTATTTTTATTCGAGAGATTTGTTGTATTTGTTTTGAAGTGATTGAGATTAGCGGTATCTCTTTTGTTGTTGTGGGAATTAGATGCTCTATACCTTGTTGTTTGTGGAATTGATTTAGTTTATCGATGAGTAGCGCTCCGTTCGCTCTCCCCGGGAGGGAGGTGTGTTACAAAATGGTATCAGATCTTAGGTATACGACCACCTTCGGGTCTTGGATTTTGGGTCTGCTGCATTTTTGTGTCGCGTATTTTTGGAGATAGAATCTTTAGATGATCGTTTCATGTTAGGCATCTAGATTAGATGGGAGGAATTTATTTTTGATGACGAGATTAATTTTGGAGATTGTTGGCCTGATTTTTTAGAGTTAGGCATTCGGCAATTTTCGAGGGCGAAATTCCATTGTTAGTGGGGAAGTGTAACAACCCGCATAATTTTTGGGGTATTTTTCAAGATAAAAGGGAAAAATAAATTTGGAGATAAAATTATTTTTATTGCTCAAATATGTTGGTTATGATTTTAGAAGAATTGAACTTCAAGCGGAATCGAAATCGGAGTTAAAACGGATTTTATATGAATTTTTTTATATTTTGCCTTATGGCATTTTTAAGGGAACCTGTCAGATTTTAGGCATGATCGATCGATCGATGATTTTCATAGATCGATCGATGGTCCCAGAAAACGTGAACAATAAGTATTTTTTAGGAGTTGTGGTTTAATTCAAACTCCTATATTTTTACCTTATAAAAAGGGATCGTTGGCTATTCTTTTGGAACAGCCTTGTGGCACAAAAATACCCAGAAAACATATTTTCTTTTCCTCTCTTTTATACACAAATAGTACCCTTAATTTTATGCATTAAACCTTAAGTTTTTGGAGGTGTTCTCGGAGATGTTTTGAGGTTGATCTTGGTGGAAGTTTTGATGATGTTTGAGGACTGATTTTTATGGTGTTATCTGCGTTTCTGGGAAGATTTATGTTGGTATCCTTTTGGTGGTTTGAGGTATGGGGTTTTACACAATATGCTCCTTAATCTCGCGAGTATTATTCTCATTGTTTTCTTGTGATTATTGACTCATATTTGAATTTCTAAATTCAACTGGAAAACTGATAATTGTTGTTGGAATCTAATTTTGATTCATATGGTATTATTATTGGCGTTGAGCATGTTGTCATGAGATTTTAATATGGCACAGAGGTTGGGCACCCACCAATATTCTTTTTTCCGGATATGCTAAAAAAATGCATAGGCGCGGTAAGATGGTGAGGCCTAGTGACCCAGTTAATGTGTTGTTGAGAAATTTTATTGATATAATTTCTTTTGAGATTCGCATTTCATTTGAATATTAGTATCAGAGCTTAGGTATACGACCACCCTCGGATCTTGGGTTTGGGGTCTGCTGCATTTTTGTGTCGCGTATTTTTAGAGATAGAATCTTTAGATGATCGTTTCATGTTAGGCATCTGGATTAGATGAGAGGAATTTATTTTTGGTGACGAGATTAATTTTGGAGATTGTTGGCCTGATTTTTTAGAGTTAGGCATTCGGCAATTTTCGAGGGCAAAATTCCATTGTTAGTGGGGAAGTGTAACAACCCGCATAGTTTTTGGGGTATTTTTCAAGATAAATGGGAAAAATAAATTTTGAGATAAAATTATTTGTATTGCTCAAATATGTTGGTTACGATTTTAGAAGAATAGAACTTCAAGCGGAATTGAAATCAGAGTTAAAACGGATTTTATATGAATTTTTTTATATTTTGCCTTATGGCATTTTTAAGGGAACCTGTCAGATTTTAGGCATGATCAATCGATCGATGATTTTCATAGGTCGATCGATGGTCCCAGAAAACGTGAACAATAAGTATTTTTGAGGAGTTGTGGTTTGATTCAAACTCCTATATTTTTACCTTATAAAAAGGGATCGTTGGCTATTCTTTTGGAACAGCCTTGTGGCTCAAAAATACCCAGAAAACATATTTTCTTTTCCTCTCTTTTATACACAAACAGTACCCTTTATTTTATGCATTAAACCTTAAGTTTTTGGAGGTGTTCTTGGGGATGTTTTGAGGTTGATCTTGGAGGAAGTTTTGGTGATGTTTGAGGACTGATTTTTATGGTGTTATCTGCGTTTCTGGGCAGATTTATGTTGGTATCCTTTTGGTGGTTTGAGGTATGGGGTTTTACACAATATGCTCCTTAATCTCGTGAGTATTATTCTCATTGTTTTCTTGTCATTATTGACTCATATTTGAATTTCTAAATTCAATTGGAAAACTGATAATTGTTGTTGGAATCTAATTTTGATTCATATGGTATTATTATTGGCGTTGAGCATGTTGTCATGAGATTTTAATATGGCACAGAGGTTGGACACCCACCAATATTCCTTTTTCCGGATATGCTAAAAAAATGCATAGGCGCGGTAAAACGGTGAGGCCTGGTGACCCAGTTAATGTGTTGTTGAGAAATTATATTGATATAATTGCTTTTGAGATTCGCATTTCATTTGAATATTCTTACTCTTATTGTTACATTTTATTCACCGCTAATATTTGTTGAGCATCTTTCATGTCGTATTTTGTACTTCTCTATATTTTCTTTTAGTGGCAGGTTAGCGCGGATTTTTGGGCGCTTTGGATTTATTTTGCAGATCGATTTTAGAATGGATTATTTTGGGAAAATTATTAGAGAATTCATACTTGTGAAGATTGTATTATTTTGATGTATCGAGCATTGGAGATTTATTTTAGATGTTTTATTTTTATTCGAGAGATTTGTTGTATTTGTATTTGAAGAGATTGAGATTAGTGGTTTATCTTTTGTTGTTTTGGTAATTAGATGATCTCTACCTTGTTATTTATGGAATTGATTTAGTTTATCGATGAGTAGCACTCCATTCGCTCTCCCCAGGCGGGCGGGGTGTTACAGTAGTCGAAGTGATGGCAGCCCGCGGGGTAGAAATTCTTCCTGTTGTAGGATCGTTTTTCAACCCCATTTTCTTCTTTATTTTCATATCCTATAGATCTAGGGGCCCTATCTACATCTTTGAAATGAGATACACCCAGTCATGTTCCTATAAAATGTTCTGGAACATTCTTCTCTATGTGCATCACATTAACTACATGCCTTATGCGATGATCGTTCCAATACGGAAAATCAAAAAATATTGATCGCTTGGACCATGACTTCGATTTACAAGGGTCATTCGGATCCCCCTAGCTTTACACTTCAAACTGGAGGTCTTTTCCTACGTACCTATTCCCATAGTCAAACATGTCTCCTTCTCTTCAAGCTACTGACCAAAAAGCCAAGCAGGTGGCGTTCTTTGCTTGTGATCGCCGGGCAAAAAGTTAGACTTATCGTTCCTAAAAGGGTGACTGGCCGGTAAAAATGTATGATGACCCTTGTAACTCATCTTACCACTATGTTTTAGCTAATAGGCTAAAGTTTCCTCCCCACACATAGGTCCTCCATAATAACCATTAGCATTACAACCGAGCAAGGTCCCATTAGCTGGAAGGTCATGGATGGCATACATCACCATTGCTTTAAGTGTGAACTCTTCACACTTATGAGAGTCGAACTCCATCATGCCTTTATCTCATAAATCTTTAAGTTCTTTGATTAATGATGCTAAGAATATATCAATATCATCGTTGGGAGCCTTCGTCCCGGGTATCAACAAAGATAATAATGTGAACTCCTTTCTCATGCATAGTGTCGGAGGGAGACTTGAAGGCGCCAAGATAACTGGCCAACATATCTGACTAGTGCATAAATTACCGAAAGAGTAAAACCCATCAGTTGAGATTGCAAAATGAGCGTTGTGCGGTTCCTTTGCAAATTCATGGTGTTGTACGTTTGAAATTTTCCAGATGGGTGAATCAATTGGATGACACCTCAAATTCCCACCCACCTCGCATCGAGCGTGCCATGTCATGGCCTCCGCTATCCATGGTACAATAATAACAATTTTAACCGTGGACCATTTTGAAAGTAATTCAAAACCTTTTGTGGGACTTGTGATCACTTGAGATTTTTTTCATCTTTATCCTTTCCGTTCTCACAAACCACATATCTAGGCTCACTGCATACAGGACATTCATCCTTATCTTTGTGCTCGTTGTGGTACAATATGCAATCATACTTGCATTCATGAATAGATTTTTATTTAAAACCCAAACCCTTCTAGATCTTCTTCATGGTAGTATAATTGTCTGGTAACGTGTTCTCTTTTAGGAAAATATATTTAACCCACTTAAGAATTCTAGTTATGTTATTCCTAAACAAACAAAATTGACTCTTCAAATTATGCAAACCAATTATTGCATATAACACCAAATGATATTCATCGCAATATTTATACAACGGTCTAGCCGCATCGACTTTCAACCGTATGTATTCCCAATCTCTTGGAAGTTCAACATTAAATTTTTTATTTAGTTGGATATAATGCGCATTATCCCTATCCATAGGTTGGTGGTTTTGATAGTTGTGGAGTCCATAAGCATCATCAATTAAGTCGGTCAATGGACGATGTGTTGGTGAATCATGCACCACTTCCACTCATTCGAGTTCCGTTACGCGGTCGGGTATCTACAATTCTTTTGAAACATAAGGTATATTTTTTTCACAATGGTATGTCCATATTTTATAGGCTTGACAAATTCCCCACTTTATTAAATGAAACCTAACATCTTCCAATAACTTATATTATCCGCTCATATAACGGGTGCATGGACATGGAATCTTGTCACTTTTAAGATTTTTGGAAGTGTATTTAATAAATTCTTGTATGCCATTTATATGATTATTTAAAATTCGGTTAGTCACTCCCATTCACTCTTTGTATTGTGGGAAATCCATGTAATAATCTTCAAATTTCACTCTTGTGGTAATAGGTTAAAAAATATTATTACAAGTGAAACAAAAAAAATATTTTTACAACTGAAACAAAAAAATATTATTAAAACTATAACAAAACCAATATTCTTACAACTGAAACAAAACCAATATCCTTACAACGGAAACCAAACCAATATTCTTACAACTGAAACAATAAAAATTTTATTACAACTGAAATAAAAGAAAATATTATTAAATCTTGGGCAACAAATAAACTGACTAAGTAGTAAAAGAGTTTGCATAATTCCTAAATTCCACCCAATCCTCGCTATCAATGTACACAGGTACATTTCCACAGGCGTTGTATATTTCATCAAATAGTATTTGAGACTCACCCCTTTCCAAATGTATGTTGTGCACTGGAGTTACGATAACCTTGGAGATGAGTGTGCACACCCCAATAACCCTCTTATTTCTCAAGTCTTTGATATAGTACTTTTTGCCATAGTCACCATGAGTTGTTGATGATGATCCAAGTACCGTGATAGGCGGAAGCACTGGGAATGGGAATGTTGAAGGAATCAGCATTTGGGATGGTAATATTGGATGAGGAGGCATTTGGGAGGGCAATGTTAGATGAGGTGGCATTTGGGAAGGGAAACTTGAATGGGGAGGATAGGAGAAACCTTGAGGAGGAGGGTAAGGGTAACATTAAGAAGAAAATGTTGGGACCACATAATTTAAAAAAAGGGACACTAGTTTCCCAATTTGATTCGTTAGGATTCTCATGTTAGTTTTCATATCCTCGACATCTCCATCGGTCTTGAACTCTCGTTCCTCATTAGATGAGACACAATCCTTGACCAAATAAAACTCGTCCAAGAAAGGTGCGGTGTGATGAAATTTTGTTTTTTGCATATGTGATCCAACACCTCTCATCCTCCCCCTTTTTTTTTTTTCCAAAGTTCAGGGTCAATGCATCATTTTCAAGGTCCAAGTCATCATTAGGGTTCGAAACTTGATTGATTGTTGATTGCCTGTATTGATTCTAGCATCTCAACCAATTACGGTGGGAATTTATTATTTTTTTCCTGTCGATCATGAACGAATAAGTTGTAATAACTTAGTTTTTTACCCGTATCTGGACCATCCTTTGTCCTACTCACCCATGCATTCTTAAAATCCTCATATGATTTGGATCCTAGCCTTTGGATATCAATTTTTTGTGCCTTGTTTTTTTTTATTTTTCTCCCTTTAGACCAACATTTTCTCCTTCGCCTCATAAAACTTATTCCACTGCTCCACTGGCATTTTAACATTGGGAGGCACTCTCTCTTTTAAAGACAAAATATTGGAGCTCACTTCCTCCTTCGGGAAATGTTTCTTCCGAAGGTTTCTCCTGTATGTCCTCAATGATTCATCACCCCAAGGTAGAACCTTGTTCTTGGAACGATCGTGAAATGAGAAATACTTGAATATTTGATCATATACGCCATCTTTGATTGCTTGATCAACTTGGTTCCAGTTGTTTGGTCCATCAACTCCAATGTTCATTTTTCCTAACGACAAACATCGGGCTTTAAAGTTCATCACGTCATTCCTTATTCCAGAGAAGGTAGAACCTAATGGTCTTCTTTTGGATCGAGCGAGAGGCATCAAGAGTTTGGAATGGGGGAGGTGGAGCAATGGGAGTGCAGAATGAGGGCACAGGAGCACCTAAAGTTGGAATTTATGAGGAGGGAACCATTGGTGGAGTTGTGTATTACTCATCCATTGGTGTTGATAATTTGATTTTTGCACGAGATGGTGAACCTCGTTGCAATGTCACCTCATCACTTGGTACCCTTGGGTTGTTTCCTCGCGACATTATCTACAAAAATAAAAACCACAAGTGACTAATTAATTATAATAATATGAAATTATAACTAATTAATCAAGCTTATGACTATATATATATATATATATATATATATATATATATATACACACACACACACACACTTTTTCAGAGTAAGACTTTAGAATATGTTCAATGTGTCTAATCTCCATCCATTTAGTATTAGTTTTTAAGAACCTATGAATTTTTGCACGTGGCCAACTAAGAGGAAGGGTATATATGACTGATGTGTAAATATTCGTGACATGAACTCGGAATCCCATCTTTTTCAACTTGTTGGCAAGATTCAATTTAACGTGCATAAGGTGCGACACATCACAGTTTATGTCAATGCTCTCTGTACGCAATTATATCCATAACGGGTGGATTTTTTTTCGTCCTTCTCCAACAATGTTACCAAGGTCAGGGCAACGTTGAGATTATGTGTGTGAAATATATTTTCTATAACATCATCCCAAATTTTTAGTAGGGAAAATAAAATATGATTGAGCAGATAATCTTGTTGGATATTAACTCCACGATTTACAAGGTAATTAAATTATTCGATATCTTTCTTTCCATATCTATAAATAAGTGTACCCTCTATATGGCTCTCAATAATAAAAGAGATACGTATGTGGTCCAATTGTAACCACTCCCACTCTTATTTCCAGTGATTATCATCGTGCCTCATTTTTCTAAGAAAAATAAACGAGGGCATTAATATGAGTCCTACAATTGAGGTATAAGGGTATATGAGGGACCTAATTAATTAATAACTATTAATTAAAACATCTAATGTATTATGGTATATTAGTTTGATTAGTATGATTAAGGTTTTGATTCATTCAAACATATAAGGGTATATTAGTTTGATTGAGGCTTTAAGAATTGAAAGGATTTTGAGTCAGTGGATTTAGAACTTAAAATACTCAATTAATTTCAAACTCTAAATAAATAGCAAGCCCTAAATGAGAATACCATTAGATAATGCAATTTATTTTAATCCCTAAGTAACCACATTTAGTGAATACTAATAATACTCAATTCATTTCAAACTCTAAATGAATTTCAAGACCTAAATGACAATACCTTTAAATAATGCAATTTATTTTAATCCTTAGGTAACCACATTCAGTCAATACTAATAAAACATAATTATTGTCAAACTCTAAATAAATTTCAAGACCTAAATGACAATACCCTTAAATAATGCAATTTATATTAATCCCTAAGTTACCACATTCAATAAATATCGATAATACTCAATTAATTCCAAACTCTAAATAACAATCAATGTTAACAATGCCCAATAAATTTCAATCCCTAAATATGACATGCCCAATCAAAATATGAAATTATAAAACATCCCTTTTCCTGGAAAAAAAAAGTATACACACATACACACACATACAAATACATACACACACGTATACATACACATACACACAAACACACACATACAAAGATATACATAAACATTCATACACATATACACATATATATACACACACGTACACACCTAAACACACCCGTACACAAAAATACACACACATTTACAGAAATACATTAGGGTTTACCTTTGAGATTGAGAGAGAGAGAATTCAAATTGCCAAAATTAGGGTTTGAGAGAGAATGCAAATCTCTGAAATAGGGAGAGAAATAGATATTAACACGAGAAGGAATGAAAATGTAGGCAGAGGGTATTATTTAAAGGACCCTGGTCACGGCCTTGACTCGTGCCCCAACACTATGACCCTTAATTTTTTTCAGCGTGTAAGCAACTATTTGGTCACGGCCCTCATTCGTGACCCACACGCATGAGCTAATTGAGATGGTAACAGCCTAAATCCGTGACTTATTGGGTGTGTATTGTGGCACTGGTCACGACCATTTTTGTGATCCTACCGTGATCGAACTTAAAGGTAACTTTGGCACGAATTTGGCGCTATGATGGTCACGACCTACGACCGTGACCCATACTGGTTAGGGATTTGGTCTTTGACCAACTGTGATTTGCTCCGTGACCCATATTGATTAGTGATATGGCCACGCTGGATTTGATGTGGTCATAACTTTGGGCCATGACCCCCTTGGGGTGACCGTTCGCATAATATAGTGTAGTGGTTTCATACACATTGGCTAAGGTATAAGCTAAGCCTATAATAAGAGAAAAGTAATATGAAGTCAAAATTTATTTGTGCAGTGATGCCAAAGTAAAAAGCATTTCTCCAAAAGGAAAGGGCATTAACATAATTTCCAACTGAACTTTGTGTAAAAGCTTCCTTTCTATTATTTTCAGTCGTTCACTTTGGGCAATAACGAATATAGCAAAGGTGGGAGGTTCACCAGGATTACTAGTGCCTAGTGAAGTTTTGTTTGGATTCTATGTAGAATTCCTTGACTTGGATGGTCCAACAAGAGGATATTCGTCCTCTTAATCTCTTGCCTCCCTCAATGTTTCATCCTTTAAAGCCTCATTTTCCTCATAATTTAATTTCCTCTTACAAAATGAATGATAACCTTTGGGAGGTTGAATTTCTACATGAATATGGAATGGTTAAGTTAAGGCCAATATAAATAAGGATAAGATTACAAGAAGTAATAAAATCGTTACCAAAATAATATGGCTTCGAAGGCTAAGAGGGTTCATGTAATGGCTTCAAGAAAATGATGACGTAGTTGGACAACCAATCAACGAAAACCTTGGTTACTCTGGCATTACACTTAGTCTCAACTATGTTAAAGTTATCTCAAATTTTATGACAGTTAACTATGCTTTTTAGAAAAACTACCTTTGACATTTGAGAGGACCTAGCAAATGCATTAGGATTGGCATAACTTCTCATTGGGTTAAATGAAGGGGTATAAATCAAACTACATAAAAAATTAGACAGGCAAGTGAGGTTCTTAAAAGACCTAAAATTGGGGGGCATAGGGAGATGAAGTTCCACCATAAAATTCCTTAGAAATAAAAAAAGCTCCCCTAATAGGGATAAATCCGTTATGAAGAGGGATATTTCTTTAAAATTGGGACTAGCCAAAGTGGTGCCTTAGTGGGTTCCAACATAGGATATAAATAGATCATTGGCCTATTAATTGGGAAACTTCTAAACATAGTGATGAGATCTTCAAAGCTCTTATTCCCAGGATTATAATGATAATAAACATAACAACGACTAAAATCGTAATTATTTTTTATATGACCAATATCTAAAAAATGAGCATATAGCCACATTTAAAGGATCCACAGCGCCCCACCTTTTTTGGCATTAAAAGGGTCCTCAATAAACTCAAAGAGCATCTTGTAAATAGAGACCAAAAGAGAGGGATCAAGGACAACATCCTTACTCTCTATAAGATTGGTAACTAAAAATGAGTATTCTAACATTACCCTATGAGACTTAGCATAAAGAATATGTCTGGATAGCCATAGCATAAGAAAGAAAAAATACTCCTTATCATCCACACTGTCAGTGCTCCTCATATTAGCATGCATAAATGTGGAGTATGTCAATTTGATGTTCCTAATTTTTGACAGAATATCAACTGATGGCACATGTGAGCGAACTTTCGATCCTAAGGGTTTGAGCCCAGTCAGTTGATAAATATCTATCACACAGTGAGAGTTGTCATCCCAAAATTTAATTCGATGTAATTAAATACTATATTCAAAAATGAAATGTCACTAGGGATAACGAATAGTTCAGGTTCAATATCCCTTAAGAAAAGTTTAATAACATCAAAATGTCAGATTTATCCATTTTTAATATGTTGTTGGCAAGCATCCGATGCACCCCTTTAGACCATTTTTCATTATCTAACTTTTTACGCCAAACTCTAAACCTATGGAGGGGAATTACCCACAGAATGTAGCAAAGTTTTGTATTAGGATATTGTGGTCCTCAAACCTAAGGTATAAAACAAAAACGGACACTAGTATTTCTTCCTTGAAGCATGGACCAATAGTGGAGGGGGATTACCCACAAAAGATTTATTGGGAAAAAAAATTCTCCTAAAAAAAATAGTAGTGTTGTCTAAGAGCCTATTAAAAGTTTCATAGAATAGAAGATGATCATCGATGTTTAAAGATCTCGACGCCATTAATCGTGAAGAGCTGAAAATAGAGAAAATAATCCTGGGATCTAAAGGTTTATTTAGAAAGAGGGTGAACGGAAGAAGAAGAAGAAGAAGAAGAAGAAGAAGAAGAAGAAGAAGAAGAAGAAGAAGAAGAAGAAGAAGAAGAAGAAGAAGAAGAAGAAGAAGAAGAAGAAGAAGAAGAAGTGAGATTAAATAGATTAGTGGTACCATTTAAAATGTAAAAGAAAAGAAACCTGATTTTGACATGTCTCTAAGGACGTCTATCCAAAAATGTTAAATGATGGGGTACTAAAGACACTAAAGGCATCTTTAGTGACCCCGTCAATCAAATTTTTTTCATAAATTACACTTTTGGGTTTTTAATCTCTGCAAAAACCAAAATTAAACATTGGGAGCCATAAATGTGCCAAATATTTTGGTTGAATGAGTTGCAAAATTTTCCAATTTCCTAAGAATTAATTATTCCACTTGGCAGCAAAAGTTATCATTTAAACACTTCCACACTTGGAGTGAGGCTTGGTGGGGCAACTACCAGTAACTAAACATGCAAACAGAATAAGACATAATTAAAATTTCACTTTGTCTATAGGTACTAAAAAACTTAGAAATATATGAAACATACCAAATTTGGTTAAAGCATAGGATGTTCATCAAATGGTTAAATAGATATTATACCATGGTGACAAATTTGGTTTAATTAATAAACAAAAAAAGATAATGCATGAGCATATTGGTTTTATTACAAACCATCAACAAGAATTCAAAAGAAGATAATATCCGCAAAAGTAAGTATTGAAGCCAGGTTCATGACTAATGGATGAAGAATTATGATCTGATAAAACATGTTCTTCATATGCAGGTCCAGAAGGAAAGTTTTCAAGGGACCTTCATGACTATAGTGGTATGCGTACCATAGTGATTATAACAATTTAAAAGTATATAATTAGGATTATATTCAAAAACCTCGATTTGAGGGACATCATCATCTTCAATGGACAGATAATTAAGGTCTTCTTCCTTAACATGATGGGATGCAGAGACTTGAACAACTAACGTAGTGACATTATAGTTTGACCCACCAAGACAAGGTGGAATTAGGATTTTGTAAAATGCATGACCAGTCTTCCTTTGATCTCCAATAGTGGGTAACTTATCATCACAAAATTGGCCAAGGGTGATATTATTGATCCCACGTGGTTTGCACTAGCGTTGATTGAGTTCAAAGTTGAGTTTTTATTTTTCTCTTCAGATGCCATTGTTTGAGTTTAGAGGAAATGAAAGAGAAAGATACAAATAATGAAGTTAATGAAACTGATGGACTGAAGTGAAGATCATTTCACTACCAACACACGATTATATAGGCAACGTGTGATCAGAAGTCAGATGGAATGAACGTGGAGTAATGGCATAGGAAAGTCAATAGTCCACCAATCAACTTTTTCCAAAAATTAATTCATGCGGAAGGTATGTTGACATCATATAATTATCGTCCAATAAAGGCTCGGCACGTATTGTTACTAAACATAAATTATAGCCAAGTAAAATGTGTGGGTTTAATGCTAAAGGAAGATTAAATACTTAACATATCCCAAGACTTTGGATGTGAGATTAAGCATTAAGCAAAGTTTATAAGAGACCTAATGCACCTAGGTAGGAAAAACTAATTGGGTAACCCCCCAGCAGTTACATGATGATTACATGGTAAGAAACTCTATAAATAAGTAATTTAAAGACAAAGGAGAAAAGGAATCCCTCACCAAAAAATAAGATTTACTCATTTTATCCTTTCTTTTCTTTTCCTTTCTTTTAATTTATTTTCAATTTTTTACTATTTTTTTTCATTTGAAGTAGATTGTAACTTTCTTTCAAGTTTATTAAAAGTTTCTTGCCTTTACATTTGATTTCTTTTACTTTCTTTCTTTACATTTTGTAGCGTAATCATTTACTTTATCGCATTTACTTTTATTTAATTCTAGAGCTTTACAGCTTCTTTTGTTCTAGTTAATTGTAGAAATTTAGTATTCACACAAACAAATTTCATAAGTGAAGTACAATTATTCTTAATTAAAGTATCAAACGGTAAATAATCGTTTGATATTATCACGAAGCTAAGATATACTAGTTGGCTAGACCATAACTTTGCCTGGCACACTTGCTATTACATTGATTAATTAAGCTAAGAGAAACCACACAAACAAAAGATAATCACCTATGGAAAAAAAATGCAGTGATCGACTACTGACTCTTTCCCATCATATCCCCTTAAGAGAGTGCCAATAGATGGACAAGGCTACACAAAAATGATCAATTGTAGACTCATCCAATGTATTCAAGTCCTATACCAATAAAATAATCATTTAAAGTGGAAGAGTACTTTGTTCTGATGCAATGGAACCACGAGTAACCACCAACTACAACTAGGATATGTGAGGATATCCTATGGTTAAAAATATGTAATATAAGGTTTGGTTTCTCTTAAAAACTCAAAAGTGTGTTTTCCAAGATTGAAAGAATATCATACCTAAGAAAAAATTATATTTGGAAAATGATTTTCCAATACTAACTTGAGTACAAAAGTCTTACTTTCAAGGATTCAAGAATGAATCATGGAGATTTAAATACACACAAGAGATGGACTAAGAAATTTTCTCTTTTAAAAAGATGAATATTTTCTTTCTTCTTCATATAAGTTCACTCTTAAAAATCAACATATAAAAGTAGATAAGCAAGAGTATTTATAGCACTTGTGTATAAATCTAAATAGGATAACACTCAAGCGAAGCAACTTAATTGGCTTAGAAAAAATATTTATTAGTTACCAACAGAGATTGTTTATGGGCATAACTTCGAATGAGATATAAATGAACAAATATCAAAAAGATATTAAAGTTGATCACCTTGCGGGCCTCTTCACTGTAGCGACAACTTTATTCAGTGACATGAAAGGTCAGTAACCAAGGTCATGCTTGTAACCAGATATTTTTTACGTGGGTTACCTCGACTAGCGAGTAGAGAGAAAAATGATTCGCTAACATGAAGGTCCTCTTTCACGGAGGTGAACACTGGTGAATGAGATCACATGAATGAATAGATATTTACACCAACATAGTTTCTTAAGTCATGACTAGAGAACCAGAATTTTTGCTAACGCGGAGTCCTATTTTTCTACTCAGAGCTTTTAACGAATCAAATCGCAAATGGAAACTAAAATCTCCCTCTTTTGCAAGTTTCACAAATATAAATCTTCTCTTGTTCAACCAAGAACAAGAAAAATTCTAAATACAAAAGATGCATTTATAATATAATGTTTTTGTGTATAATTTATATAGCATCTTGTATTTGGAAATTTTAAAAGGAACACAAAGTTAAAAAATATAAGATTTTCCAATTATAAAAAGTAATTTTTACCAAGGGTGAATCTATGTTCATTAGATGATATACCTTTATCCTAAGTGATTAACTCATGGAAATGGTATCAATGATCTAGTGTGAGTTTGTTGAAGCTCTCCAGAGACCAGTTGTAATAGACTCAATGTGTGTTTTATAAAAAAATAAGACAATTCAAATATCACGGCACACATGAGTATACCATACTCTTATAGAAGTATGTAAGTATAATTGTCTTAGAACATACTTGTCCAAGGAATTGTATTAAAACAATCACAATATACGAATTTGCCATTATATAAATATCGTTAAAAGGATATTCTCGTGAATAGATCAATATAATTATAAAATACCTATATAAGGAATTCAAAAATGAAAGACCTTGTGGAAAATAATTATTCTCTTAGCCCATAAGTTGAGCAAAATATCGATTAAACACTCATTCATCAGCCAAATGAATTGAAAAGTCCTGCAATATATTATCATGTATAAAAACATAAATTATATATATCCACGTTCCCCAGTCTTTGGATATTAAAATGAACATATTAATCTAAAGAAAATGACAAGATAAGTTTGGTCCAAAAGTACTATATTTGTATGTTAGTGGTGAATACCATATTTGTACGTCTTTTTTGTGTTATTATACATACACAATGCATGAGACCAAACATAGTATAACAATTGACTTGTAAGCATGGGAATCATATCAATAATATTATGTGATACCTTATTGGAATTATTAATGTGATATATTTAATTCTAACCATACCCATCTAGTTGGTTATGTAGATGCAGGTTACCTCTATGCTCCTTAAAAGGAACAAAGGAAAGACATATCTACCTTAGTAGCAAAAATGTCAACTCATGGAGTACTAAATAAAAAAAGATGGCTACTTCTTGTAGTTACATAAAATTATTTAAGTGTATGATGCAAGTATAAAATGTATACCAATGAGATAATTTATTCAATATATTAAGAAGTTATGACTTGCCTCAAACAATTTAAGTTCCTACCACTACATATGAAGATGATGGTTCATTTATAGCTCAAATTTAAAGTGATTACATGAAGGGAGATATGACTAGAACATTCCAGTCTTTCTAAATACATGAACTCCAGAAGAGTCATGCAATTGAAATCAAATAAATATGATCAGGTGATACTTTTACCCATATTTACTAAATTCTTGTCAAAGTCGAGTTCTAGAAGAAAGTGAGATTAAAGTGACAACTTCTAAATCTTTTCATAAAGTCACTGTCGAAACAAATATTGCAAAATCTTGTGCATGAAATAGCAATGCATCGACTCAATCATTAAAGATATGTTATAATAAGAATGAGTAACTAATGATAGGGATGTTATCATTGGGAGAATCAAAGAATATGTTACTTTAAACATCAGTATCTTGTACTTTTTTCCTTTAACTTGGTTTTTTCCATTGATTTTTTATAGGAAAGATTTTAACAAGATAGCATAAAGTGCATAGATAATTTTAATTATCAGAAAAGTTGTACTATTTTTCCCGCACTTTCATTTTTTCCCACATGATTTTTTCTTTGTAAGTCCATCTTCAGTGGGAGAGGCTAAAACAATGCAAACTTACATTTTTCTGGGTACATTTTATATTTTGGTTCCACAGTGGAACTGTGTAAATTGTAGATGGATGGGAGAGGGTTAACCACCAGGGTTAAGGCCCACCCTGGGCGGTAATATGTGGATCGCACACCTGCCGCCTAATTTATAACACAATAATATCCGTTATCCTACCATTGAAATCCTACCATTATAAACTATCGGTTAAACTAGCATTTATTTCTAAAATAACCCCTATAAATATGAGAGTTAGTCTCATATTTTTTACACACCTTAACTTCTTTCTTCTTCTACCCCAAATATCAGACACATTAATTTCATAAAGTCAATTTTTTTACAAGATGTTTCATATTAAAAGATAATGGTGTGGAAAATTTGCAAAATCAAACACAAATCCTCCTTTATCACCTAATTTCCAAATCGTGTATCGAAATTTATTTCGATTGTACACCGATACACCACATGGAAGAGACACGATTATTGATCCGAACGCAGATGCTAATGACAGTAAATTCCACATGCGGGGTAGTATCTAAGGGTCGATAAAAGTGTATACAAAATTTATCGACATTCCGAAATTACGACTCGCCAAAGACAATTTTGGGTTCATTAATCTATTTAAAGAAACTTTCCCAACTTGGATGACTAACTTTCTGGTGCCCTAATTAGTAGGTGATGAGAGATAACTCATACATTTCACTTGACGTCCGTGGAGTTGGGGATTACTCCTTTTGATTTTTGTGCATATAACCGGTAATATTTGAATTTTTTGCTACGCATTATGTTTATTTTTTTTATTCATCTGTGAATGTTGCAACATTTTTTTAATTATAAAAAAATTTGTTTAAGGAATTCTAATTGGAACCAATCCAATTTTGCTCCAATTTACTATTTCTAATCCTTATACTGTGGAGGAAATATTTGAATTATATTATCCCAAAATAGTCCACCCATAGTATGATGGATGAAATACTTCATGTGCAATGCTCAAAGCGTACATGTTGCATTGGCATCAACATCTGAGGGGCAAGATTAGTGAGCATAGAACAAATCGATCGTGCTTTTATTATTTATGTCATAAGCTTCATATTTTTTCTAATGGGCCATAACTCAGTATTTGTGGATTGGGCAACTTATTTACATGACTTAAATGATATGGGTGCGAAAGATTGGGGTTCTTCCATTCTTTCCCGAGTACACTATGCACTTGATTTATGTACTACGAATACCCCAAAAATAGTTAAGTGTTTTTGGCAAATAGTAGAGGTATAATTTTCATAAATTCCACATTTTAATTTTGTCCCAATCTACTTTAAATATATTTACATTATGTATATACCAATCATTATAAGATGTTGTTTAAAATTGTAGTACTATGGCTATGAGTACCTTCACACGATGTCTCATATCTTGCACCATGAACTAGAGGAAAGATGGTTATATATTTTACAATGGGACAACAATCAACATGGTGTTGTTATGGGACAAATGTGGTTCAAAAGTTCGGTCATGTAGGAGTAACATGAAACCTGAGTTAATAATATGTCAACCTTTTATGGGATTGCCAAAAAACTAGTTGGTTGTAGTTGGAGTTGCCCACGATTTGGCTCAGAGATGGTGAATGCTTTTCAATCCAGAGTTAGGTGAGATTTGGTATCTCGAAGACATATTCTACCATCGAATGACAAGCCATATTACTATTCCCAAAAACTCATCGTATACTATGGCATTCATTACTCTACACACTCACACACACATACACACACACATATACACACACACAACAAATTGGCAATTTGCAACCAGTAGTTGCTTATATCATGGAAACATCGCAGGAGGAATGGATTACATAATGGAAAGCCATGAGTAAGGGTCCAATACTACTGATAGTGTTTTATTGGCATAACCACGATGGGGTTGGGGTTACCTCAATTGTACCCTCTGATTTACAGGTACCAAACACGCCAACAGATAGATGGGAGGTCCCACAAATGTATAACACATAAGGCTAATCTTCATCCTCAAATTTGATACCGTTATCACGGGAAGTTGAGGCTGCAGATTTCAGTGGGAATGGGACAACTTCCATTCATCTAGACCCACCAACTATGATGAATGACTTAGAACCGGGTGAATTTTACTCACACTCACAATGGCGTGATATGTTTTTAAGAGAGGACTACATCCAAAAATCAAAAGCCAAAATGTTAGAATGGTATTTTATGTGGCAGAGGTGTTTGCGGGAGAAAGAAGAAGAGATTGCAACTCTTCGTGATGCGGCACTGGGATACTACCCCATTCTGCAACACACACTGTCGTACATATATGGAGATGCTTATCCTTTTTCTTCTCCAAATATTGGCCATGCACACTCGTAATATCCTAGAGGATCGTGCACTCAACCATCTATTGTCGATGATGCGTTTGGAATTTTTAACTAGTTTCCTTATGACCAATATATTGGTCAAGGTTTAATGTAAAGTTCAATATTTCATAATGTAATAATTTTTTGTGATAATAAAATCCTTGTTATGAGTAATAATATGTACGTTTATTACATTATTGTGAAAATCAGGGTACAAAGACTCATACTCAAAGACAAAAGAAGTAAGATTATATATCCAAACGCTTGTACACAGTTTTTCCCGCCATTTTCATATATTCATTCTGAAAAATAGTGATAACTATAATTGACCATCGAGGTGTCATTGTACATGTTAATTAATTGATCCTGAATGTGACCCCAAGATAGCATCTCTCGTTGAGGTTTGGGATAACGCCGCAAGATCTTCTCAATTTTCCATATTTTCTAATAAAAATAACTCCACTTTTTATGGATACGGTATAGGCCAAAGTGTGGTGGCACGGTGTTTTGGAACCGATAAGTGATGGTAGTGGCAAAGAACCTCTAGGTCACACCTTTCATCATATTTTTCCATCCAGGTTAAGTGTTCCCAAGGATAGTCAACTCCGTCTGCAGGTTCTGAACTAGGAGAGATTATGAATATATGACCATAGTCATTAAGAAAACGTCGACTAGAATCAATCAGATAAGTTTGGAAAATTATTTTCTTCCCATACAACAAGTTATTAGCAATATTCATGTATGTTTCATTGTAAATGGATGTGTTGTAGGTAACTGAAGCCATCTTTCTAATTTAATAGATTTGTTTTGAATAAAAGGGTAAGGAACAAATTAGAAAATATAAACCATTTATAGATGCTATCCATCCGGCCATACGTGTTTCTCTTTATCGTCCCTACCAGATGGATCTTTGCCTATTGTATACGAGTGTTCACATCACCTTTGCCCTCCAAACTGAATAGATATGTATTTTTTACCATCTAAATACGAGTGGTCACATCATCATTATTATCCAGAATAATAAATCTTGGACATCATTATACAACTTCATCCTGCAAACCTGCTGGACGTTTTTTTTTACCTTCCAAATATGAGTGGTCACATCATCTTTATTATCCAGACTAATAAATGCTATACATCAGTATGCAACTTCGGCCTGCAAACCTACCGGACGGGTAATTTTTTACCGTCTAAATAGGAGTGGTCACATCATTTTTATAATTGAGACTAATAAATGCTAGACATCAGTATGCACCTTTAACCTGCGAATCGACCGAACGACTTTTTTTACCATCTAAATACAAGTGGTCACATTATCTTTATTATCTAGACTAATAAATTCTAGATGTTAGTATGTAGCTTTGGCCAGCAAACCTGACGAACGGGTAGTTTTAATGTCTAAATACGAGTGGTTACATCATCTCTATTATCCAGACTAATAAATGCTAGAAATCAGTATGCATCTTTGGCCTGCAAACTTATCGGATGAGTTATTGTTTCCCATATGGATGGTTATGCCATCTATAAGTAGAAAGTTTTGAAATTCCTTCAATGTAATCTGTTAGAAATACTTGTTATTTTAGTGCTCACACAATGAATCACCCAACATGGTCAACTGTCAAGTATTATTATTTCTTTACCAAAGTAACAGAGAGATACTATAACAAGGAGATGGGATTAGTTACCCCTAGTGGAATACGTACCATATGCAGGCGTTGGAGGAATATCCCAAGATTATCTCCCCATTTTCATTAAGTACACAATTTTGAACATTGGTGATCATGTTAAATTCTAAATAGACCTTTACCAACTAGCAGTGACAACTGGCGGTTGTGGTTGGAATGCGTCGACCTTCACACTCATTGTGTGTAATGACGAGGCGTGGGAAAGGTTGTGCGATAAATTCCCACGATATAGGGATATCCGTCACTACACCAAATCTGCCGAATTGTCAAGGTCATTGACCTTGACAAATCCAACTTGTCAAGGTCAATGACCGTGACATTTCGAGGCGAGATAACTTTTTTTGTCACGGTCGTGTCACGGTCGTGTCGTGGTCAATGACCGTGACACGTTTGTCACGGTTATAAACTGTGACAAAGCCGTGACACTTTTTAAAAAAATTGTCACGGTCAATGACCGTGACAATTCTGGGCAGAATTTAAAAAAAATCTGCTGGGCAGTATGGCCACTGCCACTGCCCAGCAGTATATTTGTACCTGTTATAGCAACGTTGTACCTGTTCCAAACATCATATATCCAAACAAACTAAAGATAATGCAAATATATATTCAAAATAGAAACTATTGAAGAAGAAACAACATCACCATCAATTATCTCAAATCTACAAACTATTTGCATGGAAAAGAGATTTTCTACTGCGACGCTCAGGGACACCCCCTTATCCTTCCCTTCTCGTCCGAATAGCCACATAAGTATAGAGCATATGTGGCCTACCCTTAGGGCCACTCCCTGTCCCCTGAATTGAAATAAAGTAAAATTAGTATCCGCCCCTCAAATATAGATAAATATAAATCGTAATTGAAATCGAAATCGAAATTGATATATAAATATAAATACATTACCTGTAGTGTCACTCGAACAGCTAACTTGAGCTCATATGGCACCTCCTTCCAACTAATGTACCCCGGGCAATCGTGTCAAAAAGCACTTCCTTAAGCTTTGCCTGAAACGACAAAAAGCACATGATTAGTAAAATAAGTTAACTAAAAAATTATAACGTAATTAACAAAAATTAAACTGTCGGATTACTTACAATCGTGGCTGCGACGCTCGGGGACACCTCCTTGTCCTTCCCCTTCGTCGTCCGAAGAGCCACATAAGTATCGAGCCTATGTGGCTTACCCCCTGGCCCACTCCCTACCCCCTGAAATAAAATAAAGTAAAGTAAAATTAGTATCGGCCCCGCAAAGTAAAATAATGAAGAACAATATATTTCTATAGTTATAGAAAAATTAAATCTTACCTGCATCCTATGCTCCACCTCGGCGTAAAAGGTCCGGCCGGAGTAGTGCACGTCCGTCTTTTTTGCCCGATTTTCCCTCCCCGATTGGCGAGATGCCAATTGTCGATCCTCGATCTCATTGTCAATGAACTTCTGCCATTGTGCCAATGAGATCGGCTCCTTCGGGGGGACGGATTCACGCCATTGGATAATCGACTCTCGTGTTTTCCCAAAGTACAGTGCCCGCATATTTTTTTCCACGACTTGAGTTGCTCCCTAATCTGCTCCAACACGGGATCGCGTAGCTTTGGATCCAAGTTGAATTGTTCCTGTCCAACAAATACAATGTTAGTTGCGAATAAATATAAATATAAATACAAATATAAATATGAAATTGAAATTGAAATGTTGAAATTGAAATTGAAATTGAAATTGAAATTGAAATTGAAATTGAAATTGAAATTGAAATTGAAATTGAAATTGAAATTGAAATATTCATATAAATATAAATATAAATATATTACCTGTAGTGACGCCCAAACAGCTAACTTGAGCTCATATGGCATCTCCTTCCAACTCATAAACCCCGGGCCGATGATCGTCTTTAGCAGAACGAGGGATCTCGCTAATATCTCCGATTTGTTCTCGACGGTAAACCCATATTTCCCATATTTGGGGAGCCTAGGGGCGGAAGAGCCCTCGTCGCCTCCACTACCACCGACCCCAGACGACATCATTATAAACAGCATCATCATCTTCACCTTAATATCTGAAGGAGACATTTGCTGTAAAAAAATGTTATTAGTACAGATATAATATTATCACAATATGCATATCTTATAAGAGAGTCGGGTTCGGCATTAATAAAGTGAGAATTACACACACACACATAAAAATCTTTAATAAAATTCTCATATCTTCTTTCAATTTAAACACACACACAGTAGTGACTGTCTATTTAAAATAATCTCAATGTTAATTTCAAGTATTGAATTTCTTCTATTGTTTTGTGCTTTTTATAAATCATACCCCACCCCCACCCCACCCCCACCCACCCCCACCCCTACCCCAACATGTTTACGGGCTTTCATCACCCGTCATAAATTTTTCGGTCCGTGACTTACTGGCCAGTTGTCTTGGGTCTTTTAGTCCCTTAACATTACTTTAAGAATTTTACCCAATCTAAATACCACATTTTATTTCTTGTTATACACTTGAACACGTTTTGTTATTTAGTCCTTATTAATTTATCTTTGATGTATTACCAGCATCTTTACTTTTATAAACTTTATTTAATTTTCAATTTTAAGGACTATTTTCATCACTTAGTGTTCATCTAAGTTCTAGTATAACAAGTTCCCATAAAAATCTTTAATAAAGTATTATCACAAATATAAACTAAGAGTGATAAAATAACTTTGAGGCATGTAAATTAATTGTGACAAAGTAAGATTATGGAAACCCCACTTTTCTTTCTATAACTCCTATTTTATTAAACTTTAAATATAATTAGGTGTGTATAGAAAGAAAAGTTAAATAGGAATAAAAACAACATTTTTAAAATATGAAGGGCTCACCAATTTGATCAAATTTTTCAACAACATAGACTAATTGATCTTTATTATAAGACAATTACTAAAAATTTATTCCCATCGCCCGAATTCAAAAAGTAATTTAATGACTAAAGTAATACTTTTTTTAACTTTAGTTATTCACCACAAATCTTAAAAAATATTTTATTTTTCATGCTTTTAGCAACTTCGGATGCCATTTTAACCCTTATTGTAGTTTTTTAGTTTTCATGCTTTTATTTGATGGATATAAAGTCATGTGATTATTTCACCATATAAAGTCAACAAAAAATGCCATATATGGTTTTTTTCTCCATTAGTATAAGTATATAGCGATTATTTTACACTTAAATCACATATTAAGCCGGCCTTCATTTTTTTATGAAAGTTGTAGAAAATTACTTATTTATTTTGAATGAAAATAAATTGTTATCCAATATTTTTGGATTTTATTTACATTTACATTTTTGGATATTATTTTTGGATATTATTTACATTTACATTTTTGGATACTATTTTTGGAAATTTATAGAAAATTACTTATTTATTTACATTTTTAACCCCCTACCCCCACCCTGCCCCACCCCCTGCCCCCACCCTACCCCCACCCTGCCCCACCCCCTACGCCCACGCTGCCCCACCCCCCACACATGCATACACACACGCACATATATACACACATATATATACACACAAACATATATATAAATGGAAGAGAGAGAGAGAGAGAGAGAGAGAGAGAGCAGCGTCGAGAGAGAGAGAGAGAGAGAGAGGGAGGGAACGGCGGGAGGGAAAAAAGAAGGGGGAAAGGATTTTTGCTGGAAACATTGTCACGGTCGTGTCAAGGTCATTGACCGTGACAATTATTTAAAGAATTGTCACGGTCAATGACCGTGACAAGTCCGTGACAAGTAAATTTGTCACGGTCAATGACCGTGACAATTCTTTGTCACGGTCGTGTCAAGGTCAATGACCGTGACATAAAATGCGTATTTTTTGTCACGGTCAATGACCTTGACAAGGGTGGACGGCTGAAAGGTGATAATTTTGTCATTTTGGTGTAGTGCGTGAAGATCCTTCGTATTTATTTAATGAATTTAGGAGAGCTATGTACCTCCGTCAGATTATCTAAATTGTATGTGTATTTTATAATTCGCCTATTTATCTTTCTAATTAAAAGAATCCATATTCAATTGAGCATCTATTTTCTGTCTTAACGAGTATTGGAATATTATTTTACTCAATCTAAACTAAAACATTAAATAACATATTATGACTGTTTAGGAACAACAAAAACATTGAATAATTTATCATGACACTAACAAGCAATAACAATAAACATAGAATAATTTGTTCATAAATAATCCATCGAAAGGAATAGAATAGGTCAGAAGGTTTGTTGGGTAATGCCCGACCATGTGGATAATAGTTGCAAGACCTTCCCCACGCATCTTCTTTAGAAATTACCTACATGTACGTTGCTTCATCCCACCCACAAGTAACAACGCCGATTGTTTTCTCATATAAGTCAAACTTTATTTTGTGCCTGAACCAATGTATACGGATCTCGTTTATCATACGTCCTCTACTAGCATTAGGTGGTGTCACCCAATGTCGCTCGAAATTTGTCAAAGTGCTTGACGGTACTCGATAATGATACTAACTCAAATCTCCCAAACTTATGATCTCGACTCATATGATGAAGTCGCCGCGATCCAAAACATATTATGAAGCGCAATCTATCAATCGTCCCTACTGCATAGTAGTAGGGAAATTCATGAGCGAAGAACTGTGCACCGCTACAGATAGACGGATCATCGTAATTTATGGGAGACTATTTTCAGGATAGCCTAACTTATTCTAAATAAATGTTGAGGCGTCGATTTTGGATGAACAAGGTGTGCCTCAATCATATTTTGGAAGTCGTTTGTGAAAAAAATTCATATTTCATCCAGAAACTCGATTGTGTTAGTCGACTAGGATTAATCTCGCATCAAAAAATTATTTGTGCACTTCAAATGTTGGCATATAGTGGATGTGGGTATTAACAGGATGAATGTTGGAAAATTGCAAAGACAACGGCGATTGAGATTTCAAAACATTTTTGTAGAGCTGTGGTGAAGTTTTTTAGCCCGGAGTATTATCACATGCTTTTAACAAAAGATATTGCTCGCATGCGTTCTGAGAATGAGTACCATGGTTTCCCCAAGATGATTGGTAGCATTGATTGCATGCACTGGGAATGAAATAACTATCCACAAGCATGGAAAGGCGGATATCAAGGACATTGCCATGGAAGCGCTATAATTTTAGAGGTCGTGGAATCTTATAACACTTGGATATGGCATGTGTTCTTTGGAATGCCCTATGCATGTAATGATCTGAATGTTATGGACAAATCTCACATGTTTAAAGAAATTATGGAAGGAAATCGAACACCTAAGAAATTTGAAGTCGATGAAAATATGTATGACACATGGTATTACCTTACAGATGGTTTTTATCCACCCCTCGCAACTATTGACAAAAGTTTCAAGAGACTAACCACTCAAAAACAAAACATGTTCACGCAAGCACGGGAAGGTGGCCAAAACGATGTTGAAAGGGCTTTTGGAATTGCAACATCAGTTCCATTTTATTAGGAACTCGAGAAATTTCTAGGAATATAGAGTCTTACATGTAATTATAAAGGTGCGTGTCATATTACACAATATGATTGTCGAGGAGGAGTTGTGGGACGGGACTTGGCATGCAGATCTTCCCTTACGTGAGCCACCGCCATGCTAAATCGAACAAAGCCTCGCTGGCTATTATCAATAACAGTTTCGGGAGGCGAAGACCAAGAACAAGGATGCCCATGACCAATGGCATGTTGATCTTATGGAACACATTTGGAACCGTCATTCAAAATCGTCGACTTACTTGCTATTGTTATCATATGTGTTGTTGATTTCCTATATCATTATTTTAGGTCTTTTGTTTATTTTAATGAATGTATACCTATGTGTGTGATATAATTTAAATTTGTGTTATTCTGAAATGTGCCATATGAAATATTCACAAGTACGACACAATTAAATTTATATTAATAATATATAATGATTTAGAACAAAGAAAAATAAATTAATAAATAAACAAAATTGCATAACATAATAAAGCATATAAATTTATTTCATTATTGTGATAAGTTGCGATATGCTTGAGTCCAACGATGCATTATTTCATTCATTCGCATCTCGTAAAACGCGAGTTGTTGCGGCGTGGAGTTACTAGTATCCATGTACATAACTCAATCTTCGTCGCTTTGAAGTTGAGCTTCATACTCACCAAAAATAGCAATTTGGCACACCGTGATATTAAAAATCTGACACAGTTTAAAACTGTGGCAAATTTTGACACGGTTTAATGACAATCTGGCACACTTTGAAACAGTGCCAAAATTTGGCACTGTTTTAAAGTGTGTCAAAATTGAGTACACTTGACTAAAATATAAAACACCTTAAAAAAATTCATTATTCTCACATTTTGGTATCCTCTCTCTTCCCGCTCACCTCCGTTCATCACTTTTTTCTTTTTGTGTGCCTCCATCATCGCTGCCTCATCCACGAACCTCCATCATCAAAACACCACCATCTACTCCTGAAATCGAACAAAACAAATCGCAGTATTCTTGAAATAGGTTTTGTTTAATTTGAAATGGGGGAGGTACCGTTCAAACAAATCGCAATTTTTACGCTCTTCCAGTTTGTGTATCTTTTGGTTTACTTTGGAGTGAAGAGAACATGTTCTACCCAAGTTGTTTCAACCTCTCCATCTTCAGGAATTACATGCAGTTGAGTATGAAGAAATTGTTGGGCTTCCAACCTACAGTAGAAGCCTCTCATCCATGGTATGATATTTTCTTATTCAAAGGTTGATTAAGCTTATAGATCAATACTTTGCTAGAGTTTCCATCTCTATATAAGAGTTCGTTTGTGTTTATTTTTCACTTCTCTTTTTCATTTAGGCTAGACTCGGTGTTATACATTTGTCTCTCCTAATATAATTTTGTTTTGTTTTGTTTGACACTTGATGCATTACAAGGATTTAAAAGAAAATTTGAGCATCAATTATAATTAGTGAAAAGTGCCAAAACCTAGCATGATTTCTGTGATTTTTTGGCAATTGAAGTAAATACATTCTTGCACTAAAACCCTCAGTATTATTAAGGTTCTTTTGAGTTGAGTTCTTCAGTAAAATGTTACAAAGAGGCCATTGAATTGAAGGATTAAATTATATAACAGATATTTCAAAACTTTCAAGAATTTTTCTTCCTACTCCTTTGGTGGATATTAAGTACTACTTACACTTTCTTTTACATCTAGAGAACCAAAACACACATTTGTGGTGTAGGTAAAGATCAGAGAATGTTTAAATTTATGGCATGAATTCACCTTTAACAATCTAAAATATTTAAATAAACAATATCTATCCAGAGATTTTTTTATTTCTATGGCCATACTATTAAGATGTTTATTAATACAAACAACAAATAAGTTTCAGGAGCTTTCATTTGAAATATAGCTTCAGAATTTAGTGTTGATAGGTTGAATAGAACAAACACCTCAAGGGAACTATGTCTAAACAACAGAGGAAGTAATCTAATCATTATCATACTGATCAAATCATTATTCTCTCATTTGTGGTGTACGTAAAGATCGAAAAAAGTAGCATGAGTATAGTTGAGCTTCAGTAACTTATGAGGTAGGGGAGTAGTAATATGATATAGCTACGGGTGATATTTTAGGAGTACCAATTGATAACAAACTGACTTGTTGCACAATATGTACTTACTTTTTTATAGATGAATGTCACAGTGGTATGATAGAATAAGTGAGTTAATCCCCCCCCCCCCCTTCTTTTTTTTGTATATAACAAGTTATTTTTCCTATTAGAATGAAAACTAAGAGGTATTAGTTATGCTTCATGAAATGATGACTAGTCTACCTAACTGTTGACCATCTAAGCCTAAATATATATGAGTTGAGATGAATTACTGGGAACAATGTAGTTTTGGTATGTTTTTCTAATTTCATATTTGTGACACAAGTACAACCTATTTATGATGTAGGAACCCAAATCATAAAGACTGAACCCACGTGGCGGAGCTCGTGTCTGTTTTGATATGTTACGAAAAGAGTTTTCGAAACTAGGGTCAATAACACTCTCGTAGTGCGCTATTGCTCTTTCCTTTTTTCTCATCGCCATTGGTTCCTTTATGGATCCTTGAATTTCTTCTCAGGTATGCTGCTTACCCATAAACTTCTTATATTACTTATTCTATAGAGTAAATGTTTGTATCCACTCCTTACCATTTTTCCTATATACTTTCTCATGAAGATAAGATTCTTATGTCACTTGTAATTTTAATTGAAATTATATATGATCGGATAAATTGTTTTCCTATAGAGGTAGTTAAGTACTCCATAGGTCCTAATGCTATCGCACAATAGGATATGAATTCAATTATGTATATGGATATACATATTCTACAAGGTCAAATCATACTTGTAAATTTCATACCTTTTTAGGGGGACATGATTATGAGCTTCGATGGTGTTCATGTAGGGTGTGAAGGTACTTTGCCATTTCGATCAACTAAACGCATGGCATTTTTCTACCTCATTAGTCAAAAGTAAATCTCTTGATCTCGTATGACAAAAACATGGTACGTCATACATACATACATACATACATGCATGCATGCATGCATACATACATACATACATACATACATACATACATACATACACATAGATGTGATCAACTAGTGACCTGACTGACAGACAAACAAAGTGAAGCGGAAACAGAAGTAAAGTTCAAGTGCTATCACAATGATCATGCTCATCTGAAACTAGGTTTTCTGACTTCCTTGCTTCCATTCAACCTTAGTCTCAATTTGATTTTTTGGATTTTTTACATAATACATTTATATAAAATGTTGGGCAGAATACTAACTTGCCTGACAAAAGAAGAGGTTTCTTCTGTAGATATTTGAAGGCCCAAAAATATAATCTTGGATATGGTGTAAAACTTTGAGAATGAGACTAAATAAAGAAAAATAAAAAAAATGAATCACAAACGACCTTTATCAACATGGATAATAATGGTATCACAACAGTTTCTCCATCAAACCAATAAGTCACACGTACAGTTAACGTATATATAACAGTCAAACAAGAATCACATACACCGTAAGAGTATCCGTTCAATTCATTTCATTTATATATATTCATATATATTCATATTCAATATCTTTAATAAAGATCTATTAACATAATAAATGATGAAAGTTGAGTGTGAATAACAAACAAAATTTGTTTGTTCTTTTAAATTCTAGGATTTATTTGAATCTCAACATGTCTTCGGAGGGCAGCTATAAAAGATACCTATGAGTGTATTGGATGAAATAGAAATACTTTGGCTTGGCTGGGAACGCCACTTTGAGGCTTTTGTTCACTCGGTTTACTATTTGATCACATTCATTAATTGATAATTTCGTTAATTGTATTCTAATAGCGCTTTAACTTGCATTTTGTCTATATTTATTTCCTGTTGATATTTGTTGACGTGTATCAAAATGAATTAATTGCTATAGCAGTAGCTGCTATACAAAGTGATGTGCTATAGCAGTATTTGCCATTTTCTAGGATTTATTTTCTACTTTTCTATTTTCTTTTATTGTTATTTTTTTTTTATTTTTTTTTTATTTCTTTATTTCTTTATTTTTTATCTTTATTTTTTTATTAGTTTTTAGGAAATTTTTTTTATTAGATTTTATTTTTCTTTAGTTTTATTTTAGGATTTTAGTTTCTACTTTTAATAGATTTTTATTTTCATTTCTTTTTAGTTTCATTTTTTTATTTTGGTACTTTTATTTAATAGATTAGAAATTTTTAGCTTTTTATATCAATATATTTTTATTAAATTTATTGTCTTTTATATTTTTAGTCATAAATATTTTTTATTTTTTTATTTTTTTAAAGGTGCAAATGACACACACACCACTCACATTCACCAAATCTAAACATCCACTGACACCATAACCACCCTACACCTTACCACCCACAACACCACCCATTTCATCTTCAACCTTAAACTCATTTTCTCTCCCCAACCTCCATTACCCACACACCCAAGCTCAGCTCACCCATTAAACTCACCCCACACCCACCAATCAAACCTCCACTAAACCAACCACCACAACCCCCTACCATGGCCGCCCAACTCACGACCCCAACTCGTCGCCATCAAACCCGTCGACGTGCCCCACCTGTCGTCGCCCACAACCCCCATCAACCAGATTTTTTTGCCAATTTTGACCAACCCAAGACTGGGTACCAACCCTCATCAAACCCGCGACCCACCAAGTCAATACCCAAAGCCTTAACCCAATTCCTATTTCTCACCAAGACCAAAATCGTGTTTCTTACCTGCATAAGAAGTCAAAGCCAAACAAATAAACTAAAAGTCAAATAGAAAGCCAAACTAAATAACAAATAAACCCACATGTGTTTTAAACCACCCTTAACCCCAATACCCATTTTACCCCCAACTAACTCCTTTTACCCCAATACCCAAATTACTCTCATAACCAAATCAGATATTATCCTCACCCATGCTCCTCTCACCATTTCCATGCACACTAGTGTGTATTTCTCAAAATTACCCTTAGCTCCATGCCTACTATTTAAAGAAGAAGAAGACCCAAATAAAAGGGAGAATTTTAGGAGAAGAGTTAGGTTAGAGAGAAAATTTTAGAGAGAGAAACACCATTTTAGCGTAGTTTTTTCTAGATTATAATTTATTTTATTTTATTTTTTTGAGATTAGTGAGAAAATAAATTTGTGAGATTAAAGTTGAGTGAATATTTTTATTGATCACTCACTTGGAGTATTATATGCTTTTAATTCAAGGATTGAAGTCAATTGAATTCAAGAAATTGATTTGATTGTTCTTCTCTCTACTTTTTTATATTATATGCCTATTGAATGTTTATCATGTTTGATATCATGTTAGGCCAAAACCCCTTTCAAGGGGTGGGGTGACCCATTATTTGATGTTAATCCTAATTTAATTAATTAATTCAAATTAAATGTCCATTGGATGATTAATTTTGCACTCTTACATTTTAATTTATACCTTGAGAGAGGGTAAATGATTTTCGAGAGAAAATCGAAATTCTAGTTATAATTCTCATTTTAGATTCGAACAAGAGATAGGGGTTTCTCAAGTGTGGTATTATTCCTTTAATTTCAACTCTAGGCTTACTTTTATGATTTAAACTAGTTTAATAAATCGATCCTAGTGTGTGATTTGTAAGATGATGTTTGGATCTACATTTCAAGAGTTGTAGGAGTGCTAAATTTAATTTTCTAAAATATTATTGTCAAAATTACATTTGCAACGAGAGTTGATTTGTGATTTTGATACTAACTTGGGATAATTAATTATAATTAACTAGAATATATGGTGTCATCCCATCCCTTGTTAGTCCTTACTTTTATTACCTCACCCATCTCGTATTTTAGATTTTTATTTAGTTAGATTTAAATAATATCTTCACTTACTTTTATTTACATCTTGATTTAGTTTAGTCTTATTTCACCTCATCTCAAAAAATTGTTTTAACATTGAAAAAGCTAAAAAAAAATAGAGAATGCAAAAATCGAAAAAGAGAATAATAAACAAACGAATTACATGCATGCCTCTCTTGTTTGTTTCACACCCTTATATTTGGATTGATTCCCTTACTTACCACTAAACTCTACTATTGTTAGATTTTTGTAGGTATAAAAGGTTTTTATCAGAGGAGCTTTTCAAGCAACGAAAAATATACCAAAAAATTTTCTCTATCAGGCCCGTAAGAGGCACTAACACCTCGCATGGGCCCAATGTAACTCGCAGGAACTGACCGCATAGTCACAGGACATATGGTTTGATAATATGGTGATAATTTGAAAATATCTAGACTTTGGCTTAAAAACATACCGTTAGTGGGTGAAAACCTAAACTAGCCCCCAAATCTCCCCATAAGAGGCACAAACACCTCGCACGGGACCAATATAACTCGAGTAATTGACCGTGTAGTCGAGAGTCTCTCGATTTGAGAATATGACAATACTTTGAAAATATCTATATTAGGCTTCAAAACGAGTCGTTAAAGCCTGAAAACCCAAATCAGCCCCCAAACGGCCTTGTAAGAGGTATGAACATCTCGCACGGGACCAATGTAACTTATAGAAACTGACCGTGTAGTCACGGGTCTCCTGATTTGAGAGTATGATGATAATTTTTAAAAAAATGGATTATTCTAAAAAGCATGCCGTTTGAGGGTGAAAACTCAAACCAGTCCTCACACGGCTCCGTAAGAGGCACTAACACCTCGCATGGGGCCAATGTAACTCGTAGGAACTGATCGCGTAGTCACGGGACATATGGTTTGAGAATATGATTATAATATGAGAATATGTAGACTTTGGCTAAAAAACATATCGTTAGTGGGTGAAAACCTAAACTAGCCCCCAAATGGCCCCGTAAGAGTCACGAACACCTCGCATGGGACTAATGTAACTCGTAGGAATTGACCCGTAGTCGAGGGTCTCTCGATTTGTGAATATGACGATAATTTGAAAATATCTAGATTAGGCTTAAAAACAAGTCGTTAAGGGGTGAAAACTCAAACCACCCCCCAAACGGCCCCGTAAGAGGCATGAACACCTCGAACGGGACCAATATAACTTGTAGAAACTGACCGTGTAGTCATGAGTCTCCCAGTTTGAGAGTATGACGATATTTTCAAAATATTTAGATTATCCTTAAGAACATGTCGTTTGAGGGTGAAAACTCAAATCAGTCCTTCAAAGGCCCCGTATGAGGCAGTAACACCTCGCACGAGGTCAATATAACTCGTAAGAACTGACCGCGTAGTCACGGGATATATGGTTTAAGAATATGATGATAATTTGAAAATATCTAGACTTTGGTTTAAAAGCATATCGTTGGTGGGTGGAACCTAAACTAGCCCCCAAATGCCCCCAACGAACACATCCCACGAGACCAATGTAACTCGAAGGAATTTACCATGTACTCACGTGTTTCTTGATTTAAGAATACGACGATAAATTGAAATTATTTTGATTAGGCTTAAAAACAAGCCTTTAAAGGGTGAAAACTCAAACCAACCCCCAAACGGCCCCGTAAGAGGCATGGACACCTCGCACGAGGCCAATGTAACTTGTAGGAACTGATCGTGAAGTCACGAGTCTCCCGATTTGAGAATATGACGATAATTTAAAGATATTTAAATTATTCTTAAAAATATGTCGTTTAAGGGTGTAAATGCAAATCAGTCCTCAAACGGCCCCGTAAGAGGCACTAACACCTCGCACGGGACCAATGTAACTCGTAGGAACTAACTACGTAGTCATGGGGCATATGGTTTGAAATATGATGATAATTTGAAAATATCCAGACTTTGATTTAAAAACTTGTCGTTAATGGGTGAAGACCTAAACTAGCCCCCAAATGGTCTCGTAAGAGGCACGAACACCTCGCACGGGACCAATGTAACTCGTAGGAATTGATCTCTTACTCACGGGTCTCTCAATTTGAGAATATGACGATAATTTGAATATATCTAGATTAGGCTAAAAAAACAAGACATTAAAGGGTAAAAACCCAAACCATCCCCCAAATGGCCTCGTAAGAGGCATGAACACCTCGAATGGGACAAATATAATTTGTAGGAACTGACCATGTAGTTACGGGTCTCCTGGTTTTAGCATATGACGATAATTTAAAAATATTTAGATTATTCTTAAGAACATGGCATTTAAGGGTGAAAACTCAAACCAATCCTCAAACGGCCCGTAAGAGGCACTAACACCTCGCATGAGACTAATGTAACGATTAGAAGCTGACTACGTAGTCACAAGACTTACAATTTGAGAATACAATAATAATTGTAACTCGTATATGCAAATTATCAGGTTGAATAAGATTTTTTTAAAATTATTTGGTTACTAATATCATCTCTTTTTTGTATCTTATTTTTTTTGCAGGATAACATTTTGTCGTCAGCTTTTATCCATGTGGAATAAACGAAGTCAATGGTTTACAATAAGGGGATTATTTATTTAATGTCGTTAATATTCAGGATTCTATTTCTTTTTGTTATGGCCGTGCAAGATTTTGTAGTTTTATTATTAGCTTTTATAGCCGTGCGAGCTTTTGTAATTTTGTTGTTATATTTTATGGCCATGCGGGCTTTACATTACGCAGGTTTTATATTAACAGGTTTTAAAATGTCCAAAAAATAGAGGAGACTCTGTCCAATTTTTTTTGGTCTGTGAACTATTAAGACTTGTAATATTTTGAAGTTTGTGTGTACATTAGTTTATCAACAACGTGCGAGATTCGCAATATGTGAATTTTCTTGTTTTCAATTTTTTTTTTCTTTGATCCAAAAATTTTGGCATAGTTCAAAACCGTGCCAAAAGTGTATCAAATTTTGACACAGTTTTGAAATGTGCCAAAAGTGTAGCAAAGTGTACTCAATCTGGCACAGTTATAAAGTGTGGCAAAAGTGTGCCAGAAATATCAAATTCTGGCACAATTTTAAAGTGTGCCAGAAGTGTTCATGTTTGGTTAAATCTGACACACTTTTAAACCGTGCCAGAAAAAAATGGTCATTTTGGAATACCTGATTCTGACACAGTTCAAAACTATGCCAGATTTGATCTGTCACAGTTTTAAACTGTGCCAGATTGTTGTTTTTGGTGTAGTGACTCTTTGTTGCAAATTGTAAGTAAATTTTTATCGGGTTGGCATTGAACTTCGTACTATTTATTTCGGATCGTAATTAAATCGACAATCTTCTCATTTAGATTTCTTCTGAGTGCTTAGGATTCGGCATAATTTTTATTATAAATTGTGTTGAATTCTTTAGAATTATCTAAAGGAGTTGTGTGTGTAGCCACACTATTGGTGGCCCCTCATTTTTTCTCTTTCTGTTTCACCGCTTTACGTCACGTCAGTCTCTTTAGTGCATTATTGAAGTCCCCTATGTCGATGTCGTTCGAATCAAGTGGATTTTCATTCCTTTCTTCATTCGTATATTAGGATCCAGTAGTTGACATGGCATACTTCGGCAAATCCTTGAGTACCTCGTAGTAATGGTCGTATGCCAATTTATGACCCGCAAAGATGCGAAAGTTATCACCGGCTCGTTAGAGCTAAAAAATAAAATATTTTATAGAATTAGTGTAATAAAATAATGATACCAAATATAAATAATAAACTAAACGCAAATAAGTGTAATTATCCAAGTAACCTCCGTTGTCCCGCTATCTTTACAAGCTCTATATGCTCAAAGCAACTTCGTCGAATACAATAAACAATCTTTATTTATAATTTTAAATTTTCTCTGCAATGCATTTTCGGTGGGTTTGTAAATAACACCCTCGCTAGTATTATATTCTTTAGTAATTTTTTCCCACAATGCTATACTGGATTGGTTTGTCCCGACAACACCATTAATAGAATATTTTATGTACGCCAAACATAACAACGCCTCATCGTGTGGAGTAAAATTTGATAAACGACTACAATTGGTCGGAATACTTTGGGAAGGAGAACCCACAGAATTAATTTAGCAGGATAAATATTTGTTTTCATGTTAAACTAATGAGCGCGAATTGTATATTTATAATAAAATATATAGCCGTTATATTTGGACCATTAGAAAAACAATTTCTTTTAATAGGGGTTGAACGGACACGGCTTGGCCGCCCACAATCTGAGCGATAAACACTTACCCGCCTAGATGTGGGGTCCACAACTACACATTGTGTATTGGCCGTCTATATTACATTTTCTCTCACAACAATATACATTGTTTCCTATTCAGTGTGGTAGGAAACAATGCAAAATTAGCCTTTAAGCCTCTCCACTGGATGAGACAATAATTATTGAAAGGTGAATATGATATACATTCAATAAAAAATGTTGTAAACATTTTATATCGTTGATGTCCACATATATTCCTTGTAATTAAATGTGTCTTTTGGATTTCCTCCTCATGTATTACAATGAAATTAAAAAAAAATCCCCTCATATTCTCTTTATGGTTTTGTGCCTCATCTTCACAACTCATCTTTGCAACAATTTTATACATCAAAATAATATTCTACAAACCTTCTAAAAAATTGCAATTTTTTAGAAATTATATATACGTGACATATAAATACGAATACAGTCAGCCTAACATGAATACAAAACTATTGAGATATAGAAGGACCACCGGCTTTTAGTGGTGTTTGAGCTGTCACCTGCTCGAAGAGTTTAGGGCACGGACTAAGATAAGAACTTGATATTTGAAGCAAAGTACAAAAAGAGAAAGTGGTCATTGGTTTGGTTCTCATTACTTTTAGGCAAGTTTACTGAATAAAGTTGAAATATTACTTCAGACATTATGCGTAAATATTAGTGACAATGGCTTGTCAGCCTACTCGATAATATTCCCTTAACCGAAATAAATGTATTTCCAATCAAATAACCAATCTGATTTTTTTTGGGTGAGACACTACAAATAGTAAATTTCTATTAAAAATGGATGAACGACCTATCACTTACATAGTCCAAAAATATGTCAACCCGATTTTGAAGTGTCAATAACATAACATTTTTTTTAAATAAAAAATTAAGGTAAATGTCATGTTCTTTTCTATCAAGGGCGGAGCTAAGAAGTTTTGATAGTGGGCACTAATTTTATCCTGACCGAAATTTTTTAAGATTATTTTTTAGTATTTATGAAAAAATAATGTAATTTGTTTATTCTAATAAAACCTACATAGGCAAGTTAACTATTAACACACAAAATTCAGCCATAAAACTTCAGTCCTAAAATTCAACCATTAAATTTCATTAATTTTATTCCTAAAATTCAACCATAAAATTTGAGCAATTAATATAGTTAATAAAGTTCAGCAATTAGAGTTAAACAATTAATAATAGAGTTAATTTCAGTCATTAATTGAGTTACCTGCTACTAGTAGTTGCTACCAAAATAAATGGATAGAATAGATCGAAGGAAATCTTGTCTACATTCCTTCGTGCTTGTAAAGTTGGAAGAATAGAAATTAAATAGAATTTAACTTGGAAGAAGAATGAAATGGACGTTCGAACTTAATAAGAGTCTAAATCTAACATGCATGTATGGGATAATATCTGAGAAGATCAACAATCTATACAGAAGTTCCACATTTATGGAATAATTTATGTTCCCTCTATCAATAGAAAAGGGCAAGGATAACAACTTGAAATTGAACCACAACGAAACAGACATGAAAATAAGAGGTAGCTTATACCTCAAGAGCAAACAAGAACATGGTAGGCCCAACTTGCCTATCGCTTTGTTGACATGCTACAAAAACATCAAGCTTTTAAATTAAGACTCCTTAACTAATCTCATTATTAGGTTTATGTTTAGATAACAAGGTTTCACATGCGGTTGATCTTTTGTGTGGACCACCAATAAATGATGTTTTGTCTTAAACACGGGTGTGTATTTAATTTTTAAATCTATTGTTATAAATAACATTTTTCTTTCTTAAACAGCTATAGGTTTAAGATTTATAGTCCCTAAATTCAAAGCGTAATAACAAATTCAAATTTTGCACATCAATAGAACTACTCAATCACGCTACAAGCATTTAAATAATCTCATAAAGTTAACGCAAAAAGTAAACATATTCTTAATTTAAAATTTTTAAATCTCAATCAACGAGAAAAAGGAGTGAGGCTTTATGTTAAACGCATGAATAAATAGTTGCCCTAAAATTGAGAGTTTTTTTGGATTTTGAGTAGTATTACTATGTTGATTTGTTTTGTAACTCTCAAAAGTGCACCTGATAAACCATAATCAACAAATGGTGTCAAGTACTCAGCTCAACAAAATATCTTCTTAACTACCCAATGACAGCTGCTTATCCGTCAATTCATTAATACCTAATGACAGCTACTTATCTGTTAAATCATATGTCGTCATCTTTTTAGTTAGCAAACTGTACTTTAAATAGGGATGATAAACGAACGGATACGGATTGAATATTATATTTTTTATATCCGTATTCGATATTTGAATGTACTATCCATATCCGGATCCGTATCCATCCGGATAGTTAAAACAACCATCCATATCCGTATCCGCTCGGATACCTCGGATTCGAATAATATCCGTATCCATTTACATTATTTAATATATAACAAAATTATTGCCTCTTAACATCAACAATTATGGATTCCATAATAATAGTATCATTCCATAATGATGATATGACTTAAATCCATCCATACTTTACATCCATATAAACTTAAACCCATTAAAAAAAATAACAGTAGCATTCCATGACAGTAGAAATAAATATGCACCTTTTAGATTAAATAAAATTTATTGAGAATGATAACCTCATGGACCTTTTATTTTCAAAACATATTGATATTTTTATTTTAATAAGTATATATTTTTATTTTGTATATAATATACATGTTGTTAACTTCAGCTCTCATCACAATTAAAACCATCTCTTTACTTTTCTGTTTCTCTTTTACATTCTATTATGTTTCTCTCTTACATTCTTTTTTGTTTCTCTCTTACATTTATTTATAATTAAGGAAACTAACGAACAATCACATGAGGGTTCTTTTCTCTTGTTTCGTACGAAAGAGAAATGAAATGAAGTTAGTTTTTTTGTTTGTTTTGAGTGGAGTATATATTCTTTAGTGGGTGTATGCTGTGTGTGATAGGATGTATTGTAACTTTTGTGTAACTCCATGATAATATAACCAATAAAATAATAATATATGACATTTTATAACATACCCAGTAAAATAATAATTTTAGACTATTTTTGTTTTGAGTGGAGTATATGTTTATTTTGTTTTAGGGAATAAACGATTAAGGTTTTTCTTAATATTATTTTATTAGTAATACTAATACTAGTATTATTAGTAATATTTTAAACATATGTTAGACGGATACGGATATCCGGTAAAACGGATATCCGATAAAATGGATACTCCGCATCGGATACAGATTATCCGTGTCGGATACTAGTACTATTCGTATCCTCTTTCTCGGATATTTTTATAGAGTATCCATATTCGTATCCGTTTCCATATTTTCGGATAAATATCCGCAAATTCGGATTCGGATATCGGATGCAGATTTTCGAATATCCGTTTACACCCCTACCTTTAAATCACCAGTTATATACAACACAGTGTTAATTTGTACCCGAATTATAGTTAAAATAAATAAAAAAGCCCAATATGGAAAAATAATAACTGGACGAGTTGAAATCATACTAACCCTAGTCCGTTCTTATTTCTGAATATATATATATATATATATATACAGTCTTGCTCTTCTGCGAATCAGTCCGCATTTTAAGAGTGCGGACCGAACATGTGTCACCTGACGGTGAACCCAGAAAAAAGAGAGAGTGTGCCTATAATTTAGGCGATAATTTATAGGCATACCGTTAGGTGACACATACCCGATCCGCATTCTTAAAATGCGAACTAATCTGCACAAGAGCATTATTATATATATATATATATATGTGTGTGTGTGTGTGTCCACGCGCGCGCGCACAGATTTTTTTTTTTGATAAGTAAATTATTCAATAAACAAACCAGCTTAAGGGGGCAGAATCCCGTATACATGAAGTATACAAAGCAAAAAAGCGAAAGGCTACATCCCAAAATATACAACACAAGCTCCTAGAATTCCTCCAAAAATTCAAGAAAACTAGATAATAACGAATCATGTCTCTTCTTATACCAAGTAATAAGAAGACTCGGAAAATTGAACCGAATCCGAGAAGGATCAAGATCGACACCCTCGAAGCATCTCATGTTCCTCTCCTGCCAGATAGTCCAAAAAAAATGTGGAACCATCATCCAGACCACTCGTGGGCCCGTCCAACCCCTAGGCCTCCTCCACGCTGCCATCACCTTGCACACCGTGCGAGGCATAACCAGGCAAATTGACATAAACAGAGAAATAAATCCCAAAGTCCTCTAGTGACCTGACAGTGTAAAAGTAGGTGATTGGACGTCTCCTCCTCATTCTGACATAACCAACATCTACTAGCTATCCTCCTACCTCTGTGCTGGAGCCCTTCAGTAGTCAAGATAGCCTGCCTGGCAGCTGTCTACACAAATAAGCAGATCTTAGGAGGCATGTGGCACTTCCAAATGTCCAGAACTAGGCTCTCTAAATATTCGGATACGAAAAATGTTTTGAGTTCCAAAAAATCCAACAATTTATCCATAAACAGCAATAAGTGTTATACCTTGTGATATGGGTCCACTAGAACAAAACACTTTATTGCTATTTGGATGTTATTTAAAAGATGATTTGAGAGATTTTTTGGAACTTATAGCAATGTTCTTCCTTTATAAGTTCTCCAAATATTCGAACATACATACCCAAAAGTAAGCATTACAGTGTACTCATGTTTTAACATGCTTACATACACATTTTAAGGTCATTTTGGTTATGTTTACATAAACTTTTATTTAAAAATTAATTTTTATAACAGTTTTATAAAACTACTTTTCTGTGTTTAAATTCTTTTTAGGCATTTGTCAAACTAGATATAAAAATAATTTCAAAAAAGTAAACACACATACATAAATATTATGTACATATAATGTATAATATATGAATTATACATATATGTGTATGTATATATTATACAGATAAACATACATATAACATGTATTTACTTGTACATAAACATATAATATATGTATATTTTACTCGTAATACATGTACACATCTTTTCATTATTTTTATTTGTATTTTTGAAGGAGAGGGGATGAGGAATCCAACCATCAACCTACTTGCATATATAAGCATATACACTAACATAAAATATGTTTTTGAAAATATAAACATATATAATATGAATATTTTATATCTTATAGATGTATAACAACCCGCATATTTTATCATCAGGGTTGATCAAGTCTGTGTGCCAAGATATGTCGATCTTTAAAATTTAAAATATCAAAGACATTTAGAACTTTTTTCACAAGTAATTTGAAGAAAGATAATGACAGTAATAAAGAATTAATCCACCATAATCAAATCCATCACCATGCTAAAACTCCATGATAAATAATCTCTATTGAACGACATCAACCATAGTTAATCAATAAAAATTATAAGCAGTTGTGAAGTCTAAGGACCCACAAAATACGATCATTGTCTCATAAATAAAATGATGGAAATGAAATATAAACTAAAGAATAAAATACACTCCACATTCACTCTTGCTAGTCCCAATCCATGCAACTTCCAACAACCCACCATGAGATGTTAGTCAATAGCAATGAGTGAGATCTCACTGCAAGAATACTAGCTGTATTTTCCAAATAGGGTGACATGAACCCAAACATAAATGCTAGATGAAATAAATATTATAATAGAGTATTTTAAACAACAATAATTACTTAATGAAGGAATAACTAAATAGGCTCTCCCACTTTACGCTTTCATATCTTATCAACATTATCTTTTAATTATCAATTAGCTTATTGCTACACCATTATAGTCATAAGTCTCCTATACAACTCTGAACGTACTATGGTGTGTCTCCCGTATCATCATAACAACATTATCCACTGTCACTATAGACAAGCACGTGATATATCTCCTAACTAATCATGTCATTATAGCTAGACAGCCTAGGTCCCGCACATATTATGGTAGTTAGCCAACACTAGACTCCACAGAAACCATGGCGCACACATAAAATCTTTTCCATTTCCAGACAACCTAGGTCTCGCATATACTATGGTAGTAAGACTACATAGACACAAGAGATATCGTAACTGATAAGTAGCTTTTTTGTATAGATCGTTGTATTGTAAAAGCCACTCTCAAAATTCCCTTGAGTACTTACACAACTTGTCTAAAAATAACTCGTATTACGGTAAGTACGGGTATCAATCTATTTCAAAGTGAAACAATAAATGTGAAAATGTGCAATCTCAATTTTTTATGAAAATCTTTTATTTTTTATTTTTATTTATTTTTTAAAAACAATTTCAAGGGAAAAATTAACTAACAAATGATAAAAATTATAAAATGACTAAATAATGAAAAAGAATGTGCAACCGAGTGTGAAATATGTGAGATAGTCAAGAGATGGGATTACACTACATCTTCAATTATTTTAATTTCTCAATTTATTAATTTTGAAATATTTCGAGATAATATTAAATCGATAATCTAACTCTCGTTAAAATTATAAATTTAATAAAATCTTTTTCAGAAAATTAATTTAAAAATGTCGCACAATGAAAAATTAAGACTTATACTATTTTCAGAAAATTACCCGCTAGGATCAATTTAACGAAAACAATATCAATCCTCAAATTTCAATATCGAAATAATATTCAAATATCGAAAAAACCAATCTCCAGTCCGATTCCTAAATTCAAACATCAATTCGTTCAATTAATTTACTAACTCTCGTTACATAAATTAATTGGCGACATTTAAAATTAATTTATCTAGAAATTTAAAATTAATGAAATTGATTAATTAAAGTAACATCATACGCAATGCATCTCACCTAGGGGTGTTCAAAAAACCGACTGGACCGACGGACCGAACCGAACCGAGCCGAACCGACCCTTTTTTTTCGGTCTTTTTTCTTAATCGGTCCGGTCTCGGTTTATTTTTTTGGTGGACCGACCTAGTCGGTCCGGTCCACGGTTTACAGTTTCAAAAACCCTGTTAGGACCGACCCGGACCGACTGTATATAAAATAATATATTTTTACATATATATGTATATATATAAGATAAATAAATAGTAAAAGTATATATTTCAATATTTGATTAGTTTAAATTATAGTTTAATCCAATAGTAGGTTTGTTTTAACCGCAAATTTTGATATTTTTTAGTTTTTAATGATTGAAAAAAATAGACTCGGGTATATTTATACTATTATAAATGATGTAATTCATTAATGTGAGGACCAACGGGTTAGACCAGACCGACCCTATAAAAAACCGAACCGACTAGGGTCGGTTAACCGACATTATCGGTCCGGTCTCGGTCCATTTTTTTAGAGGACCGACCAAGTCGGTCCGGTCCAAAAAAAACCTTAAAACCGAACCGGACCGGACCGTGAACACCCCTAATCTCACTCCTTGAACGGGGTGGTTAGACAAACATAATGAAACAATTAATCACAGCCACAAACATGGAACAATAAATTAAAGAGTAGAGCAAGAAATACAATACAAAAAAGTCTTCCTTTGAATTGATTCCTTGAATCGCGTTCATGCACATGTGTCCTAATATTTTCACAAATCCAGCACTTGATCACACCAAAAAGAATAAAAAAACAAACCTAAAAATTTATTCTAAAACTAAACTAATTTTTTTATGACCCTAAACTGTACATAATATACACAGTTTTTCACTTTCTACGTATCCTCTCTGTTTGTTGCTATCAGTCTCTTTTATGAGAAGCCCTTGTTCTTGTTTTATAAGCCACGAAGCTTTTGTTTTGGGTTGAGAGATTTTTTTGGGATTTGAAGATTGGCTTTGGCTTAGGTTGAAAATGGGTTTGGGGTTCCTATTTTGGTGGAGATATGGACAGGTGGAAAATCGATTTAGGCTCGGATGTGGCAGGGCAGACCCAGAGATGGGTCTCGGGTTGGTGAGAGTTCGGGTTTGGAATGGGTTTCGAGTTTTTGCTTGAGGACGGTTTGAAGGTTTTCGAGTTTGGATCGGAGTTTGGGAGCTCGGGTCGGGTTAAGTTTCTGGCCGCCGGGCATCGCGAAGAGAGAGAGAGGTCGCAGTTTAGATCGGGGTTGGGGAGTGCCGGATGGAGGCTCCTGCGACCGGAGAGTGGTTGCAGGGCTTCGCCGACCTCGGTTTTGAGGTGAGGCAGGTCCGACGGAGTAAGCTCCGGCGGTTGGGGCCGGGTTCAGGCGCCATGGTTTATGAGGCGAGGCAGGTCCAACCGGTTGGGGACTGCCGGAGGTGATTTTCTGCTGGGGGTTTTTGGTTGGAGTGGTAGGAGAAGAAGGTTTGGTTGCTAATGGGGCTTGATGAGAGAGATGGTGGGTGTGAGGTAGAAGAAATGTGAGGGATGATAGGGTGTGTGATGGTGTAAGGAGGTTAGTGTGAGGGTGAGGGTGAGTGGTGTCTTAGAAAGTGTTTGGGTGTGAGGTATATGTTATATGTGTGTGTGTTTACTTTGTACCCCTAAAATAAAATAACACAACTAAAATATTAAAACTAGACTAAAAACTAAAATAATATCTAAAAAGACTAAAAAAAAGTAACATCTTAAACTAAATAACAATTGAAAATAAAAAGAAATAAAATAAAACTCTAATAACACCAAAAAAAATTATAATCCTAATAAAATAAAACTAAAATAAATAAATAAAAATATAAAATAAAATCTAATAACTAAAAAAAATAGATTCCAAAAAATTAATCCTAATAAAATAAAGATTAAAAATTAAAAACTAATAAAAATCAAAATAAAGAAATAGAAAATAAATTCTAGAAAATTCTAAATAAATTTAAAATAAATCCTAAAAATAAGATGACTCAAAATAAAAATCTAGAAAAAGTAATAAAGGTACAAACTCAACACACACGGGGCTCGGGGAATAGTCTGGGCTCGGTGTAGGCTTGGTTAAGGTTACGGGACTGGTTCGGAGCATCGGAACACATCTGTGCAAGCTCAAATTGGACTCCAGACTTCGCGATCTTCTTGATTTCTTCGTTGCAAGCTTTTGACCGCTATTGAGTCGCAATTGTACTGATTTAGCATTATTTGTACCGCAACTGCGTATTGACCTGAGAAATAAATAAATACGAGCATAAGGTCATTTTTAATTAAAACGAGTGACTAAAATGCATCTATTCGGGGTATAAAATAGACACTTTTGGGTGCTTATCGATAACGTCCACTTAAATCATGCGAAGGTATAGATTAGTAATTAGTGGTCCCTCACATAGACACAGCCTGATAATATAGGTCTCTCACATATAGTGTATCCAACCAACATTACACCCCTCATATATAATGAGCCACTATAAGAAAAATAACATTTAGTGGTAAAATAATTAGTGGCAAAACAAATATTATCACTATATATTAGTAATTAGTGGCAACATTCTTATGTGGTCACTAATTACTGTGCGTTGGTATTGATACTGACAACAAATTTTGTTCTCCTAAAATCGTCGCCACTTTTCACATTAACGGGAGTTTTTAATCGAGGAAAATTATGGGAAATTTAATTGTGACTAACCGTTAAATTTGTCACTATTTGGTATAATTTAGTTACAATAATTTGTTGTTGAATATACATTAGGTTGATCATGCCACATGGATTGGCACATGGAATATAGAAGTCAAGGCGGTGTAGTCGATCGAGTACTAAGGGAAGGACAACAGAGAATCCATGGAGATCACAATATATCACGGACAATTGAACCAGTTATGACGCTATTAATTTGGACGTTAGCTCAAAGAATATACCTAGATTTGTAGGCACATTGTACTTATAAATAAATGCAACCCCAGCCAATTAAGGTGTATTTAATTGTATTTATATCATGACAACTTGTACTATCAGCTAGTAACCCTAGCACTCCAATCTTCCTTCCTTGTTCTCAACTAATATACAGATATTCCCCTTTCTGCATAGATGTAGGCAGGATGATCTGTTGAGCCACGAATATCATATGTCCTTTTTCTATTGCATTCATATTTTGGGTTCGATTACTAATATTAGATTTATCTTTGGCTCGATATCCCCTATAATTTAGTGTCATGTCTAGGAATATTTTTAATTCTCACCGTCGTGAAATATCACAATGATATGAGTGTTTATCAATCTCATCGTTCACAAGCTAGAAGTTGTATTCAGTCCGAGGTATGAATCATCCGGTTCGAGAACCCTTACATCTCCTAGTCGACCAATGTCTAGATAACGCTCACCCAAAAGGTTTGGTCCTGTTCGGTGATGTTATAATCCTTCAGTAGAATAACCAGTAGGGCGAGCAATATTTTATGAAGAAAAATTGGACGACCATGATGAAGAGACTGACCTTCAAAGAATGTAGTTGACCGATAAATTAAAGGAACAATGCTCTAGTCTTCATAATCTGGAACAATGCAAGAGGAAAAATATCCATTCTTCAAGGCACAACAACTCGAACAAAAATTTTAGAGTTTCCAAATCAAGTAGCCCTCGCGCAGTGTAATCTAATCTTTGCCATAAAAATCATGCGTCGACTTGTCACTCAGCTAGTCACAACTGTGTACCAGTTTGGCGAGCATAATATGCACACGGTAGTAGATCAACCCATCCTAGGATGCCTCTGAAGAAGGTCAGAAGCAAGGTTCTAAAAAATGCGGGGCGTGATTGAGGCGTGGAGGCCAAGCCCTAAGCCTTAGAAGCCTAGGCGGGCCTAGGCGTAAAAAGGCGTGAAAAGGCGTTTAGGCCTTCTTAATATATTTTAATATTTTTTAACCATAACAAGGCTATTAAAATACAAAAATTGCACATATCATAAAAATATGTCTGAATATATGCAAATTAAATTACTATTTGATTATTTTGGATGAAATAATGGTCCGATTTGTAAAGAAATTCTTTAAAAGGCGACATCGTTTCACTAAAGCATTGTTGTTTTTAGAAAAAGTGCGCCTTAAGGGTTTTACCAAGAATAAGGCGTGAAAAGCGTAAGGCGAGGTGTTTCTCCCAAGCCTTAATCCTAGGCGGAGCTAGGCGGGTTTTTTAGAACAGTGAGAAGTGATAATTTCAAGGACCACATTAAAAAGGAATTAGAAAAAGATAAAGTCTAATTTGACACGAACTCCGAAGGATGTTGATAGGAAAGCATTGTGACATAGCTCAACCTCATCCTTTAGCATTGAAGTAGAAAGGTTAGATCCACCCAAAATGTTTTTGGTCCAAAAAATCACCAAGTACGATGGAAAGGAAGACCCTGCTTTCCACATCAGGCTCTAATGATAGATGATATCTCTATGGAGTTACCACAATGCAATTATGTGTCAAGTTTTCCCCTTTACCCTGGGGGATTGGTCTAAAGTGGTTCAAAAAATTAACACCTTAGACGATTTCCTCGTTTAGAGATTTCGCAAAGCAGTTTAATGCTCGTTTTATCTCCAATAACAAAGAATTGAAAATGGTTGACTCTTTTATCTCCCTCATAATAAAGAAAGGAGAGTCGCTCAGGAAATATGCATAGCGTTATTAGGATTTGTTTAAGGAGATCAATGATTTTAATGAAAAATTATCCATTTCATCCTTCAAGTTCGGGCTTGCCAGATCAGACGATCTCTACTAATCGTTGTTCAAGAATCCAACATCAACTATGGATGATCTCATGGATCATATTGAGAAATATGATAAAGTAGAAGGTGAGATCCTCAGCATGGAGGCACCAGATGATCACGTAACTAAATAGCCGAAGAAGAATGATCTGAATATATCGTCTAAAGGGGAAAATCGGCCAACTCTAACAAAGAAATGAGCACGGAATAACACTTCTAAGGGACGTTTCATATCACAAAAAAATGAAATCAACTATTAGGAAGTGGATACATTTTTCAATTTATAATTTAATCCCTCAGATAAAGGACAATTTTTTCTTCAAGAGACTAGTTAAGATGACTAATGATCAAAATGATAGCTATCTTAGCTAAATATAATAACTACCAAAAGATAAATAAATAAGAGATTAAATTACTGATATACTAGCACATAAATAAGCTACATCACAAAGAGATAAAGGAAAAGAACCAGCCATAAGTGGTTCTTCCTAAATTTCTGCCTATGTCCACAATTGCACTGTTGTTTGTATTTACTATTCAGCTATCTCCATTAACAAGTACATAAGAAATTTCTCAAGTTCTCTCTATATTTTGGCTGGATAACAATAAGGATAAATCTCATAAGTTACTCACATGAGGTTATACATGTTTTTTATAGGTTGTAGTGGCATATAATAAATATTGTGCGTGTGCATTGGGCAGTGCGTGCACAATTTAAAGATGTTAGTTTATTTCCCATGAAATTATATTATGCCTTTTTCAAAAAAGGTAATGCTTTCCTTTGAAAGGGTATATAATTCATCTTTTCCCACCATTTTAATCTTTCACAAACCAAGACTTCAAATGTTCAACTTAGAGAGAGAAAAACCTTTCACTCCTATAACTTCCTTTATTTTCGGTCATTCTTCTGATTTCATTGTTTCTGGTAATGATTTATTTTTGACATTTTATGTCTGCTTTTGGTGACTTTCTTACTAGCTTTTTGCCTTTTGGGAGACCAGGTACCCCTTTGTCCTCTTCTCCCTAGTTTTTTATTTTTGTTTTTGCTTTTTGTTAGTGATTCTACTAAATAGTGGTAAATACTATTATTTGCGCTGTTTTATTGTGGTTAGGCTAGTGGATATAGGCGTTTAGGTCACCATTGATTCGGTTGGCCCTATGAACTTGTAGTAATTGTGGTTTTTTGGATTTTCCTACCCAAAATCTCTTTTTTTTTTAATAATAGACATTCCCCATTATATCTCCTTTTCGAGTATCCACCCTTTATGAGTCTATCTTCTCGGGTTGAGAATGTTATCGATAAGTATAACGCCAACCCATCTCTTGAACCCTCAAGACTAGTTTCTTTGGCTGTTTTTTGTCCTATTGGGGAAATCCAGAAGATCCCAACTTTGTTCTTGTCATTTTTCATGTGTTGGGCTGTCTTCTCGGCCCCTAGGCATTTAATACGGCGGGTTAGATTTTTAGCCTCCTTTAGTTCAGACGACGATGCAAATCGTAAAAAAGTGGGAGTAATTACGCCGACTAGACCTCCTAAGAGTCTATCATCATTATCAGGTCTTCCTTTGAAGAGGCCATGTACTCAAAACCTCCTTTGATCCCTCATAGTTCCCCTGGTATTTGTACATTTGGAAGCATCTGGATCATCGAACGAGGGAATGCTTAAGTGCTTTGACAGTTTATATGATCCATCAGTTAGCTAGGCAAAAAATCATTCATGTGACATCTATGAGTTTGATAGACTTAGAATATATTTACATTATCCCTATACGTATAACATTCAGATTACCTAATAGTGCCGAGAGAGTCTATGATCCGATCCGCGCCGATGAAGTTTTCTTTCCTATTTTGGCTTTTTAAGTGGGACTTCGTCTTCTTCTATACCATATCATTAGGGAAATTTGAAATGTCTATGGAGTAACTCTTGCCCAACTAACTCTGAATGCATACAAGACATTCTTAGGGTCCATGGTATATTAAAACGAGCATTATGGGTTTGATAAAAATGAGGAGATCTTCATATCCATCCACGGGATAAAGGACAATGCCAAAGCCCTAGGGTGTAGAGTGGTAAATGATCAACTCCCCATCTACTTGAGGATCATGCGAGTAAATACCATGAAAGTAAGTAGATTGCACGAGCAACCTCAAAGCCCTGAAGAGGAGCTCGTGCATCTCCTCAAATAGGGGAACAAAAGCATGAGCAACCAATATTAAGGAGAGAGGAACAGAGAGTTGTTATTCAAACAACACAAAAGCGATTGGGTGAGCACTTCCCATGCAAGCACTTATTATTCTTATCTTTGATAGGTTTAGTGTAATACTCCGTAATTTCAATGCATTATTTAAATTTATTTTATATTGTGAAATGTAATTATCTGCAGTTACTGGTGTTGTCAATATTTTTTGTTTATAGTCGTTTGTGTATGTGTGTATCACTAAAACTATTTGAAATGGAAGTTTTGAATGAAACGTAATACACCAAAATAAATTAATAATTATTTAACAAATAAATGTAGTAAATTATTTACTAGACTATTTTTAAACTCGAACAAGAGTAGGTGTTAAAATGGTTGATGAGTTAGTTCGTAAGGCTTGTGGGACAAGTTAAAGGTCCGATTTTAAATATAAAGGGTAGTTTTTAGGTCCTATGGGATAGTATTAGGCTTGGATTAGGTTTTGGACAATTTGAAAATTATTTTTGGGTTAATAGGTCAAGGCCCTTATAGGGGATAGTACCTGGTGATGCTGGAAACACCACCACCAGATAAGGTGTTAATAAGCACAAAAAGTGATAATAATGGAAGCACAAAAGTATATATATATAGTAGGAGATGAGGAGAAGGGGATGAACACAGTATTATAAGTGGTTGGGCAATTGCCTACGTCCACTATGAAGGTGAGTGTAAATATCACTATTAAATGAGGCTCTAATGGCCTTAGTAAGACAATCACTCCTCTCTCTCTCTCTCTCTAATGTAAATGCAACAGAGTTTTGGCTAGGGTTATATTTTCAAATCCCTTTACAAGGTAGATGATGACCTTTATATATAGTGCTTAGGGGGTGTAATGTAACCCCCAAGCATGCAATGAGCATGTGCATGAAGATCCAACCAGTGTCTGGATGACACCTGACTGATCTTAAGTAAATAATGACGACCTCAATATTCCCTCACGTGGAGGGAATGATTCAGTTATAAAAGATTTGTCCACATGTTCCAAACCACACGTATGCTTATAAATGATCGGCCATCTTTGATTAGTGCAACCTCATCTTGGAAGAGTACGAGGTTGGTGAAGTCCGATCGTTTCTTTATCCGAGGAAATATTTAATGACCTTTCTCATGTATCTAGTCGAGGTTAGGTCTAAGTAGTTGTAACGTCGGCTTGAGCCGATGATGATGTTTCCAGATGATTGGTCCCTTATAACACTACTGATCTCGGTTGATTACTGCAACGTCGACTGGGGCCGATGATGGTGCTGAAGGATGGTTGAACTCGTGAGTCCTTGCTGACCTCAGCTAATGCCCAATCGAGGTTGATGTATGTTGTAAAGAAATATCGGTTGTGGCCGACCTTCTAATAGCCGATGTTATTGATGGTTGTCTTAGGCATCTGGTCACCTCGGCTACGATATTGGCCGAGGTTGATGACTCTGAGTCAGAGGGTACGCTTTGGGCATATCATTATCGATGTAGTGGTTAACAATATAAAATGAAGATTCGAGTTTAGTTATATCATTTTTTACACTTTGGAGGAGAACTTAAGAGCTAGAGAGAGGAAGATATTGGGGAAGAGGAGAATTTGGGCTTTTCAACATGGATTGCAACCTACTTGAATATAGGGGAAAGTTTATTTAATATAATTTTATAATTGATTTGTGTTATAATATAGTTAGGTATTGGATTCTAAACTAAAACTTATTGGTCTAACCTTATGGATAAATTAACCAACTAATTAGGATTATTAGTCATATTGTTTAATTAAGATGAAATCGGGACAATTCTAGGTGAAAATGGATTGGAATTGAACTAAGGACGTTATAAATATATTATATATTGTGAATAAAATAAAAGAACCTTCATCATTGGAAAAATTGATATAAGATTTGAACACAATTGATCAAAGATTAAAAATTAGGGTTGTTAAGATAAAACCCTAATATAACTCTTAAATCATGATAGGAATGGTTAAAACATGTCAATATTAGTGATTTTTGTGTATATCACTTATATATGAAAGATAAGGGCTTATGTTAATGTTTAGAGGTTTTTAAGATGATTTTGGATGATTTTGGGAAGACATTAAAGGGATGATGTGAAGTTGATGATCCGAGGGGGCGAATTGATTCGGTCCCTTAAACTTGAAAAATTAAAACAAACATAACTTCTTCGTTATAATTTGGATTGATGCACAGTCAGAAGAGAGGAAAATATGTTTTAATGATATATTTGTTTGTATTAGGACACCATCTAAATAATGTAGTGTGAAATGAATTAATCTCTCTTAAAGATGAAATATATGTTGAAACTTCCCCAAAACACATGAAAACCTATGCAGTTTCGAGTATGGGTCTTTGTGATAGATTTTTGAGTTTAGGATTGCATTATATGGACCTTCCTTTTGGTACTTTAACTCATTATGAGGATATTTATAATTCAATTAAATATCTTAATTAGTATATGTTAATTAAGTATCGAATGGTGGGATTTAGACATGGAAATTTTACACATGAAAAGTAAATTATTTTGTGTAAAACATCGTGTAGGCATATTTGGAACGTATGTAATAGATCGTATATATTTATGTATCATGGGATTATGAGTAGTATAATATTATAGTTAATAGAGTGGGATTGTAACTTGGGTCGGATGACAACACCACTTGGTATCCCACTAGGGAAAGTAATGGGCTATACCCTGGGCCTTACGGTGATGCACTTTGGTACTTTGTTAGATAGAGATAAGTCCTTCCCTAGAGTAGTCGATGGTTCCACATTGGTATCCCAGTAAATTACGAGGGGCTTTACATTGGTCCATGTGATGGATCCATTTTGATACTCCGGTAGTTGGTTATAGTATACTTGATATGAGTAATACTTATATGGTTATACACGTAGAGATGTGTTCATTAATTTGGTAAATAATTGAGATGTATAAAACGATAATTAATGAATATTCATATGAGATCGATTATATGTAATCATGAGGTACACTTGGTTCTGGGATTAGATGCATGTGGTATCTTGGATTGTTGGGTTGGGATAATTTAATAAACACTAAAAGATGAGAGGAAAATGCATAATTATATTATAGCCCAAATATGTTATATAGTTATTAAACAAGCTTACAGTTAACATTATCATATTAACATTTTTCAGGATATAGGGCACAATTGCAACCTCACCCCTGATCTAGTCTTTCTCTACTTTCAGTTGCTGATCATTCAGGATGTAGGTGTTGAGCTTCAATGCTCATTTTCTCTATCTTTATTTATTTTCAGAGTTGAATTATGTTCAATTGGTATTTGTAACTCAGTTTCAGTATGGGTTGTTTTATGAGATAGTGGTAGCATGTGATAGTCCTATTAATGTATTTGTTTTGGTATGAGAGATGATGGCGTTCACTTATGTTGTATTTTCATTATTTACACTATGTTCTTGTTCTATTTACAGTTATTCTTACAATGATACTCATTTGTTTACACTCTTATTTTAATTTAATTTGGAACTATTCAATGTAGTTAAATTTTATGGGTGTTACACTTGGTTACAAAGCATTCCAGGTTCTTGTATTATAGGGATCTTGAGTGAGTCCATCATTTTTCCATGTTACATTCTTTTTTTGTTTTAGATCATTATCGCTTAGTATTTGTACTCGGTGTAATGACGACCACTTAGGGGGCTTCGCTCTATGGTTCTAAATGAACGACTCAGATATATCGAAGTGTATCAGAAAGGTTCCGTGTTAGGATTTTTCTTCCAAGATGTCCCACGGATGAAATTTCTTTCAATATAGAGTTAGGGATGGGACCATTGGACGGGAGACCTTTGGTATGTGCTTAGCATATGGTTCGAGGGCAAATGTTTCCTCTCACCATCTGTCGGGTCAAAAGGAGCAAGTTGTAGAGACATCATTTGAACGACCTCTTGGTAACCATCATAAGGATGAGTTTAACTATGTTTCTCTTTCTTCATCAAGATGGATTAATATGAAAGAAAACAAGACTACTTGAAATTTCAGTTAAAGTTCGATAAGACTTTTTGAGATGGTATAATTCTTCTGTAACGAGTTTTACAGATGTTAATGTGTAACCTATTCTTAATAACTTGAAATTATGTGGTGGAACTTACCTTTGTATATCAACAGAACCATTACAACTATCTGATGTATAGATCTAGTAATGGGAAGAGAAGGCTAAAAAAATCCTAAATTATTTAAGACAAGGTAGCATTGACCCGGGTAGGGAAGACCTCACAAGAAAAAGGTATCGCATAGGGGAGAAAACCCCAAGAAGGTTACCATTGTAGATTATTTGATATGATACATTTAGTAAAGATAAAGAAATTGTGACCAATGGGGTCACAACCAACGAAGGCTGGCCCAATTAGACACATTTTAGTACAAACTAAGTGTAGAGATAGGATCAACAAAACTCGGAGCAGGGCCACTATTTCGATAGTTCATTGAGAGGAAAGTAATAAATTATGTTGAGAGAAACCATTTAGTTAGTAGATGCCTTAAGCAAATTGGTCAAAATTGAGGAATTGTCATAGAATGGATTAAGATTATGTTTATGTCATGAGAGCGCAACTGGTAGACATTGAGGAGTTATCGTTGTTTTACTTAGGAGTGAGTTACTACAGTTTTGGGTCGTATAAATGTTGTTTTTCATCTTTATGTACATGGATACATCCTAGTGAGTGGATATTGCCTTATATCATGATTGTAGAGACGTGATAGTTTGTATGGTCAGCTTGGTGTTTAGTCATTTTTTTTATTTGGACATGTAGTCTTATGTTTCTTATTATTTACCTATAAATAGTAGCTATATATTACTCTTATATTGACTATCGGAGGGTAGAACTTTACGATTACTATTTTCAGAGAGGGGATATCCTTATAGTTATCCCTAGGCTAGGGGAGAACCTAGTACAAATATGTAGTACAATAGATGCGACTTCATTGGAGGAGGTCACCGTATATTTAGGATCGACACCAATTTATTATGAGTTTACGAACGTATTAAACGAGGTAACAAGACTACATCAGATAGATAGGTAGACCTTTACATAGACTTAGCACCGAGTACGATGCTATATGAGGGAATCGTACCAAATAGCTCCGTTAGATATGAAAGAGTTATGTGAACAGATTCAACAGTTGTTAATATTGGGTTCATACAGAGAAGAACATCGTTATGGGGAATCCCAGTGTTATTTTTGTTAAGAAGGAAAGTTCACTCTAGTTAGTGGGGACTATAGGGAGATAATTAAGGTTACGATATGGAATAAGTATTCGTTACCGTCTATTGATAATCTATTTGATCAATTGAGGGGAACATCATTCTTTTCCAAGATTGACTTATGCTTGGGATATCCAAAATTGAGTACTCGGTATGAGGATGTTTTGAAAAGAGACTTTCTAATGCGATAAGAATCATTTGTGTTCCCAGCTATGCCGTTTGGGTTAACTAATGTGCGAGTAGTATTGGTGGATTTAAGGAATGGATTATTTTGAAAGATCAGTTCTTCATTATGTTCACATTAATGATACCTTGATTTACTATTGGTAAAGGGATGAGCATGCAGACCATTTAAGGTTAGTTATGAAGACACTACGAGATCATAAGTTGTATGCTAAGTTCTATAAGATGGATTTTAGCTTTAAGAGGTGCAGTTCTTGGGTCATGTTGTATTTGAGGCTAGGATTTCGGTGGATCCTGGTATGGTATCTATAGTTATTGAGTGTTGATAACCCATAATGCCTATCTAGGTTAGAATTTTCTTAGGTTTAGATAGGCACTAAAAGAGGTCTATTCAGAAGTTCCCAAATATTATCGGCCAACTGACACACTTCACTTAGAAGAGGGTAACATTTATGTGGATACAAAATCATCAAAGATCTTTTAAATAACTTAAGGAGACTAATGTTAGGTAGAATTACTTTGTTCTCAATCAAGTCAGATAATGGGTTGAGATTTTAGGGATGGTTAATTGTATAGGAGAATTTTAACTTGTAGAAAGCAGTTTTAGAAAAGGCTTATAGTTCACATTTCACTGTACATCCTAAATGGGAAAGATGTATCAAGACATGTGCAATATATAATGGTGGACTGGGATAAAAAAATATATTTCAGAGTTTGTGTATAAGTGTACAACCTTCTATTTATTAAAGGTGGATAATAAAAGATCAGTGAGGGAGCAACAACCTTTGGATATTCCCTAATGGAAGTGTGGTAGCATCTCTATTGATTCTTGGTGGGATTGTTGAGGTCCCATTAGGTTCATGATTTGAGACTACTTGAAGGTTATTTGGGACCTCTTTAAAGCTTTGGCTGGAAGGATGAGAGGTAAGTAAATTCATGCTTGTGTGTATGACTGCATATTATACCAAAAGGATTACAAAAATCTCTATTGGTGTCCGGTATATGATGAACCTAGATATGTTCAATCTAATGGTAGGGAAGGCACAATATCAAAAGTGCCTCAAAAAGCATTGAAATATTTTCCCGTTGGGTCTAGATTGATGCAATTTTTTACAGTACCATGGTGTGTTTACTTTGACGAGTGCAAAAAGAAAGGTGTTTTTAGACACAGTATATAGTTTGAAGGTTCCATATAATTTTTAATCCAACTTGTAGAGAATTTCAAATTATGCTACCCATGATTTGCACAAGTTTAAGTCCCATAATTGGCATGTGATCATAAACTTTGTTCCTCTCTTGTTAAGCATTGTTTCTCCAAGCACGAGGATTTGCGAAGGTCCATTATGTAAATTATAATTTCCTTCACACTTTTATTTAATAAGGTAGTCAATCGAAAGAACATAGTGGCTGCAAAAGTAATGGTTCCCGAAGCGATTTGTGTATTGGAGAAGCACTTTACCCCATCATTTTTACATAAGTGTCCACTTATTGGTACGCTTATAAGACGAGACACTTCTTTATGGTGTAGTTAGATATCGGTGGATGTACCCGTTTGAAAGGTTGATGAAAGTTTTTAAAGATTACGTTAAGAATACATGATACATTGAAGAACTAATTGCAGAGGAATACATCACCGTGGAGTCATCAATCTACACTTGGAAATATATGCCTGACCCATTAACGTGGATAATAATGATGAGTTCATCAACGAAGGTGGGCAGGGCACACGAGTGAAGTTAACGAGTTTACAACATGAACAAGTAACTCGTTATCTATTTGACACACATGAAGATGTCGAAGAATGGAAAAAGTAAGTTTATATTATTTTAAATTGTATATTATTTTGATTTTTATTCATGATCAATTTCGTGATACGTTCATCATGATTAATGCATGAAATATGATGCGTATTACAAGAATAAAAGATGAAAAACGATGTCATAATTAGACAACAAATTTAGACTGTGGGCTTCACATGAGGTAATTATAATGAGAATGTCTCTTATTAAATGACATATTATAAGAAATATTTAAAACTGACCTAATTAATTTGTTTATAATCTCAGCTCTTAAACAAGGGTGATGTAACATCAAGGCTTGCTTAACGAGCCATCAGCCGCTTGTTCATGGAACATAAGTACAAAAAGTATCGATTGGGTAGTTATGTATTCAGTGCAAGGGTGTATGAGGAAAATACAAATTTGTAGAACTTGGTCATTTCATATAAGCCTCTTACTTTTTTTCAAGCGAGACCAAAAGATAAAAACCTAATTGAAGCTCAAAATGGCTAACTAAGGTGTCATTCGAAATACATATGAGTTAGATTATATAATCTTCAAAGAGGTTATGTTTTATTGTGCTTGGGTAATAGTTGAGGATAAAAATGCTTGTAAAGTTGAGCCCGATACCAATTTGATCATGGTTGACTTCTCCAAGTTGAAGAGCAATGAGCACGTGAGAAACGAGTCATTTTCTTGTGCTTTTCAAAAGGTCAAACTAGCATTTTACTCGGAGTATATCACCAATAAGCCGTGGTCAATCGTCCTACATGCTCCAAATAATCTAACCAGTATCATGGATGACTTGGATGCTCCTACTAAATATCAATCCATTTTATATGATAACTCAAATTTGAAATAATTTTTTCATTTGTAATAAGTATTTCAATTATGGACAACAATGCTTAGTTTGGTATGTGACATAATGTTTCGATTTTTAATCTTATAACGTCGTTAACTTGCATTTTTCTAGTGCTTTATATCACTCGGACGACAGTTTAATGCTTTTATTCATTTGGATTTATCAGTTTTTGTGGATTTGGATCGAAATTGGTTGGTTGGTTGGTTAGTGAATATGTTAATTTAAATTTTAATCGATTTATGCGTTAGTTCAAATTCCGTGACATGACTGGAATTTAAAATAATTTTTTAAATTTGTAATAATTATTTTTTCAAAAGAGGGAGAGTGGCCCTGGGGGTAAGCCACATAGGCTGGATACCTATGTAGCAATTCGAACGAAGAATGGAAAGGATGGGGAGGTCAATACAAATGTGGCCACTATTATTGTAAGTGAAAATATTAATTACATTATAAATATAAAATTTTACAATCACATACTTTCTTATTAATTTAGATAACCTTATACTTTTTTATTGGTTCAGAAAAAGCTTAAGGAAGTGCACAACTCCCAGAGTGATGTTAACAACTCATCTCTCTCTACAAACCCACTTAGCCAAGTTTTCGAGCAAGATCACAAGGGAAGTACTCGGGGGTGATCTTTCGGGTGGGGAAGACTAGGATAATCGGGATTGCGTCGAGCAACGCAGGGCTGGCTTGTAAAGTGGATGAGTTGTTGACATACCACAGCGAGAAGTTAGAAAACTTGGAGCGAACAGTTCATAAAATGTTCGAGTATATCAACGGTGACTTTAAATACTCGAGGAAGGGAAAGGAGAAATCAATGGATGAGTGTAACATTGGTCCATATTTCTCACCCTCACCCTCACCGATACCCCAACACTCTTCGTCTACATATGATGACATATTCGTCACCCCCATCCATACCCCCGTCCTAAGGCCAATTTCAACAATTGGTTGGCCTATTGTGTATATAGTAGACACACGGGGTGGCCATAAAATAGCTAATGGGTTTAAGGACTCGTATACGCTCCCCGGTACTCTAATGCACAACCGTCCATTGCAATCACACGAGGCACGGGTCCTTGTCATAAATGTGTATGTGGGAAGAGAGAATGAAACCTTATGATGGCGAGCAATGCGGTGCTACCACTATTGAGGGTTGTATCAATTCCTATATAGTGAGGCCTAACTTCCTTCGTCAAAGTGATGACTAATGAACAATTATTTGTAATAATTTGTTACTATTCGTTTATTATGATTATGAATAACAATTTTGAGTATTGAATATTTATTTATGGTTTATTGTTTGATATAATGACTCAATGGATGTTGTATGTTTTTTCATCCTATGAATGAATATATATATATACAGAATTGCTCTTGTGTGGACCAGTTCGCATTTTAAGAGTGCGGATTGGACATGTGTCACTTGACGGTGAGCCCAGAAAAGAGAGAGTGTGCCTATAATTTAGGCGATAATTTTTAGGCGCACCATCAAGTGACACATGTCCAGTCCGCACTCTTAAAATGCGAACTGGTCTTCACAGGAGCATTATTATATATACACACACACACATACACACACACACACACACACACTAGGGTATGCCTGTGCCTGAAGGCACGCTGAAAATTTCCAAAGTACATAATCGCGAAATAACGAATATTTCGAAAGTACGTAATCGCGAAACAACGAAAATTTCCAATAAAGGCACGCATATAATTTTAAAATGTTGAAGTCGTGTATAATATAAATAAAAAATGTTTTGTATATTATAAATGTAGGTTTTCAAAGTATTGATTCGTCTAAATTTAAGTAATAAATTTTCTTTTAAAATACAAATGTGTAAATAATTTTTTTAAAAATGGGCAGAATTTCCTTTGTTTATAGGACTATCCACCCTGTTTAAAAAATAAAAAATTATTCCAAGAAAATAAGTAGTCCATTTTGGACCTCGTATAAGAAACATAATCCAAACATACTCAATTACATAGAATTAGGGCAAAGAATCATTTTTCTAAAAAAAAATGGACATCTTCTTTGTTTATCGGACTATTCATCATGTTTAGGGGATAACGATCAGTATAAATTCATCTAACAAATACTTCATATTAGCCTTCACAATAACTCATTCCAACATATTTAACTTTTCTTCCAATCTAATGATTTTTCTCATCCTTCCACTCGTTCTCCTTGAATTACTGAGTACTTTAGCCCTGCAATTGAACCAAAAGTCAAAAGTAAGCAGTTAAAAAAAATTAAATTCTTGTGAAAAAAGAATCAAACTGAAAGGACTGGGTTAATAGTCATTAAAGTGTCTTATAGCTCTTTTAAGTCTGTGCAAATGGACTGCTAAGCAAAGTAGTGTTTGAAGTAACTTATAAGTGTGCTCCCGATTTGTAAAAACAAAGCAGTGTTTGAAGGTAAGCAACTGAGTGACAGTGAAGCACCTATAATTATCTTAAACAAAAGACAATAATAAAATCAGTTTATATAAGTATTTAATTATATTAAATCAGATCGATGTGAATAAAACAAATAGTAAAACAAATTAAAATCTTGAATATCACGAAATCAATGGAGTATATACTTTATTGATAAAAAATGATTGATTTGAAAAAATGATTGATGTATATACCTGTTCCGACATGATTGATTTGATAAATGCTTCGGTGCATTTGATTTTGTGAATATCAGATCGGTTCCAATGTGTTTAATGTGAACAAAAAAAAAATAATACATGTTCCAATGCGTAGTTTTTCATCGCTATCCAAACCTGCTCAATTCAACCAGTGAATACCAATAATCAATCATCATCGTATAAAGAGTTCGTGTACAAGGAAAACTCTTTTGTATCTATTAGTAACTTCTCCACATGACAATCATGCATGTTAGGGAATTAAATTATGCTAACATCATGTATAAAATTATTCATAAAATGTTAAGATAATAGAAGTATTAGCACGACACCTAAGGGAAGTGATGATAAAACGACGAAATAGATTAAAATAAGGTATAGTTTCCCCAGATCCAAATATATTTATTTTATTTCGATCCAGTCAAAGTGCATAGATATGAATTTCTGCAAAGATTCAATTTTGATGTCATAGACACAGAATATAACATATTCATGACATGGTTTTATGAATTAATAAGCATAAGCACAATGAAATACGAAAAAAATCATCATTTGAATATATTAAGTACACATGTTCAACCTTTATTTCATTCTAACTAAACTCACCTCAACATATGTATGATGATTAAATCGTTATACATACAGTTCATTCTAGTAGTTAAAAAACAAGTATAGAGAAGTGATAGGTATAGCAGGTCAGTTCTTTAGGTATGTAGAGAATGAACGAATGAGAAACAACAATGAAGGAATAAGAAACATACCAGGCGTATGGTTGAGCATAAGAGTTTCTCTCAAATGAAGTGGCAATGAAGAAGTGAGACTCTAAGCCATTGGATACAAACCCTTAAGATTTCATTCCAAATTCATTTTATTATCTTTTATACTTGAATATTTGTACACAAATTGTGACTAATCATAGAAACTTCTAGCTGTCACACTACATGTACATTAAATCATTTCTAATCAAGTGATCTCAGTACGTCATTTCTAATTAAGCGATCTCAAAAGGTCAACATGTGTCTTTTGATATCAAAATGGATGTTCAAAAATACCCCGTTAAAAAATTTATACTGCCAAAATAAAGTAATCGTAAACTATTATGGAAATCAACACTGGCACCTGATAAATTTAGGTGATGTCAGGAAGTTTAGGTGATAGTCTGACGCTTATTTCACCTGAATAGAACATAAATGTAGGCATAGTTAAACACACATGATAAATTTTATACCCCAAATCAAACGAAATTCAAAATGTAAACTATTAAAAAAAATTGTATAACAATCTAAATACTCAAGTAACTCAACAAACACCAAATCAATCAACGGATATAAATGTAAAAAAAATAGTTTATATCACCACAACTTTAGATGAGCTTCCTTGAATCCCTTTCATTTCTCGAGATTTCACACTTATGAAGTAGGTTTTGTAACTTTGACATAGGCCAAAACCAAATGAAGATTCTATAAGTGTTTACATACAAAATCAATGAGGTTTGCATCTAAAAAATAATCATTCTCATATCACATGCCCCAAAATAAGGAGATAAATAAGTATATATACGAAGCTAATGTATAGAAATAGTTTCACAAAATTTAGAAAATCGTGTGTGCCCTCCCATGAATGTTAATCTTATAAGTGTATATGTACCAAACATTATAAAAAATTATGAGAATATGTAAACTACATTAAAAAAATGCATTTGTGGTCTGGGTTTCAAGAATTTAAGGCACTTACAACTTGATATTGCATTGAATAAAACCCTAAGTTTCTTTTTACTCACTCACCTGAGTTTAAACTCAGGCTTATCGGTCAAATACAAAATTTGTTGTTAGTTTTTTAGTGAAGAAAATACTGAACAGAGATACCTTATTAAAAGTTAAACAAAGGTACCTTTTGTCTCTTCTATTATCATCTTGTTACCACCACAAACAAATTCTGTCACGACCCTTGAGTTTGCACAATGTTTGATATATATTATTCGATCTTTTGTGGTACCTAATGATTTTTCTCGAACCAAACTAGCCTTTTCAAGCTTTTTCGGAGTCAACTCTAGAAACCTGGGCACCATTCTCCCACCAATGGCCATTGTCATCATCCTTGCATTGTTGAACCATGTCATTAAAGTACTTATGCTCTGGTTGACGTAACACTTGGAAATTTTCAAATTTGTCAATGTCAACCTTATGCTTGGTGAAATAATATTACCATGGAGTGCATACCAGGAATGCGTCTGAGAGAAATAACATCGTCATATACATGATCGAGGTTCCCTGCACAAAAGAAAATGAGATAAAAAAAATGAGATAAAAATTAGAAGAACAAACACTAAAAGAAACATTTGCACACCTTATAAGACATATCAACATAGAATTACAACCACTTACATAATGAAATAGAATATAAGGAGAAGAGAATCAAATACTATGAAAAAAGTACCTCGAAATAGTGATTTTAGGTCAGTAAAAAATGGCTATTAAATTTACAATTAAACTGTATTCCAGTAGAAAATGGCGATTAAATTTACTGAATAAATTGAGTTCAATAGTTTAGCTTCTTTCGGATATAGCTTTGTCATGCCAAAAGAGCAAAAGGCATAAATCATATCAAACAACCAGTGAAGATTGCTCCTTAGTAGCAGCTCCTCCAACGCCTTCAATTTGTTAGCTTTTACGCGAGCTTTTTGCTCTTCTGAGATCTGCATTATTTTGGTTGAGCTGCTAGTTATATTAAGTTGAGCTTCTTTCGGATCAGAATATGTATCAATAACAACAATCTCGTTATGCAAAGCCTGAGATGGCTCGAAAGGCAGCCGAAGATTTAACACCACTCGAAAGTTTCATCTCAATATATACACTAGACTAATGAGAACTTATTGGGACTTTTCCTAAACTCTTCTACTAATATCATCAAAACTATCACAACATTAATGTAAATAAACATTCCATACACTGCTGGAAATTTTATCAAACGGGTGTGGGATCCATCTATCTAACCTAATTATTCTTAGTATCTCAAGCTGAGTGTGCAAATCGAAAGAAAGGAGTATATCAGTATAGAAATCAAGGTGTATAATAAAAGAAAGGAGTATATCAGTATAGAAAGCAAGGTGTATAAAGAAAGTAGTACAAAAGAACAATACATATTACAATAACCACCATAAAAATAGAGAAATAAATACGGAGCAACAAATTGTACATTTTCATATAAACATGTACACTAAGCAATAAAACATAGGCAAATGCCCCTACGTTGATTTTTATCAGATGTAAATCTCACATAAAAACTGTGTAAAGAGAGAACAATAAAATACCCGAAGAAGGAATAACACAATAATGAACTTCAGTTGAGCAAAACCATACCTCAAAAACCATCACCATTACCAGACGCACACATCTTATTCGAAAGATAAAAAAAGAAAAAAATCTCAAAAAGAAAATATAGTGTTGGAGTATTTAAATATCGATCAGCAACACATATTAATTCCCTCGCCAAACCTCAAGTATCGAAGTGCCCTCACCAAACCTCTGTAACACCCCGTAATTTTGAGGACTTAGTATTTAATTATTTTTGGGAGAAATAAAATTATTTAAATTTGAGAAACTTAAATTTATGATTTGGAGAATTTATTTGAGTGGGAAGAATTAATTATCTTTGATGACTTTAGGTTTAATTATTCAAATTATTATTGTGTCGCATTTTGAGGTCGAAATTAAAGAATGTTGTAAAGTATTTCGGATGACAATTATGAGTGCACGATTGGGTTCGGATGGATCGAGATATTCGAAAAAGTGTATCTGGGGGTGGTAAATGAGTCTCGGAGCATTTTTGGGCATAGCCCGACTCATGCAAGGGTAATTGGGCCATTTTAATTAGGCCCATTTGACTAAAAATGGGATTAGGGGTTATAAACCTAGGTTTGGGAGTTGTGGGCAGCCATAACTCATCTGGAAAAATCTAAGAATGTAGAGGAAGATAGATAGAGCAATTGGAAAGCAATTCGTGGTCTTTTGGAGACAAATAGGGAACAAATTGGGGTGTGCTTCATCAACCATTTCTCTACACCAACGGATCAGGCTCTACGAACTTTCAAGGCAAGTGGTTAACTGCTGTGATTCTTAAATATGTGATAATCAATTCATATTATGGTGGTGTAAATCAGAATCCATTTTTGGGTGGGTTATTGCATGAAGTTGGGTTTTAAATTTGTAGATATTCAAATCAATTTTTGGACTGTTAAGGGCTATTAAGAAATTTATGATTTAATTGGGATAGATGTATAACTTGTAAAGAGACTGGGAGAAATCATATTTAAATTCAGATTTGGGTTGTTTATTGTGTATAAGTTTGAGATTTAAAATAATTAAGAAGGTATTGATTCAAAAAGGATTACAGTAGAGAAATCTGGGTAAAAATCTTGAGTTGGGTTTTAATGGCGGACTGGACTGAGCGAGGAAGAAGAGAGGGAGAGACCCAGGGGTCATTCGAATGACGTTGGATCTCGTTCGAACGACGTACACTATCGTTCAAATGACCGGCATCTCGTTCGAACGACGGGATAAAATCCAGCGACATTTGTTTCTTTTACTGTTTGGACTGATTTTGAAATTTCAAGGTTAAATTCGTACATCAGGTGCACTTAATTCTAGCCTAAGTTATTTGAGGTTTTGAAGGAACAAACAATAGGAATTTCATGGGATTAAATAAATGTGGAAAGAGGAGCATGTAAAAGAATAAATTAATAAGGGTGTCAAACTTATTAAGGGATATTTGGGCAACACGTTCGGATTATTTAATTACAGGCCAGTTGAGTGAGTCCGGGTATGTCGATTGAGTGCTGCCAAAGCATTAAATTAGTTATTGAGAAAAATAAATTAATTTGAAGTCGGAATATAGACTCGGGTAATAATTAGATATAGGCCAGATGAGCAAGTCCGGGTAGGCCTGTCAACGGATCGAATTTTATCCGAATATGAATCCGAATTCGATCCATGTACACGGATTCAGATCATGCCTGAAATTCGATTACCCGATTGCCCGTTTATTAAATGGAGCGGATTTGGATTCATATGATCCGATTCGTTAATAATCTGGTACGATTAATATATATATCTATATATCTAATATTTTTAATTAATATACATATTGTATTTAGAAATTTATTAATATTTTAAATAAATATTTTAATAGTAATTTATAATAGTCCTATATTAATATATATTGCATTTTTTATAATAGTAATTGATATTACAATAGTTATTGAAATATATTTTTTGAAATATATATTATAATAGTTATTTATTATATAAACTGTATTTTGACATTTATAAAAGTTATTTATAATATTATAATCAGATCAGATCGGATAAACGGATCGGATTGACAGATTCTTAACGGATTCGAATTCGGAACCCTAACCGATAATTCGTCGGATAATCGAATCGGATTCGACTCCGTTTAACATAAACGGATTTGGATTTGGATTGGCCTGATCCGGTCCGAATCCGACCCGTTTACAAGCCTTAAGTCCGGGTATATTGGTTGCGTGACACTAAGGTAATAAATTAATTAATGAGTGAATTAATTAAATTAGTGTTGGACCATAAACTTGGGCGAAAATATAGGCTAGTGCTATAGATTTTGTGTACAGTAAAGCCATGATTTAAATTATATATGTACGGTGCGTGATAGTATATATATATTGTGTGCTTATAAATATAAGTGACTAGATATTTAATTAAATTGTGTACTCTAGTGCTATTAAGGGAGGTTGTGCGATGTGGGTGAATTCCCTAGCTTGAGGAGTATGGTGAGTATATTCCCAGGTTGTAGCGTCCATTATATGAGTGAGGGCTTATCTCACTTCCAGGAAAGGAATATGACCACCTCCAACGTTTATATTTTTGGCCAAGTTCGTGAGAGATTCCGACTTGGGATAACTAGGTTAAGTGAGCACACCTGATATGATAGCACTTTAGAGGAAATCATCCGATGAGGGTACACTCGGAAGGATGGAAATACATATGACATATGTGTGGATGTTGTAGTAAAGATACGTATATAATGGTATTAAACATTATATGCGAGTAATAAAACAGAGTGTAATGTATTTACTTTATATAACTTGTGTCAAGGTTATATGATATTATTTTAAAGGAATTAATTAAGTTAATGTGAGATATAACTTATAACCCATGAATAATAATAATACCCGGTTTAGAGTAGTATGGCAAGGGGGGTTTACAGCAAGACTAATTGGATGGGGTAGTATCACAAGGTGGGGTTAAAGTAACCGTTAGGTGTGCACATTAGTGGATGGGTGAGTATGTCCTCAAGAGAGTGTAACACCAACTTAAATATGAAGCGCATTCATGCATTTTAATTACTACAGTTAATTCACTTGCTAAATATTTTCAAAATATTTTGGGTTTTAACCCTCGCAATAAAACTATTTTCAAAACCTTTTAGGAGCCCAGCCACAAGGACGCCAGGCTTGATATTCTATTCCAGGGACACGTAGCTGTGGCATATGTGGATACTAGTAGGAGCTTGGATTAGATGCATCCTTCATTCTTTCCTAGAGTAAGAATCATCTATCAATTTTAGTTTTACTTAGGGTTTGTCGCCCAGACTTTTCAGTGTAGTTTTCAATTTCATTTATTCAGTTGTTAGACGATTGTTATTGGACTATTTACTTTTGTGGCTGATGGTTTATTTGGCAAGTAGTTTATTTATTTATTCAGTTGATTTGTTTCAGTTGTTGTGAATGGCTCATAGTATATTTTTGCATGTTATTTTTTTTGTTTAATTAAAGAGATAAAATTTAGCGCCGCCTTTTGGAATACTAGGTGGTTAGTAAGTCTTAAAAAGGTTTTCGACAATGATGTTAAGAATGAACCAACTGGGATTCCTGATTTAATTTGATATAGGACTGATCACCTAGTATTTTATTAGGCGGGGTGTCACAGATGGTATCAGAGCATCAGGCTCTAGTGCCCTTAGGATTTGTGTGGCTTTTCACATTTCATCTTAGCATTCTTTGATATAAAGACCTATTATAGGATTTTTGTATTCTTATACATATGCATATTTACGTTCTTCTACCAATTGCTTATCTTTGATGGAGAACTCATATAATTCGATTATCATATCAGATGTCGCCCAAGAGAGAGAGAGAGCAACTAGGGCAGGGGGAGATAAGACTAGAGAGGCTCATCAGGAGCCAGAGTTACTGCAGTAACTGCCAAAGATGATTTCGGCTGCACAGGTGACTGAATTAGTGGCACAGGTAGTTAATGCGATGACGATCGTAATGGAGAGAAACTTTCCACGAAATCAACCACGGTCGCTAGTAGTAGCGGATGTTCAGGTCCACCTAGGGTCGTCAGAGTGGCAGGGAGTACGAGAGGCCTTTCAGAAAGTCCATCCACCAGAGTTTTAGGGGAGTTTAGATGTGATACTTGCATGTCAGTGAAAGAAAGACATGCAACGTCACTTATGCATGGTTGACTGCAGTGAGGTACAGAAGTAAATGCTAGCCACTTTTAGGTTAGTGGGGGAAACATTCAAGTGGTGGGAGTCGATCACCACCATTGAGGAAAGGAACACATTGACTATTACTGAGTTTTGGGCGCGATTCGATTGCAAGTATTTTCCTCCAGCAGTTGAGGCCGAGATGAGGAGGAAATTCAGTGAAGTGACTCAGGGGGACCATTTAGTGGCCAAGTACGAGGAAGAGTTCACTCGTTTGGAAAATTTTATACCTGATGAGGTAATCAATGAAGAAAGAAAGAAATAAAGATTCATGGATGGGTTAGCCTATAGGATCAGACAATATTTGATTGGTAATCCCGTATTTGCAACTTATACAGACATTGTTTATGGAACACTCCTACACTACCAAGAGCACCGCTTCCACTTAAAGGGAAGCAAAAGGGGAGTTGAACCCAGTCAGCCGGATAAGGAAGGAAAGGGGCAGTGCCAGTGGGATATCCCAGCAATAGACAGCGGGATATCAGGGCCAGGATTCCGAGTAGGGGGATTAGGCCAAGCAATCTAGATCGGGGGGACATCGATAAGATGGGCAGGACTTTCGACAAGGCCAACAAGGAAGGGATCAATGGCATGGTGAATTTATTAGGAAGTGTTTCATTTGTGGGGAAGAGGGACACATGAATAGATATTTCTCTAAGCGAGGCAGGGGTAAACTACAGGACGAGATTCTGGATGTACACACGTTACAATAGTTTCTAGGCTATTCAGATGATAAAATTTAATCAGGAACCCGAGGATCAACCATTGCAGCTAGAGTATGGAGGTAATTATCTTTTTTATCCTATGGGCATGGGGTATGTTTTGAGTGACAGTGAGGGTGTCATAATATAAAATTTGTTTTCACTAGGTTCCCTGGTAAGTCGGATGTAGTGGATGCGTTGGGTGTAGCAACCATATTATGTATATAAAATTTTCGTGGGGTAGCGAAGTTCTTTGGTGTTTGATGATGCGGTAAACAGTACCACCAGTATGAGGTGGTGGTAAGCTCAAAATAACAATTATAATGGCAGCAAAAGAGTAAATATCTAGTTGAAGGTGGGGAGGAGAAGAGGTGAAACACTAGTATATAAGTGGCTCAGCCAATCTGGCCTACGTCCACTGTGAGTGTGTGTGAGTAATTTCACTACAATGAGGGCACTAATGGCCTGTGATACAATATCTCACTTTCTCTCTCTACATTGTATATCAACAGAGTTTCATCTAGGGTTATAATTATCGATCCCCCTCCATGGAAGGAGTAGGCCTTTATTTATAGTGCTCAGGGAGTGTAATGTATCCCCCAAGCATTTATAGAGCATGTATGAGTTGCATACACTAATTATAAGTGGACACCTGGATGTTCCATATGTAAGGAATGATGACTAAATATCCCCCCACGTGAGAGGAATGATTCTGTTTTAACTGAATTGCCACGTGCTCCAAGTCTTCCGTGTTCTTGTTTATGCTCGATCGTGTAACATCACTTATTGTAACCTCGGCCTGGACCAGTACGAGGTTGGAGGAGTTCGATAGTTTCTTTGTCATATCAACCATCAATATGGCCTCAGCTTGGAAGACTGGCCAAGGCTATGCATGAGGTAATATAACATCGACTGAGGCAGAGTACGATATTGGTAATAGCTTGAGCCCATGAGACACTGTTGACCTCTGTTGATCGCCAGCCGTGGTTGGTAAATTTGAGGCCGACCTTCCAGAAGATGACCTTTCTAATGGTTGTTATAAGATTCTTGTCAACTTGATTGTGAGACAGGCCGAGGTACGTGACCATGTGTACGAGGGTGCACATTGGGCATCTCAATCACCCCTAGACCTTAGTCTCCTATGTGAGTAGGTGATTGAGGGGTATGTAGGTTAGGTCGAGGATGAGTTACTTTTGGTATCTTGGGGTGTGAAATGATTCCTTGACACATGTCACCCATTGAAGTGACTAATGTACTCCCCAAGGTATGACAATTCTGACAATGCCTTTTAGGTTCTCTAGAGTAATGATGGGTACCTTGAAAATTGTGCCCCATTATTGAGAAGGTTTAAATCCCCTTCTCTCTCCTTATTTTCTCTTTCTTCTTCCAACTTTCCCGCCTATAGCTTTTCTGAAACTATAATTTTCTCTCAAGCCCTCCATTATTTTGCTGCGATATAAGGTCTTCCTTGCCTCTTAATATCTTCCTTCCTTACTCGCGACCAGTCAGGTATTGCTCTTCGACCTTTCTTTTTTGATTTCAGGTCATTAATTTTACAGTTTAGTTTTTCGGTGATCTTTTCCTCTTTTCAGTGAGGCTTTCTGCTGCTATTGAGTGGCTATAGGGTTATTTTTGTAACACTTGAATGACTTTGGGGCCATACTAGGTTGTCTAGGGGCTGTTTTAGCCAAAAACACTTCCTTTTTGGCTTCCTGGCGACCCTCTGTTCATCTTCTCCGGTGACCCTTCTTTGGGAGTTCTTGGTGTTCTTGTTTGAAACCCTTTGGATTCCACGTTTTGATCTTAGTTTGAGTAGCACAAATTGTTTATCTGTTCATCCTTTTTTAGTTCAAACCAAAGTGTAGGATCGTCTTCTAAATGCTCAGACCTTTGTATAAACTCATTGAAGAATTCCCTTATCTGCATGTGAAGACCTTTGAAAAGATTAGGCAGATAGAGTTAGCCCAAGAGGAAGCTCGTAGGGCAGAGGCCTTTCCCCTCAGACCAATCTTTCCTCCTTCTTTAAAAGGTCATATAACCTGAGCCTATAGAGCCTTCTGAGCCTGCAGAGGTTCCTGAACCAATGTCTGAGGATAACGCATCTTCATACCCGATGTCAACATCCAAGGCAGGCAAAGATGTAAACTCTTTTCACGAGTCTATGGATTATTCTCCTAGGCAAGGTGAGGTTTTAGAGGAAACCGAGGTTTCAAGCCATGCCTTGTCCTACCTAGGTGCTAGCACTTCACGTAGATCTTCCTCTGTTGAAATGTTAGGGCCTAGTGTGGCGATTCCCCCTCCTATTGATGCTATTCCCCTATCGGCTGCAATCGGGGTTGAATTTGTGAAGAGGTTTCCTAGTAGTCCCCTATAAGTGCCCAGGACGACGTTGTTGGGGATGGTGATGATGGTGAGGAAAGTGAACTCGATACCTCTGATGTAGCAGAGTATGAGAGTACCGTGAATGAATACAACCTTCATTCCTTCAGGCACCTCTATTCCATAGATTCCCGAATCATCCTTAGGAAACCTCTAAAAGACGAGAGGGCCTTCAACGATAGAGATGGAAAAATCTGCGTCTATGAGCATATGTTTAAGTTGGTCTTTCGTCTTCCTATCCACCCAGTCATCAGAGCTATACTCTCACACATAAATCTTGTCCCTTCCCAATTGTCCCCAAATTATTGGAAGGTTATGATTGGGTCCATTATCCTTTGGAAGTTTATCCACCATTCAGACCTTCCTGCTCGAGTTTTCACTGGCTGTTATGTCCCTTTGTCTTCCAAAAATCATCCCGGCTACTATCACTTCTTAGCTAAGAAATCAGAGAACAAAATGCTCTTGGTTACCCAAACTTTAAATCACAATTGGAAACCTCGGTACTTCTTTATTTCTGGGGCATGGGAGTTTGGTTCAAACGAGGCTGGTGGAGCGTCGATTCTAAGGACCCCTCTGAGATGGCAGAAAGTCTCCCTCGCGGTTAAAGCCGACCCTGGTCTTAGCCAAGACAATTACAATAACGTTGAGGACATTAGCAATCAAGGCGAGAAAGGTTGTTTCGTTAACATGAACATCTAATGACTACTATTACCTTTCTCAGACAGGTTTGGGGGGTGGTCCACTAGAAGAGCTTCGTAAGTCTTCAACATTTTTATACCCAAGTTATGCCTCTTATATTTTTTATCTCTGATTGACTAACTCAGAGACTTCTCTTTTGCAGAGCGTCCAACAAGCATACCAGACGAGTTTTGGGAGATGTCTTCTCTTAGTCTTGTGAAGCTTATGGAGAAGCGAGGTGGCGAAAATGTACCCCCACCCAACACAAAAAAGAGCGTCGGCGTGCCTAAGGCCGATGCTAGCAAGAAGAGGAAGCCTTCCACTGAGCTGGCACATATGAGGCCGAGTAAGACTCAGGCAAACGACCGTGCCATACCCATTTCTACTGACAATACCATGGCTGCTTGTCTATCTCAGCTCAAAACTCGATATATCATGATCGGCCATAGTCTGAAAGCTACCGACGCTATTGGCACAAAAATGATTGAGGAAGACAAGTGTTTCTCTCGTGCACTGGATTTCCCTTTATTGGCCGAGTTTGCTCTTCACAAATCAATTCGGGTATCAGTTTTTGGCTATTTTTCTATGTGTTACCTCGTCTTTTTACAAATTATAACTCATATGTTCGTACGTCTGATCTTCTTTTGCAGGGTGTCTTGTCTTTTCATCGCCTTATTGAGTGGACCTTGAAGAAGATGCCCCTCATAGAAAAAAACGTAAGGACTCTGAGAAGGTTGAGGCCTCTCTGAATACCGACGTTGAAAGGATAAAAGGTATCGTCAAGGAGAGGGACGACCAGATGTCTCAGCTCAAGAAGGACCATAGGAAAGATCTGAAAGAAAAGGATGACGTCCTACAATCGAAGGTTGATGTTTCAGTCAAAACTACGTTAGAAGAAGCAGTAGAGAAAATAATTGAGGTCTATAAGGTCCCTGACGAGTTTGTCAGCTTAGTCTTTGAGTACCTAGAGAGGGGTATCAAAGCGACCAGAAGATGGGCGACCATGAAGAAGAATGAGTCTAGGAGCTTGACTGTCGAGGACTTTGTTGGTTTCGGCTTTGGAGATCCTCGGTTCACTCAGGATTTAAAGGAGTTTGAAGAGAGTGACGCGGACCCAGGTGAGACTGCACCTCTTGAGGTCACTGAGATAGAAGATGGTACCCATCATGACGATGAAGTTGAAGTTACAAACTTCGGCCTTGACCAGACGAATACGGTTGTTGGTGGGTCGATTCCTACTAAGGCGTAGGCTCCCTTGCTGATTAACGTTTCGATGTTCATATTCTTCACAGTTGTAATTTTTGATGAACTTTTCAGTAACTCTTTTTTTATGAACTCTGATGGTAGCTTCTTGACATTCTGGATTGTAATTTTGAATCCTCTTTATGATGATTATAAGTATCTTGGCTTCTTCAGATTCTATTGCTTTATATGATGTTTTGTTGCTCTATAATTGCGATGTTTTGCCAGATATTTCAAGCAAACTGATGATGTTTAAGGTCCGAGGTCGCCAAATTATGATGTTTAAAGGTCTGAGGTCACCAAATTATGATGTTCACCCTCATATTTCACCAAATTAATGATGTTTAAAGGTCTAAGGTCACCAAATTATGATGTTTCACCTCTTATTTCCACCAAACTAATGATGTTTAAAGGTTTGAGGTCACCAAATTATGGTGTTACCCTCATATTTCACCAAACTAATGACGTTTAAGGGCCTGAGGTCACCAAATTATGGTGTTTCACCTCTTATTTTCACCAAACTAATGATGTTTAAAGTCCGAGGATGATGTTCTGTAAGGACACAAATTTCCAATTGAGTCCATGTATTGTGTTGGCTCAATTCCGGACAAAAACATTATTTCATAGGTTAGTATTTTATTGTAATACTCTCAAGCCTATGAAGTATGTGTTGAAGACGTAGCGGCAAAGAATTTAAAGCTTTATCAAAATGTCGGTTTGCGTGCCTCGTTTCTACGTCATCAACTAAGGTTCCATGCTCCCAAGGTATGAATGTAATTATATTTATATAGGAGCTTGGAACAAAATTTATTTGGGTGTTAGGTTTAATAAAAAACCATGTTTTACTTTCAGAATAATTTAATTGGAACTTTAATTAACGTATATAAAGTTCCTGGGCCAAATTAGAATTTTAGAAAAATTTCTGGAAGTCGTTCGAAATCTCGTTCGAACGAGTTTTTCGTTCTAACGAGGTTTCGTTCGAACGAGTTTGCCAACGAACCTAAACTGGTCAGTCGTTCGATATGTCATTCGAACGAGTTTGTTCGTTCTAACGAGGTATCTAACGAGTTTCTAACGAGCCCAGACTGGTCGCTCGTTAGAAGTCTCGTTCGAACGAGTGTCAATGTCGTTCGAACGAGAATGTCAGGCGGGAACAGTTTTGAGCAGTTTTTGGCAGTTTTTACCCACTTTCCCCACTTGGTTTTTAACCAACTTTTTCAGACTTAATAATGTGCGGGAATGACATTTTCCAAATTATCTTTTTCATACCATAAAAACTCCTAGAGAGTGTTTTGATAAAAAATTTGTTTAAGGAAAAAGATCAAGTTTTGAGTGTTATTCTTTAATGAAAAATCCTACACACTCTAGTGTTTACACCCAATAGTTGTTTATCCAAGTTCTATATACATATCTTTATTTGGAGTTTTGGCACCGGTTTTCTCTACCGAATTGAAAAAGAGACGTTTCGGGTTTCCTTCTACATCCCATCACAAAGAAGAAGAAGTTTGTTGCGGTATTACTCACTTGGAGAAAGGCTCCAAGCTTGGGTGACGGTGACCATACAAAGTCCTATCAGTGGATTCCGAGATCGCGGTGGAGCTCCGTGGTTGTCTGCTAGGAAGAGGTTTCTACAAGAAGGAGCAACAAGGCTTGAGAGAGTTCGAGTCGAGGATGTAAGTCTTTTGTCTTGTAATTGTAATTCCATATCTAGTGGACTTGTGGCTAGGGCCGTCCGAGGTTTTTTTCCCGTCTTGGGTTTTTCCTCGTACATCGCGGCGTAGTGTGATATTGTTTATTTTATCTTGCACAATAATTTAGAATCCATGCTTTAGGTTTAATTCAAGATAAAATTTGGTTTAATTATCACACTCATTTAATTTGGACTTATATTAAATGTTGGGTAATGTTTAATTAATTCAAGTCATTTGCTAAAATTTGGTTTCGCCTAATTTGCTAATATTGATAAATATGACTTAGGCAAATTCTAGGACTTGGATTGCATTAATCGGTTTAAGTGGATATATGTATTGATTAATTTTATTGAACCATCATCTTCCTAACGCTTCCGCATTTATCTAAAAAGGAAATTCTTCACGTTTTCAAATTGGTATCAGAGCCAAAGCGATAAATTATTTCGTTAACGATCTTTTTAAATAATTTTTGGCTAAAATGGATTTTTCCCCATTTTCAAAATTTCCTATTTTCGATGGTTCAAACTACGCGTATTGGAAAGCGCGAATGAGATCGTCACTAAAATCTATCGACGAGAGAGTTTGGATGTCTGTTGTTACCGGGTACTCCCCACCAACTTACTTAGTTGAAAATGAACGAGTTATCAAACCCGCCGATAGATGGACTGAAAATGAGTTTAAACTTGCTAACTTTAATTCCCGAGGTTTAAATGCCTTATTTAGCGCTGTCGCACCGGATGAATTCCGACGTATTATGACGTGTGAAACCGCTAAAGAAGCTTGGGATATTTTACAATTAACTCATGAAGGAACTAGTGTCGTTAAAGCTTCAAAACTCCAAAACCTCACCACTCAATTTGAAACTATCAAAATGGATGAAAAAGAAACTTTTGATAAATTTTATGCTAGACTTTCTGATATTGTTAATTCATCTTTTAACTGGGGAGAGAAAATACATGACGACCGTGTTGTAAAGAAAATTTTAAGGTCCCTACCCGATAGATTTATTCCTAAAGTGACCGTTTTAAATTCTTTACCCACTTTAGCCTCTACGAAATTAGAAGAGCTTGTAGGTGATTTACAAACCTATGAACTAGATATGTTTCCCTCTAAAAGTGAAAAGAAAATTGAAAAGGGTGTTGCTTTAAAAGCCCGAAAAGAGGTCAAACAAGTAGTAGAGAGCGATAGTGATAGTGACTCGGAAGATATGGCTTTGTTTGCTCATAAATTTAGAAAATTTCTTAAATTTAACAAAGATAAATTTAAAAATGATTTTAAGAAATTTGATACTTCTAAACATGATAAAAGCGAGAAGATTTCTAAAATCGAGAAGATCCCTAAACCTAGCAATGACAATTTAGATAGGGACGAGTCTGATAAGTGTTTTGGTTGTGAAGGTTATGGCCATAGGGCTTATGAGTGCCCCACTAAACTAAGGAAAGATGGTAAGCGACCCATTTCATATAATGCAACCCTTAGTGATAGTGATAAGGAAGAAAAGCCAGATTCCCCCACTAAGAAAAATTTTGTGGCTTTTATGGCTAGTCATGTGAGTGATTGTGACAACTCATCGATTGATGAAACGATAGAATATGCCACTTCTAAGGTCATTGTACATGATTCTCTTGTTTTTGATGATAGTGAGAGTGAAGAAGAAAGTGAGAGTGAAAATAAAGAAGAGGTTAATGTGAGTGAACTTCAAAATGCTTTTCAAGAACTTTATAAAGAATCTATTAAATTGAAAAGAGCTAATTTGAAGTTAGAAGCTAGTTTAAAAGAAAGTGTCAAGGTCATTGATGAAAATGTTTTAATAGAAGACCTTAGGACACATGTGAGGACTCTTCAAGAGAAGCTTGATTATGTAGAAGGCGAAAGAGATAGCCTTAGGGGTTTAATGGAATCCTTGAAAAAGGAGCTTCTTGCTTTTGAAGAGCGAAATGTTTTACTAGAATCTAACATTGCAGAATTGGAAAATAAATTAAAAGATTCTAGTAATGTCAAATTTGATTTGGAATGTCGTTCAGAAAAACTAGATAAAATGCAAGGAACGGTCCAAATTAAAAATGACACTTGTGGTTTAGGCTTCAATCCTTGTAATGAATTTACTCATAATGCCCAAACCAATGTTTTAGGAGAATCAACTAGGAATACTTTTAAAGATCACTCCTTAAGTAAATCTTTTCGACATGTTCTCACTTGTACACATTGTGGTCGACAAGGTCATCTTAGGAAATTTTGTTTAGATCTTAAACGAATTCCTAGAAAACCCCATAGTAAAGTAACCACGGTAGTTAACGTTCCTACACCCCAAGATAGTCATTCCTCATTAATTTGGGTTAGGAAATCCGACTTGGTTGCCTCACAAAATAGGGTTGTTGATTCTCATTTACTTTCACATGCTTCCTCCCCTGCTCAATCTAAAGGATGAATGTGTTAGTGTTTGCATACTTTAGCGTTTGTACTTTATGTTATATTCACATGCTAGATGTATGATTGTTTTAGTCATTTTCTAGTCATTGCCTTAGTTCATATCCCATGCTAGAAATTATGATTGTTGTTTATCTTTTGTATTATATTTCTTTCATATTGTTTACTTTAAATGAAAAATACAAAAAGATTTTTGGTTTATCTTTTGAATTTTATCTCTTGTTAATTTAAGCTTAATGAAAGATTCAAATGATTTTTCTTTATCCTTTTGAGTATATATATTTAATTTTTTGGATAAAAATGTTAAAAACTCAAAAAGATTTTATTTTGTGTGTATTTTTGTTTGACACACTTTATGTGGCATATACTTGTGTTTGAATCCCATCTTTTACGCTCCCACGTGGCTAGAATTTTTGGTTTAGATTTTCAATCCTTAAAATGTTCTTTACCATGCTTTATATGGAGTAGTTGGATTTTGTGTTGTTTAAATGGATTCTATTTTTATATGCCTCTTTTCACACATGCACGAGCTCTTTTGAAATCTTAATGTCACATGTTATATTTGAGCTTTTTGAGGTGTTCTCCTACCAATCTAGTCATCTACATATCTATGACCTAGGAGGACTAGTGCATGTCAAAATCCGTTGCATGTGAGATTTGTGTGAAAATGAAAACATGATAAATAAATATGCACGGGGAAGGGCTCCGAAAGGACTAAGTGATCCTTTGCGATAGTAAGCCACCGTTTATTGGATCTAAAAGAAATATGTGATCCAAAGGCCTAAAAACAGAATATTTGACATTAAAAAGAAATCAATTGCCATGGCCTATGTTTGTTTGATATATTCATTCAAAAGCAAACGAATATATATGCTTATTGAGGGAGAATTGGATGGTATATCAACGGTTTGCACAATGTCCATTTATCCTAGTTGTCTTCAATGTCATGACTCTATTTGGTTTGTAGAATCATCATCATGCTAGGCTTGTATGCATTGTGTATGTTTGTTCATTGAGTTCAATCTTTATATTGTCACATGAGGTTATATTTAAATGTGATAAAGTTTGCAATCAAATGAGAACTCCGTGAATGTTTATTAAGTGTTTGGGTCTAAATTTAATTGTTGCTAGTTCACACCCCTACACTTCCGTTTCCATATGACACATTTTTGCCATACGAGTGTGCAAACTTATTGTATTTTGTGTTATATGTGTGTTTATATCTATATATATGCAAGTACTCTATTGGTATATTTCTAATGTATATATATATGATATTTGTTTGTCTTTGCCTTTCTTTTATTGCCCATATGCTTTCATGTCTTATCACTTTAAGCTTCAACATGCTGTTTATTAGTTCTTTATCCTTTGCCTATTCCTGAACAAAAAGGGGGAGAATGATGATAGGGGGAGAAATGGTATCTAATCCTATTATTATCGTATCTTCGTTTGGGGGTGATTTATCTTAGGGGGAGACCTCTTTCTAAGTAGGTCATGTGCTTGATAAAGGGGAGAATTATTTTAGGGGGAGTAATTATTTAATTGCATCTAGTATTGTGATATTCCCTATGCATTTGATGAGTTTGCTTAAGTGTGCAGGTATTCTACTAAAGCGGCTTCTTTAAAAGGCAAAGATTTTAATCCTTGGGTTGAGTCAAGTTTGGGCGGGTTATGTTTTGAGTCTAGTGAGCTTGACGGCCCTTTAGGATTTTTGTTTTGGTTTTTGTCCTGGAATAGCCAAAGGGGGAGATTTGTAAGGACACAAATTTCCAATTGAGTCCATGTATTGTGTTGGCTCAATTCCGGACAAAAACATTATTTCATAGGTTAGTGTTTTATTGTAATACTCTCAAGCCTATGAAGTATGTGTTGAAGACGTAGCGGCAAAGAATTTAAAGCTTCATCAAAATGTCGATTTGCGTGCCTCGTTTCTATGTCATCAACTAAGGTTCCATGCTCCCAAGGTATGAATGTAATTATATTTATATAGGAGCTTGGAACAAAATTTATTTGGGTGTTAGGTTTAATAAAAAACCATGTTTTACTTTCAGAATAATTTAATTGGAACTTTAATTAACGTATATAAAGTTCCTGAGCCAAAATAGAATCTTAGAAAAATTTCTGGAAGTCGTTCGAAATCTCGTTCGAACGAGTTTTTCGTTCTAACGAGGTTTCGTTCGAACGAGTTTGCCAACGAACCTAAACTGGTCAGTCGTTCGATATGTCGTTCGAACGAGTTTGTTCGTTCTAACGAGGTATCTAACGAGTTTCTAACGAGCCCAGACTGGTCGCTCGTTAGAAGTCTCGTTCGAACGAGTGTCAATGTCGTTCGAACGAGAATGCCAGTCGGGAACAGTTTTTGGCAGTTTTTACCCACTTTCCCCACTTGGTTTTTAACCAACTTTTTCAGACTTAATAATGTGCGGGAATGACATTTTCCAAATTATCTTTTTCATACCATAAAAACTCCTAGAGAGTGTTTTGATAAAAAATTTGTTTAAGGAAAAAGATCAAGTTTTGAGTGTTATTCTTTAATGAAAAATCCTACACACTCTAGTGTTTACACCCAATAGTTGTTTATCCAAGTTCTATATACATATCTTTATTGGGAGTTTTGGCACCGGTTTTCTCTACCGAATTGAAAAAGAGACGTTTCGGGTTTCCTTCTACATCCCATCACAAAGAAGAAGAAGTTTGTTGCGGTATTACTCACTTGGAGAAAGGCTCCAAGCTTGGGTGACGGTGACCATACAAAGTCCTATCAGTGGATTCCGAGATCGCGGTGGAGCTCCGTGGTTGTCCGCTAGGAAGAGGTTTCTACAAGAAGGAGCAACAACGCTTGAGAGAGTTCGAGTCGAGGATGTAAGTCTTTTGTCTTGTAATTGTAATTCCATATCTAGTGGACTTGTGGCTAGGGCCGTCCGAGGTTTTTTTTCCCGTCTTGGGTTTTTCCTCGTACATCGCGGCGTAGTGTGATATTGTTTATTTTATCTTGCACAATAATTTAGAATCCATGCTTTAGGTTTAATTCAAGATAAAATTTGGTTTAATTATCACACTCATTTAATTTGGACTTATATTAAATGTTGGGTAATGTTTAATTAATTCAAGTCATTTGCTAAAATTTGGTTTCGCCTAATTTGCTAATATTGATAAATATGACTTAGGCAAATTCTAGGACTTGGATTGCATTAATCGGTTTAAGTGGATATATGTATTGATTAATTTTATTGAACCATCATCTTCCTAACGCTTCCGCATTTATCTAAAAAGGAAATTCTTCACGTTTTCATGTTCACCCTCATATTTCACCAAATTAATGATGTTAAAGGTCTGAGGTCACCAAGTTAATGATGTTTCACCTCATAATTCACCAAATTAATGATGTTAAAGGTATGAGGTCACCAAGTTAATGATGTTTCACCTCATAGTTCACCAAACTAATGATGTTAAAGGTATGAGGTCATCAAGTTAATGATGTTTCATCTCATAATTCACCAAATTTATGATGTTAAAGGTATGAGGTCACTAAGTTAATGATGTTTCACCTCATAATTCACCAAACTAATGATGTTAATACATACATTGGAACAAAAGTGTCAACACAACATTGTTATTTTCTCATTGATATTCCTTGTATAAGTTGATACATGTATTACATAAAGATAAGAACAATTGTAACATCATAAGTAATATTTCTTCAAGTGGTCGGCATTCTAAGGGTTGGAGAAGGGCTCCCCTTCTAGATTTTCTAGTCGGTAGGTAGCACGTACTACCTCATAAATTACCCATATAAGGACCATGCCAATTAGGATGTAGCTTATTTCTTTTCTGCTATGTCTTCTTAAAGACTAGGTCTCCCATTGCTATCGGCCTTGACTTTACCCTCTGATTGGAGAATCTCGTAGTTCTCTGCTGATAGGCTGCCTGTCTTATCTCTATATCCTCTCTTATTTCCTCAATCAAATCGAGATTAAGTCTTCTCTCCTCCCTGTTTCTCCGAGGGTCATATATTTGAACTCTATGAGTTGGAAGACCTATCTCTGTTGGGATGACGACCTCTGAGCCATGGGCTAACATAAATGGAGTTTTCCCCGTGGGTGTCCTCATTGTCGTCCTGTAGGGCCAAAGAACAACATATACCTCTTCTATCCACCTTCCTTTGGCCTCTTCCAACTTCTTTTTCATACCATCAAAGGTTGTTCGATTTTTTACCTCAGTCTGACCATTTACCTGGGGTCAGTTAGGAGAAGAGAAGAACTGTTTGATCCATACTCTTTCACAGTACTTTTCTAAGGATTTTTTTTGAATTGGGTTCCATTGTCTGAGATGAGGGTGTTTAGAAGACCATGCCTGCATATGATGTTCTTCTAGATGAACGGGAAGGTCTTCTGCTCAGTGATTGTGATAATTGGCTCGGCCTCCACCCATTTGGAGAAATAACCAATTGCTACGATTAAGTACCGATAATTATTTACATCTCTTGGAAAGGGTCCTAGAAAATCAATGCCCCATACTGCAAATGGCCAAGGGGAGCTGATAGAAGTCAGAGGTTGGTGAGGTTGATGGGGAATGGTGGAGAACTTATGACTCTTATCATATTTTTTCACATAATCAGCTACATCCTTAGCCAAAGTCAACCTTCAAAATCCCTGAGTGATTATCCTCTTAGCCAATGAACTTCCCCTAATATGACTTGAATAAGAGCCTTCATTCACATCTTGAAAGATGTATGGAACCTCTGTAGGGTGGACACATCTGAGAAGAGGGAGTAGGAATCCCTTCTTATACAGGACATATCCTACGATAGAGAATTTTATAGCTCTGAACCTTAGCTTCCTCCTTTCCAACTTTGATTCTGGTAGTAGTCCCTCTCTGATGTATTTGATAAGAGGGTTCATCCATGAGGCCCCCAAACTCATATTTAAGCAAGGTTTAGCAACCTCTTCCTCTTCGATGGTTGGCTTGAGCAGAATCTCAACTCACACTGTTCTCCTTATGTTTGTATTTATTACTGAGGCCAACCTCGCGAGTGCATTAACTCGGCTATTATCTAGCCGATGTATCCTCTTTGTCTTTACTTCCTTGAAGCTTTCTAGCATCGTTCTTACTCTCTTCAAGTATCTGGCCATCCTTTCATCTTTGGCCTCATACACCGCCAGGATTTTATTCATAACTAATATTGAGTCACTATGGACTGGGAGATGACCGATATTGAGCGCTTTTGCCAAAGAGACACCGGCTATTAATACCTCGTACTTTGACTCGTTGTTGGAAGCTTTAAAGTTAAACCTCAGTGCATATTCAATATCTGTACCATCTGGTGCTGAGACTATCAGCCATGCTACACTTTTGCTTTTACAGGATGACCCATAAATGAAGAGGTTCCAGATGGTTTCATATGGAGAAAAGTTACCCTTTGTTAGGGTCCCCTGCTTGAAGAGGTATCTCTCTTCTTCATTCTCAACTGTTCTTTGCCTGATAGTACTTGTCTCATCCTCGTATGAATTTCCGCTAATGTTTTTGTCAACTGGCTCGTTTGCAGCCCCTTCACTCTTCTTAACATCGGCCTCATCCCATGTAAACTCGGCCACAAAATATACAAGTGCCTGTCCCTTGATGGAAACCCTAGGTTTATAAATAATATCGTACTCCCCCAACTCGATTGCCCATGTCATTAGCCTTCCTAACTTCTCAGGATTATGAAGGACAAGTCTCAATGGAGAATCAGTAAGGACGACCATGGAGTGGGCCTAGAAGCATGAATTCATTTTCCTAAAAGCATGTATCAAAGCATAGGCTAGATTTTCAATCGGCGAGTACTTCTTCTCAAACTCTTGGAGTGCTTTGCTATTGAAGTACATTGGTCTATGCACTCTATCCTCTTCTCTTACTATTGCATCACTAATGGCTGACTCTGATATAGCTAAGTATACATATAGATTCTCACCTTGAATTGGCCGAGATAGGAGTAAGGGGAATCGAGGTAGGACTTGAGCTCTTTAAAGGCTATGTCACACTCCTTGTTTCATTCAAAGGCCTTTCTAAGATTTCTGAAAATAGGAAGACACTTATCTGTAGCTCTTGAGATGAACCTGTTAAGTACAACAACTCGTCCGGTTATCCTCTGAACATCTTTGATGGTTTTGGGTGTCTTTAATTCCAGTAAAGCCTTGTTCTTCTCAGGTTTAGCCTCTATTCTCCTTTGGTTGGCTATGAATGCCAAGAACTTTCCCGCTCCTACCCCGAAGACACATTTAGTCGGGTTAAGCTTTATTCTATATTTGTCCATGGTGTCAAAAGTTCTTTAAAGATCGACTACATGAATGTCGGACTTCAGACTCTTTGTCAGCATGTCATCTACATAAACTTACATGGACTTGCCTATGTGATCCTCGAACATCTTATTTACAAGATGTTGGTAAGTAACCCTGCATTCTTCAGCCCGAAGGGTATGACCTTGTAGCAATAGGTCCTCTTATCCGTAATGAAGGTTGTCTTCTCTGAGTCTGTCGAGTCCATGAAGATTTGATTATACCCGAAATATGCATCCATAAAGCTCATGGGATCATATCCAGCTATGGCATCCACCATATGATTTATACGAGGTAAGGGAAAACTGTCCTTTGGGCAAGAGTTATTTAAATCAATGAAATCTACACACATCCTCCATTTCCCGTTAGCTTTGGGCACTATGACACCGTTAGATAGCCACTCAGGGTGTATGACCTCTATGATAAACTTGGTCTCTTTAAGTTTTTAAACCTCATATCTGATGACATCATACTTCTCTCTTGAGTATATTCTTCTTCTCTGCTTGATGGGCCTGGCATGTCTACATGGCTCCAGGCAAAAATACTGTCTCTTCCTTAACAGCTTCATTAGTTCCTCCTTGATCTCAGGCTTTAGGGCTTTGCCTACTTGGATGGTTTTTTTCAGCTCGTCCTCATTGATGATGATGGATTCTAACTTCTTCATGACCTCTCTTTTTTTAGCTTTGTTTAGTCTCTGGGATCAAGGGTATCAATGTTTTACGTGGTTGTTGCCCTCTTATGAGCCTCTCTCTCTTCTGCAGAGTTGAAGTAGCATTCATGTGCTGATGTCTGGTCACCTTGCACTTCCCCTACCCCATAAAGAGTCGAGACTTTTATCATTTAGTGGATCGTTGAAGGCACGACCTAAAATTCCTTGAGGGCTACTCGTCCCATAATGAGGTTATAGGTTGAGAAGACATTTTCATCCATCACAAAGAAATTGATTTTTCTGGTCAACGTCTTAGGTCATTCATCTCCCATTCTTACATCCATTTCATACATACCCAATGGATGAACCTTTTCACCACTGAAGCCAATTAAAGGATGATGATAAGGGACAAGCCTAGATCTGATGAGGCCCAAGATCTTAAAACAAGGCCAAAACATAATGTTTGCAGAACTTCCCCATCAACTAGGATCCTCTGAACATCACACCCATGCACCCTTGTGGTGATGACTAAAGGGTCATCGTGGGGATCTAAGATACCTTTAAAATTAAGTCGTGAGAAGCCGACCACGAGGGTATCCATATATACATCCTTTATTTTCTCACGTTTAACTTCTATAGATGCCAAGTTCTTAACCTCACCTTCGGTCATTGCTTTGGCCTTTGCCACATAGGCCTTGCGATCAGCTACTTCTCAGCCACCCCCTGCTAGTCCTCCACATATAGTGTTTACATAAAAAAAGATCATACCAACCCTCTTTACTGGGACATTGTCTTCTTTTGGTGGGAGGTCAGGGTCATCATCATCATTATGTGAGTCATCATCTCTTTTGGTAGAGGCATCTTCCCGGTATTTATCATTTCTTTCCTTTTTAAGGTTGTCTCTTCCTCTCTTAGAATCTCTACCATCCATATATTTTTTCAGCTTTCCAGACTTCAACATTTTTTCAATCTCATCTTTCAGAGCGAAGCACTTCTTAGTCAAATGGCCATGATCTTTATGGAACTCGCACCATAAGTTCTTGTTTCTCTTATGTGGAGGAGCTTTCAGTCTCTATGGCCACCACAAAGATCTATCATTCTTTATTTCGTTGAGGACGTGTTCATAGCTCACAGTTAAAGGAGTATAGTTTGCAAACTTGTCGTCTACAACCCTCTTCTTTCCATCCTTTTTCTTTTGAAATTTCTCACTGCTACTTCCATTCTCATTCTCATACTTCGCAGCCATTGCTTCTTCTACATTCATGACCTTTCCAGCTGTTGCTAACAGCTCGACCATCGACTTAGGAGGGTCTTCAGTGAGCTTCCAGAGTAACTTTCCCTTCTGAAGTCCTCCAGTGAGGGCTGTCATGGCTATATTCTCTTCGTAATCTTCTACCTCTAACTTTTCCTTGTTGAACCTTACGATGCAATCTCTGAGGCTTTCATTCTTCACCTGCTTGATAGATAGCAGATGGGTTATCTTCTTCTGATTTCTTACCCCAAAACAAAAGTTGTGAATGAACCGTTCGGTCAGACCTTTGAAACTCTCAATTGAATTTTTAGGATGAGAAGTGAACTAGATATGTGCAGCCCCGATCAGAGTGCTTGAGAAAGCTTGGCACCTCATCTCATCAGGGATGGAATAGATGTCAGCTACAGACTGATACATCTCAATATGATGGACTAGGTTGGTACTTCCATCATACTTGGGAGAAACCATTGGCGGCTTAAATTTGGCAGGGGTTGGGAAGTTGATAATTCTTGCCACAAATGGAGAATGCTTAGAGTATCCCCTCTGCAATGGGTCTCGGCTTTTCAAGAGATCTCCAATTTTATTTTCTAGCCTTTGAATAGATTCGTTCCATGGTTTAGCAATGTCAGCTTGGCCAAGGTTGTCCACATCCACCTCTAAGGGGTGAACTGAGGGTTCCCCAACTACTGCACAACGTCGACTATTGACCTCACCCTAACTACAGTCTTGGCCATGTCGGGGTTGGCCATTATGGGGACGACAATCACCTACTTCTCTTCTAGATCTAGCGAGACTTCTTGATCTAGACAGTCTCTCGCTTAGATCATTAAATAGGCTGAGCCTTTCAAAGGTCGACCCTCTACTTAAGCAATCAAAAGATGATCCTCTTTGACCTCGACCCTACTGGATAGGACGTACAGTGTTTTTTAAGACCTCGTACAACTCCCAACATTCTGTCGAATCATCCTCTGCCTCAATGTCATCGTACCTATCCTCATGGCAAGGGTTTCTTTACCTCCCCATGCGTAAATGCATGGGGTCAGCAACATCCCTCCTCCGTTGAGGAGTAGGTAGGTCCTTTCGCGATGCCTGGGGTGGTCCCTTGGCCTCATGATGTGGCTGAGCAACTATCGGAGTTATCATCGCCGGTGAAACCCCAGGTGGTCTCATTATTATGTTCTGGCTTAGCTGGGAAAATTTCTCCTGCATCGCTTGTTGAGTTGCCGCTAAGGACTTCAAGGCTACTGCCACCTCAGCCATTTCCAACTCGGGTGTTGCTTGACTGGAACTAGTCCCTCCAACACTAGATGGTGGAGGTGGGGGTTGTAACTCCGGTGCCATGGAAAAAGACTAGAGATATTGATACCTATAAATATCCCTTTCAATGGTGAAATAGCTTCACGCAATGGGGGAGGACTGGTGTACCACCAGAGTCTCCGATGAGTCCAAGCTTCAAGAGGTAGATATATAACTTATCATTCCCACAAACGGTGCCAAAATGATGATGCGATAAACACCACCACCAGTATGAGGTGTTGGTAAGCTCAAATTAGCAATTACAAGAGTAAATATCTAGTTGAAGGTGGTGAGGAGAAGAGGATAAACACTAGTATATAAGTGGTTCAGCCAATCTGGCCTACGTCCACTATGAGTGTGTGTGAGTAATTTCACTATAATGAGGGTACTAATGGATTGTGATACAATCTCTCACTTTCTCACTCTGCTGTGTATATCAACAGAGTTTCAGCTAAGGTTACAATTATCGATCCCCCTCCAAAGAAGAAGAAGGCCTCTATTTATAGTGCTTAGGGGGTGAAATTTACAACCCCAATCATGCCTATAGCATGTATGAGTTGCATACACTAATCAAAAGTGGACACCTGGATGTGACAAATGTAAGGAATGATGACCAAATATTCCCCCACATGAGGGGAATGATTCGGTTATAACTGAATCGCCACGTGCTCCAAGTCTTCCATGTTCTTGCATATGCTTGGACCTGTAACATCACTTGTTGTAACCTCGGCCTGGCCGAGTACGAGGTTGAATGAGTCCGATAGTTGCTTTTTCATATCAATCATCAATATGGCCTCGACCTGGAAGAATGGCTGAGGTTATGTACGAGGTAATGTAACGTCGATTGAGGCAGAGTATAATATTGGCAATAGCTTGAGCCTATGAGACACTGCTGACCTCTGCTGATGGCCTTTCTAATGGCTTTTATAAGCTTCTTGTCAACTTGGTTGTGAGACAGGCCGAGGTACGTGACCATGAGTACGAGGGTGCACTTTGGTAATATCAGTGTTAACCACGATGGAGTGGGGTGTACACTGAGAGAAGGCTTGAATTGTATGAGGGGTCACTACTTTCGATAAATATGGGCGTAGGGTAGATGATTTTCCAAGTATCGGCTGGATAGTGAGGGATTTGAACTATTGTGGATAGTGATAGTAAGTTTTGGTGTTCATGGCATCAGCGTATGAATGATTTTTACTAGGTGTCACCTGAGAAGGGGTAACACACACACACACACACACATATATATATATATATATGTGTGTGTGTGTGTGTGTGTGTGTGTCTGTGTCTATGTGTGTGTGTGTGAATGTGTATGTACATTGTATTGTGTGGTATGATAGACACATAAGAATGTCTTGTGTTATTATATTTTATCCTGGTAAGTAGGGATGTATACTGAAGTGAGTCAGGGTGGTTAGGTTTATTTTCAAGAGGGGAGAGATAGCTCAGGGTTTATTATGCGCAATAACTAGTGATAGTAAGGGTGCGGTATTTTATGTTGTCTTTTGGAGCATAAGAGTGGGCGTGTATACTTTTGTGTTACGAGACAGGTATTTGGGGGTGCATGCTGTGGACTGAGGTCTTAACTGATCTTAACGATCGACAATGTTAGGTAGTAGTTTATCGGGGGGGGGGGGTCCTTGTTTGGATTTCTCTTTGCGAGACATCCCATGCATGAAACTTAGCGCATCGTTGGGAGTGGGGAGAAGTTTGGTCGTGAGTACATGGGTTGGGTACCCCAGTTATTATTCATGTAGGTGATATGACTACGGGTTGGAAGTTAGATTACGGTTCACGGCTAGTATAGTTGGATGACTTTCATGCGGTTAAGCACGGGGACAGGGTGTATGGGTGTCCTGGTTAATTAGGATAACTTTCGTGCGGTTAAGCACGGGTACAGGGTGTATGGGCACCCTGGTTAATTAAAATGCATATTTGAGTAACTCATAATTGTAAGTAAGAGAGGTAGATGTAGCGATCCTAGAGGCATTGGAATAGAGAGATATTCGAATCTTGGAGTCTTAGGCTTATCTTAATTTCGAGGACGGAATTCGTTTGTAAGGGGGGGAGTATGTAACACCCCATAATTTTGAGGATTTAGTATTTAATTATTTTTAGGAGAAATAAAACTATTTAAATTGGAGAAACTTAAATTTATGATTTGGAGAATTTATTTGAGTGGGAAGAATTAATTATATTTGACGACTTTAGGTTTAATTATTCGAATTATTGTTGTGTCACATTTTGAGGTCGAAATTGGAGAATTTCATAAACTATTTCGGATGATAATTCTGAGTGCACGATTGGGTCCGGATGGGTCAAGATAGTCGGAAAAGTGTACCCGGGGGTGGCAAATGGGTCTCGGGGCATTTTGGGCATAGTTGGCCCACACGGGGGTAATTGGGCCATTTTAATTAGGCCCATGTGACTAAAAACAGAATTAGGGGTTATAAACCTAGGTTTGGGAGTTATGGGAAGCCATGACTCATCTGGGAGAAATCTAAGAACGTAGAGGAAGCTAGAGGGAGCAATTGGAGAGCAATTATGGGTCTTTTGGAGACAAATAAGGAAAAAATGGGGTGTTCTTCATCAACCCTTTCTCTACACCAACGGATCAGAATCTACGAACTTTCAAGGCAAGAGATTAACTGCTATGATTCTTAAATATGTGATAATCAATTCATATTATGGTGGTGTAAACAAAAAAACATTTTTGGGTGGGTTATTGCATGAAATTGGGTTTTTAATTTGTGGATATTCAAATCAATTTTTGGACTGTTAAGGGCTGTTAAGAAATTTCTGATTTAATTGGGATAGATGTATAACTTGTAAAGAGATTGGGAGAAATCATCTTTAAATTTAGATTTGGGTTGTTTATTGTTTATAAATTTGAGATTTAAAATAATTAAGAAGGAATTGATTCGTAAAAGGACTACAGTAGAGAAATCTGGGTTAAAAGCTTGAGTTGTGTTTTAATAGCAGACAGGACTGAGAGAGGAAGAAGAGAGGGAGAGACCCAGGGGTCATTCGAGCGACGTTGGATCTCGTTCGATCGACGTACACTGTCGTTTAAAGGGAAGGTGTCTCATTCGAACGACGGGATAAAATCCGACGACATTTGTTTCTTTTACTGTTTAAACTGATGATGAAATTTAAAGGTTAAATTTGTACAACAGGTGCACTTAATTTTAGCCTAAGTTGTTTAAGGTTTTGAAGGGACAAACAATAGGAATTTTGTGGGATTAAATAAATGTGGAAAGAGGAACATGTAAAAGAAAAAATTAATAAGGGTATCGAACTTATTAAGGGGAATTTGGGCGACAAATTCAGATTATTTAAGTACAGGCCAAGTGAGTGATTCTGGGCATATTGGTTGAGTGCCACCAAAGCATTAAATTAGTTATTGAGAAAAATGAATTAATTTGGAGTAGAAATATAAACTCGGATAATAATTAGATATCGTACAAGTGAGCGATCCCGGGTATATTGGTTGCATGACACCAAGGTAATAAATTAATTAATGAGTGAATTAATTAAATTAGGGTCGGACCATAGACTCGGGGGGAAATATAGGCTAGCGCTACAGATTTTGTTCACGGATTAGACGGGATTTAAATTATATATGTAAGGTGTGTGATAGTATATATATATATATATATATATATATATATATATATATATATATATTGTGTGCTTATAAATATTAGTGACTAGATATTTAATTAAATTGTTTACTCTAGTGCTACTAAGGGAGGTTGCGTGATGAGGGTGAATACCCTAGCTTGAGGAGTAGGGTGAGTATATCCTCAGGTCATATCGTCCGTTATATGGGTGAGGGGCTTATCTCACTTTCAGGAAAGAAATATGACCGCCTCCAACGTTTATGTTTTTGGCCATGTTCGTGAGGGATTCTGATTTGGTGTAACTAGGTTAAATGAGCACACCTGATATAATTGCACTTTAGAGGAAATCATCCGATGAGGGTATACTCAGAAGGATGGAAATACATATGACATATGTGTGGATATTGCAGTAAAGATACATAGAAAATGGTATTAAATATTATATGCGGGTAATAATACAGAGTGTAATGTATGTCCTCAAGAGAGTGCGACACTAACTTAAATATGAAGAGGATTCATGCATTTTAATTACTGCAGTTAATTCACTTGCTAAATATTTTCAAAATGCTTTGGGTTCTAACCCTTACTATAAAACTATTTTCCAAACCTTTAAGTGCCCAGCCACAGGGACGCCAGGCTTGATATTCTATTCCAGGGACATGTAGTTGCGGCATATGTGGATGCTAGCAGGAGCTTGGATTAGATGTATCGTTCATTCTTTCATAGAGTAGGAATCATCTATGGGCTTCAGTTTTACTTAGGGCTTGTCGCCCAAACATTTCAGTGTAGTTTTCAGTTTCATTTATTTAGTTGTTGGACGATTGTTATTGGACTATTTACTTTTGTATCCGATGGTTTATTCATTAAGTACTTTATTTATTTATTCAGTTCATTTGTTTCAGTTGTTATGAATGGCTCATAGCATATTTTCTCATGTTATTGTTTTTTTTAATTAAAGAGATAAAATTTGGCACCGGATTTTTGGAATACTAGGTGGTTAGTAAGTTTTAAAAAGGTTTCGATAGTGATACTAAGAATGAACCAACTAGGATTACTAATTTAATTTGATATATGACTGACCACCCGATATTTTATTAGGCGGGGTGTCACAACCTCAAGTATCGAATTGTAAAATCCAATAAACTGCATATAGGTACTCACACTATCTGCAATAATATAACATTTTAGCACGAAGTTGAAACAGTAAAAGATAGGATATAGGAAAAGAAAGAATGGAATGAACAAAAATAGGAAAAGAAATCATCCCTGACATCATTGATACATCTTAATCACCCTTCTAAACGTTCAAGTATTATATCTAGAGGTATTTATGAAAGAGGTTACAGTCGTGCAAGAAAATCTATAAAGATGAGGAGTAAAAATTAATAGTAGTTGGTTTCAAATAAGAAAACATAAAAAATAAAGAAATTAACGATAAATCTAATCTAAATTTCATACAATAGAATTGTGAGACTCATGTAAGGATACCCAAACCTGCAATATAATGTTAATTTATAAAATATGACAATACCCACATCCCCACAAATTCTAATTAAAATATATATTGATCACAAATAAATTTTGAATATGATCAAATCAAAAGATATGCCCTGAAAATGTATGAAAAAACATAGATAACTAAATAGTAGCTTATCATCGACCCCGGTTTTGTCAGAATCTCCATCGCTGCCATTCGGGTGAATAATCCATGGTCACATAGTTCCCTCATGCGCTACACACTGTCGCCGCAAACATGGTTATTATAGTGGTCATGGAAGTCTTTATTGGCGTGTCACAATTGGTCTAGATAACAATTTTATGTGCATTCATGATTTCAAGAAAATAAGGGCGAATAAAATTAAACATGCTACGACATTATGGCTAATGACTCACACCTATGATATATACCGTGAATTATTAAAGCAATTAAGGATAAAGTATCATTCATACATTAAATCAATAGTTCTAAAAAATAAATAACATAACTGTAAGTGAGTTGTGCTTAGCTCACATCTGGTGCTAGTTACATTCATAAAAGGAGTGTTTGCATAACATTGAGGCATAAGTTTAAAAATAAAATCAGTGTATATCGCTTCATTTTCCTTCCACCTTAAGCAGATGAACAAACTAAATCCAAACATAAAAGGAAAATGCTTAACAAAAAGAAAGTACCAATTCACACATTACTTACATCTAACTGAACAAAAAAAATTTCGAGTATGTTGTGGTCTCTCTCTTTGTTACCTCCTTATCATGAGGTTGTATATATATACCCGGTCAATTTTTAAGAAGAAAACTAAATAAAAACATGAATAAATAATAGTAGCTCTGCACAATATTGTTTATTTTTCCACAAAAAATGGAAAGTGAGAAATGGTGAAAGTCAAAGGATGGAAAGAAAGAACCGCAAAATAAAGTCACATCATAAAGAAGGGAAAATTTAAGAGGGAGTACAAACCAGATCAGCTTGTAGGTTCCATTGTAGACAACAACATAACCAATATGCAATACTCACAACTACATATTCTCTCTAAATGAAACTTGAAAATCCTAAAATCCAAGTTGTAAATATGAGATTCTCGATGGATCTGTAAATGGGTCTAAAAAAACATGGAAATGTCGAATTCAAACAATTATCATTAATGAGTTTCAAATAATTTTTAGTAGAACAAAAATAAGAAAAAAATTCGATTCCTTTCACTTCCCTTCACACATTTACAACTGATTAACATAAGCATAAAAAAGTTGCTAGTAAAATCACAAAACCTATATGTGGTATCTTGTACACAATCTGAAGCAAAGTCGATTTACAAAAAAAAATGCAAACCCATTTGTGATTCTCTCTCTCTATGCAACTCAAGGTTGTTATTACCAAAAAAGTTCTCGAGCTTGAAAAAAGGGGGAAATGGAAAGAAATTACATCAAATATGAAATACTCAAAGTTCCAATCAGAGAAAGGGGATTTATACCTTAAAGAATGTGTATCTAATTGAATATGTAAAAAAAAACTAATTATACCTGAAAAGAATAAAAAATATGTTAAAAAGCATTAGATAAATCCCCTAACCTCGTTCAAAGATGAACCAACTTCATCAATTTCTTCCAGGTGTGAATACCCACATGGGGCGCACACTGAATTTAAGATCCTTCTCCTGCATATCACCCCCTCACCTGCCATTAAGAAACAACCTCCTAAATTTTCATAAAGAAAGTATATGTATGATTTTCATAATATTTAAAGTTTTAAACATAAAAAAGAAACCTTGTTCTTCAAATTATGGTCGTTGGTGGTTTCTTTGGTGGCAATGCACAATCGAAACCTGAAAAACCATAAGATATAAAGGAAAATCGGAACCTCATTTATTTCGGTAAGAAGAAGATCGTACCTCCGTGGCTGAAAGAGAGAGAGAGGATTTGTGGCTGAGTCAGTGCATCCCAATTGAGTGTAGTACGATTAATAGAGAGAGAAGTGTACTTGGTAGTGTAAAAAGTTTTCAAAGTGATAATTTCCTATTTTACCCATGTATTTGAATTTTGGGTAAGAAGAGAAAAGGGAAAGAAGGGTTAAAAAAGAGGGGGAACTCAAATAATTAAGGGTAAAAATGGGTAAGAGGGATATTTTAATCTCAACCATTGGATTGTTGCCTTGTTGGCTTCGATCTGAACCGTGAAGTGTCTTCCCATCTTATGAATAGTGAAAACACCATTGTAACTTATATATATACTAGCGGATACCCGTTCCTGAAGGCACGAAGAAAATTTCTAAAGTACATAATCGTGAAACAGTAAAAATTTCGAAAATACATAATCACAAAATGATAAAAATAGTGCAAAAATATTGTTCCCAATAAAACATTTATGTATTATTCCTGAAATTTATTTGTTTTAATCGTTATCTAGTAGTTGAGAATTGTAAACACAAAAAGAAAATCAACATATTGATTCGAAAATGACATTCCTAAAGATGTATTTATGTTAGGATTTACTTATATGAGCGTATCATGCTCGTATCAAAATTAACTCGTATTAGTGGTGTGTGAGAATTAGTATTTAATTATATTAACATGATAACGTAAAAAAAAATCGGAACTTAATTTTTTTTAATAATAAACACTTTTAATAAAATTTAGACACGACACAACATTATAACCGACAAATTCATTTAAAAAATAAATATTTCTAATAAAATTTAAACACACGCAAGGACACAACAGGAAAACTGACATAGTACGTGATGTTGACTAAATGTCCAAACCAATCCTCTACGTTCCATAAACTCAGTTTTACCATTAACGAATTCCTTCTAATGGACTAAAGTGAGTTTTGTGTAATTTACACCCATAAGTAATAGTTCAATGGAGACTGAATTTGAAATAACCACTATCAACGCGTCGTGAATTACATCTCATAGATTCAAAATTATAAGATTTATCTCATAGGTCGTGAAACACCATAAATCTGTAAATACCATAACAAAATCCTTACATCTCATAGATTCAAAATTCTTTCAAGAATCAAAATAATTAGGATAAAGCTTGGTGTACCCCTTTTTTGTACTCATTTTCATACCCGTTGCATTAAAACTTTGTACCTTGTTGTTGTGGGTCCCGCCAGGTCATAAGGTACAAACTTTTGTTGCCTTGTCTTATTAGGCGGGTATAAAAGTGGGTATGAAAGTAAGTGTAGTGATACTCAAATAATTATATATAAACACCATAAATCTGTAAATACTTGAACATAAAACCTTAAAAGACTACACCCCCAAATGCCACATAGATCGTCAAAATCAATCTTAAAAAATATTGCACATAACAAAAATTACAAAACATAAAGAAAAAAATAGAGATTGAATTCCCTACTCAACTCAAAGGTTGCTACTCAACTAAAAGGTTGCTATTATGTAAACAAAATTACTCACCAATTGTCTCCTCTAAACCTCTAGTAAGCATTGGATCCTCTAGATTCTGACAGATTTCCTGGTGAAGCAATAATAGGACTCTTTTGTGGTCAACAATCAGTCGTAAGCTTTGCATCATTCTGACCAATACACTCTCCAAATTATTTGTTAACAACACCCATCAACAAATCACCATTTGAGTTCCTTGCAACATTATTTACCACGCTACCCTTCTCTTTCTTCTTCGAACCAGAATTCATATCCTTTCTACGGGAGTGAGCTGAACCACCAAGGGGCATTATCGTGAATTTCTCAGAGGTAGATGGCTCAAGATCCATTGAGATATAATTCACGTCTTTTGAGCCGAGTTCTTTATTATCGTAGTGCATTGTTTGCTTCGTTTGAGTTTTTTCTTCCGCATAATTAAAGATGGCCCCAAAAGGATGCTTGCGCTAAGATTCGTGCCTATAGCATAATGCTTCATAATCTTCTTGTTTGCCTTCATGTGCAGCCCGGAATCAGAAGATTTCTTGTGTAATGAGATACGCGATGAGCCTGGTATGCTTGATGATCCCGCTGGTACAGAATCTACTATTTTGTAGCCATTATAAACAGTCTTTGTAGCAAGTGAATCATAACCATTACTATTCTGTGGCATCCTTGATACCACCATTACAATTCTGTGGCAAGTGAATCACCACCAAAAGCACACCCTGATACCTAGTTGCATCCTTGAAGAAAAAAAGAGAGGAAATTAAACAAAAATCACAACTTATAATCAAACCATATATTCCAATGTATGTATCCATAGATAAAAACTATTAAACATATATACCTCTCAATACACAACCTAAGTTTACAATTAAATAGCAAACTAAGTTTGTAAGTAAATAAGAAAAAAAAAATTAAACAACAAAACCTCTAAATGTCCAAACCCGCAAAATTCTTTCAAAAAGTACCTTAGTTTGCAATCTAGCTATATATGTACACATTATACATGGAGCAAACTGAGTTTTAAAACAAAAAATGAATCCTTAAAATGGAAAAAGACCAACCCCCAAATATTTCAAATTGAAAAAAAAAATTGTATTACTAATCTGAAAACCAATACACTTCATTTTGACTTATTACTTGGAAAAGCACAACACATCCATGATATACACATAATTGTATTCACTATTTACATTGCAAAGTTGTTCTCTATTTGGCTTGATACATATAAAGATCAAAACATACACTCTCAGGTATGATAGTTGTACCTATAGGCAAAAATTACGGGGAGTACTCTATCCCCCCCTCAGTGGTAATTCTGACTAATGGACCTCCCAAATTATTGATGCCAATGGAACCAGGATGGTGTTGCAACCCCCATTCCAGAAGCCTGAGGAATGAGGAATCAAGCCTCTGTGAAGACCTGTTAGAATGAAGGCAGGTGCATGTGAGATATCCATATATATATATATATATATATATGCTAATGTGAGCCTTGTTTAGAATGAAGGCATGTATATTCCTTAATTTTCACCAGTAAAATGGTGCAATCAAATATGCACGTTGTAGAAGAATGACGATAGTTTGAAAACCATAAATCAGAAGCTCTCAATCCATTCAATGTTTAATCAGAGCTCTTTTATCTCTATTTGTGAGAAGTTGTCAACAAATATAAAAATCAACCCCAAGTTATGTAAAAGATAACCGAGGAAATAAAGAAAGTTACATATATATTGCATCTTCCAAACTGGTATCATAGACGTTTAAAAAAATACCAAACTAAAAAACTACCTTTTATCATCTAGAGCTGTCACCGGACCACCACTATCTCTTGTTGCTAATAAAATACTTAACGACAGTCACAGAAGAATAAAGATTCTCCATACCGTCATTGTTCCTTCGCCTCTAGAGCTGTCACCGGACCACCACCATCTCTTGTTGCTAATAATGCATACTACTCATTCAAATCAGCGTTGGTAAACTCGGGATGTGAATGAACCTCCATCCAAGCTCCCATAAAAAATAAAACCATTAGTTACATGCTAAAATTTATATCCTAATAATCATCATGCAGTTCATGGATGTTCCTATTTGCAAGCATCAAATTCAAATCTCAGAAATCCATGTCAGCAAGCTTTAGATATTCACACTATTAAGTATATGACATAATATTCTCATGTATGAATGTCAATTAATTATGACGTTCGCACAATTCCGCACAATAAAAAAACAAAAGGTACGACTTGTAGCAGAATCTATACCACCATTAACTCTCAATCCCCACTGCTACACTGGATTAAAACCCCCCGTATCATGTAAATGAACTAATATGCGCTACTGGAACAGCAGCAGCAGGTATGCTTGCGTGTGACATAAAGCAGGGCTGCAGGTATGCTTGTCAAACATAAAGCATGGCAATAACAACAGGTATACTGGAACAGCAACAGCGGAAATCCTTAAAGAAAACCCAAATATGCATGTAAAATCCTAAAAGAAAAGAAAAAAACATTCGAAATCTAGTAAATCCCAAACCACCCTAAAATTTTCAAAAACCATGTACCCAAAACAATATAAAATCTACAAAATCCACAAAGTACTTTTTTATTCAAAATAGAAGCTGAAAATCCTTATCAACTATAGAATACAAAGTACTTATTTATTCAAAGAGACAATGAAAAAGTTTAGTTTATTGTGAAAATATGGGTAAAACGCGTATCAAAGATCTGCATTACCAAAATATAAATTCTAAATCATTATATTGAAATCACAAAACCCATTAATCTCATAAATAGACTTTTATGAAAGACGAAAACACTGGTAGTCAAAATTAGATTTCACTACCAAATTGAAACTATTGTGAGAGCTAATAGAATTACTTTTATAAATGAAAATCTCACGGAAATAATAAACTCACACAATGTTATATAATCAATCACACGTTAATGAAGAATATATGTTTAGCTTAATACATACTTATTGTAATTTTCAAAGTTCAATTTTATCTTCAATACAGAACCACTTCAAATCAAGTTTAAATCCCTAATTTTTTAAAATCTACAACAGAATAATGAATCAAACAGAATAGAATAATGTTTTATTCATAATAAAAAAAAAATGTTGTTTGATGGCATTCCAAACAGTAGTATGCCCATAACTCTCTTTGACTAAAGAAATAAAACTCCGTTTAGAACACAAAAATTAACTTTTTCATGTGGGTGTGTTTTTGATTGTTTAGAGAAAAGTAATTTTAAAACCAAAAATTCCCCAAAACAATTTTCAAAGGTGTGGAAAAGCTATATACCTGCTGAGTGTGAGCTATATACCTGCTGAGTGTGAGAAATCTACCACATTAGTACCTGCGAGTGTGAAAAAAGGAGAAATGGGTCAAAAGTAAAAAGTAAATTAAAAATAGAAAAAATAAAAATCCCTAAGAAATCAGTAAACAAAAACCAAAAACCTATATTCTCATACCCAAAGGCTTTAATATGAAGGGGAACATAAAAATCTATACAATCCAGACAAAAAAAAACTACCATCCGTTTACCTAAACCCTTAAAATCTGAAAAAGAAAACCTAAAATTCATGAGCGAGAGAGACATACCTGTTCAGGTGTTGAATCTGCAAAAAAATTCTATGAACTAAAGAATTAGATCTACAAATATAAGCACAAAAATGGAAGAGGCAAACCTAAAAAATGATTAGGGCTTTGAGGTCAGATATGGAAAATCAAAATATGGGTGCTAATGGTTTGAAATTGAAAATAAAAGGAGAACTGAGAAACAACATTTTTAGGGTTTATGGTTCGAAAAAAACAATTCATATACCCTAAACCCAAAAATCTCATGAAAACCCCCAAAAAACAACAATACAATCTGTAAAATCTATAATCAAAACCAAAATCTCTCAAATTTGAAAACTCATAAACAAAAAAAACTAAATCCGTGAGAGGGATAGAGGAGGTGACTCACTTGGTTGGGACGGCAAAGATAAGAGCGCGAGATCGAGGGAGATAAGTGAGATGGTGAGAGAAATCCAGAGTTAGAGAGTTGTACAAAAGGGTAAGAGAGAGTCGTACAAAAGTTTGGGTAAATGAGAACAGGAAAATTATTTTGTGTTGCTAATGAGAAGGGGGGAATGGAATGTGGGGGGGGGGGGGGGGGGATAAGAATTTTCAAATTTTGAATGAAAATTGAAGATTTAATCTAAGCCATTCATTTGTAGTGGGATATGTGGCAAGATCTAAGCCGTTATTATGCTTAGACATTTCAAAATCCATGCTATCTTATTATATGGATATATATGTATATATGTGTGTGTGTGTGTGTGTGTGTGTGTGTGTGTGTGTGTGTGTGTGTGTGTGTGTGTGTGTTATAACAAGTGCAGTATTAGGTTAAAATAGACTGTTGGGTAGTGGAAGTGGACATAACTACCCAATATTTTTTAAATGTTGCCCAGTATTGTCACGAACTTTGACCGTGATAAAGAAAAACTTGTCACAGACTTTGACCATGACAAAACATTGACAATTATAGTTGTTACCTTCAAACATGTCACAGTTTTTTACCATGACAAGGGAGCCTTATTAAGGTTCACTACACCAAATCTGTCAAATTGTCACGATCATTGACCTTGACAAGTTGAACTTATCAAGGTCAATGACCGTGACAATTCTGGGGGTGACAACTTTTATTGTCAATGACTGTGACAAGTTCGTTAGAATTGTCACAGTCATGTCACGGTCTATGACCTTGACAAGTTTTGTCACGGTCATAAATCGTGACAAACCCGTGACATTTACTAAAAAATTGTCACGGTCAATGACTTTGACACGTCCGTGACAAGTTTCCATTATCACGGACTTGCCACGATCAATGATCGTGACAATTTTGGGCAGAATTGAAAAATATATGCTGGGCAGTATGGCCACTGCCACTGCCCAGCAGTATATTTGTACCTGTTATAGCAACGTTGTACCTGTTCAAACATCATATATCTAAATAAAATAGAGATAATGCAAATATACATTCAAAACAATATGCATCACGATACAATCCAAATATAATTCAAATGTAACAACTTAAAACAATCCAATTCAAATAATGTCACTACATGTATGGGGTAAGGTTAGCTCTGAGGAGGTGAGTAGGCCACACGATATAAAAATTGACACACCCAACAATATACATCGTGTCGCATTGTTCGCGCAACCACAATGGGGAGTTCTCCTTCCTGGGTATCACATGCGTAGCGAGCACCTTGGACTCGATGTCTTGAAGTGAACGTCCATGAACTGGCATACCCTGGATGGTATTCGGGTCCCTCAACCCCCGCCCTATCCTCTGGCCATCAAATATGTCCAGTATAAGCATGCTGAGCCAACCAAGTGTCGACATCGGTCGGTCAAAGGGAGCCAAATTGGGGACTAGATCATAAATGTCCGCACGTGTCGGCGATGAAGCAGCGAAGTCCACTTCCTTGTCATCCTGCACCTCCTCCTCCGCCACCTTCTCCTTCCCTTTCCCCTTACAATTTCTTCCCATGAGAACATATCTTGGACCATCGCCTCCAAATGGGACAACTTCGCATCATGCGAGTCAACCGTTCGAGCCAATTCAGTGTCGCTCATCTCTAATTCGATGATCCTAGATTTGGCCACCCATGAGCTCACCCCCTTATCCTCCCCTTACAATCAGTGCCAAGCACTTGTCTGAGTGCGCCTATGGACAAAGATGCCTTGTCGGCATACCACTGCGACTCATGCACTTCCTTTAGCTTTGCCTAAAATGAAAAAAAGCACATGATTAGTAAAATAAGTAAATAAAAAAATTATAACGTAATTAACAAAAAGTAAACTGTTGGATTACTTACAATCGTGGTTGTGATGCTCAGGGACACCTCCTTATCCTTCCCCTTCTTTGTCCGAATAGCCACATAAGTATCGAGCCTATGTGGCCTACCCCAGGGCCACTCCCTGTCCCCTGAAATAAAATAAAGCAAAATTAGTATCAGTCCCGCAAAGTAAAATAATGCAGAATAATATATTTCTCTAGTTATAGAAAAATTAAATCTTACCATCATCCTATGCTCCACCTCGGCATAAGACGTCCGGCCGGACTAGTGCACGTTCGTCTTTTTTGACCGATTTTCCCTCCCCGATTGACGAGATGCCATTTGTCGCTCCCCGATCTTATTGTCAATGAACTTTTGCCATTGTGCCAATGAGATCGGCTCTTTCGGCGGGACGGATTCAAGCATTCGGATAACGGACTCTCGGGTCTTCCCAAAGTATCGAGTCAGTATATTTTTCTTCCACGTCTTGTGTTGCTCCCTCAACTGCTCCAAGACGGAATCGCACAGCTTTGAATTCAGGCTGAATTGTTCCTGCCCAACAAATATAAATATAAATATAAAATGAAATCGAAATCGAAATTGAAATTGAAATTGAAATCGAAATTGAAATTGAAATTGAAATTGAAATTGAAATTGAAATTGAAATTGAAATTGAAATTGAAATTGAAATTGAAATTGAAATTGAAATTGAAATATTCATATAAATATAAATATAAATACAATACATGTAGTCCCACCCAAATAGCTAACTTGAGCTTATTTGGCACCTCCCCCTAACTAGTGTACCCCTGGGCTGATGATCGTCTTTACCAGCTCGAGGGATCTCACTAATAGCACCGTATTGTTCTCGATGTCATCCCTAATTTGCCATATTTGGGGAGCCTAGGTGCCAAGGAGCCCTCGTCGCCTGCGCTAACACCGAGCCTAGACGACATCATCATAATCAGCATCATCATCCTCGCCTTAATACCTGAAGGAGACATTTTCTGTAAAACAAATGTTGTTATTAGTACAAATCAAAATGAATTCAAAGAAGACATGCAAATATGTACAATTATTACAAATCCAAATGAATTTTTACTGTTTAACACCTCAATTCTCAATCCCAAAACAACAACATCTAGCTCATAATATGTACAATTACTAAAAATCCGAAACATCCCCACCTTCACCCCTACTGCCCACACACACGCACACTACACAAGAGGAAAATCAATTAAAAGAATTAAAAATGGATTGATAAAGTACAAATTGGAATATTTATTACAAATTGAAAAATTATTTCAAATTCGGGTTACCATAAAAAATGGATTGATATTCGGTAGGAGCAGCCAAGTCATCCACACTACTATTTAGACGCTTTGGTGCGTGTAGGACAATTGACCACGGCTCATTGTTTATATACTCCGAGTAAAACACTTGATTAACATTTTGAAAAGCACAAACAAACGCCTTATCGCTCTCGTGATCGTTTCTCTTCAACTTGGACAAGTCAACCATGATCAAATGGGTGACAGTGTCACACCCCAATCCCAATATACACACTAATCATTTATTATTAGAATAATTGGATCATAATCTTGAGCCCATTGGAAATTTAATTCATTTATCAATATTTTTCTGCATAATGAACATAATATTGTTCTTGTGCCATAACGAAGTCAACATCAGAGTCATAATTACAGATTGTACAATACTATGATTAACTATGATCAACTCAATCCATGATAACTCAATATATACAATGTGTGAGCATATTAAAATCTTTAGTGTGACAATGATAAAATTCCCATATTTAAACCCCAGCTCTTCTAACGGTGCAACTCTCAAAGTTACCGGTCATATAGTATCCTCGCTGGCAGCGTACAAACCTCAAATTGTTATAATATAAAACGTAAGCATTAAGCTTAGTGAGGTACTCCTTCCCTATAATGGAATGAAAATTCTATATCGAATATGTGGATATAAAATTAGAAAAATCCTACCCATTGGCAATAACAAATCCTAGATCATAAGATCCACAATTGGCAATAATAAATCCAGGATCATAAGACCCAAATAATTCTTCCCATTGGTAATAACAAATCCTGGATCATAAGACCCAAATAATTCTGCCCATTGGCAATAACAAATCCTGGATCATAAGACCCAAAAAATCCTAGATATTTTAATATCCAAACAAATCCTGAATATCGATGTATTCAAATAAATCCTGCTCTTAGAGCTATATTCATATATCTGTATATATGAAACAATCATAAGTACACTCACCTTGGAAATTTAACAAGCTTTCCCTTTTCCTTTATCTGGCTCTTGTTCAGTCAGGTCTTCTTTTGTTCCTATCATTCTTACAATATTAGTATCATCATAAGAATATTAACAATTCAAAGAACAACTTCAACATAACTCAATTCATAAGCATCATATGATTCAATTCAAATCATTCATCATAAATGAAGTCCCATCTAGACTCAGGTAATGACATCTAACATATTCAAATTACAACCCAAACCTACTTTAATTCTTCTTGGTAATCCAATCCTTATCATATTAGTTTTCCAACATAAAAGATGACCCATCATTCTGAGTTTTCTAGAGCAAGATATGCCCATTTCTTTACCACATATCAAATTGTAACAACCCGTCCTTCTTGGAGATAATTAAATTCCATAATTAAGTATAATTTAAAATTTGAAGAATTTCTCGAAATAAAGATTTTTGGGATTTTTGAGGATTGAATGATTTTCGATGGGTATTGTAATTACTTTTGGGACTATATAGGTCGCTATAATTTAATTATATGTCGTCGTGGAGAAAATTGACGAAAAGGTCAGATTTTAAATTGGAAAACCCGCAATTACTTTTATGGGTTGGAATAGTGATTTGCGGTCAAGTACCTCAGATGGAAATTTCGACTGCGCCATGAGTCTCGGAATGTCCGAGATAGTCGGAAAAGAGTGTCCGATTGTCGAAATTAAGTTTCGAATGATTTTAGAGGTAAAAGTAACTCGTAATTGGGTAAACGAGTCGTTTTTGGGTTTTAAAGGGTTAAAACCCTTTTCTCTATATATAAAGAGGAAGAGAGGGAGAAAAAAAGAGAAAGAAAAGAAGAGAAAGAGAGAGAAGAGAGAGAGGAGGAAGAAAAGAGGAAAAAGGGGGAGATTCCGGCCAGCCTCCGCGGGATTCGGCTCGAGGACGTCGGATTTTATCCACGAGGCAAGTGTTTACTTGCTTTATTTATTTTTATGCATAAATATCTCATATCATTGTTAGTATAACAAACCCTAATGATTTTGGGTTGGGTATTCGTGGATAAAACGGGTTTTTGGGAGTTGAAACGAATAAACCTCTAAAAATGGTAAATTGAAGAAACTTAGGTTTTACTTGAAATTAATTGGTGATTCCGGGTTCTAGGATGTTTAGAACCCGTATTATAAGTGTATTTGTAGTTGGTTGAGGTTGTAGGACGTTGGGTGAGGCGACAAAATCTTGGGAGAAGCTTTAATGGCCGAAACCTTCTTTAAGAAGGTGATGAATAGTAATCCCGTAACCTTGAGGGGCCATTTCGGCCAGGAAAAGAATGGATTTAGCTTTCGATCAAAACATGAAAGTTGTAGATTTTTTCGATACGGTCGCTTGGGTGCCAACCACGTATTTTTATGATTTTTTCTTGATTTGATATGATTTTTACAAGATGACAGCTCCGGGTTGAAATCATCAACTCGGAAATCAAATCGGGAATTGGAAAAATACAAGCTAGGATTAGTCCTGTAGATGTTTTGGATCATTTTTGGGGTAGTTTAGAAACCCCGATAATGAAATTGGGTTGTTGGACGGAAGATTTGGAGGGTTTAATTTTGAGGACCTGGTGTGACCGGTCGATCGCGCCCCTATGGCCGGTCGACCGCGTCAAGGAAATAAGGCCTACTGCTTTGTTTCGTAGGCTAAATTGCAACCCGCAGTCGACCGGGGGTCCAGGACCGGTCGACCGGTACTCTGTTTTCAGCCCGAGATTTTGGAGATTGTTATTACTTCTCCTCTTTGAGTTTAAAGCGGGCTTTCTAAAAATTGAATATTAAAGAGGATTATGATCTAAAGAGATAACATAATCATATTGATCTTGGTTGAGTGAATCCTATGAGTGGATTAGAATAAATTTGGAGATATCCAATAAATCTTTAAGAGTTGATTAAGGTAATTATTATTGGTCGAAGTAAGGAAATACTTTGGATTGAGAATCATGCTAATATGAATGCATGATTATGATTCCTGGAGGGAATCTTTGGGATTATGGTCATCGTTAGATGATATAGGCCATTATGGCCGGTTATATATTCTAGGAGGTATATATATAGGCTATATATATATATAATGTGTGATTTAGGTATATATATATATATATATATATATACGATGGAAATGATTTTGAAAATATAAAAATGAATATTTTCAAAATGAAATGAGAAATGTTTTTCATAATTAATAAATTATGGATTATACACACCTCCCTAAATCGCTATCATAAGGGAAGTTGCGCGCGTTGTGGTGAAGCCTTCCTGGCTGTTGAGCAGGTTGGATATAGTCCCTAGGCCATATGGGCATTTGTATTACTGCGCTGGTTAGGGGATTCCGGGTGTGGTCCTGACTTTCCCGCAGGCAATATGGCCGCTTCCCGACGTTGGTAGGTTCCCAGGTTGTCTTGTATAGATAGGCCCTGGAAGATGATAGCCATTTAGGGGCGCGTCCAGTGGGGAAACCCGGAGGGGCGGTCTTAGATTTATTAAAGCAATTCATGATAATGGATTGGCTTTAATTTACATTTCCTGAGTATAAAAAGGGAAATGGGATAAAGGTTTGGCTTCGGTAACACTCCCGGATGGAAGAAGGGATGTGGAAGCATATGATTTGATCAAAGCATTTTCATGCTAATGAAAATGGCTTTGGGTACATTTCCTGAGTATAAAAAGGGAAATGGGATGATTTAAATTGGAAAAGCATTTTTATGTTAATAAAATTGGCTTTTAAAAAGATATATGTTGTGGTAAAGCAATTCATGCTAATGAATTGTCTTTAAATACATTTCCTGGATATGAGAAGGGAAATGGAAGTTTTTGAAATGAAAAGGATAAGTATTGATAAATACTTTGTGTATAGAGTACACCTCAGTCCGGGAGGTAGATCCGGATGTGTATTATAAAGATATAATTCAATTGGTAACCCTCAGTCCGGGAAATATTATTCGGACATATATTGTAGATGTATGTATATACATATATATATTTATACATTGTGTGTGCTACGAGCCTAATGGATCTCTACCATTGACCCTGTCAAGTAGTAGTGTATCGGGGGGTTCCTTGTTTGGATTTCGCTTTGCGAGACACCCCACGCACGAACTTAGTGCAGTGTTGAGAATGGAGGGAAGTTTAGCCCTTAGCACTGGGACTATCTGGGGTAGATAGTAGTTGGGTGATAGACTAGTTAGGCAGGGATAGCTTGACTAGGATGTTTAGAGGGATGCGCTAGGAGTGCACTGTTAGAGGAGAGGTGAGGGGTATCTCATGGGAGTGCGATACCAATTTAAATATGAGATAAAAACTATTTTTCTAAAAATAAAGCATTTATGCACTTGCAAAATATTTTCAAAAATTCGGGCTCTGACCCGTTTATCTACTCTCCTTTCTTTCTATATATTATATATATATATAGGTGTCCAGACACAGGGACGCCTGGATGGAAATTCTTTCGAGTCAGACGTCTGCTGCAGCAGCTGTGGATGCTTGCGGGTTCTCGGTAGACGCTTCTTTCCTTGTACTCTAGATAGGAGGTATTTTACAAACATTCGGGCCAATGGTCCAACTGATTTTATTTATTCTCTGCACGTCATTCGATATGGTTGTATATTTGGACCGAATGTTCGGTTATTTTTTTTTAGGTCATTTCATTTTCTTTTTATTTCATTTACGCATTAAATTGTGGATGTTTTATATTAATCGTTAAAAAGAGTAGTTAAGTAAAAGTTTTTAACGCTCGCCTAATAGGATATTAGTAATTAAATGGATTTTCGACAGTGATGCTAAGGATGATCCATATGTGACTCCTGTTTTAATTTGATATAGGAGTGATCGCCCGGTATCCCATTAGGCGGGTTGTTACAGATGGTATCAGAGCATCAGGTTCTAGTGTCTTTAGGAATCTGTGCGGACGTACTACGCTTTCAGCGTTGCTCTCGATTTGTTATAGGGCCCCAGGATTAGGATTGTTGATATCTCTTGTGAGATTTCGATCTCCTGCCATATCAGAAGATTATAGAAATCTTTTGCATGCTCATTTGAGAATCATGTGCGGAGCTTGGATGGTAGCAGGAGGTGAGGCTTAGCTGGAGCAGCTGTTAGAAGGTTGGGATGAGGACCTTAGTAGAGGCCACTCTCCTTGTGGCAAATTGCTAAGGATTGTTGGAGCCGGTGGTGGAATTTCCTTTTAACGAAGGAGTTAAGAGGATTAGTAAGGTGACTGTAAGGAGTACGTTTATAGAGTCTGATGGTGTTGACGACTTTATCATGGTCAGGAAGGCCAGTGATCCAAATGGTATTGTGGAGTGCGGAGCCACACGGATAGTCTTTTTCGCTAGGAATAAAGGACGAGGTTAGGGTGCCCATATGGGGCCTAGAGTTAAGAAATTCTAGTAAGAGGTGTGTCTAGATGAAGTTGTGGCGTCCGATAGCCCTAGACTCGTGTGTGTCATTTGAGCTCTATATTTGGTCTCGATAACATAATAATGTAGGCTTGTATGTGTTCCGCGATAGCGGAATTTTGTTTTCTTTCACTCGCCATAGAGGCGGGTGATTATATTTTGTATATATACGTATAATGTATTTGGTTGATCGGAGCGATAGCAGGCTAATGACTAATGATGGCAAGTCTATCGTGTCCGTAGTTACTGGAGGGAACGGGTTGTTATTGTGGTGTCTCACCTTGATAAAGGTTGAGTTCACCTTTATTGTTATGGATTGATGGAACCTCTATGAGTAGAGGCTTCCTTATTTTGGTTGGTATGTGTGGCAACCTTATAGATAAAATTTAAGGCCCACAGGATCATTGTTGAGCTGTAAGATTTAGCTCAGTATTGGTTTGCGCAAGGACTTAGAAATAGTGCGAGCGCTGGGTGGTGTGACTCTTAGTTAGATATAGGAGTTCAGACCATCTTTTTGTTGGATTAGGGGATAGGGATATCCCGGGTGCATGTTAAAATAACGGGACTCCGTGACCAACGAAGTCAAGTGTTAATGTGTGGAGGGGTTCCTTGTTTGGATTTCTCTTTGCGAGACACTCCACACATGACTCTTAACGGCGCTGGGCATGGAGAGATGTTATGGGATGCAAGGATGTGGGTTAGTCTTATGGTGTGGATGAACCACTATAGACTACGAGCCCTGTGATAATGGTACGCTTATGGAAATACTGTGCTATGGAAAAGCACTAAAGTGGTCCTCTCGCCACAAGTAGTTGGGTGGAGTAGGACTTAGAGAATTTGATTTGAGGATGATTGCCAGGCCTTTATAAGAAGGCAAATTTGGAGAAAATCTTTGATCGGTGTGATGTTAGAAGTGTTCCTACAGAGAGTAGGCACTTTGAATAGTTAGGTTTCCTTCTGTATGGGCGAAAGGATAAGATTATAGTAGGAAAGCGTTTATAGGTTAGCGAGGTAGGATTTAGGACGTCCCACTGGTGTGCCTTGGGCCGTTATATCTCGATGACCAACAACGCGAGGGAGTAGTGTAACGGGAGGGTTCCTTGTTTTGATTTCTCTCTGCGAGACGTCCCACGCATGAAACCAAGCAAATGTCGGGAGTTGAGAGAGGCCTTGGGCACTAGGGACATACTTAGGATTTTATTAGTTTCGCGTAGGTAGGGTAACGCATAAATATAGCATTATAGGATGTAGGCTCGATAGATTTAGTAACGCCAAGGTTAGGAGTTTGGAATTTCGCGGGTCGGGAGAACCCATAGATGAGTATTACACCGAGGAAAGGAGATCCTTATTGGGAGAGAGTGTTACGTGTTGAACGTTCGCTGCGGATGTGCAGATGTGCACAAGTTAGAAAGGTGTATGAGCACCTTGGTAAGATAGTCTTATGTACCGCCCGAAATAGTATGGGGGTAGTATGTAAGGTTGGAAATTCATGCCAAGAGGCCTTTTAGAGGATGGGTATTAAGTAACATATTAGAGTCACTTCATGATTGCGGTAGCCGCGTAGTGTATGGTTGGGAACCGTTGGGTTAGTATCGTTTCCCTTGAGGTATTAGGATTTGGAGTGATCCTAAGATTGGTGGTGTAGGTCGTATCTGAATTTGGAGGACGAAATTCTGTTGTAAAGGGGGGGGGGGGTATGTAACAACCCGTCCTTCTTGGATACAATTAAATTCCATAATTAAGTATAATTTGGAATTTGGAGAATTTCTCGAAATAAAGATTTTTGGGATTTTTGAGGATTGAATGATTTTCGATGGTATTGTAATTACTTTTGGGACTATATAGGTCGCTATAATTTAATTATATGTCATCGTGGAGAAAATTGACGAAAAGGTCAGATTTTAAATTGGAAAACCCGCAATTACTTTTATGGGTTGGAATAGTGATTTGCGGTCAAGTACCTCGGATGGAAATTTCGACTGCGCCATGAGTCTCGAAATGTCTGAGATAGTCGGAAAAGAGTGTTCGATTGTCGAAATTAAGTTTCGGATGATTTTAGAGGTAAAAGTAACTCGTAATTGGGTAAACGAGTCGTTTTTGGGTTTTAAAGGGTTAAAACCCTTTTCTCTATATATAAAGAGGAAGAGAGGGAGAAAAAAAGAGAAAGAAAAGAAGAGAAATAGAGAGAAGAGAGAGAGGAGGAAGAAAAGAGGAAAAAGGGGGAGATTCCGGCCAGCCTCCGCGGGATTCGGCTCGAGGACGTCGGATTTTATCCACGAGGCAAGTGTTTACTTGCTTTATTTGTTTTTATGCATAAATATCTCATATCATTGTTGGTATAACAAACCCTAATGATTTTGGGTTGGGTATTCGTGGATAAAACGGGTTTTTGGGAGTTAAAACGAATAAACCCCTAAAAATGGTAAATTGGAGAAACTTAGGTTTTACTTGAAATTAATTGGTGATTCCGGGTTCTAGGATATTTAGAACCCGTATTATAAGTGTATTTGTAGTTGGTTGAGGTTGTAGGACGTTGGGTGAGGTGACAAAAGCTTGGGAGAAGCTTTAATGGCCGAAACCTTCTTGAAGAAGGTGATGAATAGTAACCTCGTAACCTTGAGGGGCCATTTCGGCCAGGAAAAGAATTGATTTAGATTTCGGTCAAAACATGAAAGTTGTATATCTTTTCGATACGGTCGCTTGGGCACCGACCGCGTATTTTTCTGATTTTTCCTTGATTTGATATGATTTTTACAAGATGACAGCTCCGGGTTGAAATCATCAACTCGGAAATCAAATCGGGAATTGGAAAAATACAAACTAGGATTAGTCGTGTAGATGTTTTGGATCATTTTTGGGGTAGTTTAGAAACCCCGATAATGAAATTGGGTTGTTGGATGGAAGATTTGGAGGGTTTAATTTTGAGGACCTGGTGTGACCGGTCGACCGCTCCCCTATGGCCGGTCGACCGCGTCAAGGAAATAAGGCCTACTGCTTTGTTTCGTAGGCTAAATTGCAACCCGCGATCGACCGGGGGTCCAGGACCGGTCGACCGGTACTCTGTTTTCAGCCCAAGATTTTGGAGATTGTTATTACTTCTCCTCTTTGAGTTTAAAGTGGGCTTTCTAAAAATTGAATATTAAAGAGGATTATGATCTAAAGAGATAACATAATCATATTGGTCTTGGTTGAGTGAATCCTATGAGTGGATTAGAATAAATTTGGAGATATCCAATAAATCTTTAAGAGTTGATTAAGGTAATTATTATTGGTCGAAGTAAGGAAATACTTTGGATTGAGAATCATGCTAATATGAATGCATGATTATGATTCCTGGAGGGAATCTTTGGGATTATGGTCATCGTTAGATGATATAGGCCATTATGGCCGGTTATATATTCTAGGAGGTATATATATAGGCTATATATATAATGTGTGATTTAGGTATATATATATATATATATATATGATATGATATGATGGAAATGATTTTGAAAATATAAAAATGAATATTTTCAAAATGAAATGAGAAATGTTTTTCATAATTAATAAATTATGGATTATCCACACCTCCCTAAATCGCTATCATAAGAGAAGTTGCGCGCGTTGTTGTGAAGCCTTCCTGGCTGTTGAGCAGGTTGGATATAGTCCCTAGGCCATATGGGCATTTGTATTACTGCGCTGGTTAGGGGATTCCGGGTGTGGTCCTGACTTTCCCGCAGGCAATATGGCCGCTTCCCGACGTTGGTAGGTTCCCAGGTTGTCTTGTATAGATAGGCCCTGGAAGATGATAGCCATTTAGGGGCGCGTCCAATGGGGAAACCCGGAGGGGCGGTCTTAGATTTATTAAAGCAATTCATGATAATGAATTGGATTTAATTTACATTTACTGAGTATAAAAAGGGAAATGGGATAAAGGTTTGGCTTCGGTAACACTCCCGGATGGAAGAAGGGATGTGGAAGCATATGATTTGATCAAAGAATTTTCATGCTAATGAAAATGGCTTTGGGTACATTTCCTGAGTATAAAAAGGGAAATGGGATGATTTAAATTGAAAAAGCCTTTTTATGTTAATAAAATTGGCTTTTAAAAAGATATATGTTGTGGTAAAGCAATTCATGCTAATGAATTGGATTTAAATACATTTCCTGGATATGAGAAAGGAAATGGAAGTTTTTGAAATGAAAAGGATAAGTATTGATAAATACTTTGTGTATAGAATACACCTCAGTCCGGGAGGTAGATCCGGATGTGTATTATAAAGATATAATTCAATTGGTACCCCTCAGTCCGGGAAATATTATCCGGACATATATATGTAGATGTATGTGTATACATATATATTTATACATTGTGTGTGCTACGGGCCTAATGGACCTCTACCATTGACCCTGCCAAGTAGTAGTGTATCGGGGGGGTTCCTTGTTTGGATTTTGCTTTGCGAGACACCCCACGCACGAACTTAGTGCAGTGTTGAGAATGGATGGAAGTTTAGCCCTTAGCACTGGGACTATCTGGGGTAGATAGTAGTTGGGTGATAGACTAGTTAGGCAGGGATAGCTTGACTAGGATGTTTAGAGGGATGCGCAAGGAGTGCACCGTTAGAGGAGAGGTGAGGGGTATCTCATGGGAGTGCGATAACAATTTAAATATGAGATAAAAACTATTTTTCTAAAAATAAAGCATTTATGCACTTGCAAAATATTTTCAAAAATTCGGGCTCTGGCCCATTTATCTACTCTCCTTTCTTTCTATATATTATATATATATATAGGTGTCCAGACACAGGGACGCCTGGATGGAAATTCTTTCGAGTCAGACGTCTGCTGCAGCAGCTGTGGATGCTTGCGGGTTCTCGGTAGACGCTTCTTTCCTTCTACTCTAGATAGGAGGTATTGTACAAACATTCGGGCCAATGGTCCAACTGATTTTATTTATTCTCTGCACGTCATTCGATATGGTTGTATATTTGGACCGAATGTTCGGTTATTTTTTTTAGTTCATTTCATTTTCTTTTTATTTCATTTACGCATTAAATTATGGATGTTTTATATTAATCGTTAAAAAGAGTAGTTAAGTAAAAGTTTTTAACGCTCGCCTAATAGGATATTAGTAATTAAATGGATTTTCGACAGTGATGCTAAGGATGATCCATATGTGACTCCTGTTTTAATTTGATATAGGAGTGATCGCCCGATATCCCATTAGGCGGGTTGTTACAAAAATTAGCCCCATAGGCTCATCTGTTGTTCAGTCATATTCCAAGAATTTTAATAATTTTTATACATCATAAATTTATATGATATTTCACCAAATTGTAGAAACCATATTGATTAATACAAGGTTAAAATTTCATAATTTTCAGAGTTCATTTGCTATGTCAAGCAAAACATCAAACATATTGTATACATATTTACTCTTTTGGGGCAGATTTCATACCCGATCTTCAAATCATCACCCAAGATTCATTTATTGATGAATATATGGGTCTATATTAACCTCCAACTATAATTAATAAATTTCTATAATCATACAAAAATATATGTAAGTTTGAAGAAACAAGGTTACTAAACAAAGAAATTTAAGGGTTTACACATTCAACATTGTTTAAACTCGCATATATCCATACATATGCACCCAAGCATGAAAGGTCAATAAAAATAAATTATTTCTATCATATAAATCATAAATACAAGAAAAAAACAAGATTCATGGGTGGAATTACCTTAGGGGCTTTTACGTAATTTTCTATGAATTTTTCTGAATGTTTCTCCTCACTTTCTTCTTCCTAACCCTCACAATTATTTTTCCACAACCTAAAAATTTCCCAAACTGACTTTGCTGAAGAAAGAAGGATATCTCAAGGGTTTAAGTCGGCCAAACCAACCTCCACCTCCAACCAATCAATTTAAGACACTTATTGGGCCTAAAGGACAAATTACCATTTAAACGAATGGATAGATTTGCCCTTCATTAGTAATTTCGGTATAACTTCTTTCTTGTACCTCCTTTTCACACACCGTTTATTGTGTTAAAACCATAACTCACCTGTCTACAAGTATCTCGTTTTCACCTCAAGTCAGTTGTTATGTCATAAAGGTCAAAACTAGTCTTAAACATGATTATTCCTACCGAAAACTTCAAAATTTCACATTTGTAACTAATTCGATATTTCATGCTTTATGAAGGTAGGATTGGACTAAACATAATGATTTAACATTATATATACTAATAACATATTATCCATATGACATCAGTTAATCATGATTTAAACATAATTTATCATGATTTAAACATAATTTATCATAATTATATTCGGGTTGTCACAATTCTTCCCTTGTTAGGAAATTTCATCCCCAAAATTGACATACATTGGTTGTCTGAATCAAACAAATACGGATAACACATCTTCATGCTATCCTCACTCTCCCATGTAGCTTCTTCTATGGAATGCCTTCTCCACACAACTTTCACAAGTGGGATCACTTTTGATCTCAATATTTGTTCTTTCATATCGACGATTGCAAGTGGTTCTTCCACATAGCTCAAATCTTCCTTTAATGCAATAGGTTGTTCCACCAATACATGTGAAGGATCGACTACATACTTTGTCAACATAGAAAAATGGAAAACATCATGTAATAGAGCAAACTCCTATGGTAACGCTAACTTGTAGGCAACCATCTCGACTTTCTCAAGAATTTCATAAGGTCCAATGTAGCGTGGACTTAATTTACCTTTCTTTCCAAACCTCATAACTCCTTTCCATAGCGATATTCGAAGAAAAACGTAATCCCCCTTCTGAAATTCTAGATCTTTTCGTCGCTTATCCACATAACGTTTCAGTTTTCTTCGAGCCGTTCTCATTCTATCTTGAATAATCTACACTTTTTAGTGGTGACTTCAATCAACTCTGGACCCTCTATCTTCCTTTCACCAACTTCACCCCAGCATACGAGTGTACGACACCGTCTACCATACAACGCTTCATATGGTGCCATACCAATAGTAGATTGAAAACTATTGTTATATGCAAATTCTATCAAAGGCAAATGTTCACCCCAATTTCCTTTAAAATCAAGCACATAAGCTCTAAGCATATATTCCAAAATCTGTATTATCCTTTCAGACTGCCCATCTGTCTGAGGATGAAAAATCGTACTAAACTTCAAGTTAGTACCCATAGCACACTGCAAGCTATCCCAAAATCTGGATGTAAAAGTAGGGTCCCTATCTGAAACAATAGATACCGGTGCTCCATGCAATTGAATAATTTCATTAACATATAATCTAGCATACCTATCAACTGTATACGTAGTCTTGATTGGTAGAAAATGAGCGAACTTGGTCAATCTATCCACCACTACCAAAACTGAATCTGACCCCTTCTAAGATCGAGGAAGCCCAACCACAAAATCCATCGTTCTGTTATCCCATTTCCATTCCGGTATTGGCAATGGCTGAAGCAGACCAGTGGATTTCTGATGCACCACTTTCACTTGCTAACATATAAGGAACCTAGCAACAAAATCATCTGTTTCCTTCTTCATATTATTCCACCAATAATTCTATGTTAAATCCCTATACATTTTATTAATATCAGGATGCATAGTATAAATGGAATTATGAGCCTCATCTCAAATTTCCACTTTCAATCCACACACATTAGGCACACATAACCGCTGTTTATACAATAAAGAGCCATAATTCACAATACAAAAATCTTGAGACTTACCATCTCGGACATCTTGTCGTTTCTTCTTAAGAAAAGGATCTTGACTTTGCAAATCACGAATACGGGTAGCTAACAAAGGCCTCGCGCTTACATGAGCAAAGAACTTGTCCCCATCTGCTAGCTTCAATTCTAATCCCATCAATTTCAACTCCATGATGTGGGAAACTCTAGCACACCGAATATAAGATAAACTGCCCGAAGCGTTTCTACTCAGAGCATCTGCAACTACATTTTCCTTCCCTGGGTGGCAGTGAATTGTACAATCATAATCTTTAATTAACTCCATACATTGCCTCTACCTCAAATTCAACTCCTTCTGAGTAAATAAATACTTAAGGCTTTGATGCTTAGTAAAAATTTCACATACCTCACCATATAGTTAATGACACCATAATTTCAAAGCAAAAACAATAACAGCAAGTTCCAAATCATGTGTCGGATAATTACGTTCATATGTACACAACTGCCTATAAGCATAAGCAATAACCTTACCATGCTGCATGAAAACACAACCCAAACCCTGATGTCAAGAATCAGTATAAATAACAAAACCATCTCCACCATGAAGAATAGTAAGAATATGTGCAGTTACCAACCTTTTTTTCAATTCATCAAAACTATTTTCGCAATCAGAATTCCATTCAAACTTAACATCTTTCCAGGTTAGTTTAGTCATCGACAAGGCAATTGAAGAAAATCACTTAATAAACCTTCTATAATACCCAGCTAAACCCAGAAAACTCCTCACCTCAGTCACATTATTGGGCCTCTCCCATTTTACAATAGCCTCTACCTTTTTAGGATCAACACATATACCATCTCCAGAAATAACATGGCCTAAGAATACAACTTGTGATAGCCAAAATTCACACTTGTTAAACTTAGCATACAACTTCTCATCTTTCAACATATTCAAAATAGTTATGAGATGCTTTTCATATTCAACCATATCACGTGAATAAATCAGAATATCATCAATAAAAACTACCATAAATGAATCAACAAAAGGATGAAGTACCCGGTTCATAAGATCCAAAAATACAGCTGGATCATTAGTCACCCCAAAAGGTATCACCAGAAATTCAAAATGACCATACCGAGTACAAAAAGCAGTTTTAGAAATATCACTTTCCTTGACCCTCAACTGATGATAACCCGATCGCAAGTCTATTTTTGAAAACACTTTAGCACCCTGTAACTGATCAAACAAATCATCTATATAGGGTAAAGGGTACTTGTTATTAATTGTAGCTTTATTCAGTTGCCTATAATCAATATACAAACGCATGGTACCATCTTTATTCTTCACAAATAAAACTGGTGCACCCCATGGAGATACACTAGGCTGTATGAACCCCCTATCAAGTAAATCATGCAACTGAATCTTAAGTTCTTTCCACTCAGCAGGTGCCATTCTATACGGTGCCATAGAAATAGGGGTTGTCCACAGTGCCAATTCAATACTAAATTCAACTTCTCTCTCTGGGGGTAACCCCGACAACTCACTAGGAAACACTTTTGGAAAATACCGTACAATAGGAACATCGACTAATTGTAAAGCCCCCTTCCTAGTGTCAAGAACATATGCAATAAAACCCTCACAACCCTTACTCAATAATTTCTTCATCTGAATAGCAGAAATGATGCAATTGGGAACCATTTTCCTTTCGCCCATAAATTTAAATTCAGGCTCACAAGGCATATTAAAAACAACTTCCTTTCAAAAATATTCCATAGATGCATCATATTTAGATAACTAATCCATTCCCAGAATTATATCAAAATCAGAAATATCCAATTGAAGTAGATCTATAATTGTATCTCTAACCCCCACAGTCAAAACACAATCACGAAAAACATACTCGTCTACAATCATATCCCCCATAGGCATATAAATACCCAACCCCACATCAAAACTAGTACATGGTCTATTCAGGTATTCAGCAAAAGCAGAGGACATAAAAGAATGTGTGGAACCAGGATTAATCAAAACATAAGCACTTCTATCAGTAACATAAAGTGTACCTGTCATCACATCTGGAGTAATCTGAGCTTCTTTCAATGTAAAAACTTATCCACCGGGCCTGGAACTACTAGCTCGTCCTCTTCCCATACTTTTCACTGCATTGCCTCGAGATAACACTCTGCTTTCTACTTCACTATGTGCTGATGGAGTCTCTGCCAACTGCGAATAATTCTTCTTAATATGCCCCATTTGATGACATTGGTAGCATTCCAATCCCTTAAGCTTAGGACACTTGGATTTATAAAGCCCTTCCTCTTTAAAAAAGAAACATGTAACACCTCCTATTCGGGCCTTACCTCTCCCTGACTTTCTGCCAAATCTCCCCTGACCTCTAGCACTATCTCCACCACCTCTCTGAAATTTATGAGGTTCCATCTTAACACTTCCACCCTCACCTCCCTTAGAGTGAGATGCGTCGAATCTACTTTTCTTAAAACTCTCTCTACTCGCCACTGCTTGGTTCATTTGCATTTTTGCTATTGTGTCTTTGTTTACCAGAGAAGCATAATCTTCTAACTCATAAGTGGCCACTCTATTTTGAATAGGCCAAATCAGTCCATCTTGAAACTTACTACATTTATCTTCTTCATTCTCCACATATTTAGTAGCAAATCTAGACAAAGCAGTAAATTTAGCCTCATACTCCCTCATAGACATTTTTCCTTGGGTCAAATTTATAAATTCCCTCAGCTTCTCCCTCCTATAAACTTTAGGGAAATACTTAACATACAAAGCCTTAATAAATTCATCCCAACTAATAACATCAGTACCTTCCATCCTTGGCACCAAATGGTTGCTGGCTTCCCAACAATATTTGGAATCTCCTTTCAGGTTAAACACAGCTAGATTCACTTTCTGGTTATCTAGAACCTTCATAACTGCAAAGATAGTTTCTAGATCTCTGACCCATATCTCAGCTTCTGTAGGTTCAACTGACCATGAATATTCTGGAGGATTCAACTTCAAAAACTTCTCATGCATGGAATCTTTCATTTATTTCCTTGCCTCTTTCTCAATCATGGCCACAGTCTTTGATTCTAGATATCTAGCCTGTTGTTCTGCCATTTGCGCCATATTTCTTTCTTGTTGCCCTATCATCCTCATCATTGCCTGTGACATTATTTTCATTTCTATAGGCTTCTTTTGCTCTCTAGCCCTTCTAGCAACAATCTGCTCTACTTCAGTATTGTCTGTACGAGAATCCACACCCTCTTCTCTATGTTGTCCATTCCCAGGTTCCATCTGGAATTATCTGCAATACAATAAAGTTCTAACAACCAATATAAACAATTTACAATACTAAACTATTGGTTAGTACAAAAAAAATATTCATCAATCTCAAATCAATTCAACGACTACCATATAATCGTCACATACGTCCATAATTAATAACCTAAACGCTCTGATACCACTAATTGTCACACCCCAAACCCAATATCCATACTAATCATTTGTTATTAGAATAATTGGATCATAATCTTGAGCCCATTGGAAATTTAATTCATTTATCAATATTTTTTTGCATAATGAACATAATATTATTATTGTGCCATAAAGAAGTCAACATCAGAGTCATACTTACAGATTATACAATACTATGATTAACTATGATCAACTCAATCCATGCTAACTCAATATATACAATGTGTGAGTATATTAAAATCTTTAGTGTGACAATGATAAAATCCCCATATTTAAACCCCATCTCTTCTAACGGTGCACCTCTCAAAGTTACCAGTAATATAGTATCCTAGCTGGCAGCGTACAAACCTGAAATTGTTATAATATAAACCGTAAGCATTAAGCTTAGTCAGGTACTCCTTCCATGCAATGGAATGACAATTCTATATCGAATATGTGGATATAAAATCTGAAGAATCCTACCCATTGGAAATAATAAATCCTGGATCATAAGATCCAAATAATTCTGCCAATTGGCAATAACAAATCCAGGATCATAAGACCCAAATAATTCTTCCCATTGGTAATAACAAATCCTAGATCATAAGACCCAGATAATTCTACCCATTGGCAATAACATATCCTGGATCAAAAGACCCAAACAATCCTGGATATTTTAATATCCAAACAAATCCTGAATACTGAAGTATTCAAACAAATCCTTCTCTTAGAGCTATATTCATATATATGTATATACGAAACAATCATAAGTACACTCACCTTGGAAATATAACAAGCTTTCCCTTTTCCTTTATCTGGCTCTTGTTCAGTTGTTTCTTCTTCTCTTCCTATCATTCTTATAATATTACTATCATCATAAGAATATTAACAATTCAAAGAACAACTTCAACATAACTCAGTTCATAAGTATTATATGATTCAATTCAAATCATTCATCATAAATGAAGTCCCATCTAGACTCAGGTAATGACATATAACATATTCAAATTACAACCCAAACCTACTTTAATTATTCTTGGTAATCCAATTCTTATCATATTAGGTCTCCAACATAAAAGACGACACATCATTCTGAGTTTCCTAGAGTAAGATATGCCCATTTCTTTACCATATAGCAAATCCGCCCTATAGGCTCATCTGTTGTTCAGTCATCTTCCAAGAATTTTCATAATTTTTATACATCATAAATTTCTATGATATTTCACCCAATTCTAGAAAGCATATTGAATAATACAAGGTTAAAATTTCATAATTTTCAGGGTTCATTTGCTATGTCAAGAAAAACATCAAACATATGGTATGCATATTTACTCTTTTGGGGCAGATTTCATACCCGATCTTCAAATCATCGCCCAAGATTCATTTCTTGATGAATATATGGGTCTATGTTAACCTCCAAATGGAATTAATCATTTTCTGTAATCATACAAAAATATATGGAAGTTTGAATAAACAAGGTTACTAAACAAAGAAATTTAAGGGTTTACACATTTAACTTTGTTTAAACTTGCATATATCCATACATATGCATCCAAGCATGAAAGTTCAATAAACAATCAATTATTTCTATGATATAAATCATAAATACAAGAAAAATAACAAGATTCATGGGTGGAATTATCTTAGGGGCTTTTACGTAATTTTCTATGAATTTTTCTGAATGTTTCTCCTCACTTTCTTCTTCCTAACCCTCACAATTGTTTATCCTCAACCTAAAACTCTCCCAAACTGAGTTTGATGAATAAAGGAGGTTACCTCAAGGGTTTAAGTCAGCCAAACTAACCTCCACCTCCAACCAACCAATTTAAGACACTTATTGGGCATAAAGGACAAATTACCATTTAAATGAATGTGTAGATTTGCCCTTCATTAGTAATTTCGGTATGACTTCTTGCTTGGACCTTAGTTTCACACACCGTTTGTTGCGTTGAAACCATAACTCACCTGTCTACAACTATCTAATTTTCACCTCAAGTCAGTTGTTATGTCATAATGTCAAAACTAGTCTTAAACATGAACATTTCTATCGAAAACTTCAAAATTTCACATTTGTAACTAATTCGATATTTCATGCTTTATGAAGGTAGGATTAGACTAAACATAATGACTTAACATTATATATACAAATAAAATATTATCCATATCACATAAGGTAATCATGATTTAAACATAATTTATCAAAATTATATTCGGGTTGTAAAAATTCTCCCCTTGTTAGGAAATTTCATCCTCGAAATTGACATACCTTGGTTGTCTGAATCAGATAAATACGAATAACACATCTTCATGCTATCCTCACTCTCCTATGTAGCTTCTTACATGGAATGCCTTCTCCACACAACTTTCACAAGTGGGATCACTTTTGATCTCAATATTTGTTCTTTCTTATCTACGATTGCAAGTGGTTCTTCCACATAGCTCAAATCTTCCTTTAACGCAATAGGTTGTTCGACCAATACATGTGAAGGATTCTCTACATACTTTTTCAACATAGAAACATGGAAAACATCATGTAATCGAGCAAACTCATGTGGTAACGCTAACTTGTAGGCAACCATCTCGACTTTCTCAAGAATTTCATAAGGTCCAATGTAGCGTGGACATAATTTACCTTTCTTTTCAAACCTCATAACTCCTTTCCATGGCGATATTAGAAGAAAAACGTAATCCCCCTTTAGAAATTCTAGATCTTTCCGTCGCTTATCCGCATAACATTTTTGCCTACTTTGAGCCGTTCTCATTCTATCTTAAATAATCTTCACTTTTTTAGTGGTGATTTCAATCAACTCTGGACCCTCTATCTTCCTTTCACCAACTTCACCCCAGCATACGGGTGTACAACACCGTCTACCATACAACGCTTCATATGGTGCCATACCAATAGTAGATTGAAAACTATTGTTATATGCAAATTCTACCAAAGGCAAATATTCACCCCAATTTCCTTTAAAATCAAGCACACAAGCTCTAAGCATATCTTCCAAAATATGTATTATCCTTTCAGACTGCCCATCTGTCTGAGGATGTAAAGTCGTACTAAACTTCAAGTTAGTACCCATAGCATACTGCAAGCAATCCCAAAATGTGGATGTAAAAGTAGGGTCCCTATCGGAAACAATAGATACCGGTTCTCCATGAAATCGAATAATTTCATTAACATATAATCTAACATACTTATCAACTGTATACGTAGTCTTGATTGGTATAAAATGAGCGAACTTGGTCAATCTATCCACCACTACCCAAATTGAATCTGACCCCTTTTGAGATCGGGGAAGCCCAACCACAAAATCCATCGTTCTGTGATCCCATTTCCATTCCGGTATTGGCAATGGCTGAAGCAGACCAGTAGTTTTTTGATGCTCCACTTTCACTTGCTAACATATATGGAACCTAGCAACAAAATCATCTATTTCCTTCTTCATATTATTCCACCAATAATGCTCTGTTAAATCCCTATACATTTTATTACTACCAGGATGCATAGTATAAATGGAATTATGAGCCTCATCTAAAATTTCCTCTTTCAATCCACACACATTAGGCACACATAACCGTTGTTTATACAATAAAGTGCCATAATTCACAATACAAAAATCTTCAGACTTACCATCTCGGACATCTTGTCGTTTCTTCTCAAGAAAAGGATATTGACTTTGCAAATCACAAATACGGGTAGCTAACAAAGGCCTCACGCTTACATGAGCAAAGAACCTGTCCCCATCTGCTAGCTTCAATTTTACTCCCATCAATTTCAACTCCATGATGTGGGAAACTCTAGCACACCGAATATAAGATAAACTGCCCGAAGCCTTTCTACTCAGAGCATCTGCAACTACATTTTCCTTCCCTGGGTGGTAGTGAATTGTACAATCATAATCTTTAATTAACTCCATCCATTGCCTATACCTCAAATTCAACTCCTTCTGAGTAAATAAATACTTAAGGCTTTGATGGTCAGTAAAAATTTCACATACCTCACTATATAGATAATGACGCCATAATTTCAAAGCAAACACAATAACAGCAAGTTCCAAATCATGTGTAGGATAATTACGTTCATATGTACGCAACTGCCTAGAAGCATAAGCAATAGCCTTATCATGTTGCATAAAAATACAACCCAACCCTGATGTCAAGCATCAGTATAAATAACAAAACCATCTCCACCATGCAGAAGAGTAAGAATAGGTGCAGTTACCAACCTTTTTTCAATTCATCAAAACTATTTTCGCAATCAGAATTCCATTCAAACTTAACATCTTTTTGGGTTAGTTTAGTCATCGGCAAGGCAATCGAAGAAAATCACTTAATAAACCTTCTATAATACCCATCTAAACCCAGAAAACTCCTCACCTCAGTCACAGTATTGGGCCTCTCCCATTTTACAATAGCCTCTACCTTTTTAGGATCAACACATATACCATCTCCAGATATAACATGGCCTAAAAATAAAACTTGTGATAGCCAAAACTCACACTTGCTAAACTTAGCATACAACTTGTCATCTTTTAACATATTCAAAATAGTTATGGGATGCTTTTCATGTTCAACCATATCACGTGAATTAATCAGAATATCATCAATAAAAACTACCACAAATGAATAAACAAAAGATGAAGTACCCGGTTCATAAGATCCATAAATACATCTGGAGCATTAGTCACCCCAAAAGGCATCACCAAAAATTCAAAATGACTATACCGAGTACAAAAAGCTGTTTTAGAAAAATCACTTTCCTTGACCCTCAACTGATGATAACCCGATCGCAAGTCTATTTTTGAAAACACTTTAGCACCCTGCAACTGATCAAACAAATCATCTAGACGAGGTAAAGGGTACATGTTCTTAATTGTAGCTTTATTCAGTTGCCTATAATCAATACACAAACGCATGGTACCATCTTTCTTCTTCATAAATAAAACTGGTGAACCCCATGGAGATACACTAGGCTGTATGAACCCCCTATAAAGTAAATCATGCAACTGAATCTTGAGTTCTTTCATTTCAGCCGGTTCCATTCTTTACGGTGTCATAAAAATAGGGGTTGTCCCCAGTGCCAATTCAATACTAAATTCAACTTCTCTCTCTGGGAGTAACCCCGACAACTCACTAGGAAACACTTCTGGAAAATCTCGTACAATAGGAACATAGACTAATTGTAAATCCCCCTTCCTAGTGTCAAGAACATATGCAATAAAACCCTCACAACCCTTACTCAATAATTTTCTCATCTGAATAGTAGAAATGATGCAACTGGGAACAATTTTTCTTTCCCCCACAAATTTAAATTCAGGCTCACTAGGCATAATAAAAACAACTTCCTTACAGAAACAATCCATAGATGCATGATATTTAGATAGCTAATCCATTCCTATAATTATATCAAAATTAGAAATATCTAATGGAAGTAGATCTATAATTGTATCTCTAACCCCCATAGTCAAAACACAATCACAAAAAACATACTTGGCTACATTCATATCCCCCATAGGCATATAAATACCTAATCCCACATCTAAACGAGTACATCGTATATTCAGGCATACAGCCAAAGCATAGGACACAAAATAATGTGTGGAACCAGGATCAATCAAAACATAAGCACTTCTATCAGTGACAGAAAGTGTACCTGTCACCACATTAGGAGTAATCTGAGCTTCTTTCATTGTAAAAACTCATCCACCTGGCGTGGAACTACTAGCTCGTCCTCTTCCCATACTTTTCACTGCATTGCCTGGAGATAACACTCTGCTTGCTACTTCACTATGTGCTGCTGGAGTCTCTGCCAACTGCGAACAATTCTTCTTAATATTCCCCACTTGATGACAATGGTAGCATTCCAATCCCTTAAGCTTAGGACACTTGGATTTATAATGCCCTTCCTCTTTACAAAAGAAATATGTAACACCTCCTATTGGGGCCTCACCTCACCCTGACTTTCTGACTGAACTAAAAGATCCTCCACCCCTGGTATCACTGCCAAATATCCCTTGACCTCTACCACTATCTCCACCACCTCTCTGAAATTTATGAGGTTCCATCTTAGCACTTCCACCCTCACCTCCCTTAGAGTGAGATGCGTCGAATCTACTTTTCTTAAAACTCTCTCTACTCGCCACCGCTTGGTTCATTTGCCTTTTTGCTATTGTGGCTTTGTTTACCAGAGAAGCATAATCTTCTAACTCATAAGTGGCCACTCTATTTTGAATAGGCCAAATCAGTCCATCTTGAAACTTACTACATTTATCTTTTTCATTCTCCACATATTTAGTAGAAAATCTAGACAAAGCAGTAAATAGCCTCATACTCCCTCACAGACATTTTCCCTTGGGTCAAATTTATAAATTCCCTCAGCTTCTCCCTCTTATAAACTTTAGGGAAATACTTAACATACAAAGCTTTAATAAATTCAGCCCAACTAATAACATCAGTACCTTCCATCCTGGGCACCAAATGGTTGCTGGCTTCCCAACAATATTTGGCCTCTCCTTTCAGCTTAAACACAATTAGATTCACTTTCTGGTTATCTGGAACCTTCATAACTACGAAGATAGTTTCTAGATCTCTGACCCATATCTCAGCTTCTGTAGGTTCAACTAACCATGAATATTTCGGAGGATTCAACTTCAAAAACTTCTCATGCATGGAATATTTTATTTCTTTCCTTACCTCTTTCTCAATCATGGCCACAGTCTTTGATTCTAGATATCTAGCATGTTGTTCTGCCATTTGCGCCATATTTCTTTCTCGTTTCTCTGTCATCCTGATCATTACCTGTGACATTATTTGCATTTCTGTAGGCTTCTCTTGCTCTCTAGCCCTTCCAGCAACACTTTACTCTACTTCAGTGTTGTCTGTATGAGAAGCCACACCCTATTCTCTATGTTGTCCATTCCCAGGTTCCATCCGGAATTATCTGCAATACAATAAAGTTCTAACAACCAATATAAACCGTTTATAATACTAAACTATTAGTTTGTACAAAAAAATATTCATAAATATCAAATCAACTCAATGACTGCCATCTAATCGTCACACACGTCCAGAATTAATAACGTAGACGCTCTGATACCATTAATTGTCACACCCCAAACCCAATATCCATACTAATAATTTATTATTAGAATAATTGGATCATAATCTTGATCCCATTGGAAATTTAATTCATTTATCAATATTTTCTGCATAATGAACATAATATTGTTCTTGTGCCATAGCGAAGTCAACATCATAGTCATAATTACAGATTATACAATACTATGATAAACTCAATCCATGCAAACTCAATATATACAATGTGTGAGTACATCAAAATCTTTAGTGTGACAATGATAAAATCACCATATTTAAACCCCAACTCTTCTAACGATGCAACTCTCAAAGTTAGCGGTCATATAGTATCCTAGCTGTTAGCGTACAAACCTGAAATTGTTAAAATATAAACCGTAAGCATTAAGCTTAGTGAGGTACTCCTTTGCTGCAATGGAATGAAAATTCTATATCAAATATGTGGATATAAAATTCGAATAATCCTACCCATTGGCAATAACAAATCCTGGATCATAAGATCCAAATAATTCTGCCAATTGGCAATAACAAATCCTGGATCATAAGAACCAAATAATTTCGCCCATTGGCAATAACAAATTCTGGATCATAAGACCCAAATAATTCTGCCCATTGGGTATAACAAATCCTGGATCATAAGACCCAAACAATCCTCGATATTTTAATATCCAAACAAATCCTGAATCCCGAAGTATTCAAACAAATCCTTCTCTTAGAGCTATATTCATATATCTGTATATATGAAACAATCCACTCACCTTGGAAATTTAACAAGCTTTCCTTTTTCTTTAATCTGGCTCTTGTTCAGTCAGTTATTCTTCTTTTCATATCATTCTTACATCTTTAGTATCATCATAAGAATATTAACAATTCAGAGAACAACTTCAATATCACTCAATTCATAAGCATCATATGATTCAATTCGAATCATTCATCATAAATGAAGTCCCATCTAGACTCAGGTAATGACATCTAACATATTCAAATTACAGCCCAAAACTACTTTAATTATTCTTGGTAATCCAATCCTTATCGAATTAGGTTTCCAACATAAAAGACGACACATCATTCTGAGTTTCCTAGAGCAAGATATGCCCATTTCTTTACCACATAGCAAATCCGCCCTATAAGCTCATCTGTTGTTCAGTCATCTTCAAAAAAATTCATAATTTTTATACAACATAACTTTCTATGATATTTCACCCAATTTCAGAAAACATATTGAATAATTCAAGGTTAAAATTTCATAATTTTCAGAGTACATTTGCTATGTCAAGCAAAACATCAAACATATGGTATGCATATTTACTCTTTCGGGGCAGATTTCATACCCGATCTTCAAATCATCGTCCAAGATTCATTTCTTGATATTTTTACATGATTTTAGGATATGTTATTAATATGTGGGTCTATGTTAACCTCCAACTAGAGTTAATCAGTTTTAGTAATCATACAAAAATATATGGAAGTTTGAATAAACTAGGTTACTAAACAAAGAAATTTAAGGGTTTACACATTCAACTTTGTTTAAACTGACATATATCCATACATATGCACCCAAGCATGAAAGGTAAATAAAAAAATCAATTATTTCTATCATATAAATAACAAATACAAGAAAAATAACAATATTCATGGGTGGAATTACCTTAGGGGATTTTACGTAATTTTCTATGAATTTTTCTAAATGTTTCTCCTCACTCTCTTCTTCCTAACCCTCACAATTATTTTTCCTCAACCTAAAACTCTACCAAACTGACTTTGCTGAAGAAAGGAGGATATTTCAAGGGTTTAAGTCGGCCAAACCAACCTCGACCTCCAACCAATGAATTTAAGACACTTATTGGGGATGAATGACAAATTACCACTTAAACGAATGGAGAGATTTTCCCTTCATTAGTAATTTCGGTATGACTTCTTACTCGGACCTCCATTTCACACACTGTTTGTTGTGTTAAATCCATAACTCACCTATCTACAACTATCTAGTTTTCACCTCAAGTCAGCTGTTATGTCATAAAGGTCAAAACTAGTCTTAAACATGAACATTCCTACCGAAAACTTCAAAATTTCACATTTGTAACTAATTCGATATTTCATGCTTTATGAAGGTAGGATTAGACTAAACATAATGACTTAACATTATATATACCAATAACATATTATCCATATCACATAAGCTAATCATGATTTAAACATAATTTATCATAATTATATTCGGGTTCTCACAGAGAGGATCAACTTTACAAGCATTTTTATCCTCAACTCTTACCCAGTCACAGTAAAATACAACCTATTTGAAGCTTATATAATCCAATTCAAATATATTTTGAATTACACCATAGTAAGTCATTTCAGCTTCAATGAGGTTTTTATCTTTTGCGCTCGCTCGAAAGAAAGTAAGAGACTTGTATGAAATGCCTGAGTTCTGTACATTTGTACTTTCCTTGTATACTTTTGCGCCGAATACATAACCGTTCAATCGATAATTTTTGTACTCTTGTGCCACGAACAAGGGTCCAGTGGCTAGACGAGCAAGCCTTGATGTCGTATCACCTGTCTTTAAGAGCTGAGAATATAGATAAATTAATTATATTAGTTGTAAAGTTTGAGTGTAATTTAACGTTATATAACGGCCATTTTCATTATAATTACCTCTTGTGACAACAACAGCCTAAATTCGCTGTCTGATTTTACCATTGTTTTTCATATTTTATTTTTCTCACAGGCTTCCTATTTTCTGCATATTACAAAATTAATCATGTATAAAATAATCTAAAATATTCTAAAATAATGTTAAACATTAAAATAATTTCAACTTACTTTTTCCATTCTTCGACATCTTCATGTGAGTCAAATAGATAACGAGCTAATTTTTCATGTTGCAAACTCGTTAATTTCACTCTTTTGCCCATCGCATGATAGGCTAACTCATCACTGTCATCAACGTTGGTCGAGTCAGGCGTATATTCCCGAGTATATATTGATGAATCCACGGTGATGTATTCCTCTGTAATTGATCCTGCAATGTATCGCGTATTCTTGACGTAATCTTTCAAATGGATACATCCACCGATATCTAACTAGACCACAAAGAAGTGCCTCGTCACATAGGTGTACCAACAAGTGAACACTTATGTCAAAGAATGCTGGGGGAAAGTACTTCTCCATCACACAAATCTCTTCGATCACCGCTAATTTTGCGGCCACTATGTGTTCTCGATTGACTACCTTATCACACAAGAGTGAGAAGGTAATACTAATTTTCATAATATCCGTCCGCAAGTCCTTGTGCTTGGAGAAACAGTGCTTAAAAAATAGAGGAACAAATTTCATGATCACATGACAATCATGGGACTTACACTTATGTACATCCTCGCACTTGAACCTTGTACAGCATCAGTAACCTCATTCTCCTCTGCTTCATAAACTCCGTATGCATCATCAACTAAAAACTCTAACATATTATGATCTACGTCATCCCCTTCTACATCTATCCTACTTATTGAAGGTTGTTGTGAAGGCTGTTTGGGGACAAAAGGAACTTTCAATTCACCGTGAAATCTCCAAAATCGATAAATATCTTGCATAACCGATCTTAACAAATGTAGTTCAACTATTTTAAACACAAACACCATTCCATTCTTACACCTAGCACACGGACACAAAAACTCTTCATCATTATGACATCTCTTTGCGTATTTCAAAAATTCATTAGCACCTCTGCGAAACACATCCCCCATTCTATTTGTCTCACCCATCCACTCTTTATATTTCAGATATCCCATCATAGCTACCACAACTAATCACCTATTAAAGGTAACAAGCGTATATTCATGGATTAGTATAAACAAAACTTAAATTTATAGTATGTTTCATTTAATTATGTCTTATTTATATTTAATTTTTAAATTTCAAATTCAAATTCAATTTATAATAGAAATCCCTATTTCCTCCATCTCCTCTAAAGGGTGAGTGGTCCTATCCCATTCAACACCGCATATTTCTGTAATATACTTCACAGCTCATGCACATTGTTACAATTTGCGAAAAATTCGATAGTATATCCCCGTAGTTCTCCAAGTACACGACGTCGATTGGCAAGTGTGAGTATTATTTCAATTGATCAATTGAAATAACAGTCACACTTGTCAATCTAGTATGTACCCAGAGAACATTAGGATACGACTGCGGAACATCCTCCAAAAGTAACAACTTTAACCCACTAAGAACATTATTATACAAAAATTATTTTGTCCCAAACTATCTAAACGGGACAATTCGAGAGATCTCATTACAGGGGTAATGACTCTTGAACGGGTCTAAGGGCTATTGAATGCGTATGCATAAGAACTAGAAGGTTAGTATCTATGCACACTATATGTAATTTCAAGTATGTTTCATTTAATTAACATACTATATATATATATATATATATATATATACATATATTATTGTTTGTTATACAAAGTAATTTTCAAAAAAAGTTGAAAAATCCCACCCCCATATGGACAATAATCCAGTAGTCATGCCACTTTTAAAATTAACCAACCCAACATCGATCCACTATAATCCAACCGCAATGGCAACAACAAATGTGTATCCCGTACTCCTTCTAATTCATCTACTCAATTAATTCTTTTCATCAATTAAACTAACAATTTAAGTATACAATTATTAATTTACTAATTTACAATGAGGGGCAATCCTACTTGCATATGAAAGGGGCACTAATTATTGATTTAAAAAAAATTAACAACCAATCAATATTAAATCAATCAATTCTTTTACAATGGGCACTACAATATGAGGGGAAATATCTAATGAACCAATAAAAATTTAATTTAAAAAACACACACATGCGGACATATACGCACACAGCCCCACACCCCCTGCCCCCTCCCCCCTTCCGTTGCCCACCACACGCACACACACACATATACACATGCACATATACACACACACATGCACATATACACACACACACACATATATACACACACACACATGCACACACACACCCTCCCCTCCCCCAGCCTCCCCCCTCCCCCCCCCCCCACACGCATATACACACACATGCACATATACATAAATGGAGGAGAAATAGAGAGAGAAAATGTACCAAAGTTGTAGAGAGAGAGTGTGTGCAGTCGCTAGAGAGAGAGAGCGGGAGAGAAATGGAGGGAATTAGAATCTATCGGAAAAAAGAAGAGGGTTTTTTTTTACTGACAGAATTATCACAGACATGTCATGCCCTTGACCATGACAACTTTATGGGATTGTCACGGTCAATGACCGTGATAAGACCTTGTCACGGTCAATGACCGTGACAAAAAATGTGTGTTTTTTGTCACGATTATTGACTGTGACAAGGCTGGCCAGTTAAAGAGTGCCAATTTGACCATTTTGGTGTAGTGGTTTTTTACCGTGATAATTTTTCAGTATTTGTGTAGTGCAAGATCTGAGCACATGAAGGGATAAATTACCACATCTACCCATCAGTCTTAAAGCCTGCCATACCCAAGGCTTCGTGAAAGAAATCTCCCCGAGGACCCTCTCGGACCTAGTTACCTAGACGTGCGACCCAGAGGTTAAAATATAACCAAGGAAGAGCTCGTCTACTCCACGTCGCACATGCCCCTTCATGGAATCCCTCCAAGTATGATATGCCATGAGAACTCACACATGGTATGAATTGCACAAAAAAATAATGCAAGTATTCAAAACCCTCACTAACGAGTTAAAGAATATACATATATAACCCTCATTAACGGGTTAAGGTAAAACATATACACATTACAATCTGAACTCAATTGGGTCATAATATCATCGCTATCATATAATGCCATATCATATTTATAACCTTATATTCAACTCATAATATACTAATCCTAACCTCTCGGGTTCCCAATTCTAGGTGTAGTCTCATCCTATCTCATATCTAAAATACTCAAATCTACATCATCCACCTTAATTAGCCCTCGTTCAAATCTCTCAAGGCATCGCTTCTAGGTATAAATCCACACATAATATATATAAATTTATCAACTGTAATAACTACCCATCCCTAAGGGTTTTTAACCAAATTTCTAGTGTCACCCAAAGGACAAACTCCCCACAGGTCAATCATGACCACTGTAATAATCCAGGCCAACAAGTCCAATCTTGTAACTTACAAATTCCCAATTAACAAATCCTTTTGACAATCGGTCCTACCCTCGAATGCAAAATCCTCCATTTAACCATTCTAAATAAATGGTTTTCCCAAATATACAAATACAGTAAAATTCAATTTCCAACAATTCAAATTATAAGAATATATCTCTATTTTATGAGTGCATGAAAACTATAATACCCTTATAGGCCCAGCTTACGTGGGGGACATAATGATACTAAGAGAGAAATCACCATGTTTTTGGCCTCACTTCTAATAAGAGGTCGGGTCGACTACCAAACTACTCGACCAGCCACATTGGCAGTTGTCCTCCTCCAGTGTAGTTATTCGCCCACACCATATGCATGCATTCGTACATACACCCAATAGACTTCTCACTGGTCACGTGGAATAAGGTAATATGGTTTTTATGAGTTTGTTACTTGAATTTATATCGAAAATGCCAGCGTGAGGTCTAAGGCATATTAATTTGTTATTTATTATTATCACGTGTATACTAGTGTAACTGCCTGACCTATAAAGGCAGTCCACCTGTCCCCTAAATATTCTCTGCCAACCACCTATAAATAGGTAGTGAATCCACCTGAAAAACGGACTCAATCACTCTTCTATCAAAGCAACCCTAATTGTACATATGATAATAATGAAAGGAGATCTAGTAACACTCGTGGGTGTAAATTTCCATACTATGATGAACCACGTAAAATTTATCTCTTTCTCATTACCTCTCATCCCCATTCTCTCTATAATTCATCTTCTTGTTGAATATTCAATTATTTTCTATCTCCACTTTGGAAGATAAAAAATTAGCGTCGTTTGTGGGAACACGATAAGCCATTGTGATCCTTACCCAAATTAGTTCATCACCTTCATTAAAACACCTGAGAATGGAAAATAATCCTGAGAGCAGTAGTATGGAAGAAGTCAAAAAATCACTTACCCCAACTAGGGTGGACAACATACACATTCTATTAATGAGCCTAACTAAGGGGCAAGAAACAATGCATGAGAGTGTTAAATAGTTAGCACACACACCCTTCAGGCCAGACCGATGCAACTCAATTCGAATGTCATTACCCCTGGACTAGAGGCATTATGGAGTAGGGGAGTATGGTTTCCCCAATGCCCTACAAAGAAAATATGTAAAAATATCACAAGAAAGCTCTAGAAAATTCTAAGAGGCTGATCCTGGGGTCCTATGAAAACACCAGCTTTGTCTGAAGAACTGAATCGTCACGGGACCGATCTTACAGCCCCCGAGCAATGTCTTTAATTCAGTCACCTAGACACTTTGATGACCTATACTACTTTGAAGAGTGTCTCAGTGCATTAGAGAGGATGAGCAAAGGCTCAGCGTTCGATTGATTGAGCCCCTATTGCAATCGTTGGTAGGCAGGAGTGATCTCTTACGATCATGACCAGATAAGAAGTGATATAGGCAAATCCATCACCAGGCTCCCACTGATCATCTAAATCATCGACCGTACTCGAGAAAACTTCACTAAAAGAGAGCTCTACCGAAAGTCGAGGCCGAACTGCGAAGTCATCTAGCAGAAAAACTTTGACACCCCGACAAATTAAATACCGGGTAGCTACTCCTTTATTAAATTAAATCAAAATGCCAAGTTGGCTCAGTTAATAGCATCACTGTCGAAAACATTTTAATGATTACTAACCACCTAGTATTTAAAAAGTAAGATGTCAAATTTTAAATTAAATCTGATTAACATGCGGTAAGAAAAATGTAGAAGAATAACATCATCATTCACAATAAAATCTCAATAAGGTAACCAACAGATAATAATGAGTCTGGAGGGAAAACTCCTCACAACAATCCCACAACTGAATTAAATAAAACTGCATCCTGAATTAATTACATGCCAAAAGTCTGAAAATCTGAAATATGAAATGTCACTAATAGAAATGGGCGACATGCCCTACAAATGATGAAACTTAATATGGAATCAAGATAAAAGAAGCGTCTACTATCAAGGCCCTGTAACTTCCACAACAGCTACAACTCGTCACCTGAACAGAAATCCTATGCATGGTGTCCTTGTGGCTGGGCACCTAAAAGGTTTTTACAAAAAAATAGATTTGAAAGCAAACGGGTCAGAGCCCGAAAGTGGAGAGTATTTAAAAATAGCAAGTGTTTTAATAACATTAAAACAATGAATGCAAAATACATGTTAGGACGTGCACTCACATGAAATACTCACCTCTCGACTAATTGTGCACTCCTAACGTACCGTACCCATCTAAGTGATATACGTATCTAACCAAACTGTAATAAGTTCTACCCCTTACTACCCCATTCCCATTATACATTCTAGCATTATCAATTAAATAGAGGGCTTTACTTGATCTCGGATTCTTAATTATTAGCAATACAACTCACTACTGGTTATCCCGTTATATCTTCTCAAAACATTACCATAATTATACTCACAATACCAACATGAAAGTTCTCATTATTTAAGTGTATATTATTCACATCATAAATATACAATACAAGCACCCCGAGACTAAGCTGTGGTGCACACATACTCTGCTATGCATCCCGGTACATCACGTACATAAGGATCACGCATTCCGAATCTCTCAGGAATCGTACTCAAATAACAACAATCACAAACAATGGAGGCGAACACAGTCACATCACATGGGTCATGCACATACCTACACTCCCACGATCAACAGACTTATTAACTTCCCAATAAGTCCTTCTCTGACCTATGTTCTCGAGGTACCAATCTAAATCCGGGCAAAACAAAGATTAGATGGCCCTAAGCGAACGTAAACCTCCCGTGATAGCAAGTATGGTAGGTATGTCATACACATCAAATCATATATACTAAGCATGCACACATCTTAGATATTACCATATTTATTTTAGTAGTATACTTCTCGTTCTTATATCCACACGCTTGTCCCCGGTTTATATATACACGTCACCCATTATCCTCACGTCGTAATTAGTTATTCGCGTCCTAACCCATAATTACCATTTGGAGCAAATCATTCTTCTATATTTTACTCCCCAATATATCCCGAATATCCCAACTATCTCAATTAGTCATCAAGGTAAGGTTATCTCTACCGTTAAACAAGGTTACAGCGCACTAGATATCAAACCAGGCCAAAAAGGCCAAACTGTCAACTCGTTAGAAGTCTCGTTCGAACGAGGCTGGTTCGAACGAGAGTTCGTTCAAACGAAGTGGGCATCGAATGAGGGTTCGTTCGAACGAAAGGCATCGAATGAACTTCCCCCTCGTTAGAAGGCAAAATGTCACTTCGTTAGAAGCTCGTTCGAACGAGCTCGTTCGAACGACCTGGGCAGGTCTTCTAACGAGATGGCAGTTTCGAGCCCATAATTTCTAAATCATTTTTCACCAATTTTTCTCACTTCAAAACTCCTCCAAAAATTATTCCAACAATATTTTAAGGTTCCTCAACATTCCTAAACATTCTTAGGTCGTAATCTAACACATTCATGGGATCAAATCTTCCTATACAACACCTAATTATTAAATCTCCCAAAGTTTCCCCCAAACCTTATGAGTATGAACCTTAGAATTTAAAGTCATCAATTTTCCATAAATAAATTTCGTTTTTACATCATGAAAAGTTGTATTTCTTTTATCACAATCACCCAATAAAATTCTACATGAAATCCCTACATCATAACTTGAATTTCTATCTCCAATTTCATGGGTTTTTGTCATTATCCCAAAATAATGCAATTTTTACAAATTTCTACGCATGGAAGAAGCATTCGAAGTAAATAACATAATTAAACCACTTGCCTCTAATCTTTCTCTGAATTTGATGTTGAATCTTGAAGGTTGAATTGTCCTCTCTCTCTCTTTCTCTCTGCAGAATTCTCTTCTCTCTCTCTCTACAAGTTATTCTCTAAGGATGACAATGGAGGTGGAGGCTTGTTTTTGGACCCTTAACTTCTCTTCTAAACTTCTCCCGTAGCCCACTACTTAGTTTAGTGTTGATAATGGGTTGGTGGGTTTATTTAATAAACATAATTAAACTCTAATTTTCGTGGGTTTTAATTCCCAAAATTCCAAAATTACCAAAATACCCTTTTAAGTTGCCGGTATGGCCTAAAAATGCCCCGGGACCCAAACTAAACTCCCGGCTAGTGTTTTCTGACTATCTCGACCCTTCCGGACGCGTTGGCACACTCAAAATGACCATACGATTAATAATAAATAAAATTCACTTTTTAATTTAAATAATTACTTTCCTGACGCGACTGTCACACGCGTCTCAACAAAATTTTCCAAATTGCCGTATTTCAATCTCGCGACACATTCCAAGATTTCAATATTCATATAACGTCATATGTACACATTATAGTCAAATACCAACTCACAACTCGCTAGTATTTTATCCGGATTAATTCCCAATTAATATACAGTTAATTCAATTAATCCCATAAATAAATATCACAAAAATACGGGGTATTACAAAAACTAAAGACAATGACCATGGAGGGATCCATCCAACGTTTGGAGGATTGACTTAGTGAGATGGCCAAATCTAAGAACCCATTGCAAAGGGACTTCATAAAAGGGTCACCATTCGTATATTCTGTTTTAATGTATTGTAACACCCCGCCTAATTAAATACCGGGTGGCTAGTCCCATACCAAATTAAAATAGAATATAAAGTTGGCTCATTCTTAGTATCACCGTCGAAAACATTAACAACTCACCTAATACCCAATTAAGCTAGTGTTAAAAACTTTCCAAATTTTAATTTAACAAAATCCATTTTTAGTTTACAAATAACACAACACATTTTATTCTACAACACTTAAAACTGAATAGATAACACGAAAGAATTTAAATGCAATTGGAATAAACATTCCCACATAATAATCCAATACAGTAATCCCAACAATAGATAAATGTATTAAAATGACACGAATACAAGAGTATTTGATTTATACAAAAGAAGATATAATTGAGTTCCTTTGGGCGACATGCCCTAACTAAGAGAATATTGTGAATCAAATGAAGATAGGTGTCTAAGCAAATCTCCATAGCTCCATAGCTCGTCAAAATCAACTAAGGTTGGTGTCCCTTCTGCTGGACACCTCATATAGAAGATATAATAGAAAAGAAAATATGCAAGGAAACGGGTCAGAGCCCGATTGTGAAAATGATTTTGAAAATAGCAAGTATTTAACAAGTGCAATAAAGCATTTATTATGTACATGGTAGTATCCAACTCTCACTTGCTATTCTCACCTCTCATCTAGAGTGCACACTTAATGTTTTCTATTAACCTCATAGTTAATGGTTCCTCTTCACCAATTCCATAATATGATTCCATTCCCATATCATAACCCCATATGTCCCATACCATACGTTATATAATTATTCTTATACATTTCTCATTTATATGAATAATTTCTCATTAACATGAATCGTTTCTCATTAATATGAATTAAGCTCTTCAATAAATATTCATTAACTTACTTCAATTCTTTTCTCAATTCACCGTTATCTACAATTATCACGCGGTAGATGATTTAACCACAATATAACCATTCATTCATTTAATTCATTTTATATATACTCATATATAATACGGCACCCCGAGTCACAGCTGCGGTGCAATGCATTACTTTGCTATCATGTCCCATCATCGCTGGTCGCCGAATAGGGGACAAAAGGTTCGGTAAGGATTCCTCGAACCCCAAACATCAACAAACAAATTGGAGGCGAACATAGTTCTCGTATCCATGGGTCACGCACATACCTACGTTCCCATAGTCAGCGGACTTGTCAACTCCCCGATAAGTCTTTCATAGACCTATGTTCTTGAGCGACAATTCAAAAATCCCATGGATTCATCAGGATATGATTGCCCTCATGCGCACACCTCCCCATCAATAGCAAGAAAGCTAGGTATGTCATACACATAATTTATTAATCAATCAAATAGGCATTAGCATACCTATAATATACTATCAACAAGGTACTCACATTACCCTTAGATTATTCCCATACGTAGCGGTATATCTCTTTACATCCCACGTATTAGTATATCATAACTTTACTTCTTAATTTAATTATCCCCGAGCCTCAATCAATATTCAAGGTTCAAATAGGTTTTTCCTCAACATATATTCAGTAAGAAGTCACTAATACCCTACTGGTCCATATCGTCATCTCTCTCGAATAATTACGAATTAAACTCTTTCTTTAATTAGGGTTAAAACTGATAGTTTCAAATCTCCTATAAACACATCTTCTTTCACTTAGGATAAAACCCTCGTGTAAATTTAAGGATACCCAGGTGTCATATTCAATCACCCCTACTGGTCCTATCTTTAATCCTCATGCATACCAATTGGAATCCAAGAAATGAATCTAACAACCGAAATACCTTTTAAATTAATTATCATTATTCTAATCAATTAAATCCCAATCAAATTACTTCAAAGCTTAACTAGGGCTTACTGGTCTTATATAAGTCCCATAATATCCAATTAATAATCACCAAAGATCTACAAAAGGTTTGGGATAAGAATCAACATTAAAAAGGAACAACTTCAGGAATTCTGGGGAGGTCGATCGATCGAAGGCAGGGGGTCGATCGATTGATCACTCAGGTAACAACCCCGTATTTTTCTGCATTACTGCAAGTGCGGGTTTAGCCATTTTTGATCATTCAAACCTTCATATTAACAACCCAAATGACTTATAATACTTACTACATGATATATCAACATATATAAATGATTTCTAATCATCTAAACATCCCAGAATCATCAAGGGATTGAATTAAAAGCTTGAGTATATCCTCTTTTCCCAGGAAATTATCAACATATTATCTTCAAGAACACATCAATGGTTTTCAGAATTTCTTCAACAGATTCATGATTATTTCGTGGATTACTAACTACCAACAACATGAGTTTGATTCCTACATATGTTCATATTTCCAGAAATCCATTACTACTCCATCTTTATCTTCCAAACATGAAAAATCATCCCTTTTTATAACTATTCTAACATGGACAATATACAAACTTAAATTGAAAATATCAAACACTTGCCTCTAATGAAGATCTGATCCTTTGGTGTAGTATATCTCAGGTGGTTATCCCTTCTCCGGTCAACCTCCGGTGGTAGTTGGTTGTGGTGACCCTTGGTTCTTAGTTCTTCTCCTTCCTAAGTAAACTCTTTTCTTCGCAAGCAACCTTTCACTCTCTGTAGGAAGATGACTTCTCTATTTTGTGTAGATGAGATGAATAACCCACGTACACTTAATCTTCAAATACTTATAATAGGACAAAATCCTAAATCCTTATTCCCCCTATAAAAATGACTAAAATGCCCTTTTGGGTTGTCTTTTCATTTCCAAATGACGAGACCCAAAACTAACATCCAAATAGACTTTTTGGACTATTTCAAAACTTCCGGATGCAACGACACAGTCGAAATGACTATAAGGTTGATAGAAAATAAATTTCCTTTTTAATTTAACAAATTAGTCCCGACACGTCCCATACCGCGTCCGACTAAAAATCCAAATTACCGAATTTATATCTCACCGTAATTATCAATAATCATCACATTCATATATTACCTAAATATCTTTAAGTAATATTCAGGATCATACATTTTAATATCCTCAATTCGGATAAAACCCTAATGAATTAATTAATAATAAAATCCAATTAATCCATTAATTTAAAATATAATCCATTTTAATAATATTATAAATCACGAGGTATTACATACTTCCCCCTTATAACAGAATTTCATCCCGAAATTCAGGAAAATAAATCATACCGGTAAGGTCAACTCCGAGTATAAATCTCACATCGCAAGAAATCTAAGACGTACCGCCCATACAGTACATTATCAAAAATTTCTATTGATGTTATACGCCCAGCCTCACCATATAGTTTCAACTGAATCAGATTTAAACTTTATCCAATCTTCCCTATACCGTCCTCGTGACAAAATTTGGGAAAAATGATCCTCACGTATTTAAACTAATAAATCATGAAGTCACAACTACTTACTGTTGCTCAATTATGAGAACTACTACCATTCAACCATTCAGGGCGCCCATACACCCTATCGTACAACTTTCATTATAATATATATCGCAAAGATTATAAACTCTTATCCTAAAGACCTAACTTATTTCGACTCCCAACGGTTATTAGTTTCATGCGTGGGGTGTCTCGCAAGTGAAATCCAAATAAGGAACCCCCCGATACACTACTACCTAAAGTAGTCGGTCATCGAAACTCCTCAAGTCCTTAGTCAATAGTATATAAAAATTAGCTTTATCGATTTTAAAAAGAAATCAGGTTTATCGATTTGAAAAAATTTTATTTTATCGATTTCAAATAGAGTCTACTCATCTACTCTCTTATAGAAGACAAGATGTTGGATAGTAGTAGTACATACACTCTCATATACCACAAGTCAATGCACGTCGATAGTCACATCATGCTCGGACATGCCTAAAGTAAGTAATCCCATGATAAAAATCAGACCCACGTGATGACATGAAAAGTATAGGTGTCCCCAACCCCACGGTGAGTCTACATAAATAACAATGCTATAGGCTAAGCTTAGCAACCCTTTTGCCCACCCAATACTAATTGCTATAAAAATCAATATACGCCTCATAATTCCTTAGATAGAAAACATACCCTCATTTGCGAGTGGTGGTTGTCGATTCGCTGCCTGATGGATGTTATATACATGCCTGACTGACCCTGATGTGCGATTGCTGCTGGAATGGGAGGTAGTACTAGAACCGGAGCTGGAGCTGAAAGAGAAGCTGGTGGAAACACTGGTACCTGTGGCTCCTATCGAGCATTTTGTTGCTGAGGGAATTTTTCTTTATCAGGACAATCTTATCGTTTATGGACATACTTGCCACACACGAAACATTTTCCCTCAAACTTTCCACCACTTTGCCCCTGTTGACCCCGACCCTACTGGCCATTACCTCCTTTCCCTTGGCCCTGATGAGCCTATCTTTGGCCCTCATGGCCCTGCTGTCCTTGCCCGATACCTCCATCCTCGAATCGAGAATCTCCAGATCGCAAACGCTTAGCATAGTCCCCTATCTGGAAACCCTGCTCACCCTGACGCTAATGGCTCTGCCCCGGCTGAGTCCCACTAGAACTGCCCCCAGTAGTCTTGCCTTGCAGGCTTGGTCCAAACCCCCGCTTGACACCCTGAGCATGAAAGTGGTTATCCTGGCAGTGAAGCATTGTAGCATTAAGAACATTTGCATACGTACGTAGTGAAAGATTCCCCAATAAATGCTGGTGAATCTTATAGTTCAACCCATCAGTGAACATTAGAATTCTCCTCTCCTTATTGGGTACCTCTGCTGGTACTAGATTAGTTAATAGCGTAAATTCTTCCTCGTATTCCGCCATCGTCTTCTCTCCCTGCTTCAAATCAAGTAGTTTCCGCCCCATCTCTATCTGGATGGCAAAAGGAAAGTACTTCCCATCAAACCGTATCCAAAAGTCTTGGATAGTCATTGTGTCTCTCTCCTCCATAGTGGTCGTAGCTTCCCACCATTGCAAAGATGCCCCTACTAGCTTGAATGTGGATAGTATTTGACGTTGAACCTCGGTGCATTCGAGCATTCTCAAGTGCCATTGGATATCTTTCTTCCATTGGCTAGCAGTCACAACATCTGATCCTCCCTAAAACTCAGGTGGGTGCGCCTTCTGAAAGGCATCCCTCGCTTGTTCCCATGCAGTAGGAAACACTTGCCCTTGCGCGGGTGGCATAAGATATGCCGGTGCTGGAGCCTACTGAACAGGAGCTAGAGCTACATTGACTGCCTGAGCGAAAATTACAGCAACTTCAGTCGCAGTCATTGTACCCTGAGCTGGGGTGAGCTGAGGTGCACGTCCAGGAGGCATCTGAAACGAGAGTACACTATCAGTATTTGATATAACAAAATAGCTGAAGAGCGTAGGCGTAAATAGAAAAAATAATCCTACTTATAGGGCTCTATATTAAAGAACGCTACGTTGAAAACATAATAAGTCGTACAGATCCTAAAGGACACTAGAACCTAATGCTCTGATACCACCTGTAACACCCCACCTAATTAAATACCGGGTGGCCAGTCCCATACCAAATTAAAACAAAATATACAGTTGGTTCATTCTTAGCATCACTGTCGAAAATATTAACAACTCACCCAATATCGAAATAAGCTGGTGTTAAAAACTTTCCAAATTTTAATTCAACAAAATCCATTTGTAGTTTACAAATAACACAACACATTTTATTCTACAACACTTAAAACCGAATAGATAACACAAAAGAATTTAAATGCAATTGGAATAAACATTCCCACATAATAATCCAACACAGTAATCCCAACAATAGATAAATGTATTAAAATGACACGAATACAAGAGTATTTGATTTAGACAAAAGAAGAGATAATTGAGTTCCTTTGGGAGACATGACCTAACTAAGAGAATATTGTGAATCAAATAAAGATAGGTGTCTAAGCAAAACTCCATAGCTCCATAGATCGTTAAAGTCAACTAAGGTTGGCGTCCCTGCAACTAGACACATGATATACAAGATACAATAGAAAAGAAAATATGCAAGGAAACGGGTCAGAGCCCGATTGTGAAAATAATTCTGAAAATAGCAAGTATTTAACAAGTGCAATAAAGCATTTATTATGTACATGTTAGTATCCAACTCTCACTTGTTATTCTCACCTCTCATCTAGAGTGCACACTTAACGTTTCCTATTAACCTCCTAGTTAATGGGTCCTCTTCACCAATTCCATAAGATGATTCCATTCCCATATCATAACCCCATATGTCCCATACCATACGTTATATAATTATTATTATACATTTCTCATTTATATGAATCATTTCTCATTAACACGAATCGTTTCTCATTAATATGAATTAGGCTCTTCAATAAATATTCATTAACTTACTTCAATTCTTTTCTCAATTCACCGTTATCTACAATTATCACGCAGTAGATGATTTAACCACAATATAACCATTCATTCATTTAATTCATTATATATATATATATATATATTCATATATAATACGGCACCCCGAGTCACAGCTGCGGTGCAATGCATTACTTTGCTATCATGTCCCATCATCGCTGGTCGCCGAATAGGGGACAAAAGGTTCGGTAAGGATTCCTCGAACCCCAAACATCAACAAACAAATTGGAGGCGAACATAGTTCTCGTATCCATGGGTCACGCACATACCTACGTTCCCATAGTCAGCGGACTTGTCAACTCCCCGATAAGTCTTTCATAGACCTATGTTCTTGAGCGACAATTCAAAAATCCCATGGATTCATCAGGATATGATTGCCCTCATGCGCACACCTCCCCATCGATAGCAAGAAAGCTAGGTATGTCATACACATAATTTATTAATCAATCAAATAGGCATTAGCATACCTATAATATACTATCAACAAGGTACTCACATTACCCTTAGATTATTCCCATACGTAGCGGTATATCTCTTTACATCCCACGTATTAGTATATCATAACTTTACTTCTTAATTTAATTATCCCCGAGCCTCAATCAATATTCAAGGTTCAAATAGGTTTTTCCTCAACATATATTCAGTAAGAAGTCACTAATACCCTACTGGTCCATATCGTCATCTCTCCCGAATTATTACTAATGAAACTCTCTCTTTAATTAGGGTTAAAATCGATTGTTTCAAATCTCTTATAAACACATCTTCTTTCACTTAGGATTAAACCCTCATGTAAACTTAACGATACCCAGGTGTTATATTCAATCACCGCTACTGGTCCTATCTTTAATCCTCATGCATACCAATTAGAATCCGAGAAATGAATCTAACAACCGAAATACCTTTTAAATTAATTATCATTATTCTAATCAATTAAATCCCAATCAAATTAATTCAAATCTTAACTAGGGCTTACTGATCTTACATAAGTCCCATAATATCCAATTAATAATCACCAAAGATCTACCAAAGGTTTGGGATAAGAATAAACATTAAAAAGTAACAACTTTAGGAATTCTGGGGAGGTCGATCGATCGAAGGCAGGGGGTCGATTGATCGATCACTCAGGTAACAACCCAGTATTTTTCTGCATTACTGCAACTACGGGTTTAGCCATTTTCGATCGTTCAAACCTTCATATTAACAACCCAAATGACTTATAATCCTTACTAAATGATATATCAACATATATAAATGATTTTTAATCATCTAAACATCCTATAATCATCAAGGGATTGAATTAAAAGCATGTTTATATCCTCTTTTCCCAGGAAATTATCAACATATTATCTTCAAGAACACATGAATGGTTTTCAGAATTTCTTCAACAGATTTATGATTATTTCGTGGATTACTACCTACCTACAACATGAGTTTGATTCCTACATATGTTCATATTTCCAGAAATCCATTACTACTCCATCTTTATCTTCCAAATATGAAAAATCATCCCTTTTTATAACTATTCTAACATGGACAATATACAAACTTAAATTGCAAATATCGAACACTTGCCTCTAATGAAGATCTGATCCTTTGGTGTAGTAAGTCTCAGGTGGTTCTCCCTTCTCCGATCAACCTCTGGTGGTGGTTGGTGGTGGTGAACCTTGGTTCTTAGTTCTTCTCCTTCCCAAGTAAACTCTTCTCTTCCCAAGCAACCTTTCACTCTCTCTAGGAAGATGACTTCTCTATTTTATGTAGATGAGATGAATAACCCACGTACACTTAATCTTCAAATACTTATAATAGGACAAAATCTGAAATCACTATTCATCCCCTATAAAAATGACTAAAATGCCCTTTTGGGTTGTCTTTTCATTTTCAAATGACCCGAGACCCAAAACTAACATCCAAATAGACTTTTCTGACTATTTCAAACTTTCCGGATGCAACGACGTAGTCGAAATGACTATAAGGTTGATAGAAAATAAATTTCCTTTTTAATTTAACAAATTAGTCCCGACACGTCCCATACCGCGTCCAGCTAAAAATCTAAATTACCGAATTTATATCTCACCGTAATTATCAATAATCATCACATTATTATATTACCTAAATATCTGTAAGTAATATTCAGGATCATACATTTTAATATCCTCAATTCGGATAAAACCCCAATGAATTAATTAATAATAAAATCCAATTAATCCATTAATTTAAAATATAATCCATTTTAAAAATCATTAAAAATCACGGGGTATTACATGTATCCATCACCAGCCAAATTCAAGCTGCCAGTTATTAAAGTATAATGGGAAAATGGTTCATGTTCTGCATATCAAGTAGTATCAAGATGTTGCAGACATTTATTCCATTCTCGATGAGGTGCGATGTAGAGACTTCTCCATCACGATCACGGTTTATGCTCAAATTTTGTACAATAGCCTGCCATGAGGAAAAATGGCCACTTTCCAATAGTTAGTCGACCTGTTTGTCAGTAAATTTTGCTTCGACGCAAAATTAGGAAAGAGAGTGGCGCATATGCTTAGTGTTCGATAGAAGGCCTATGAAAGTGCCTGTGACTATATCACCTACTTTAACACCGAGAAGCTAGAAGTTGTGGATTATAATTAGAAGAATGCTATAACTGCCATAATGAGTAGTCTACGATCGGGGAATCTATTTTGGGCATTGGCAAAAGAATCAACCTGGATAATGACAGAATTGCTTACTAAAGCGAGAAAAATTATGAACTCCGAAGAATCAATGGTTGCCAAGGAGTCCGACCATCCCAAATCATTACCTAAGAAAGATAGAAACAAGAAGGATAAAAAATATTGAAAGATAAAAAAGCCATAAAAGTATGAGGAATATTTACACTCACGATCAAAATCTATAAAATTCTAGAGGAAATTTGGGGAAATAAGGACCTCAAGTGTCTAAGAATGTTGAAAGTGACGATGAATAGGTGGGACAAAGTAAGTACTATGAGTTACACAAAGATCACAGTCATATTACCGACAGATGGATCACCTTAAAGAATGAAATCGAGAATCTAATCAAGAAGGGCAAGTTGTCCAGGTATGTGGATTAGGATGGCTAACCAGATCCTGATGAGCATAAGGTGAGGAGACGATCAGAGTCCTCATGCCGCAGGACATATGACAAGAAGAGGGAAAGGGATGATGACTCAAAGGATGATACAAACCTCCCAAAGAATCCTAAGGACCCCGTATGCGAAGTTGGCATGATATACTATGGGTGTCACTTCATTGCTTTGGGAGAAAACCCAGCTGAAAGGAAGGCCTAACAGAACGAGGCCAAAGCTTGTGCTCATGTGAGATAGATCAACCTAGCAGCAGAGATGGACTTGTCCAAAGTGTTGTATCCTCATGATGACCCTCTAGTCATCAGCATAATGATTCATGAAGGTAGAGTTGCCAAGGTATTGGTGGACAATGGCCGCTCCATAGCTGTTATGTTTTATAACTATTTTAGAAGATTGAAGATATGTGATAATAATTTAATTAACACCATATCACCAACCCCTGATCAAATTTTCACGAAAAAGATGCATCCATTAGGGAGGGTGAAACTCGAGGTTATAGTGCGAAGATGGCCAACGTGTTGCACCGAGAAAGTCTACTTCTTTGTCTTGGACAAAAAAATACAATCCGATAACAAAGTGATATTAGGAAGGGGTGGGATAAAAAAATTGAGGTCATACTGTCTACTACACATGAGTGCTTGAATTTTCCAACTCACTACAGAGTGGGGGTCCTAAAAGACAACCAGACAAATGCGAGTGCTATTACACTTAGACAAACTAGGAAAAGTATAAGAAACTGACGACCACCTGCCAGATTGAAACCATTGACTCGCGAGATGAAGTAAAATTGGTTAAATGATAGGGAGTTAATTAAATCGAGACAGTTCCACTTGACGCCGATCACCCAGAGAGGACAGTCCAGATCGGATCGTCACTAGATTAATGTCTATGGAAGGACTCATGAACTTCTTGCAACAACGTAAAAATGTGTTTGAATTGAGACACAAGGGCATGCCCGGGATTGATCCAGATTCCATTTTCCACGAGATGAGTGTGATGGAAGGGTCCAAATTAGTCAAACAAAGGAGAAGGGTTTTTTATGCCAAAAAGAACCTTGCTATCCAGAAGGAGGTTATTAAGCCCCATAAGGCTAATTTCATCGATAATGTCAAGTATCCAGAATGGTTAACGAACACAATCATGGTGTGCAAAAATAACGACAAATGGATATGTGCGTTGATATTACCAACCTAAATAATGCATGCCCCAAGGATCATTATCTATTGCTCCAAATTGACCAGCTAGTAGATGCGACCTCAGGCCACAAGCTTCTCAGCTTCATGGATGCCTACACTTGCTATAACTAGATCAGGGTGAAGCCCTCTGATAGAGAGAAGACGTCCTTTATAACCAACTGAGGTACTTACAATTATAATATTATGCATTTTGGTAAAAAAATGTAGGAGCCAGTTACTAGCAACTGGTGGACAAAGTCTTTGAGGACCAGATTGGGGTAAACATAGAAGTATAAGTGAATGATATGCTTATGAAGAGAAAAATGGACACCAACCACATCAAGGACCTTGGGCAGACTTTTGACCAACTAGAAAAGCACCAGATGAAGCTGAATCTAATGAAATGTGTTTTCGGGATGAAGGAAAGCATGTTTTTGGGTTTTATCATCAATCAATGGGCTATTGACGCTAACCCCGATAAGTTTTAAGATCTGATCAACATGAAATCTCACATGATGAAGAAAGACATGCAAAAGATAACGGGGTGAGTGGCGGAACTTAACAAGTTCAACTCTAAAGGTACCGATAAGTGCCTGACCCTATTTAAAGTACTGAGAAATTCTTTTAAGTGGAACGAATAGTGCGATAATGATTTCCTGGAACTGAAGCGGTACTTGGATCCCCTCTATTGTCAAGACCCATTGTTCGAGAAAAAATCTACCTGTATCTTGTCATGTCTGAGCTAACTGTCATTTCAATACTGGTAAGGCAAGAGGAAGGAGTTCAAAGACCAATTTATTAAAATAGCAAAGCATACTGAGGAGCCAAAATTCAGTATCCCCAAATGGAGAAGTTGTTCTTAGTTCTAAGGGAAGCTTTGATAAGAATGAATTCGTATTTCAAATACCACATTATTGTGGTCTACAATGATTAACTTTTAAGTTAGATCAAATACAAATCGGAGAAATCTGGTCGACTTATGGCTTGGGCGATCAAGCTTGGTGAGTGCGACATACAATACGAGCCCAGAACAACCATTAAGGAGTAGGCACTGGCAGACTTCATTGCTAATTTTACCTACGAGGAAACATCACCAGACAAGACTCCCTCAGGAGAGAGCTAGGTTATTAAAGACAAGAAAACTTCCCTAAAAGAGACCTTAATCCCAACTTAAGTAAAGCAAATAACCATTGGAGAGATCTACTAAACAAAGGAAGACAAACACTTGTGACACCCCACCTAATTAGATGCCGGGTGAATAGTCCTTTATTAAATTAAATCAGAATATGCATCACTGTTGAAAAGTTTATTATTAACACTAGCCACCTAATATTTAAAAAGGTTGATGTCAAAATATTATCTTTTATTTAATATAGAATTAATTAAAGCAATTATTAAACATACACCATTCAAACTAATCTCATAAGGATTAAAATGACTGAATAATAAATGTGACTAGAGTAAACACTACCAGCCTAAATACCGAATACAACAATCCAACAAAATAAACCAACAAATGAAGGAGTAAAAAAATAAATCCAAGTCCTATAACTTCCATAGCAGCTACAGGTTGTCAAATGAATGGAACTCCTATACTTGGTGTCCCTATGGCTGGGCAACTAAAATAATTTAACAAAAGAAAAGAGATTTGCAATAAATGGGTCAGAGCCCGAGTTGAAAACAGTTTAAAATCAGCAAGTGCTTAAATGAAAAATTAGCACATACTGTGTACATGTTAGATTTTTCGCATTCTCACTTGAGATACTCACCTCTAATCTATTGTGCACATCCAACGTGTATATTTAGCCCATCCTAGTCATGCCACCCTGCCTAACTAGTCTGAAGATGACTATTATCACACCAACAATCTCATACGTTTACTCATATCACTCTTATCCCGTATTATCATATGTTTAAGGATATTTAGTCATATTCACAATTGTTGTCCTCATAGGTATTCCTTTTTCTCATAAAGAGTATTTTTAAATATCATTAATTATGTATCTACTAAACACGCACAATAGGATAACTAACATGTATACATATATTTATCTTTCTCTATATATATACTATTTCAGCACCCCTGGGTTAAGGCCCCCTGGTGCAATGCCTACTCTGCTATCATGTCCCGGTGCATCGCTCATTGCATGAAGGACTATTTGTTCAATCTCTCGCGAACCATCCAAAATAAACACACATATTGAAGGCGAACATAGTTCCAAGCCCATGGGTTACGCACATACCTATGCACCCATATGACTGTCAACACTATCATTCTCATTGATAGCCCGTACCTAGGTTCTATGTTCGAGTGATATGAATCAAAATCCCCCCGAAGGCGTCCACAACGCGCAACATCCACCCAATAGTAAGAAACGTAGGTATATTATACACACAATAATTCAATCAATAGGTATATACATAACCTATAATAATCAATAGGTATTCACACAACCTAAGTCTCCAAATTTATACATAGTATTATTATCACTAATACTTACGTTACTCTACCCATACGATTAACCTCTCTATCTAATATATTCCATAAGGCCCTCTTATTCCAACATATTCCCTTAGTAGTTACACAATCATCTCGTTGCAAGACTATGTAATTAAGTCACTCAAGGATAGCATAGGTCATTCTCTCTCACTTGATTCAATCTTATATGGTTTTAACTCGTCAGGGAAAAAATTTGAACTTATGAAATCTCGTTAGAAGTTGGGGAAAATCTCATTCGAATGAAACTTCGAACGAATTAAGGAATGAATTCTCGTTGGAAATCTCGTTCGAATGAGGTCGTTTGAACGAAACTTCGAACAAACTACCCTCTGAATTCTCATTGGATGGGTCGTTGGAATTCTCGTTCGAATGGCTCAAGTCGTTCGAACGAGAAAATCATAGTTCATCCCTGTCATCTAAAAACTGCATTTTCCAACTTTTCCATCACCGAAATCATCCAAAACTTATCCTAACTCAAACCCAACAATTCTAAACTATGCTCCCTAGTAATAGAATGCTTTCCAACATGTTTTAACATCAAATCCTTTAAAATTTATAACATTAATTCAGATTAATTCCTCGAATCTTCAAAAAGCCCTAAATTTATCTAATCACCATTAGACACAACTAAACCTAGATTTAAATTTGTGATTTAAACATATAAAACCGAGATTTCTTATCCCCAATATATAGTTATTCAATTACATGCAAAACCTATACCACAATCTTGAATTAATACCCAATTTCAGTCCCAAATTTCATAATATCATGATTAAATCTTCAACTAATCTAACATGGACATTATATGCTCTAAATGAAGAAAGATAAACACTTGCCTTTTCACGAAGGTCTGATTCATCACTTGAAATTGGTATAGATACGTTCTCCTCTTCCCGATCTACACGTTAATGGTGTTTTTGGTGAAAGGTGACTAGGTTTGGCCTTAGAAATCCTATGAACTTCTTCTCATTCTTCCTCTTGGACTCTCTCTTGGGTTTAACAGTTATTTACCCTAACTCTCCCATGTACATGCAGATATATTTCTCCAATTTTTCTCCATTAATTAATCCTAATTTTTCAAATGATAAAAATACCCTTCCGCGGTGTCGGGTTGGTCTAAAGTTGCCCCAGACTCCAATCTAAACCCCCGAGTAGACTTTTCTGACTATCTCGACCCTTCCAGACACACTGACGTACTCAAAATAGCCATCCAAATAACCAAGGATAAAATTATATTTAATTCCTCATTTAAGTTCTGACACGACTCACACGCGCGTCCTAACTAACTGTACTGTAATTGTCGTATTTTTCACTCACGAAAATTATAAAATATTCTCATTATATATTACTTTACTTACTAAGTAATCTTCCACATAATTCTCACCAATAAATACTAACTCTCATCACGCTAGTAGTTATTTACTTAAATTCGGATTAATTAAAAAAATTCTATTTATTAATTAATCCCATAATTAAAATAAAATCTTTCAAAAATATGGGGTATTACAAAACCAATATAGAGAGTCTTAGCAAAATTTGTTCAGATTCAAAAAAATTAAAGAGGCGAACTTCAGCCAGGGCAGTGTTATCTGGAAACTATTCATTGACAAATTGTCTTGTTCGGTGGGTAGCGACACAAGCATTATCATCGCTACACCTAACGATATAGACGCTGAATACACCTTATGCTTTTACTGATTCCCTTGATAATCATAAGAACCATAGTCCTCCTATTCAATAGTGAATACCGTCATGTATCCCCAAGATCAACAGTGAAGAATGCTCTCCATAAGAATAACTTCGTTACTGAAGTGTTTGGGTTAAAGAAGATTCACAAAAGTATTTGGGAGTATTTTGGTGAATCTAAAAGGTGTTTTGGCCCTAAAAAGTGAAGACTATTTTGCAGTTATTCTGCAGTTTGCATAAATAAAAAGTCTTAAAGAAAAATCTCCATGAAATAGGTTTTTATAGGCAAACACGAATTTCGAGGTGATAAAATATCATTAGAACGAGATCGTAGGCCATTCAAACGAGATTGACATATCATTAGAATCACCCTTCGAATGACGTATCAAATGACTTCAAAAATACAAAATAGTATGGGGTCATTTGATCTATATGAGAAGCAGGGCTTCAAAGGATATGCCAATGTCGTTTGATCCATATGAGAAGCAGGACTTCAAACGACCTATCATGTTAATTTCATTTGAACAACATTGCAAAGTCATTTGAACAAATGTAAAGTGAAAAAATATTTTTTAAAATATAAAACATGTTCGAAAACTATTTGAAAACATTCATAAAAACTACTCGTTTTGATACAAAAACAATTTAGAAAAATATCCCAATACTTAGTTAAAAAATCTAAGTAACACAAAACTAAATCCAAACCAAAATTATGTCTCATCGTAGAACATGTTGTAGTAAATTAATATTCGGATCCATCTTATTGAATGTGTGAACTTGAATGCCTTGACGGTTGGAACGGGATAGCCATACACGATGTAAACTAGGAACTAGGGACAAGATGGAAAATATATCTTACAAATCTCCCCCTATGGCTATTCCGGCACAAAATAAAAATATCTGAATTATGAAATCCTATAAAAATATAATACTCTCCCAGAAACCCAAAAGTGGAAAGATACCAAATATGTAAGTCTTCAAAATCTTCAATTTTCAAATTTTCAAATCTCCTAACATTATCTTTATATTCTTTTTGGAAGCTTTTTTAAATCTGTGTATTCATATGCTCATCAAAATGTACGTACCAACAAAAGACAAAGAAAATACCTTCGTGACGTATCGGGTTTGAAATAGAATAAATCTCAGAAATCAAATATAAAATCAAATGAAGTCTCCCCCATAAATCAAACTCTCACTCCCCCATAATTCATAATTCGTTCTACCCCTTTTTATTTGTTCAAAATAGACGAGGAAAAGATTAAAACAATAATTAATCGAAGTGGGTCACAACAAGCATAGAAAATCTTCACAAACATATATTAAATAAGCTCATGCAAGCAAAAACTCAAAAGGTTCCACAAACTATTTTTGTTTTTTCAAATTTTTTCAGGAGAAAATAATTCTACAAAAACAACACGCCTTGAATTAACACTAAGATAACCAAATTGTGGAAATGGAATGAATGGGTGTGAACAAATTTAATAGGAAAATCAACTTAAACAATCATAACATATGTGCGCGATGAATCTTTTATACTCCAAATGAATGTAATCAAAATCGTCCTTAGGTGTAAAAAATGTTGAATTCAAATGAAATTGACTCAATCTAATCTACGAATCAAAGCTTAAAATGATTTTTACACCAATAGCGTCTAAAACTATGTAATGATTTTTCAAGACTTTTTCAGTACGTGCAAACTCATTGTTTTCCAACCAAACACCCTCAAAAGATAAACATTATCTCATTTTCTATTTTTTTCTTTTCAAAGAACAATCAAAGTAAACTATTTGGCCCCCTTTTGCATATTTTCTTTTTATTTCCTTAATTTTTTCGTGGGCTCTTTTTAATAGGTGATTTTCACGACGAGTTCACTTGCCTCTCCCGGCCCTTTCCCATTTGCACTCATATTTTTTCAGTAGAAAACAAACTCTCATGGGCAACGGTTCTTACTTGCACTACTTTCATTGTCTCATTTTATCGCATTTGGTTCGTTTTAAAGACAGGATTGATATGAAAACACTTTTACCAACATGTGATAGACAAGTACAATAATAAAATAAATTCGTGCATCTGTGCATTAAAGGAGACTAAGAGTCAAGCATTTAGAAAGTAATAGATAATCACATATTAATGACTCCAAACATTATAACGCACATAAATGAAATGACGTTGCATCTCAAAACACTATCAAGAACTCGCATGGATAATGGAATAATATTGCTACTTGGTCTGTCTAAATGTCCATCCATATACGGTGTAAAAAAAATATAGAAATCTTTTTGTGTTTTTTAAAAAATTTATCAAAAATAAAAATATTTTTGGCATTTTCACTCTTACTAAAAAAATAGAAAATCTTTTAATATTTTCAAGAAAAACAAAACTCTTTTTGAATTTTTTAAAAAATATATTAAAATGAAAAAAGCTAAATATAATTACAGTACATGCTAGCAATATGCATAAAGATATGAACATGAAAAATTATCATATGCTAGCAAACAAGTTTAAACCTCAATCATTAGGTATGTATGAGTTTTCCAAAGCTTGTGACATCTTATGAAAAGCATCCATCAAATCGTGTGAAGTTTTGCTGAATTACTCAACTTGCTCATGAAAATGCTCAAAATCTCCATATGATGTGCGGGAGCATGTGGAGTAACATGTGTGGGAGTGCGTGTGGGAACACGTGTAGTAGCATAACTAGTTAAATACCTAAGAGACACACTACCCAACTTAAAGCAAAATTCTGCAAGGTGTCCTCTTTTCTTGCAATGGGAGAAAACGTAAATGGGCATAAGAACACATCTCTCAAAATGTCTAGGACGTGCTCTCCTATATGGAAACAGATGCCTGGGAGGGTTAGGTTGAGAGACATATGTATCAATAAAAAACTCGAGAATCGGCTTGGCTGTAACATGGGAAGTGGATGCACCGTCATAACCTATTCCTAGTCTCTTAACATTATACAAAGAAAAATCGAGGGGAATCTTTTCAACCTTCTTAGATTTGTCCTATACAATGACTTTGACCTCCTGAGCACATTCGAGATCTCTCTAGATTTACGATACACGGGCTTCAAGTTTCTCACGAGTCTTCAATGAAGATGAAGATGAAGATCTCTCGTAAGACTAGCAAAGATATTGGTCATTTCACTTTTTTCCCAACCTAAGATGATCAATTTCTCATACAAAAAAACTCTCACCTTCTCGAGCTGACTCACCGATGACTCACACACCCTCAAAACTTCTACCTTTATCTCCAAATCTAACACCTTAAGACCTAACTCTTTGTTCCACTTTTTGGTTTTCAACGTGTCGATGTACAAATCACTGAAAGATTTTTGGTGATCACCTTCACCCTCACTTCCAATCCCATCATTACACTCATTAACTCCTGAATGGATTGAAACACCATTGAGGCTCTCACATTTACAAGTATTATTATATTCGTTGGACAATCTATATGTGCTCACGTGACTAGCCATGAAAGCGACGCACTTTTCATGTTGTGATTCATTCCCGAAATCATATCGCTAAACATGGTCGTATTAGCAATTTTCTTGTCCTTTCTATTTATCATTGTAAGACACTCAAAAGCTTTGTGCCCTTTGCCCTCGCACTCATAACACTTTATATCTTCCTCGTTCTTACCGCTATCCTTGACCTTATGTTTCTTTTTATTTTTTTCAAAATTCTTTTTACTGGAAGAATTTTCTTTGGAAAATTTGACAAACTTTATAAATTTTTTTGCAAATAAGGACAAGTCATCTAAATCAACCTCACCCTTAGAATCCGACTCACAAACTCTCTATTTTTTCTTTTTCTTAGCTTGAGTCTTTAAAGTTATCCATCTATCCTTAGTCTTAATGGTTTTAGGAAACATGTCGATCTCATAAGTTTGAAGGTCTCCTATGAGTTCTTCTAACCTAAGAGAGTCCAAAACCTTTAAAGAGTTAAGAACGATGACCTTAGGAATAATTGGGATGGGAGTGAGCTGAAAATCTTTTTCACAACTCTCTAATCAATAATCTTCTCACCCAAATTAAAACTCATGTTAATAATGTCCAGAAACCTAGCATAAAATTCATCAAAACATTTGAACTTTAACATAGTGATAGTTTGAAACTCGGTGGTCAGATTGTGCAATTTTGATGCCTTAACAGCGTTGGTACCCTCATGTGTCAACTGGAGGATATCCCATGCCTTTTTTGACATGGTTCACGTCATAATACGTCGAAAGTCTTCAGGAGTGACAACTCCAAAAATAGCATGAAGGCCTCAGGCGTTGTAGTTACTCCATTTAAACACATCATCAATCCAATCAGAAGTGGGTTTAGTATTAATGACATTAAAATGGTGAAAGCGGGAGGATTCCACCCTCTTTCACATACGAGCCAAACTCTTTCATCGATTGCTTTTAAACAAGATCTCATATGGGCTTTTCAATATGCATAATTTATGCCATCAAAGATAGACATTCGATTATATAAGTTACCGCTCAGGAAAATTGCAATTTTTCAAAAATCAATTTTTTAAAGCGATTGATCTCACAAAAAAAAATTTGAGGAAAAAAGGGTCTGATGATAATTTGGTGAAACTTGGTCTGATACCAATTTGTAAAATCAGATGTGCAATATCAATTTGTGAATACACAGTATTTCAATGGATTAAACTTATTTAAGTAGTTGTCAATCCCACAAATTTCAATTTTAATTCAACCATAAACACGCAACTAGGTGATTCAAAGTAAGCATGTAAAGAAATAAACAATTTCTGGACAAATCCCCGCAAGGAAAAACCTTTATTTCACTGAAGTTTGGATATCGTAACTTAAAACACTTTAGAGAAATACTCCAATGAATTCCTGCAGTAACCAATAACGACCACAACCTTAAGTCATCAATGATTCCCTTGAGAATCATAAGAACCGCAGTCTTCCTCTTCAGCAGTGAATACCCTCGAGTATCCCCAAGATAGGTAGTGAAGAATGTTTTCCACAAGAATAACATCGTTATGGAAATGTTTGGGTTCTAAAGAAGATTCAAAAAAATATTTGGGAATATTTTTGTGAATCTAAAAGGTGTTTTAGCCCTAAAAAGTGAAGACTATTTGCAGTTGTTTTGCAGTTTGTGTAAATGAAATGTCTTAAAGAAAAATCTTCACGAAACAGGTTCTTATAGGCAAGCACAAATTTTGAGGTAGCGAAATGTCATTAGAATGAGATCTTAGGGTCTTTCAAACGAGATTGACATCTCGTTAGAAGCACCCTTCGAACGACGTATCAAACGACCTCAAAATCATAAAATAATATGGGTTATTTTGATCCATATAAGAAGCAGAGCTTCAAGCGACATATCAAATGACATGTCAATATCGTTTGATCCATATGAGAGGCAGGACTTCTAAAAACCTATCAAATGACATGTCAATGTCATTTTAACGACATTGCAAAGTCCTTTGAATGAATCTAAAGTGAAAAAATAATTTTTAATATTTAAAAACTGTTCAAAAACTGTTTGAAATCATTAAATAAAAACTCCTTGTTTTGATAAAAAAACTGTTTAGAAAAATATACCAATACATAGTAAAAAATCCAAGTAACACAAAACTAAATCCATACCAAAATTATGTTACATCGTAGAACATGTCGAAGTAGCTTTATATTCGGATCTATCTTCTTGAATATGTGAACTTGAATACCTTGAAGGTTGGAATGGGATATCCATAAACGATGTAATCTAGGAACCAGGGACAAGATGGAAAATATGTGCACACAGACAGTGGTTGGAGAAATTAACAAAAGTGAATATTATGAGGATTCCCAAATAAAAAAACTCCCGAGTAAATTCCCTGGCTAAATTGGCCTCGGCCACCAGAACTTCTTTGAGGAGGATAGTGCCAATTAAAATACTGACTCGCAGAAGTACGGATGAGGAAACCTTAATGAATCTGATGAGCTCCCTAGATGTAAAGTAAGTAAGGAAGTTGCACTACAAAGCAGTCCACAATGTAATGGAGGCTGAAGTGCTATACAGGAGGGGATATATTATCTCAACACTAAGATGCGTCCATCCCTTGGAAGTTAGCAAGATTATTAGATAAGTTCATGAAGTATGATGCGGAGAACATTCCACAGGGATATCACTGGTAAAGCGCATTATAACCTAAGGCTATTACTGGCCTACGATGAAGCTAGAATATGCAGACTATGCAAGGAAAGGCGACATGCTAAAAGTATGCCAAAATCCAAAGTAAACCGGGGGAACCACTGGCGCCAATCACATCACCCTGGCCATTCACAATGTAGGAGATTTATCTGGTCTGACTATTACCTAGGACAAAGGGGAGATTCAAATACCGTATGGTAGCAGTGGACTACTTCACGAAATGGATGGAAGCCGAGCCATTGGTTGAGATTACTTATAAAAGAGTGTTCTAATTCATCTTAAAAATATCATATATCACTATGGCATGCCTTATGCATTTATTACATATCATGGCATGTAGTTTGATAATCAGGATTTTAAAACTACTATACAAGATCTAATATCCGAAAGTTTTACTTCTCCCCGGGACACCCACAACATAACGGTCAAACTGAAGTCACTAATAAAATGCTATTAAGCAGAATTAAGAAAAAATTTAATGAAGCAAAGGGTAATTGGATCAACGAACTGCATAGTGTACTTTGGGCTTACAGGACCGCTATGAGAATGGTGGCGGGAGAAACGCATTACATGCTCGCCTTTGGCACGAAAGTTGTTGTCCCCACTGAAATAGGACTACCGAGTCATAGGATCATTAACATTGACTCTCTAAAAAGTGATGAGATGATGAGGTTAGACCTCAATCTGATAGAAGAGGTCAGACAAAATGCGGCATTGCATGTGGACATCTACCAGAAGAACTTCTCGTTGCTACAATCGGTGCATAAATTCGATCATCTTAAAGGAAGGGGACTATTCCTAAAGAAGGTGATCTAGAAGAACAACAAACTCGAGCCCAATTGGAATGTAATGTACTGCGTGACAAGTGTGGTGAGGCATGTAACCTAGTGCATTGAAACATTGGAGGGAGAACATTTTAAGAACCATTGGAACTCTTAGCATCTGAGAAAGTACTACCAGTAAAAACCAGTCTGCTTTAGCTATGTATTCAACACCTTCATATTAATAGAATGATGTTTTAGCCTTCATATTTTGTTTTCAAATTTTCTTTTCGGAATAAGATATGGTTCAACATATCTATTTACCTCGTAAAACTATGAGCACACAATATATGACTTTGTCGAACAAACAAGTCACGAACAAAATAAACACACTGTATGACTTTGTTGAACAAACAAGTCATGAACATGAACTGTATGGTCCCATTAAATAAAACAGACCACAAATATAAAACTTTCTCCATACACAAACTTTTCCTCACAAGTTTGCGAACAAGGAGCTCAGCCTAACCTCTGTATGATCCAACAGGTCGTGATAAGAGATGATCATTTTTTATTCGACCCCACGGGTCGTGAAAATAAACCATCAATCATCTCATGTATAAGTATGTAAAGTTCTATCATTTTTAACACTTCTTTGGCAATAAAACGAATACAAGAAAAATGATTGATTTCATATAACCAAAGCATGTTGATACATAAACATATGCCTTAAAATATACGATTACATAATTATTGAGTAAATGTTCATTCACGATCCCTCACAAAAAAATAACCAAGACAAAAAATAAAACAAAACAATGCAAATGAGATTCACATAAAATCAAGCAGTAGGGGTAATTGTTTGGGTGAATCCTAGAATAGACTACTCTAGCAAAGGGTCATCTACTGAGGCATCATCACCGTCTTCCCCAGCCAACGCAATAGCCTCTTCATCATCCCCTTGCCATTTTCTCACTTCATCGGCAATGTCATTATAATGCATTATAACGTTGCTCTTTAGCTACTCGTACCCATCCAAGAAGTATCCAACGCAATCTACGTTGTAATCAATAGAAGACTTATATTTTTAACACCCATCGCCTCGACATAAGTGATGACGTCGCGAGCACTTGCAGCTCCACGATCATAGAATCCTTATCCATCTCTGCCTTTATCAGATCCTCCTGGGTGGAAGTGAGGGCCTCATTCGATCTTTTATTTATGACATCATCAGTTGGAGATTTTTTTTACAATAATAGTGATATGAGCCTACGCCTGGAGCAACTCGGTAGTCTTTGTCATCAGTTGTTTATCTCTCACCATCAACTCCCTAGACACCTCCTCAAAACCTCATTAAAAATTTTGTTCTCGTTAGGCAACTCCTCAAAGGCATAATGGTTCACCACCGCCTTCTCCTTCAGGGTCATACATGTCATGGCTACTTGTCAACAAGAGATTTACATGTTATTAAAATTATAATGCAACATAAGAAGTAAAAACTATCAAAATAGAAAGAGAACCCACCACTAAAAGTATGTGTTGGGACAACCTCCACAAGGAATCAGGATCGTAACCCCTTAGGAACTCAAAATCTTTACTATGACAGTGGTAGCCGAGAAGATCGATTGCATTATATTCATCGAAAAAAATAGTGTTTGGATAGGCTTTCAACTCCTCAGGAGTGATTTTGTGACCAGGATTGAACTTAAACTTTGACACCCCTCCATAATGAGAATTAGTACCTAGACCCCTCACCAAACTACGAAGGTTCGGCCTATTTTCTTCTACTTAGGTCACCTTACTCGTATTTTGAGCACCTAGGGGATCAAGGGGTCTATTATCTCCAAACGTAGGCCCTGACTGATGCATAGGGGTTTTCCCTTTTGACTTGACTCTGGTAATAGTATCCTCATCCTTCTTTCACCGAGAAGCCTGTTTGGCTTCGTCTTTCTCTTTGGCTAACTTTCTTTATTCTTCCCCAACCTGGCCCTAACCAACTTCCATTTTCTTCTTCCTGACCAATGCCATCACTTTGCGACCTATCGTGCGGGAATCCATACCTAACATCTCATCAGAAGGATGCTCCGCGATACCTGAGGAAAGATGAGCAGACAAGTTAGTCAACGAACTCAAAGTGGAAAAGAAACTAAAGGGTAGAATAAATTATATATATATATATATATGTATATATATATATATATATATATATATATATATATATATATATATATATATATATATATATTCACTACTTACAACAAAACCCTCTTCCTCTTCTTCATAAATTTGCTCGCCTGCATCGAGATGAGTCTCGTGCAACACATACCCCTCCAAAGGAACTTGAAACTCTACAGGAGATGTCTAGTTGGAAGGGTGTGGTATCCTACAACAACAAAATTCCCAACTGAAAAGAAGTCCTCAAACTTGGGGGCCTTCTTCTCGCATTAAGTTCGACCAAATCAACTAAAGATGAAGCAAGCCTGGGGGCTTTATTCACGAAAATAATCAGTATATAGAATATAAAAATAATAAAATGAACTATAGAGAGCAATAGAATAAAAAGTAGAAAAAGCTTTACCTATTTGATTTGGTCCATTCCACTCCTTGGGAACCCTACACGACCTATCCTATTCATTATGTTAAAACTCCCATTCATCTTTAGCAAAAAAGTACTGACATTTCTAACTATGATTTCTGGTCTAGAAAAAAGTGACCATTCGATATTAGGATGGTGACCTTGGTGTCATACTTTAATCCATGGGCAAACCTAAAATGTCCCCTGTAAGGTCGAAACATGTTCTAAGCATCCAAAACATCAAATATCCTAAAATGGTCCTATAGGAATTGGGAGGCAGCTGGGTCAAGGTAAACCCCTAAAATTTTAATATTAAGTGCACTATAGGATGAAGACATAGCCTCAGTACCCTTGAAAACCCAAGAGGGGAAGTCAAACCTTTGATAGAATGACATATCTTATCAGGAAGAGGGGTCCTCTTCTGAATAGCTATTTGGAGGTCAAATTTATCCCTCAAATGGTCAAGATCATCCTAAGACATGGTACTAGATACCATCGTTCATCGGTCTCGGCTGGATTGATGGATTCAGATGACCCTAAAGAGCCATCTTCCTCCTCTTTAGTCGTGTTAGAAAGAGACTCATCCAGTAAGGATATGGAAGGAAAAGGACTAACACTTTCAGTCCTCGTATCTTTATCTCTTTATGATCTTACCTCATTAGAAATGGAGTCAAGATTTAGGGTGAACATAGAGATGGTGTTTGCAAGATTAGTTCTATGAGAAAGAGGAGTAAAAAAATCTTCTTCAAAGTCATATAGTAAAGGGAAGTTCACAAAAGGCTCACTAGAATCAAAAGTATAATCATTGCTAGAATGAATTTTTGGTGTGTAACGGGGATGACCTAGATCGTCTTCAGGTGTAATCACTTATAAAGGGCATAGGAAACTCCTCTCGGTGATCCCAGGATACTCAGACTCAAGTTCACGAATGAAGTCATAGATTCTTTGAACGTGAGAAGGGAAACTCATAAAGGCAAGTGTTCAACTTCAAAACAAAAAAAATGCAGCAGTAAAACTTGGGTTTCTGGGCAAAAACTCAAGTCAAATAACTAAGAGTCACTAAAAGTTCCTAAAGATTCTTAAAAACCCCTAGGCCAACCAAATCAATGGTCGTCTTACCCAAAATCTATCACTAAAAACACCAAAAAAAATTACGCACCAACTAACAAAAGATGAAAAACCAAAAAATCTCAAGCGATAAAATCCTAATAGAGACTGGGAGGGGTGTACTTGATGAAATCAACGAAATATGAAGGATTAAGGCCGGCACCAGATAGAAAATAAGTAAATACCAAAACAACTCTTTTTTCATGAAAATGTTTTCTCAACAAAACTTCAAAGAACACCTGCCTTTCTCTCTTTTTGTTACTAAGGATGTTTGAATCTATGATGATCGTTGAGAATAAAGAAGGGTATTTTTTATAAGACGTTTGAAAAGACTCTGCAACAAAACACTAAAAGCCTGCAAACATCTCAAACGATGGTATAGAGCACCTGCACATGAGCCCTGCCACAATCATTACAAAGAAGATGCTTTATCTTCTTGCCATGTGTCCCCAATACTTTCATAATCACACCAAGGAAATATTGTCGGCTCAAACCGATCGGAAGGGACCTGACCACTCCACTTTAGGATAAAAACTTCATCCATTCACTCTGCATCAAACCACATAGCTCTTGCATAAAGTCTTGGGGACTTGTTTTTATACCCTTATAGGCCCAGCTTACGTGGGGGCCCTAATTATACTAAGAGAAGACTCACCATGTGTTCAGCCTCACTTCTAACAAAAGGTCAGCTCAAGTACCAACCTGCTCGGCCAGCCACATTGAGAGTTATCCTCCACCGATGTAGTTATTCGCTCACATCGTATGCAGATATTTGCACATACACCCAATATATTTCTCATTATTCACATGGGATGAGTTCGTTATTTCCACGCATGCGAAGAATACCAACACGAGGTCCAATGCATATCAGTTTGTTGTGTATTTGTTAGTACTTGTATATTGGTGTAACTGCCTAACCTATAAAGGCAGTCCACCTGTACCCTAAATATTATCTACTAACCTCCTATAAATAGGGAGAAAATCCACACGAAAAAGGAACTCAATCAGTCTGTTATCAGAGCAACACTAATTGTACACCTGATAATAGTGAAGGGAGAGATAGTAACACCAGTGGATGCCGGTTTCCATATTGGGCCGAATGACATAAAATTTATCTCATTCTCATTACCTCTCATCCCTATTCTCTCTATATTTCATCTTCTTACTGATTATTCAATTATTTTCTATCTCCACTTTTGGACGATAACAAAAAGTATAGGGTAATTTAATCCTATATCTAAGCCTCCAAAACTAAAATTTCTAAAAGAAACTCCAATCCAAAGTAACCCATCCAAAATTTAGATCTCGCGCACCTTTTAGTTGAAAATTAATAACAAAATAAAAAAATATATAAATCTGGAGCCCAAACATTTGTAATTCGATTCTACACAACTAGACCACCAGTCGATCTGGGTCTTTAGATTGGTCAACCGGTAGAAAGTTCTATAAAAAAAAACTATTACGGGATTCATTAGCTTTAACCCCCGTTTCTCTCCCAATCCCCCATTGATGAACCTATAAAATTCAACCATACACCCGAACAACATGTAAATTATAATTACACATCATCTACACAATTAGGACCTGTTTCCACCATTAAATACCAAATTAATCCCAAGATTCAATAAAACCCAATTCAAAATTCAAGAACTCTAGATCTATCTAATTCTACAAATTTCCATGTATTGATTCAACCAAACATAGGCATTTTATGTGATTATAAATATAAATCATATTCAAATAAAAAACTATTAGTTTTAAACAATGTTCATGAGGAAATCAATCACTATAAAGGGGAATTGAATCTAATTAACATCTAGATTAGGTTAAATCTTGAATTAAAAAAAATAATCATACATATAAGATTTATGATTATATTTATGTTTCAGTGAATAATCACAATAGTATCAAACATTCACCCATAATCATATTCTAGATAAAACTTGTATCATGTTTTCTGAAGAAAACCCATGCCAAATATCTCAATTTCTCCTCGTCTTTTCACGTGCGTTCTTTCTAGCCTCCAAAGCTTCTCCCCAATTATGTTTTATGATAAATGGGGTCTCTAATGATACCTTACAACTCTTAACCACGAAATTAGGGTTAGGCCCTAAACGGGCCTCTAATAAAAAGGTCTAAAAATAGTTCAAAATGGTCTAAAAATCCACCTAGATCCTATACTAATAGAATAGCCCTAAATTACACCATTTTAAACTAAAAATAGGAATTCTACGCATCCATTAGACCGATATGAAATTATAATAAAACAAATCATTAACAACTCAGTTATTTGATAATTTCTTGATACGAGTCTAAATACTAATTAATTCAATTAATTAATCACCATATCGTAGTCCAAATTCCAATCCAACTTAAATAACACAAAGCAATATAAATGGTGACATCTCGAGTCACAACAAACAAATATAATTAGTTTCTGAAATTTAATTAATTAAATAATATGTGTAAAAATACGGGTTACTGCATTCTTCCCATCTTAAATAGGGAATTTACTCCTCGAAATTCAAATTCATTATATTCCTAGTCTGAAATCTAAGAATATCTCACCCGTAGTATCCTCACATAACTGATTTAAGTATCCACTCACTATATGAACTAGCACACATTATGGTCTATCTTATCGTAAATCGTTCGGCTATATTCCTATCCAAACTAATCTAATAGTTAAAACACCAACTTAATACCGACTGATTCTTTCTAAAATACCCCCAAAGAAATGCATTGTGCACACTAACGGTGGTGAGGTGAGGTCAAACGGCACTCTCCTCGCCCTACTTAAATGTTCTGGAAGAAACTTCATCTGGTTATGTACCCTCTATAAGAACTTGGAATCCATAACACATGGCCTACCTCCTGACCCTATAAATTAATCCTCCGCTCGTCCTCAATTTCCATTGTTTGTTATGGAAAAACTTCTCATTCCCAATTATGGGCACATTTTCCTACAAAGTGAGACACAAATGGCTTATATAACTCGTAACTCTAATCCACCTGGTCAAACTATCTCTCATAATCCCAAATTGTCCATTGTCCCTCTTGGGACCCCTAAATCACATCACAGTCAAATGTGTATACTCTCATACCTCAGTACTCTTACTCATTTATGGAATTTAAAGTGAATAACCAAATATGCACTTCTGTCAAAACCACATCTCTTTGTTTGGGGACTCCCACGATAAAAAAAATCTCCAAAAATGTAATCCTCTCTTGTCCCCACTCGAAGAAAGGACTTATTCCCAATACAATATATATACCTACCCTTGGTAAATTTTAACGTTCGGGCATAAAATACTCTTAATCATAGATGTGTGTGTAGCGAATACCACCACTACACCATTCTCTCTCCAACGAGGTGTCATCTTAATTTATAACGAACTACCCCTTTATGTAGTCAAGTACCCACTGATGACCTATCTGTTTCATATTGCACTAAAAAGTTGCCTTCAAGATGTCCTTCTCCCAATCTCACAAAGAATGATAACTCTCTCTTATTTAAATTATCAGGAGGAATCACTCTCCTCAATTGACCTAACAGGGCATAAATACGTGACAGTAAATGCTCATCCCATATCTCGACCTTATCCTACTCCTATGGATAACACATCCTCTTAGTGGACCATCCCTATTTTGGAACTTCGGCAAAGTAACATCATCCTCGAATGCTCAATCGACTTAAATGTTATATTGTATAATCCCATGATGCCTCTTCCATCTCTAATGAAGTCAATTACATAAAATTCCCTAGCGGTTGATTTTGTTATTTCTGAGGCAAAAATAAGTCTCCCACATAGGTGATAACTCAACACATATATAAGTAAATTAAATAACCTCGGACTATTAGTGACACATCCACATGATTTTCATCCCCTATAATGTACTCACAGCCATACATGTTTAAGCATGCTAGACCTTTCTCCCGAGTGTAAGCATAACCACCAAAAGAAAATCCTTACCGAAATACGACATAAAAATCTTACCCTCAATAGCCTATACAAGAGTAGAAAATAGTTATTCACATAATCTCAATAGTATTACGTTGATATATCATCTAAATATTTACAAGGGGGATGAAACTTATCAGATTAAACAAACTATCACGTCTCAATAATCACAACGTAAAGTATCCCCCTCCTGGTTGGGGGTAGTAATAAATACATAAAGCTAAAAGGAAATCTATCTAACTCATAATCATATTAAATACACTGTAAATAAAAATGACAAATCCTTGATGTATAAGTCATATTCATGCGTCCAAGCCATAAACGTACCCATAACCATTCCCCAGAGGTACTCTAAAAATCTTGTTGCCACTAAGGCATCTAATAAATAGATGACCTCATTTTCCATGAGCGCATCACCTTCCTCTAAAGGAATTATTGAATTAGTGGCCCTACTAACCTTGTTTCACTGGTCACATATTCTAAAATTCACCTCATTTACCTTGCTCTCATGGTCGTGGCTTTCCTAGCCATATTCCCCTAGACCTACTTATCCAAATAAACAAATCATCTCGTCTAAAAAACTCCTTAAGATCATCTCCCACATTGAGGTTCCTTCTACTAGTGAGGTCTCCCTACTTAGCTCCACGCTACATAATCTCTATTTATTGGGCCAACTTTGTCCTCGTCCTTCCAACTCTCAAGGACTCTACCCCCATAATAGTTATACTTCTCCTACGGATGTAGGAGGATAACTTCAACCACCTAAGAACAAGTGGTGAACATCAGTTTACCTAGTAACACTTATCAAACCCATAGTGTAAGGTTTAAGCCAACTCAAATAGTCTTTCTAGTACTAGATGATAATGCCAACATCTGCATTTTCCTTCATATCAGTATCTGTCGGTGCATAAAGAGAAAGATAACTAAACTCTTCCTTATACAAACCATCACATGGTTGCACATATGAGATCTTTGAAAACTTATTTATAATGTTGTTATAGATGGTGCCTCGAACCATGTGCTAAGTACATGTTAAACGGTAGGCACTAAAGTAATAAAATAAAGATACCCAAAAAACTGATGGACACACTCAAGATCCATATAACTCTATAACCAAGAATGCTTTGATACCAAATGTGATACCTTAAAAAATCCATAAATAGATTTATCAAGTTTACCATAAAAATCACAGGAATTAAATTTTTTGGTAACATTCTTAGAAAAAATAGGAATCAAAAGAACAGAGATAATGTAATGAATACTGAATCCACATAAAACCAATTCTGATACCAACCACCAACCAAAGAACATAAGTCGTATATGAACATAAATATACATTGACTAAGAACTAAAAACTAAGGAGTACAGTAAAAGGATGATCTACACTTGCTCGACTCCTCCAATTCTGGGAGTAGGAACTTGGACATCGCTAGGGATTCTCCTCTAATGATCCCGTATCTATAGGAACTACCGCAACAGGGACCTCTAAAAATATTTTTTTAATGAAAATGTAAACCACAATCCTATGTAGAATAGGATTATAATTGAGTATGGGATACATCATAACTACACATCTTCCTCTTGTGTTTTAACATATTTTAAGTTATTCATTAGACAACCCAATAACCTAAAATATCACGCAGTTCTAAACTCAAAACCCATATGTCACCCATGAAATTAAATCTTTATTAAATCCTCATTCTTTAGTCTTTAGTTTCTCATCTCTGGGTTCATGTCTTTCATTCTAAAACATAAGTTATGTTTTAGTCTTAAACCTATAGCTCGTCTCACCAAATAACCAATATACCAAAAATAGGTGTTTATCTCAACTGTATACACATTTGACTATCGCATGCCAACAATACAATTTACACATCTCTAGTATATGTAACACGTAAATTCAAATCGTAAGTACGTAGGTGGACATCCCTACTATAAGTCATATACATCTCTAATATAGAATATAAATCGGTAAAACCATCTCTGGTACCGCAACACAATAATCACATATTATAAGAGAAAGACTCTACTCATGTCTAACGTCTATACAAAGGTACAACTTTTGGCTTCTATAAATAAATGAGCATCTCTCTCGCCCACACATAATGATGGCCTACTTTTATTGACTTTGAGGATCTCTCACACGTACTACATACATTTTAGGTTGTCCCAAACCTAGGACCTCATTACGTTAAGAGATAAATCATCACATCTACTCTTGAGTTATAAAGCTTACCATACCTAATAATTTATGAAAGAAATCTCCACAAAGACCCTCTCAGTCATTAGTACCTAGACGTGTGACCTAGGGGTAAAACTAAGACCAAGGAAGAGCATGTATACTCATGGGGGTACCAGCGTGGTCCACATCATAGGTTCCCATTCATGGAATCCATCTTAGTACGTTACGCTACGACAGTTTTTAACCAAATTTTGAGTCTCACCCAAAGTGCAAACACCCCATAAATCAATCACGGAGACTTTAATAATCCTGACAAATAAGTCCAATCCTCTAACTTAAAAAATTTCAATTAACAAATTCATTCTACACTCGTCCCTACCCTCGAATGCCAAATCCTCCATTTAACCCTTTCAAATAAATTATTTTCCAAAATATTCAAATACCCCAAAAATCAATTTCCAATGATTCGAATCATAAGAATATATATATGTTCTATGAGAACATAAAAACTATTGGTTAACAAATCCTAGCCCTAGGCCGCAAAACCAAAATTTCCAAAAGAAAGTCCAATATAAAATCATCTATCCAAAATTTCGATCTCACACACATTTTAGTAAAAAAATTCATATAAATTTAAAAACAAAATTGGAGGCCATGCATTTGTAATTCGATTCTACACAACCTTAACCACCGGTCGATTGGTGTCCTAAGATTGGTCAATCGGTAAACAAAGTTATTTAAAAGAATTTCATCATTACGGGATTCATCATCTTTGACCCCAATTTTCTCTCTCAATACTCCATTAATGAACCTAAAAAATTCATCCAAGCACCCAAACAACATTCAAGTTATAACAACATATCATCTAAACAACTGGGACTTATTTCCTTCACCAAATCCTAAATTCATCTTAAGATTCAACGAAAACTCAATTCAAAATTCAAGAACCCTAGATTTATCCAGTTCTATAAATTTCCGTGGATTGATTCAATTAAACACATGGTTTTTACATGACTCTAAATATAAAATATATTCAAATCAAAATCTATTAATTTTAAACCAAGTTGATGAGGAAATCAATCACTATTTAGGGTAATTCAATCTTATTAACATCTAAATTAGGTTAAATATTGAATTTAGATATATTAATTTTACAAATAAGATTTAGGTTATGATCATATTCAGATTTTAATGAATAATCACAATAATAACACACATTCAACCATAATCATATTCTAGATATAACTTGCCTCATAATTTATGGAGAAAACACAAGCTAAATCTCTCATTTTCTCCTCTTCTCTTAATGTGCCTTCCCTTTAAGGTTTCTAATGACCTTTAAATATCTCAATTGTGATATATGATAAATGAGATTTCTAATGACCCTTATAACTCTTAACCACGAAATTAGGGTTGGGCCTAAAATGGGTCCCTAACAAAAGTTCAAAATAGTCTCTAAATGGTATAAAAACCCACCTAGATCCTATACTAACCCGATAGGCCTAAATTACACCATTTTAAACTAAAAACGGGCATTCTACACATCCAATAGTCTGATACAAAAATATAACAAACCAAATAACTAATAGCTCTGTTATTTAATAATTTTATCGATACAAATTCAAATACTAATTAATTCAATTAGTTAGTCAACATGTCTTAAGTCTAAATTCTAATGCAACTTAAATAACACAAAGCAATATAAATGGTGGCATCTATGGTCACAACAAGAAAATATAATTAATTTCCACAATTTAATTATTTAATTAATATGCATAAAATACGGGGGATTACAATATTCCCCATCGCTCTACTCGCCATTACCGCCTCTCTCAGGGTCGGTAAGCTATGTGTCCTACTCGTCTTCCTCAGGGCCTTCCTCCTCCTTGCTTTCATCAGGCTTAGAAAAGAGTTGAAGAATAGTAAGTATGGAATACATGAAGGAAAAAACTATGCAAATTATTGAGAAAATGAAGTTTACTCTCAAGCTAATGTGGGTAAGCATAATGCCCCGGAGCCTACGCTTATCCCCTCCATAAAATAAACAAATGTTAATAATTAAAATTTCACAAGTCAACCCAAGGTGAAATATAATTGTAAAATGGGAGTCGCTTACTTACTTCTAAGGATAATGATCCACCAAAAATGCGAGAACATGGTCACCACCTTTCCAAGCCTTAGAAATTTGACAATACACAAGAAAAATGCCAACTCGTGAAGTATGCATGGAAGAAAAGAAAAGGCACAAAAGTTTAGTAACCACTATACCAAAATACATAAAAAGTCACCCTTCACCCAACAAGTGTTGTCATGGTAAAAAACTATGACAAAAAAACACGTATTTTAGCCAAGGTCAATAACCGTGACAAGACCGTGACAACGTATTATCACGATTATTGACATGACCGTGGAGGTATTTACGTAATTTGGCAACAAGGGAAGTTGACATTTATGAAAGTGGGACCTTTTCCAACATGGAAATAATAGAGCCAATAGAGTATATGGTATCGTTTGTTTTGAGTCTTTTACATTTACATCTACTCCATGTTTGCCAACTGCTTTCTTTTTTAATCAAATTGGAATGCTATATGATCATATTGCTATCTCTCATTGCTGTTTACATTGGTATCTCATGCTTTATTATTCATTCAAGTTTATATCCTTTATTTCATTAATATTGGTATTAATTTATCAATATCTAAATGTTCTGATAGCAAAAAATTATGACATGACCGTGATAACATTCAAAAAAGGCCTAGATCGGGTAGCAGCAGGCCTTTCCCACACATAAAAAAATTAAACTCTCTCTCTCAAGTGATTTACCTCCTCCTCGTCTCGTCCTCCCCACCTCCTCCTCTTCCCCTCCTCCTCATCTCCTCATGCGTTGAACCACCACCACCTACTACCACCTCCACTGCCTTAGCCCACAAAAAAGAGTTCATCTCACAAGACCTCCATTGTAGCAGACTTAGGGCTTTGGATTTTCATCCAAAATCTTTGGATTTTCTGACCTATCCTCACCTCCATCTCACAAGCTTTAGTTCAGGGATTTTTGTTTTTTTAGATTTTGTTTCTTGGATTTTTTTTTTGTAATTTTTTATTAATATATTTGTGTGTAATTTTTTATTAATATGCTTGTCTGCAATTTTTTATTATTATGTTCATTTGGAATGGATTTCTACCGTAACATTTTTTATTAATATGTTTGTGTCCTAGTGTCTTGGTACGTGTAGATTTTGAGTACATGCAACTTGATCTATTTGTGTGTTGGTACATGTAGATTTTAGATTCGATTTACCAATTTTTAATTCATATCGGTGTTGAATTAGATTTTTGATTAATATCATTGTTGAATTAGATTTTTGATGATTATAGATTTCTATTAAAATGAAAATTGGGTATAATTTGATTTGTTTGTGGGTGAATACATATAGATCTATTTTTGCTGAATTTGATTTGAATTATTATTAATATTCGATTGAAATAAATTTAATAATTTTTTGTGTTATATATACATGCATTACAATACACTATTGAACTTGAATATATTTGGAAGCTTAGGGATTTGGAAAGTATTAAATTTAGACATGCATGTCAATAAATGAACACTAACTATTTGTTTTAGTATTTACACCTGCTATTTGTTTTAGTATTTACACCTATTATAAATTTGATATATGAACAAATATGGGTATATACATTTTACTAGTCATTGGCATACTGATGTGTAATCATTTTTTGAATACTGATGAGGGTCCAATTGAGAATTTGAATTGCTGTTGACTAGTGAATTTGAACATTTAGATGGCCATTGGGTTGGTTGGCCCAGGCATTTCTAACATTTAGGGTTGGGATACTACAAAATAGCAATGAAACATACTTACCATTGAAATATAAATAAAATGCGGTGGGCAATATAAATTTTAAAACATCAATTAAAGGTAGGCTAAAATTATATATACCAACAACACAAGTCATACCGTCAATAAGTATAAATAAATACTATAAACTTTATTTGGTAATTGGCGATAATGTTGGAAGCATGCATTGTTTGATGATTCAAATTTACAATAAACTAGATTTTACCAACATGATATAATAATATAGTTGGAAATAACTGTACACTCGAAAAGTGTATAATTATTTCCCACCGTATTATTGTATCACACAAGTAAAATCTAATTCATTGTAAATTTGAATCATCAAACAATGCATGTTACAACGTTACCGTTAATAGAAAATAAAGTCAAGAGTGTTGATTTATACATAGTTATAAACCTCTAAAGTTACAGATACTGAACATAGATACTAGCCTTCTAGTTCTTATGCTTGTGCATTCAATAGCCCTTAGACCCGTTTGAGAGTCATTACCCCTGTAATGAGATCTCTCGAATTTTCCCATTTAGACAGTTTGGGACAAAATAATTTTTGTATAATAATGTTCTTAGTGGATTACACTTGTTTATTCTGGGGGGAAGTTCTGCTACCGTCTCTCAATGTTCTCTGGGTACATACTAGATGATGTGATATTAAGTGTTATTTCAATTGATAGATTGAAATAACATGAACAAAATTTGTTGTGTACTTGGAGAACTAGGGGATATGTTGGCATATTTTCCTCAAATCGGAACCATTTGGATGATCTGCTAAGTGTATTAGAGAAATATGTTGTCTTGAATGGGATAGGACCACTTACCCTTTAAAGGAGATGGAGGAAATAGGATTTATAATGCATCTTGTGTTAACAATGAAATTAATTTATATCATTTTTATAATGTAGCATCGAAAGATGAAATGCCAATCTTAAAGAATTTTTTTACTAGAAACTAAATTTTCACTCTTTTGTTTATACTAATCCATGAATATACACTTCTTACCCATAATAGGTGATTTTTGTAGTAGATGTCATGGGATATCTTCTATACAAAGAATGGATGGGTGAGACAAATAGACTACAAGATTTATTTCATAGAGGTGCTAATGGATTTATGAAATACAAAAAGAGATGTCATACTGATGAAGAGTTCCCGTGCCCGTGTGATAAGTGTAGGAATGGTAAGGTGTTTGAGAAAAAACATTTGAACTATATTTGTTAAGATGGGGTATGCTAGATAGCTATCAATTTTGTATTTTTCACGAGGAATCACATGTTACTTTTCTCCCCAAGCATCCTTCATAATAATAAACAATTAGGATATATGTATAAGGGAAGGAGGACAATGCAGATCATAATATGCTAGAGGATTTAGTTGATGGCGCATATGGTGTTCATGAAGTGGAAGGAGACAATCCCAATGGCAAGCTAACAACAATTTATCGATAATGAGGTTTTGGAGAGTAATTGTCCTCTCATCAATCAGGGAGGGAAAATCGGACTAAGAAAGTTGACGTGCACTATTCTGGGTGTACTTTTACGCAGAGATAGAGCTCAGTATGGTAAGTTTTTAATGTGATTTCATTTTATTTTTTATTCTATTTAGTGATAATTATATACTATTTTTGCATTATTTTGTTTCAGGAGATGGGTAGTGGCCCTAGGGGTAAGACATATAGGCTCTACGCCTATGTTGTCATTCGAACAAAGAAGGCAATCTGAACGTGGCCACCACCGTTGTAAGTTAAAATATTAACTACCTTATAAAAATAAACATTTATGATCACATACTTTGTTATGAATTTAGATAACCCTGTACCCTTTGTTGTTTTAGGAAAAGATTAAGGAGGTGTATAACTCCCAAAGTGATGTCGATAAGGCATCTCTCACTACAGATGCATTAAACAGAGTGTTCAGGCGAGATAGCAAGGGACGTACTCGGGGTTGAGCTCTTGAGTGCGGAAGTTGGAGCTCATCGGGATTGCATCGAGCAACGTTGGTCTAGATCGAAAGGTGGATGAGTTGTCGACCAACCATAGTGAGAAGTTAGAAACTTGGAGAGAACGATGCATAAAATGTTCGAGTATATCAAGGGTTCTTTTAACGGCCAAGTTGGGGCCATCTCGAGGAAGGCTAAGGAGAAAGTGGTGGACAAGAGGACCACTGCTCCATCTTTTTCAGCCTCACCCTCACAGATGCCCCCATCTACATATGATATATTCACCACCCCTACCCATACCCACGTCCCTAGGCCATTTTCAACTATTTATTGGCCCATTGTGTCTATAGTAGACACACGAGGTGGAGATAGAATAGATAGGGGGTTGAGGGACCCAGATACATGCCCTGGTACTATAGCTCATAACCGTCCGTTTCAACCTCACAAGGAACAAGTCCTTGTCATGGATGTGTATGTGGGAAAAAAGAATGAACCCGTGTGGAACGAGCAGTATGGCAATAGTAATATTGAGGGTTGTCTCAATTTCTATATAGTATGGCCTACCTTCCTCTTTCAGAGTGATGATAATTGAACAATTATTTGTAATAATTTGATTACCTTTGTTTATTATGGTTATGAACAACAACGTTGATTATTGGATATATTGAATATTATTTATTGTTTATTGTTTGTTACAATGATTCAATGAATGGTTGTATGGCTTTAGATCTTATGAATGAATGTGTGTGTGTGTATATATATATATATATATATATATATATATATATATATGGGACAATGGTGTTATGAATAGTGTTATCTTATCTTATCAAAGTAATCAAAGGGTCTACATTTTGCCACGTGTACAATCTAATGGTTGTTAGGAAACCAAAATAGGTCTCACAACACCCCCCTCACAACACACGCATTTCTCCCATTCTCACATAGCCCTCACAAAATAAACCCTAACAAATTCACTCTCATAGATTCATGCCGGCGCCTCCTCAGCTACACGTTGCCTCCCTCTCCTTCACAACCATTCGAGCTCCAAGGCTTCCGCATCTGATCTATGTTGTCACCCTAACCTCCTATTGAGTTCAGCACACAACCACGATCTCTCCTTCCCCACAAACTCTAGTTTCTCACCCCCTCGTATGTTTAACCTAAAATCGCTCAGGTATATGGTTTCCCTTCTTGCCTTTGAGAGTATTTTCCAAGGTAATTTTGAGACTTCAAAGCCCTATTGATGTCCGATTTTCTCCAGATCTGTTGTTAATTTTAATTTGTTGTTGATTTATGATGAGTATTTATTTTGTTGATGATTTTTTGTTAATCATCTCAGGTATACAGTTTCCCCTCTTGCCTTTGAGAGTATTTTCCAAGGTAATTTTGAGACTTCAAAGCCCTATTTATGTGTGAATCAATGTTTTTCACTTCAAACCCCTATTTATATGCAATTTTCTCCAGATCTGTCGCTGATTTTAATTTTTTGTTGATTTATGATGAGTATTTATTTTGTTGATGATTTTTTATTAATCATTTCATGTCTGAAGCTACAGAATAGGGGTTGGGGTGGTACGATTTTGTCATAAAAATGATTTGTGTGTTGATTTGATCTTTGATTTTACAGAAAAAGGGTTATGTGGTGAGATTCACACACAGATCAAACTCATTAGTAACCAATACTATTTCTTTCTATATTATCTGAATGTTTCTAAGATCGATTGATTCAAATTCTTGGGTCATTCTTGAAACTCTTTCCTATTCACTATTTTTTTATCATTATTAAATCTTGGTTTCTGAGTTTATATATGTACAAATTTTTTTATCATTATTGAATCTAGGGGTTCTATTTGTGGAGGTCTATAGTTTTGAGTTCCAGTTTGTATGTTAATTTCTCAGATTTGTATGTTAGTTTGTATAGTAGTTTTGAGTTCCTATTTTCATATTTGTATGGTAATTTTCAAATTTGTACAGTTCTGTTTCATCAATGTCGCGTATCTGTGTCTGTTTCATGAAAGATGTGAATGCCTCAGATGCGAACACTTAAATGCATTCAGATAGTTATGCCTCAGATGCAATTACTTGAATTTTATATTAGAATGATAGTTTTGTTCAAGCATCTTTTGTGGTAATAATTCTCTGATTCTACCAATGATCCCACTATGCTTTGTTTTTCTTTAGCTTCAAATGTTCGCACTATATTTTGTTTCAAATTTAAGATTTTATTTCAAGGTTTTCATATTCGGGGAGTACAACAAAAGGTTCCAATAGAAGTAGTTGTTGATGCGAAACAAACCTAAACTCACCGCAAGTACAGTGTAGTGTATATGCAATATTCGATGTTCATCATTCCAACAGATTTTTCATTACTCGCCAATCCAAATCCTAGACTTACCTAATTTATTACTCAAACAGCTAATTGTGATTGTTTTAGGGACTTTTGCATTTGTTTAGACAACAACATGTGCCTTAGCACGTTTAACTGATGTGTATGACATGAAGTTTCAGTGGGATTTCACATTTGGTTCATAGATCACAGTGTTTTGTCGACTCATTCCCATTTTTGTTTTGCAAATCAAGTACATTTAGATGTGTGCTGACTTTAGTTTCGATTGTAGATAAGTGTTTGTTTCAGAAACTATTGTCTCTATTTTACTATCCTTTTGACTTTGGGAAACATCAGTTGACCATTCTCTAAATCTTTATGTAAATAAGGTACCTGCAGGAAAGTCAAAGGGTTAGAGTTAACAATGTTGTTTTAGGAATGTTCTAGAAATATTTTCTTCATATTGTAAATTTCTTAGTTATCACAGCGAAATGTTTAGATTGTGTAGCTGTCCTACAATAGTTGAGCCAAGTCTTTTCCTTATCAAATGGAGAAATGAATGAGTAGAGTTCACTTTTGTCTTTTCAACTGGAGCACACCATTGAAGTTTAATTGATGCATCGATCACATTACACTTAGGAGTCCAACATTGCAGCTGTGAAATAGAGAGGACATAAGGAAGAGTGAAGAATTTGTTTGAATGTAACTGTGTAGAAATTCGGCTGTCAGTAAGTTATGATTTTCCCTATATACCTCTTATGAAATTTTTTTTGTTATATATATAACTAGCTGCTATATAGAAACTATATAGCTGTTATATATAGATCACCCCGGGACCAACCCGCCATGCCGAGCCGATACGAGTCCCAAAAGAGGAGAGATTAGAACACATTTGGTCAGTATTTGAGGAACCAGAGGCCACCAGTTCCACTATCACAGTGTAACAACAACCATGTGCATACTTCATTTATGCAGCATATAAGTAGCAACCCTAATGTAATAGTAGCATCCCTGATTAAGGACGGATCCAGAATAGGCCGAGGAGGGGAGGCATTCCCTCCTCAATTTTTTAAAAAAATTTACCAAGAATTTTTTAAACTTAAGGGTTAAAAATGTAATAATAACATAATTTTGTTTATACCTAAAACCATTGTGCCTCTTTTCATTCAAAGAGTTGCTATACCTATACCTTATCTTCTATTTCCCTCTTTTTTATTCTTTTTTATTTTTCTACATTTCCTTTCTGATTTCTTTGTTTTTCCTCATTTCCAAATTCGGAAGAAGGATTTGTGCTTCTACTAGCAGCCCATTTCATAAGGAGCTGCTTCTCTAAATTAGCGCCATTTTTGTCCCCAACAGTGGGTTTTTGACCTATTTTCGGGTAAGTTCCTTTTTTTATTTGAAGTCAAATTAATGTTTAGCTTTTAGAATAATGTTATGGTTTTTTGTACTGTTTAGTTTATTTTGTTGTCGTTATAACATTTACTAGATATACCAGCTATGTAATCACTATACATGGCTGCTATACCATCGGTATAATTACTTTTTCCCCTTTTCTCCAATGCATTATCAGTGTCGCCATAACGTGAGCTTTTTTCCATTATTCAGTGTCGTTTAAGCATGTGAAAATGCATTTTTTTTATTTAGTATAAAACATAGTCTTGCATAAATCATCTTCATCACAATTATCCCCATGCTAGGAAAATGACTTTTAATAATTTGTCTATTGATCCTAATCACAGTAATAAGATTGTTTTTCTCAATGGCTCAAATATAGAGGGCTTGATTGAAATACACGATATACATAAGAAACGCCAACAATGGCGTGTTAACAGCAATTGACAGATTGCGTGTTTGTGGAACTTTAAGATATAAATGGCGTGTTTGTGGAACTTTACAATTGGGAAAGATAAAATATAAAAGTCGGAGTGATTCGAGTATACTTTAAGATGATGAATGATGACAGTTTTATCGCATAAATTGATATCATTGTTTAATAGTTCTTATGTTAATATAGTTATGGACTTCATTTGAATGTTTGTTCTTTCTATTTTCAGGATATTGTGTTGTTTGGGGAGTCGAGACTCTCAAAGATGTCCATGTGATGCTTTAGTTTTATCTGATCATTCTACATATGGTCCTGATCAAATTTAAAAATGTTGATTGTCTAATAATGCATCCTGAATAGTGGTCTCACGTGGCCTCATGGACTATTATCAATTGTGTGTTTACATTCCAATTCTGTGAGGTGTCAACTTTAATTGTGCTTTACTTTAATTCATGTTTTATTACAGTGGAGATAATAAAGTACAAAACCTACTTTCAATCCAACTTTTGTGAAAAACATTTAAAGATCTTTCCTATTTATTATCTTTTTGGCACATCTCGGTAATAAAGTACTAATGTGCTGGGACTTTCACACCTATAGTGCCGAGACTTTTATGACATTCGTGACTCATGTTCCCACAACTCGGAGAAGCTTCTATTGTCGGACAGATATATAGAGACCTATGCCGACTTTAATGATTTTCACGACTTTTGTAGTGTTTGAATTTAGTTTGGTGAATTTGTTTGCTCTGGAAATTGTAATCTTGCAGATGACGTTCTTTAGAATAAATAATATTAATACTTTTATGGATTCTGAATTCATGCAGGTCACAACTCCCGCCCTCCACTTCCTTCAATAAGAGATAGGCCATCCTTAATAGTTACTCTAGAAGCAAGCATAGGCTCCTATTCCAATGGCTTCTCAAAGACGTTACGTTCGTTGGCATTAGTAGCAGTGTATATGGAGGGTCAACTTCAAGAAGTGGGCAGGGCTTACGAATTTAAGAGAAGAGAATACTTCCGAGAGCATCAACCTGGAGAATAGAATATTGCTCAGTATTGTCACGAGATCGAAAATGCTCTTCATTTCTTCATCTACAGCAGCAACGATTTGCAATAGCAGCCATTAAACTTAAATTGTTAAACCAGATAACTCTCTCCCTCAGCAAATATTCAGAATAGCAGCAATTCGTAGCAGCAAGCCAACAGTCCCCCTCATCTCTCTCGGATATTACTAAGGTATTCTCTTTGATGAGGTTGTTATTGGAAGTACTTTTTATAGGATATTGTGTTAAGATATGTTAAAATTTGATCTATTTAGAATCTCACCAAATGAAATCTCCATTTTGGAAAAGTCGTAAGCATTTCCTTAATTTTGTATTATGAATATTTGACTCATTATAGTCGGTTTGGAAGGAAAAAATGAACTCTGAGCTGATCGGGTTCTATATTTTGGTAGATTTTGAACACAAATTTTGAACATCCATATATATATATATATATATATATATATATATATATATATACCTGTTATATTTGTTAATCGATAAACATGTATAAACATTTATGCTACTGTTGGTACATATGAATTTTTCTAATTTTGAATCCTTTGCAGCATGCGCGCAATGCATTCTACATGCTTTCACCACTTCCAACAATGGAGATACCACACAATTCTTGCAAAACTCAACCCAAGTCTATACCGATCTTGCTGGAGTGACTACTTGCATCTCAATGAAAGTCAAATGGTCAAGGTCATGTTCCATATTGGTTCTAATCTGGAATGTTGTCTGAATAACATACACATTGGGATATATTTTGCAAAGGTCATGCTGGCCGTGGAAACAGTTGATTCGAGGAATTAAGAAGAATGGGCATCACTGGAACATTTTTTGGTTTAGAATGCATATTTTTGAACAGCTTCACGGGTTTTTATTTGGGAGTTTCCAGTTCTCAACTACAATGCATATAAGAAGTGAAGCAATACTGAAAATTAATTAGGTGCGGTTTACAGTGTGATTTAACTTTGAAATTGGCATGTTATTGGATGGATTATAAAGATTCACAATAATTTTGATAGAAGTTGGTGATATATTTAATATATGTGAAGTAGGAGATCTACCTTTCTATTAGTTTTTACTAGAGCAAAATCTTGATTTATTTTAGTGGTGTACCAAATAGAATGTGATGAATAATACTGGGTTACAGAGTTCAAATAAATTCTCTTCAGGTACATGCACCCGAGCTTTCTTATCACGCCAGATCTATTAATTACATTTACGTTTTTTAAATGAGATAAATGTGTTCGTGGAAGAAAATTATTGGAAGTAGAGAGAAGTCATTCGAATTTTAGAGTGTTACAATAACCTCTCTAATTCAATGATGAAATTTTTGACAATATATGTTTCTTTATTATTTATTTAATTTCAATTCAAACCACAAAATCACCTGAGGTATGAAAGAAATCTGTTGTGTCTATCAAGTGGTTATTAGAGACCCTAGCGATTATGTCCAATTTTTAGTAAAAGTATACTAAATTTGGACGGGAAACGAAATTATTGCCATTTGAAATTACAAACTTTTGAAATATTTGTCGTTTTGCGATTACGTACTTTAGAAAATTTCCGTTGTGCCTTCAGGCACGGAAATATACTACTATATATATATCATAGGTGCTGTAATAGGTTAAAATAGACTGTTGGGCAGTGGCAGTGGCCATAACTACCCAACAGTTGTTTTTAAATGCTGTTGAGTATTGTCACAGACTTTGAGTGTGACAAGTCCGTGAAAAAGAAAAACTTGTCACAGACTTTGACCATGACATGTCCGTGACAAGTCAATAATTATCACTAACGTGCCACGATCAAAGTCCGTGACAAGTTTTTCTTTGTCACTAACTTGTCACAGTCAAAATCGGTGACAAGAAAAAACGTGTCACGGACTTTGATCGTGACAATTATTATTGTCACCCCAAAACTTGTCAATATTTTGTTCCTTGATAAGAGCACCTTATCAAGGTTTTTGGGGGATTCATTATGAGAAGTGGAGACTTCCGCCTTGCCAATAGTGGTGAGGGAGGTTTAAAAGATGGCAGGAATAGGGGTTCTAATGGAAGAAACTCCAGACATGACAATGGCAATTATTAGGATTTTGAATAGGAAAATCGCATATCAACATTTCAGTGGTAGTATCAATAGACGATACGTTGGTGGAAGAAGAGTCCATTGAAATCATGTGTTAATGAACGAAATATGGGTTTAGTTTGACGAATATAGGAAGCACAAAAAGCTTAATAAGCATCCAAAAGTGTTTAAATAAAACCCCAAAGAGATGGTTTTTAATTCCTAATTCTCGGTGAAAATTGGTCGTATGTACGTTCATGTTTATCTTGTAGGTTAAATACCACTTGGGGAGTTTAAGGCATTAAATCAAGGTAAAATGCAGAACAAATGCAGTTACATGAGCTAAATCCCAATCCCCGTACCTATTGCCTTGTCCGTTAACTGATCCCGTAGCCTAAACATGTCTCGAACTGAGCCCAAACCAACCCTAGCATGCCCTATTATTTCCCAGTGTGTGTAGTATTATTGTTCCTTATTTTATATATATATATATATATATATATATATATATATATATATATATATATATATATATATATACTAGTTCGTGTCATTTTTATTTGTTTTTAGTGTGTCTTTATTTTTACTTTGATTATTTTAGAATTTATGTAAATGTTTATATAAAGTGTGTGTGCCGTCGTATTAGTGTCTTTATATATTTAAGTGTGTGTATAATATTTTTTTTATTATATTTTTATAGTGTTATTTGTTTTTATTTCTTATTTTATTTTTATTTTAAGTTTTATTTTATTATGAGTCTTTTTATATTTTACATATGTGTGTGTTTGAGTTTTTTATAATTTTTATTGCGTGTGTGTTGTAAATATATATATATATATTTTCTATTTTTATATGTAATAAAATATTCAGACACATACATTAGCTACCACGTGCCTCCCCTACACCTAGGGGTGGCAATTCGGGTTAGTCGTGTCATTTTCGGGTCGCGTTGATTTTTATTTGAGTATAAGTTTTGGATACTCTTAAATATATACAAGATAATCGTGTCATGTTCGGGTCATGTTCGAGTTATTACCATAAACGAGTTATCGTATCAAAAATTATCACCCTACCTCCACCTAATAAATCTCCCTAGACTACACCTTATCTCATACACCCCACACACAAACACATCCCCTGTCTCGTATGTTCAAACAAAACCAAATCAGTTTTGTACATTTTCTCTCTCCCCACTATTCATCATCTTCATCCTCTCTTTTCCCTATCCTACCATCGACCATTAACGAACCTGCCATCTTCAACCCGGATTCAATATTCCAAGATCCAAATCGGGTAGCCTCCACAGTCAACACCCCATCACCACCTTACACCTCCTTCCAACTCATCACCTCGATCAACTCCAATCTAAACCCCATAAACTCACGAACTCGAACTCCTGAGTTTTAACCTGAAACCAAAATCCACGAACCCATAACCCATTTAATTCGAACCCTCATATCTAACCCCTAACCACGACAGTTGCTCCTCTATCCCACTCCCACTGGACCACAAAATCCATACTTGGTCCGACCCAAACCCCCTACCTTTTCCCGAGTTCCACCATCTCCTGACTTACCTACCTTGCGACCAAAACACGAGTTCAAACCCACCAGTTCAACCCAAACCTCAACTCACCATATTGTCCGACCCATTTCCCCGCGGCTTGCATCAAATCAGAACTACCCACGAACCTAGGAACGTTTTCATCAAATCCTAAAATCTTCTCTGCCCAAAACAAACCAAATATAAAATGAAGTCCCATATGTTGAAATGACTCTTACCCCAATTCCCATAATACTCCCAACATCTTCTCAATCTACATGCACTTTTACTTTTCCAAAAATGCCCTTTTAACTCCATGTGCATATAAAAGAAAACACTTGAGGCCCATTTAGGTGTGGAGGAGAGAGAAAGACAACAAGACCTAGAAGTTAGGTAGAGGAATAGAGAGAGAAACACCTTTGTAAATATTTTTTTATTTCTTTTATTTTTCTTCAGAGAATTTGTGAAAATTAATTGTTCAGGGATTGAATTGTATAGCTGAGAATAGAGTTTAATTTGGCAAATTCAAGCAGACTTGTTTGAAGATTTGTTCTCTTTCTTTACTCTTACATTTTAATGTCTTTGATTATTTGCTTATCATATTTCATATCATGTTAGGCTAAAAAAACCTTTCAAGGGGTGGGATGAACCCTTATTTTATGTTCTCGTAATTAATTAGTTCGATTGTTTGAAATTCCCTTTGAATGTTAATTTTAATCAGTCACCTTTCAATTTATGCCTCGAGAGAGGGTAAATGATTCCCGAGAGAAGTTCGGAATTCAAGATATAATACATATTTTAGAACCGAACTAGAGATAGAAGTTTCTCAAGTGTCGTATTATTCCTTGAATTTCTACTCTAAATTTTATTTTCTATGATTTATATGAATTTTGATGAATCTATCCTAGGGGGTGATTTATTAAAAGGAGTGTAAATCTATATTCTACAGTTGTGGGGGTTTGAACTTAATTTTATAAAAGTTTAGTGTTAAAATTGCATTTGTGATGTGAGTTGACTTGTAATTTCAAACTAACTTGGGAGATTTCAAATGAGTGTATTAATTAATAAGAATCACTAGAATATGTGGTGTACTCCCATTCCTTGATTGTTCTCGCATTTAATTACCTCACTTTATCTCTAATTTTAGTGTTTGATTTTGTTCAACATTTTTAGTCACTTAGTTTAGTTATTTCATCACCCTTTGAAAATTGTTTTAATATAAAAAAATCCATAAAAAATAGAAGACAAAGAAAAAGAAAAAAAAATATAGTAAGAAAATAACTAGAATATTGGATTACATCTCTTTTCTCGTGTTTCACTCCATTAAGGTGGATTGACATCCTTACTTACCTCTATACTAGTTTTTGTTATATTTTTGTAGTTAATTGAAGGATTTTTTTTTATCAGAGAGGCTTTGCAACAATGACAAACACAAAAAGCCGTTTTATCAAAGATCTCAAGAAAACTCTCTGTCTAGAATAGTTAAGGTGAAAGTGAACTTTTGAGAAGAGGGTATTGTTTATTTATAATCTTGGAATACAAAAGATGTTGCCAGTTTATAAAAGGGAGTAATGATTATAAAATCGTAACTACCTATCCTCAACATGACATGAGGGCTTATGTGGACATTAAGAAACGTGTCTCATAAGTCCAAGCATACGAGAGAATTAAATGAAAAACAAAAGATAATGATGAACCTACATTTAAAACCTAAAAAGTGACTTTTTGTTAATAACGCTCTCTTTTTAAAATGAACTAGATACTTCTTCACAAGGGGGATAATGTAGAGGGCCACATGAACGACCCCTCATCTACTTGAGGAGCATGCAGGTAAATACCGAGGAAGTGGGGAGGTTTCACGAGAAACCCCCTAAGCCCTAAAGGGGAGCTCATGCATGTCCTCAAATAAGGGAACAAATGCATGAGAAACCAATCTTAAGGAAAGAAAGGAACACATGAGCAGTTATCCAAAAATCACATTAGTAAGTGGGCAAGCACTTCCGTCACTAATATTCATCATTTTTATCTTTGACAGGTTTAGTTAGCAAAATCATTAGTCGTGCAAGCAGTGCTTGAAATTATGGCCATATGGAACCTCTTGAGAGTTTTGGTTTGGAGGCTGAGATGTAAGTCGTGTTGATAAAACTAAGCCTCGACCAGTTCAATATATTAGTAAAGATATAATATTTGTGTGAGGGACCCAAGATATCAGTCGATCACAAACATTGCACACATATAATGGCAAGTGACACTCAAGATTTCTCATAGGTCATTTTTAACATTACAAATGGTGAGTGATCGTCAAGGTCACTTGAAATTTTTTTAACTTGTCCAATAAGTAACTTTGATAAAAGACAAAACAACACTTTTTGAGTGATGGACGATAATATCAACTTTTTATCCACTATTACACTAGGTGTCACACCAAAAAAAGACATATTGTGGAGGATAGTGACAAATAATAATAAGGACAAAAATGTTTTTAGATATTTGTGGCCATCCCAGTCGGCGCGGCGTTCGTTCCGGGGGAAAGGGAGAAAGAGGATCCCCCGGAGAAGAAACTGCGTCGCGATCTCGTACCCTTCTCTTCGAAAGGGGGCTTCGGTCATCGTCGATGTGGGGTGAATGTCAAGAAATAGAGTCTCTAGCCTATTTTGCTCAAAACAGGCAAAGGAATATGTTGCCACTTCAAGAGAGCGGCATCAAGGACAAAAATGATGCATGCAAAACCAATTGATCGGAGGTCCGGGGGCTAATTTACGGAATGGGAAGGTGTTAGGAACCCATACCACCCTTTCGGTCTCTAATGGATAAATGTTATTATTTTCCTTTTTATCCCCGTGAAGTGTATGCATGTGTTTATATAATGGAGATTGATAGGGTGAGGTCATCCATAGGAATATTCCCAAGATAATAACAAACGTAGAAGATAGAATATGAGAGTTCATCGAGATATTGATCATTATGGGGAAATGATAATATATGTGGGATGAAGTGCGAACAATCATATTTTATGAATATGTATGACAAAAATGAGGGATTTTGAGGGAATTGGAAAATTAAAAAATTGGACTCGAGTCTTGGACTTTAATCCGAGACGCCTACGTTGCCTATAAAGGCATCAAAGTCCACGTAGTTTGAATATAAAATACGGGTGGGGTTTATTCCATAGATTCGAACGGAATTTTATTAGGTGTGTGTGCGTGTAGAAAATGTGTTTCTCATTTTGGAAAAAGGTGTGGTTGATACTTCCTTTCGAAATTTATGGGTGTAACCCTCTTTTATTTGATTTTGAGTTTTTTATGAAAAATAAAGTATGTGCAATATACTAATAAAAGTGTAGATGTTAATAGGGAAGGACTAAAGTGAAACTAGATTGTGAATCTAAAGTAATTTATGCAAAAATAAGAGATTTAAAAGAGAGGGAGAAGGAATTGGACCTTATTTGGAGATTGATCTTGGATCTTGGATGAACTCATTTGAATGTTGATGAGAGAGAAGTATATTTGCCAAATTGGGTGTGAAAAGGATGGGTGTTTAGGCTTGAATGGGATTTCTCATATTGAACTTCGCTGATTTCGACAGAATGTTGCTGAGATCACTGATGCTAATGGGTTTGCTTGCTTTTTTAGGGAATGAGGTCATGTCCCTTATTTATAGGGTCAGGGGGTGCCGATCGGCCTACCCCAAGGGGTGCCTATCAGTAGGCCACCATTGACATTGTGACGATAGGCAGGGTTCAAGACCTGCCAATTGGTAGTCTCGTGCAGACTTTTTTGGAAATATAAATGTAGAGCACCAACCGTTGATCCGAATCGTGAATGGGGCATACCGTTAGAGATGTATTTTAGAGGCCTTCGAGAGTCCTTTGGACCTCTCCCAGGCTCGGGAGTTGACTTTTGGTCAAATATGGCTCGGAAGTGCACGTCGGTCCTTTGGACGGGAGATTATCACACGCAAACGAATCGTTTGTCCGCATGGTAAGTCAGAATGGTGCACAGGGAAAAACGTTGGAAATATTAGGACATGTAATTAGAAATTTCAAAGAGTTTCGCTCGGTTTGGAAAGTTGACCTTGGTCAATCGAGTCCCGAAAGCACCCGGTGACCTCTCGGAGTAAAATGACTCGTTCGTCCGAACCGTAGGTCAGAATCATGCACGGGGAGGATCGTTAAAAAGGGTATTCAGTGAACTTTGGAGATTCATTCATCCTCATTTGAGATGAAGAGTTAAATTTCATCACACGGAGTCCGGGAGCGCCCAGTGGGCTCTGGATCAATTTTTTAGGGAAAACTTATTGTTCGTCCGAACGGTTATGATGTTTCGTGCATGGGGTGGTCTGTTGGAAAGGGGTTTCAGTGCCCTTTGAAGAATCAAAGAGCTTTCACTCTGACAAAGAGTTGATCGGGGTTAATATGGGGCTCGGGGGTGCCTGATGGTCTCTAAATCGGTACTCAAAATGTGACCTAGTTTTGCGGTGAAGGGGGATGTGCTAGGAGTCTAAGGAGATACTTAAGGGGTCCTAGAATGCGATGTCTACAAAGCCCATCGATGGGTGATCTTGGAACAAGTGATGGTTATCGAATAGACACCATATGATGGAAGGAGGTCAGTTCTGCAGACCTAAAGGATGTGGATGATCGCTTTAGAGGGTCGAGGTCAATTTTGACCTAAAAGGAGGTGATGACCAAAGGCTAAGGTCAATTATGACCTAAAATAGGTGACGACCGAGGAACGAGGTCAATTTTGACCTAATTAAGGTGACGATCTAAGATCGAGGTCAATTCATACCTACAAGAGGTGACGACTAAGGACCGAGGTCAATTCTGACCTAACTAAGATAAAGATCCAAGACCAAGGTCAATTATGACCTATAAAAGTTGATGACCGAGGACCGAGGTTAATTACGACCTAACTAAGGTGATGGTCCAAGACCGAGGTCAATTCTAACCTGAAAAAGGTTACGACCGAGGACCGAGGTCAATTCTGACCTAACTAAGGTGAAGATCTAAGACCGAGGTCAATTCTGACCCAAAAAAGTTGACGATCGAGGACTGAGGTCAATTCTGACCTAACAAAGGTGACGATCTAAGACCGAGGTCAATTTTGACCTAAAAAAGGTGAAGATCGAGGACCGAGGTCAATTCTGACCTAACTAAGGTGACGATCTATGACCGAGGTCAATTCTGACCTAAGAAAGGTTATGATAGAAGATCGAGGTCAATTCTGACCTAACTAAGCTAACGATCCAAGACCGAGGTCAATTTTAATGTAAGAAAGGTGATGACTGAGGATCGAGGTCAATTCTTACCTAACTAATGTGATGATCTAAGATCGAGGTTAATTCTGACCTAAAAGAGGTGACGATCGAGGACCGAGGTCAATTCTGACCTAACTAAGGTGATAACCGAGGACTGAGGTCAATTTTGACCTGAGAAAGGTGACGACCGAGTACTGAGGTCAATTATGACCTAACTAAGGTGGCGATCTAATATCGAGGTTAATTTTCACCTCAAAAAGGTGACGATCGAGGACCGAGATCAATTCTGACCTAACTAAGGTGACGATCCAAGACCGAGGTCAATTGTGACCTAAGAAAGGTGATGATTGAGGACCGAGGTCAATTCTGACCTAACTAAGGTGATGATCTAAGACTGAGGTCAATTCTAACCTAAGAAAGGTAATGATCGAGGATCGAGGTCAATTTTGACCTAACTAAGGTGATAATCCAACACCAAGATCAATTATGACCTAAAAGAGGTGACGATCGAGGATCGAGATCAATTATGAGCTAACTAAGGTGACGATCCAAGATCGAGGTCAATTTAGGCTTAAGAGAGGTTATGACCGAGGGCCGAGGTTAATTCTGACCTAACTAAGGTGACGATCTAAGATCGATGTCAATTCTGACCTAAAAAAGGTGACAATCGAGGATCGAGGTCAATTCTGACCTAACTAAGGTGACGATCTAAGATCGAGGTCAATTATGAATTAAGAAAGGTGATGATCGAGGACCAAGGTTAATTCTGACCTAACTAAGGTGATGATCCAAGATCAATGTCAATTATGACCTGAGAAAGCTGATGATCGAGGATAGAGGTCAATTCTAACCTAACTTAGGTGATGATCCAAGACCGAGGTCAATTCTGAGCTAATAAAGGTGACAATTGAGGACCGAGGTCAATTCAGACCTAACTAAAGTGACGATCCAAGACCGAGGTCAATTCTGACCTAAAAGACGTGTAGTTTTGCTTTAGGAAATTTGGGGATTCCACTAAGGATAAAGATCGAAATTTGGGTCCTACCGGGGAATAATGAATGGTTCGAGGATTTTGGTAGTTGGGGAAAATTTGGAGTGTCCTTTGGAGATGTTTCTGGGGAGAATGATTCTCTATAATTCTGATGGGGAGGTAAAAAATGCTCTTCTTGGTGAGCAAGGTGCTAGAACGGATTTAGGAATTTTAGGAATTTTTCGGGAATCGTTGAAAATTTTCGGGTATTTTTTTGAACTTTTTTTACAAAATTTTATGGGGTGTGCCAACCAACATGGGTGTGGGTGTGCCAATCGGCATTAGCACGGACTTTTGGGGTGCCTTGAGAAGGTTAAAGGCTCAGTGCTCCAATCGACATGACCCTTATCCTCCTATAAAAAGGAGGTGGGTTCTCCTGATTTTGTACAGCTTTCTGACTTCTTTTCTTCTACTATAATCTCTGCAAATCATCCTAACGTCCGAAATGGATGACTTCTCAAGCAGTGCAACCCATATGGCGTGGCTCAATGCCGATGATTGGGCATGGTTGGAGTGGAGGGCTAGGGTGCCCCTCGCATTAGGTGGCCAGAATTCTTTCGACTCGTTCGAGCCGGTGGCGGATGATCAGATTCTTCTTCATGAGTCTTTGCGTCATATCTCTTTAAGGGTGGTAAACCCTGGTGTCTATGTAAGTATGGCATGACTCTTGGTATTCCTTTCTTCTTTTCTTAACGATATTGATTTATTTCTTGAATCTGACAAGGATTTTCTTCATTTCTTGACAGTTTGACGTATCCATGTCGACTATTCGTGCCCGTGGTACAATAGGGCTCAAGGATGTTTGGGAGCACCTTCCTGTTGTGGTGCGCTGGATGGTGTCCTCTATTGGGTTCAAGAGGCTAGCATCGACTTTGGATTAGACGCCCATCTCCACTGCAGTTCTATGTGCCTTGGGAGAGAGGTAGTGGGACACTACCCACACCTTCCATTTTGGCCTCGGGGAGATCATGGTGACTCCCATTGATGTTCAACAGCTGTTGGGGATGGACTGCGAGGGTGCCCAGATTGAGGTTGACAGGTCACTGAGGGTGATGCCGGAGGCAGTGACGACGGATCTTGATGATGTGGTGAGTGTGGTTTTTGGGGATTCCCACTGCTTGTCTTCTTTGAGGGAGATTTTGCTGAGGAGAAGGGTTGATGAGAACGACGGGCATCAGGTGTGTCAGATGGCCCGCTTATTTATCTTGTTGGTATTGGTAGGTTTTCTTGTGGCGACGTCGTTCACCTATAGTTTCTTCCATTTCTGAGGGTGTTTTCGAACATCCACCTTTATGACTGGGGGAGCCCTACTTTAGTGACCCTTTATTATTATTTGGATGCATTCATTCGGTGCTACCGGCTGACTTTTACTTGGGCCATGTATCTTCTGGAGGTATTATTTATTTTTTGCATTTTCCTTTATGCATTCGCATTTTCTATTCATGCACTTCCTTTTTATTTCTTGAATGTTGATCCTTGTCTTTTACATATGTGGTTCTACTAGGTGATTGGGTTGAACACCCAACTGATTTTTTTGAAGGATTACTCCATTGGGGACTTTTGCTGGATGTTACGATAGCGGAGGTCTAATCGACAATCGAAGAAGAACTTTTCTCTAGAGGCAGTGCGTCAGGTCTTGAATAGCCTAATGAGCAAGAGGGCAAGCAGTCTTTTGTCCTTAAGACTATTCTTTTCTTTTGATGCCATTTTATCGATACTGATCCTTGACCTTGGCTGGGGATTTACAGGTGACCTTCTATCCCTGGCGAATGTCTATTCATCACACTGGGGTGCCTGAGGGACATGCACAAGTGCGATGCCTACTGTCGCATGAGTTCGGAGGATGAGGTTACGGTGCTGCCGGTGAGGCCCCCTATATTCATGAGCCACGTGCGGGAGATGTCCGATGATGCCTGGGTGGCTACGATGATAGGAGAGCCATACTCCTTATACACTAACATATCAGTGATGTACGACTATATGGACTTCATCATGAGTTGGCTAATGCCCCTAGCATTTATGATGTGATGTCTCTCCCTAGGGTGGGCTCAAGTCGACAGGTGGGGTCTTCTCATAGCGCATGTGGTACGGCAATTTCAGCGGCGATAACGATGACTTCAGGGCCTTCTTTTATACGGCTACAATCCCCTAGTTACAACCTTCGGCGAGCTGATGGGGGATCCGTTCGGCTGCAACATCGCCCTCATGCGATGGACCCGGAGGAGGTCCTTCGGCCTGCGGTATGTCTTTTTTTATTTCATTTGTTTCTTTCTCTCTCCTCATGCTTGATTGATTTGATCTTTTCTATTCTTCCTCGCAGAATATGAGTGTTTCAACCACCTGGCTGAAGGACATCAGGGACTGGATTTCTTTAGCGACTGCTCATATTCGTGAGGCGGTTCTGATTCTTTCTTTCTTGGTGCCGTCTGCCTCATCTGGGGAATGATCGAGCTCTAGTAGTGGGGGTACATTGTCTCGTTATAGGGGAAAGAGGGCGTGCCGCAAGGATGGGGGATCCTAGAGAGAGAGAGAGGAGAGAGAGAGATTGGGTTCGGGCTCAGTTCCATTATTTTTCTCCTTTTTCCTGCAAAATGTTAATGTAACACTGCAAAAAATAAGCAAATGAAGAATGAAGTTTTTTTTTGTTAATTTTCTCTATTTAGTGATTAATGCACATGCTCTTTTTACTTTAATGCTGAGACTATAAAAAGAATTTTGGAAATTAATTTGAGAAGGACTTTATTTTAAAAAGAGATTAGTAATAATATAAAGAAAACCTGGAATTTCCTTAAGATAAAAGTTAATTTTTTTTTTGACAAAAGAGGAAAAAGGGAATTTTCCCAAAATAGGGGGTTGTTGATCGGCATGACACATGTCCTGCCTATCGGCATATCAGTTTAGTCGAATCAATCCAAGGCTTTGATTGCACTTTCTTTACTTGCTTGGTATTTGGTGGGGCAAGTTTTACTCCGGTTTCTGCAGGGTTCCTTGTCTTGACTTAGGAGTTTCCAAGTAAAAAAGGGGGTGTGGACGGGGCTTTCCTCCTCACACCTTCACTTTCTTTCTTTTCCACATTCTTACCTGCTTACTATCTATTAGTCTTGCAAGATGGCTCTCCTTGGTAGCATTGAGTTTGATAACTACCTCGAAGCCTTGGAAGCAATGTGTTCTTATAATATTGATTATGAATCCTTTCACATGAGGCGAGTCTCTTTGTGGCGCAATCGACCCATTGAGTGGAACATATTGATGGTGATTGTCGAGTTTTGGTATCCCGGGGATCATGTCTTCTGCTTCGGGTTGGATGAGATTTATCCTACCTACGAGGAATTTTCTACCATGCTAGGGATAAATCCCAGCATTACTGCAGCTCTGCTTGAGTTTTCCCATTCTCCTAGGGAATTATTAGTTGGGCTTCTTCATGTTTCGCCTTCGGAGACCAAACCATTAGTTGTGGGATGAATAATCTCCCTTCTGGCGGTGTTACGCTTTGTTCATTCGCATGATGCAGGTGATGAGGGATATGTTGGGGCCGTCATCCTAGGCATTGTTTTAAAAGTTATGTTAGTGATCGAGGAGATACTAGTGGACCCCCAACTGGATGCTATTATCTCTTGGATGTCGTATCATCACAATCATACGGGTGTGATACTGGCAGAGACCTTAAATAGCATGGATGCCTGGCGGGAGGGTCATTCTGACTTTCTGAGGTGTAGCCCTGTAATGTTTTTATGTTGCTATCATGGAGGTTTCGTATGGCGGTCCCACCTAAGTATCCTTTTTTGGCGGTGCCAAACTTCTTCTTGTGCTATTTCATTAGTGTAGTCCTGGACATTGGGAGTTAGGGGAACTGGTTTGTATAGCATAGGGATCGAGGCTTACGCTGGTCTGTGCCTTGGTGGGGGGACCTGCTGCCCATTTTGGAGCTTGGAGAGTACCAGTACATTAGACTGGTTGGCCTCAGGCAGACCTCTTTCTACTTTCCCTGCCGACTGTTGGGCCAATATGGGTGGGAGAAAATTGTGCCACCGCGGATAACAAACTTCTTTCCTGTGGAGGACCTGACAGAGTGTATGCACATGCGGCTTAGTTTTTTATGGGAGAATGGTCGTCCATCGACCCGTCCTTCTCAGTCTACTGGGCGAGTTTGGCATATTTTTGGGGACTACATGAAGTGGTTGTAGAATAAGGTAATGGCCAGGATGCTGGCTATGGAGACTGGTCAAAGGTGGTTTGCCATATCTGACACCATGGAAGGGGGCATTATGGTCTACACCAAGTTGGTTCGAGGTTATCACTCCATGGAGCGTCTGCTATAATCCACTCATACATGGGAGTATTGGGGAGTCTAGGATGCAGGTGATAATGGTGTTGGTTCCTCTGGAATCTGTGGGTAGGGTTTTATGAAGTTTTTTGTAAAAGGTGTTGTCTTTATGTTTTGTGGGAATAATTGGGGTGATTTTTAGGAGCAGTGGGGCTTATTATTATCTGGGATTTTTTACTTGGTGTAGTGTTGGCAAGGGAAGTCGTTTGACTCCTTATGTCGATGTAATCATACGAAAATTTCAGATAATGAAATAAATAAGTTTTTGATCATCTAGTTGTGCCCTTTGATGACTTTTGGCTTTTTGAATTATCTATACCAATCTCTAAGGCATACATAATCCTTTTGTTCATGATTATGTTAAAATAAACTGTCATTCTTGGGGATAAGAAAATAATTGCATTTTGCTAAAAAGAAGGGGGTCAGAATCATGTGAAGTGAATGAGCTGCCTACGTACCTCTGAGGGTTTTGAAAAATTTTGAAATTCATTTTTCAAAATGTTTTTAGAGGATCAGGCCCACGTAGTTCTGGGTAAGCGAAAAAGAATAGAGGTTTTTTTTTAGAATAGAAGGGAGGTGAGAAGAGTCATAGCACGCTGTGATTTCGAATTAGGGGTAGAATTTATTGAGGCTATCCAGGTTGACTAGGCGCTCTATTTATTCCCCATTGAGGTCAGAGAGCACAACGGCGCTACCCGATAAGATCTTCTTCACAATGTAGGGGCCACTCCAATTGGACTTAAATTTCCCTCTAGGGTCCTAGATAGGCTCTATTATTTCTTTGAGGGTTAAGTCCCCCTATCAGGCATCGCGGTCCTTGACTCTCTTATTGAATGATCGCGCTACACGACGATGGTACCCTTATATGTGATATAGAGCTTTCAATCTCCTTTCATCTAGGAGCGTCAGCTCATCAAGACGACTTTGGTTCCAGTCTTCCTTGCTGACCTTGCTTTCAAGCATGTCGCGTAGTGAGGGTATTCCATCTCCACAGGTAGGACTGCTTCCATGCCATAGACTAGAGATTAAGGGCTATCCCCATTCGGTATCCCCAGATGGCGTAAGGGATCCTATTGTCCCAATTACGACAACTCTCGATCATCTTACTGATGATGGATTTGAGATTCTTATTGGCTACTTCGATTTCTCCATTGGTTTGTGGTCGGTATGGAGAGGATTTATGTCTTTGAATCCCATACTCGTTGACCACTTTAATAACCTCCTGCTTGAAATGTAATCCATTATCTGATACCAGATCGTGTGGGACCCCATATCGGCACATGATTTTTTCTTGATGAACTTATCCACTTTCTTGGCATTCAGAACTGCACATGACTCAGCTTCGACCCATTTGGTGAAGTAGTCAATAGAGACTAGGATTAAACTATTCCCATTGGATGACTTCAGCGTGACTTTCCCTATGATATCTATTCCCCATATGGAAAACAGCCAGGGAGAAGTTATGTTGTATAGTTCTCGTAGAGGAAGATGTTGTAAGTTGGTGAACTGTTGGCATTTGAGGCATCTCCGCGCATAGGCTGTGCAGTCCTGTACCATGGTAGTCCAGTAGTACCCCGTCGGATGATCTTTTTTATGAGCATATGGTCGTTCATATGGGGTTCGTATTCCCCGCTGTGGATTTTATGCATCATCTCTTCAATGTCAGCCCCTGTGATGCAGTGCAAATGGGTTCTATCGAAGTTTCTCTTAAACAGTGCTTTATCACAAATAATGTACTAGGCGGTCAGTCTGCGGAGAGTTTCTCGATATTTCTTATTGGCTAGTTGGGGATACCTATCATATTTGAGGAGGTGCCAAATATCGTAGCACCAACATTCGGCTATCTCAGATTCTTCCCCCGTGCTGATCTCGATGTGGTAATAATGGGTTGGTTTATCTTATTTTTGGAAAAGTAAGGGATCCATGATTATTCCTTCAGGCATGTCAATCATGGAGGCTAAAGTGGCAAAGGCGTCATCTAGGTTGTTCTTTGCTCAGGGCAGGTAGTGGAAGGTAATTTCTTGGAATTGGGAAGCTAGTTCTTCAAGGTGGGCATGGAAGGGTGAGAGTTTCTCATCCTTGACTTTCCATTTCTTGAGTACTTAGCCGATGATGAGGGATGAGTCCCCATAGACATCGAGGTATCAAATTCCTTTCTTGATAGAAACTTTGAGGCCTAATGTGCACGTCTCGTATTCAGTCATGTTGTTACTGCAGGGGAAAACCAATTTAATGGAAATAAGAGTGTGGGAGTCATCAGGGGCAATTAGGAGAATCCTATGCCATATCCTTTCTTGCTAGCAGCCCCGTTAAAGAACATTTTCTATCGAAGATCTTTGTGGGAGGCCCAAAGGATATTCTCGCATGGGAATTCAAAAATCCAGACATTGAATTATTCCATAGGGTAGTCAATAAGGTAGTCAGAGATGGTTCTCCCTTTCATGGATTTCTATGTGACATTGGTGATATCAAACTCGACTAGAAGCATCAACTAATGGTCCATTCGACTGGATAGGGTAGGCTTCTCGAGTAGGTATTTGATGGAATCCATTCGAGATACGAGTCTGAATGGAAGGCGAGTATGTAGTGCCGTAACTTTTGAGTAACCGAGACAAGAGTGGAACATGCCTTTTCCAAGGCGATGTAGTTAACCTCGTAATCGACCAATTTTCGATTGGCATAATAGATGGCTTTCTCTTCGTGGGTTTCTTCAAGTTATTGAGCTAGCAAAGCCCCGACTGTAGTATCGGTCATGGTTAGGTAGAAGAGTAAGGGAAGACCAGGCTGCAGTGGCATGAGCACCGGAGGTTAGGTTCGGTATTGCTTAATTCGATCAAAGGCTTATTGGCAAGCTTCATTCCAGACCTTGGTTGAATCCTTTCAGAGGAGTTTGAAGATGGGTTCATAGATGGAATTTAATTTCCTGATGAATTGGCTGATGTAATGTAATTTTGCAAGGAATCCTCGAACTTCTTTCTCCGTTTGGGGAGGTGGCATCTCAAGTATGGATTTTAGATTGATAGGATTTAATTTTATCCCTTTCTCACTAACCATGAATCCCAAGAGTTTCCCTTTGGTAATATCAAAGACACATTTATATGGGTTAAGCCACATTTGGTACTATTGCAGTCATTCAAAGAATTTTCGTAGAGCGGGAACAAGACCTTCTCTAGTCTTGGACTTGATAATCATGTCATCTAGATAGACCTCGGCTTCCTTGTGTATCAGATCATGAAAAATGGTTGTGGCATCCCTTTGTTAGGTAGCCCCTAGATTTTGAGACCAAATGGCATGATAGCATAACAAAAGGTTCCCCATGGGGTAATGAATGTGAGTTTCTCTTGATGACCAGGGTGCATCTTGATCTAATTATATCCGAAAAATCCATCAACGAATGATTTGAGAGCATGACTGGCTGTGTTGTAAAAAATCATATCGATGTTGGGTAGCGGGTAATCATCCTTCGGAGAGGCCTTGTTCAAGTCTCGGTAGTCGACACACATGCAGACCTTTTCTCCTGATTTTAGCACATGTACGATATTAGACAACCATGTGGGATATTCAATCACACGAATGAATCCCACATTCAGTTGCTTGACTAATTCTTTTTTTACTTTGAGTGACCATTCGGTGCGGAGCTTTTGCAACTTCTGTTGTTGGAATCTCATGATGTGCTATCTTAGGGTCCGTACCGATCAAATCATCCTAGGACCATGCAAAGATATCCATGAACTCCTTCAGTAGATCTATAAGTTATGTGCCTTCATTCTCTAAGGGTAGCCCTTATCCTAATCTTGCGCATTTGGCTAATAAAATCGAGATTAATAACAACAGTTTCATCTTTATTAACTTAAACGTGACTATGTTGTTTGTTATTAACCTTATGTAGATCAATTAAGAATTTTTAATTTGCAAAGTCATCATCATCAAGAGTTTGATTAGAATCGAGATAATTAAAGTAAGGCACGACAAGATACTCAAAATCTTTGTTTATTTCATTGATAGGAAAAACAGCATTGAGAACCTCATCAAAGGAGGTCTCGATTACATTAGAATGAGAGGAAACAACTAAACATTAGGGTTAGGTTGAATATTAACAGGTGGCACAGGTGCAGCATGCCAGTTGAGAAGAGGTGTATCAGCATCTTTGATGAGGTAGGATATATGAGATGATGTAGTCCCTGAGTAGATCATGTAGAGTGCCAACCCTAGTATCTATAAGTTGATAAAATCCATGGAGTTATTGTCCTAAGAATCCCCGACATCAACTATGGTCTTCTCAGTGAGTGGTTGTACACAGTGTTGGGAACTCTCAGTCCCTAAGTAGCTGTCTTGGAAAAAGATCTCCATTCCTGGTTTCATCCTTTTGTCTATAGGGTATACCAAGGTTCAAGGAAGCTGCAGAAGGGAAAATCTTCACCCACTTTGATGAATCTTCCATTTAGGGAATCTCTTGGGATAGTTTTGGTGCATTCTAACTTTCTATTTAGTTGAGGCTGACGGATCAATCTGAGTTCTTCTTCTGATGGTTTATAGCTCAAGTCACGGGGAGGGAAAACCTCCTTCAACATAATAGGTTCCGTTATCCCTTATTGTCTTTGTCCTAGCCCGAGCCCGGGCATGAAATGCATGTTCTTGAACATTTAGATTACATTAATGTTACCATAAGGGTCATATTCTAGACAAACCCTGTCCTTGAAGTCGTCACTTACTGGGAGTAGGAGTGGTTCAACCTGGAAGCCTGATAACAGCATATTGTTCACTCTGTGTTGTATCTCGAGTTCTGGATTACTGATGCTTGCATTCTCAACGTTGTCACTGTCTCCTATGATGGTGATAACTTATCCATTGGCAAAGAGCTTTAATTTTTGATAAAGGGAAGAAGACACCCCTTTGATGTTGTGGAGCCACAATCGTCCGAGCAGCAGATTGAAATAGGATGGGATGTCGATCACTTGGAATTCAACAACAAGATTTATAGGGCCAGCCCCTATTTCAAGTTTGATAGATCCCATTACTTCTCGGCAGGTGTTGTCATAGGCACGCACAACAGTAAAGGTTGGGGCAAGGTCGCTCACTTTCAGTCCCAAAAAATTGAAGGTTCTTAACGGGAAAACATTCAGAGTTGATCCTTTATCGACGAGTGAGAGGGGAACAATTTTCCCCATGACTTCAACAGAGATATTGAGAGAATGATTGTGGTTGGAACCATTCTTAGGGATCTACTCTTCGAAGAAGGATAGCATTCGAGTAGAGGTTAGGGATCTAACTAGATTCACTACTTCTTCTGGTGTGGTTAAGGGAGGAACTGTGGGTTCTATGAGTAGCTTGATTAGGGCATTTCGGTACAGTTAGGAAGACATGAAAAGGCCCCAAAGAGTGATGTTAGCTTGATTTTTCTTCAGTTGATCAAGGACCTTGCTTTCTTCAAGGGTCATTTCTGGCATAGGGAGATTCTTGACACCTTTCCCTTTATTTCTTGCTGATGGTTGTGAGTTTGGATTCTGGTAATGTTTCCCCAACCTGGTCATGTGGTTCATAGAAGAGGGAAAAGATAGAAACCCTATTTCTTCATCGATGTCGGGCTACCCATCTACCTGTTTGATCTCTCCTAGCATCTCCTCGAATGATATCACTCCATATATGTTGGCTATTAGACTAGTCTTTCTTGAATCTGGCTTTTCATCTGAATCTTCGGAATCATCTCCCCATCCGGTGGTAACAATATTGTCTTTCCATTCAAAGTCAATACACTCTACAACTTTTATGGCCTCTTCATATAATTCCTCCCATTCGACAGGGAAATATGAGACTGAAAGGACTAGGTGCCCTTGTAATTTCAAAGTGTCGAGAACCTCGGATATGCTACAATTATTACCAGTCTGTCAAAATAAATCTGCCATGATTTGGACCAGGTCATCTCGACTGACTTCATTGGCTGGAACTACCTAGTTGTATGACTCTCGGGCCCATTTTTAAGCTTCTAAGAATAACCTGTTAAATCTCTAACAGTCGATGGTCATCTGGGAGGGAAATTTTAGCCTGATCTCAAGGAGTTAGTTCATCACTTATGATATTTCCTTGTCTTTATCGCCAGAATGGGTGAGGACAGTGATGCAGGCTCTGGTGAGGAGTGATACGATTTGATCGACAAGGTTGGTAGGGTGTAAGAGGAAATATCGTCATGTTTGGAGAAGTTTAGGAGAGTATATGCGCATGATTGGTGATTTAATTGGCATGATTTGGGTAGATGGGTCGACTTCTAAGTCTTCTTCTAGGAAAATGGCGTTTGTATGACTTGGGAGTGGATTATGGGTAGTTTTTGGTTTTGGATTAGCTGGTGGGGCGATGATACCCGGTCAACCAGGCTTTAGATTGTGTTTCAGAGATGGAAACATTGGTCGGTGGTATGGCCAGCAGTGTGGTGATAGTCACAATGGGCATCGAGTTTGAAATTCTTTGGAAGCGAATTTGGTAACAGACGAGGGTCCAAGGGTTTGATCAGGTTTTGGTTCAAGAGAGCCTGGTAGACTTTGGAGAGAAAAGCATGAAACTCGGTATACTTTTTTCGGATTGGATTTGGGCAACTTTCTGGTGCCCACGAAGCGGCAGGCTGAGAGATGTTGTTGATAGTAAAAATGGCGATACTATTAGGCTTTTTAAATTACCTATGAGTGAACTGTCCCGAGATTTTCTTCGGTTCAACTTCGGTCTTGGAAAAACCTTCTTCGATTTCTACTCCTACTTCTTGGAGGGCTCGAAAGTGAGGGTAATACTATCCTCCCATTGTTGCTCGGACATGGGGTAGGAACTTTGTCTTCACAATACTGACTTGTTCTTCTTCGGAAGGCCGATTGGTTATGGTAGCTATTTTTTCTCTCCACCTTGCTATGAAGTTGATGACTCATTCCCCAAGATTCTATTTAAGAAGCTCTAAGTCACGGCGGCTAACCTCTAGATCCTCGTTATACTTGTACTGTGACATGAATTCATGGGAAACGTCTTCCCAACTATGGATTCTGGATTCTTCAAGGGATAGGAACCAACGGAGGGCGCTATCTTTTAAAGTCTGTTGGAACATCTGAGCCATTATTTCTTCAAAAGCCCCTAGGAGATTCATGGCTCGGTGGTAGATGCAGAGATCAATGATCGAGGGACCACTGCCTCTAAACTTCTCAATATTGGGCATCTTGAATTTTTCTAGTAACCTGGGTTTAGGATAGGGAGACATGCGGGTGTTGTCCATGTAGTTCCCAGAGATTATGACTTGGTAAAATTTTTTGGTTATCAACTTGAGGTCTTCCTTGACCTTGTTCAGTTCTTCTTCTTTCGGATCAATAATTACGGGTAAATTAGCCCCAGTTTGAGCAAAGTTTAGCATACGAAGCTGGGCTGGTGGCATCCCGTTAGCAAGAGGAGCACATGAAGCATCATGGTATTCTTCAGGAACCCAGATAGGCTTGGGTGCAAGAGGACCCATAGCACGAGGGAAAATAACCTCGGGATCTTCGAGGATAGGGACAAAATTTCTTTGCTCTCATGAACTTTGGTTTGAAGGTTGTTAATTTTGGCAGTGAGTTGATCCAGAACCGTCAAAAAATCTGAATGTACATTCAACACTTGGTTCGTATTCTCCATGGAAGAAGGTTAAGTCTCAGACTCAGATGAAGTAAAGGGACTGAAAAAAATTCGGGGTGGTTTAATTGAAGATCGAGCTAGGCCAAGGTTATGTGATCAACCTGAGAAGTAGAAAATTTGGAATTTATTTCCAGAAGAGAGAAAGGCAGATTCGTTATTTTTGGGGAAAAAAGGAGGAAGATATTTTTGACATTTTTGGAAAAGACGAGAGCGAAAATGTTTTTGGTATTTTTAATAAAAGAGGAAAAAAATGTTTTTGGACGCTTTTTGGGAAAAAGATAGAGGAAAAGACTAGAGAATGGTCTCATCGTGATTATTATGTTTATTAGGTTCCCACTTGTATTAAGTTCTCCTAGATGCAAAATGAAATGCTGGACGGGACCCGAGCTTGGAAAAAATAGGTTTTGTAACATATGTAAAGTTGTGGTTGGACTTGTAACCCGACTCAAGGGCAGGGTCCTATTTTTAAAAAATGCGCAAAAATTTGGGTGGTAGGCAGACCTGGAATTTCGATAGAATTTCGGGTCGAAATAAAAAATCTAACATGTGTGTCCTAGGCTTGACACCTATATGCGGGTATATTGTTGGTTGGGTGAATTGGAAAAGGTTCCCCCCTTTGGCGTTACTTCAACGATATACGTCTTTCTTTTGAGGGAAATCGGTATGTTAGGACAAGCAATTTGATATACCTGAGTGTACGTGAATTGCCTCACTATACACCTCGTGGGGACGGTAGGTGTGAGAGGGAATTCGATATACTTGACGTACGTGAACGAGTTCCCTGCGATATGCCTCCTGTCATAACTTCGATCAAGCGGTATGATGCGAGGGAACCGTTAGATATACGTTGAATGTACTTGACCAATGGAAGGTGAGAGTCATATCGCTTAGTCTAAACTACTGGACCAGCACCCATAACGAAGTGACTCTCCTGTTACGGGATAAAATTTGGTCAATAACAATGCTCTTTGGTGATGTCGTGTATTCATGCATGATTCTCTTATTAGTATCTTATGGCGAGAGTATATTTTTCCTGATCATGCCAAACAGGGAGCAAAGTATGAGTACCAAAGTATACCAAGAATCGATAAGTGATGTGTACAATACGTGGATATATGTGATCCTAGGTGCACGTGGGGTGAAGTGTACATGGAGAATCTTCTACAAGTGTGTGAATAGTAGCATAAGCATGAGGTACACATGAATAATAAAGGGGGACATGAAAATAGGGGAATATAGAAGAAAGGTATTTTAGAGGCCTTTGATAGTCCTTTGGACCGATCCCAGGTCCGATAGTTGACTTGGGGTCAAATGTGGCTCGAAAGCGCACATCGGTCCTTTGGACGAGAGATCGTCGGATGCAAACGGATCGTTTGTCCCCATGGTAAGTCAGAATCACGCACGAGGAATAATATTGGAAATCTTAGGAGAATTACTTCAACATTCCAAAGAGTTTCAATCGGTTTGAAAAGTTAACCTTTGTCAATTGGGCCCCAAAAGCGCTCGGTGACCTCTCGGAGTAAAATGACGCGTTCGTCAGCACCGTAGGTAAGGATCACGCACTGGGAGGTTCTTTAGAAAGGGTATTCAGTTCCCTTCAGAGATTCATTCAGCCTTGTTCGAAATAAAGATTTAACTTTGGTCACACGGAGTCTGGGAGCACTCGGTGGCCTCCATATCTATTTTTGGGGGAGAAGAAGGCTATGCTATTTTGCGCACTGGGCGGTCCGTTGGAAAGGTGTTTCAACTCCCTTCGAAGATTCAAAGAGATTTATCTCTAACAAAAGAGTTGGTCGGAGTCAATAAGGGGCTCGGGAGTGCTCGATAGTCTCTAGATCGGTACTCAGAGTGTGACCTAGGTTTGCGGTGGAAGGGGGAAGTGCTAGGAGTTTAAGGAGAGACTTAGGGGGTCCTAGAATGTGGTGTCTATAATATTTTTCACAAAGAAATATTTGTGGGGTTGAAATTGCCAAGTATGACCTATAACTTTAATTATAAATTGAGCACTAGGTGCACATTCATTGACAATGACATAACAAGCACTATTATGATGTACATACTCACACAAGAATATTCTTTCCCTGCTCTTTCTGGAATATTGAAGTGATTACTTCTCCTCTCTAAAACAACCACTAAAATCAAGAGTATTCATCTCTTTATTTATTGGTAAAATGTTATATTCAATCATTATCTTTCATCCTTGTAATCTGAACTTCATTATTATATTGGAAAAGTTTGTTTTGCCTATGTTCTTGGTCTTGAAATATTATTATCTTATTGAAATTTGTCCATTGGAGTGGATCATGCTTCACCTATTTACATATATTCATATACCCCAATACCACTATCATCTTATAAGTGGTATAATTACCTTTCCCCTCGGATGTCAGAAGTTGGTGAGGGTGTCTTAGTCAAGTAACCACTTCTTGAAAGATAAGTTCACATACTTGAAGGGAAATTATGAGTTTGGCCCCCATGAAAGGTTTAGATATCAAAAAAGATTTAAATTTTCTCAAGAGATATTTTTGCAAAATGTTTGTTCAAGACTTGAGAGAAGTAATCAAACTCCATATACATTAAACTAGAATGTTAATAATGGATATCTCAAAAATACAAAGAAGGTTTTATGCTCTTAAGAAAAAATGATTTCATTAGCTGGATAAATAATGAAAAACCTTTCTAAAATTCTTAACCTTATTTTATGAATGAGAAAAGGGTGAGTTAAATAAGAGTATTGTTTTCAAACACGTGGACACAATCTTCCATATCCTTTAATTCATTTTCAGCCACACAAAATAGGTTGTTTCTCAAAGGAAACAAAAGATATGGAAGCAAAAAAGTATCTCCATGTTTTTCAAGGCAGTCTTGTAGACAGATTCACTTTTAGGACCTGATTTGATGGTGTCACAACACTGTTATTATAGAAAATATGAGATGATTTATATCGTGCCAAACATCCATAAAAGTGTTATAGGCCCTATAGGTTCTAATTATGGCAAAATATTGCAAAACAAAAAATTGACTATTTTACAAAAAAATCAATTTTAAGTTCAATTAAAATAGTTACCCAAATCAAACTTATCACTATTTTTAAACAACTTGTGATGATCGAACACATTAATCAGGTTTATCTTAACCTAAACATGCATCTAGGTGAATGTAGGGTAAAATACGTAAATCAACCACAACTCTCGATGTATGAGGAAAACCCAAATGAGAAAAATCTCGAATGGCCTAACCTCACAAATTCAAAATGTATAGAATTACGAAGGACATGACAGTAGACTTACACAACAACTTGACATTGTCGCAAGCCTTGACGCTGTTAATTCTTTTAACCTCTGTATAAAAACATGCAACAGTCCAGTCGTGCATTGTTATAATGTGTGAGTTCACACATGCCTCGGTGGATAGCTCAGCAATGATCACACACGAAATCCATCGTATTTATAGACATTAGCATATATAGAGTCCACCGAAATAAAATAATTCTCACAAAAATGTGAAGAATAAACTTGGTGCCCAAAACAGTATCTTCAGAGCACATATGAATTGACACTTGGATCCTAAATAATTTGGGTGTAAACTAGTGTTTTGGAGAGCCTTTTGATTGAATTTGGGAACTCAAAATATAATATTTGGTATCTAACAAATTTTTTACTCCGCACTCCTATTTATAGGAGGTTTTCTAAAAAAGAGATAAAGAGGAAAAGTAATTTAGAAGTGTCGAATTTTACAAAAATTTGCAGGCACATTCGAATAACTTTGGACCTCGTTCAAACGAAGTATAAAATCCCATTCACACATATATCCAACGAGATTCTAGCAAAGGATGAAATTTATGTTTTCAAAGTTAGTTGGAACCAATTCTAATGAGGTACTATATCTCATTCGAATGTCATAACCAGTGTCGTTCTAATGACCTCTCAAAAAAATATTTTTCTTTTTAAAAATAATGAAAGAGATAAAATCATTTTAAATATTTTTAAAAATAATTTTAAAAAATCCTAACATCCAAGCCTAAAATATCCAAGGATCAAAATATGCATGCATCCCTACCTGAGAGACTCTCGAATCATGAAGATAGAAATAAGCACGAAACATGGAATACTAATGTAGATGTTCTAACTTGGCTGCTACGTCTTAAAGAAATTGCGTCATAGCCTTAAAAGGTCAACGCACTCAAGTCCTAACCAATCACTCTAAAAGTTTTGTCCAAGTAAAAAATAAAGACAAAATACAAATAAATTGAGTCTATTAGAAATTTGTCCTTGCGAATCTCCCCCTTTCGATATTTTGAGATAAAACCAAACATAAAAGCCCCTATGGGAAGTCAAGCTCATCTAAGACTCGATCCCCAAGCCCAAAAAGTAAAAAGTACAACTCGACCAACTCATAAACCTTGAGTAGATTTGCTCACTTGAAAAACTTTGTCGCATGTTGCAAATCTACACACTTAAACACAACTTCAATTGCAATGAAATATAATAATATAAATTTAAATAAGAATAAACCTCCCCTATGTCTAACAATCCCCACCTAGGTAAGACATATCCCCCCTAAGATAAAGATATCTTCCTCAAACTGAAGTGAAAGATAACATTTCTCCCCCCTTTTATTCAGGAATAGACAAAGAAAAAATGCATAATAAACTGTTTCTCCCCAAAAATGTGAGAATATTTCATATCAATTGGAAATATATAGGAAATAAAAATATCATGCAATGGTGTAAAGTGCAACAAACACAACATGGAAACACAAGCAAAAATGATCCAAACAATAATCAATTAATAAAAATATTAATGCAATAAAGTATATCAACTTCAATGAATAATCAAGCATGAGATACCAATGTAAACAAGTAATAAGAGATAGAAATATGATCATATAGCATTCCAATTTTATTAAAAAAGAAAGTAGTTGGCAAACATGGATTAGATACAAAGGAAACAAACTCAAAACAAACGATACCATATATATAAAATATGAAAAATATACCAATGACACACAAGCTCATACATATAGGTATAAATCATAACAAAATGGCACAAAACACATAAAAGTTACACATTAGCAAAGTATCAATGTGTCTAAACATGTGAGATGGAATGAAGGGGCATGAAATATAAACTAATAAAAATGACCCAATCACTAAAAAAATGTCCAAGGAGTTCTATATGACTACAATTACTTTATCAAATAAAGATTTAGCCTCGTAGTGACCAATAAAGTGAACACATAATGGACAAACAAAAACAATGTATGTGAGCCTAGAAAATATTGATGATTCTCAAATCAATACCATCAAACATGAAATAAATAGGAGTCGTTGTGCAAACCCATTGATCTCCAGCTTATAATACCCTCAAAATTATAGATATATCATTTTTTTTACTTTCATATTTTGAAGATCCCAATGTAATTGAAGAATCAGTGAGATAAAATTTGGCCTTGGCAATATTTTCTTTTCTTTTGCCTCTCAATTTATTAGGCTTTTGCTAACGGTGGCCTTTTACGCAAGGAAGATTTCTCCATTTGTATCCATTTCCCATGCACACTCATATTTTCAACAAAACCACAAACTCAAAGGAAATGTGTCTTACATGAAAATTACCCTAATCAAAAAATATATTTATGTGACAAGATTGTTAAGAGAACATCTCACTTATCTCATGTAACATATGAAGTTAAAATCCAAAACATCTTGTGCATGTCTATGAGGAGGCATATGCATAGTGAATCCATTAAGCAAGTTATTTTCAAGCTACTCCGTGCAATCATGATTAAGAACACTCTGAACATTGAAAATCATAATCAAATGTCGTGGACACATGGAAACATTGAATGAAATGGATTCAAATACACCGATATGCCATATAAAATGTGTAAAACTAAACTACACATAATTAAAAATCGCTTTGAACTTATAAATCTTTTTCAAAATGATACCAATTTAACGAAAACAACTAAAAATAGAAGAAAAATAGTTTTTTATTTTTTCTCAATAAGAGAAAATAAAAATGCAAAAAGGATAAACATCATACAACTAGAGAGAATATATATCATCAAGTACAAAAGCTAGTATCTGAAAAACATGAAAACACAATCAAACATAGGATATAGAATGAGGCGATTCATGTGTAATCATTCGAGAATCATCCAGTGTAACACCCAATGTCCCCACAACCAATTTCCTAACCTAAATAGGTGAATACTTGATGCCTCGAGTTTTAGGAACCATGGTGATACGAGATTTAAACTTCCAAATAATTCTTATAAAATCATAATAAAAATTCCTAAGGTGACCTTTCCTACCATAATGTGAACATGTGTAAATACAAGGAATGTTACCTATGGGTTTAGCTTATCTAATGTCCTTGTCAGTGGTTAACATTCTAAAACAAACATTGGTCTTCGCTGTAGAAATGAAAGCATTCGAATAATCGAAGCTAGTAATAACACTACTTGAATCTCTTAGATTATCTTTTAACTTCAAAACCTTAGACTAAAGAAAGGAATTAGACTCTTCAAACATAAGGAACGCCTTATTCAATTTTATAATTACACCTAGAAGGTTATCTCACTCCCCCTTAATGCATGTGAACTTATCCCTAAGAGTTTTCTCACATGCCCTCATATTTTTAATCAATTTATCTTATCCTCAATGGCACATTCATTAACCCTAGAAACTTTAAAGTCCTATACTTCTTTCTCTAAAAACAGACTCTATCATTAATCCCTTTCTTTGACACTTTTAAAATTTTAAAATCACAATTCATGTCCATGATCTTTTCACGAAGGACATCTCTTTAAGTTTGAACAGTTTGAAAAAATTAACTTCTGGTTTAAAATAAAAATAATTTCTTATGAAATTTAATTCTTCTTGAAAACTTCAAATTCAAATGAGTTCATTTTTCAGCATAGTTATGAAGATCATTAAACTCCTCTCGAATATCAAAGTCGCCATCATCACTAAAAACATCGAACAACCTATCCCTATGACAACCCATCGAGAAAAATAATTAAACAAGATGGGGGGGAAAACACCCAAATAAACCTAAAACAACACAAAAGGATGGATCTATAGCATTACTTAGTGTTTCCACTATGATACCAATTTGAGAGTGCTATAGATATGAAGGTTTTTAATTATGGCAAAAGGGTGCAAAAAAAGAAACTATTTTTAAAATTTTAAATTTGAAGTTCAATTAAATGACTTACCCACATCAAAATTATTACTAGTTTTTAACAAGTTGTGACTGAATAAACTAACCAATTTTATCTTAACATAAACAAGCATCTAGTTGAATGCGGGATAAAATAAGAAAACCAATCACACAACCCAATGTACAAGGAAAAATCAAATGGAAAAAACCTAGGGTGACCTTGCTACGCAAATTCATTACGTATGGAATTACAAAGGACATGACATTAGTCTTACACAATAACTCGATGCCCTTACAAGAATTTATGTTCTTCATTCCTTCAACCTTGGCACAACGACAAGTAAGAGTCCACTTGCGCACTACCATAATGTGTGAGTCCACACACACCTCGATATCCACCGAACAACCATCACACATGAAGTCCATTATATATAAACATTAGCATATACGGAGTCCGCTGTAATGAAACAATTATCACATAGGTGTGGAGAATAAACTTTGGCACCCAAAATAGGATCTTCAAGGAATACATGAACGAAACTTAGATCCTAAACAACTTAGGTGTAAAATAGGGTTTGGATAGCCCTTTGAATGAGTTTGAGAACTCAGACTATAAGATTTGGTCTCTAATAAAACTGCAGTTCTGCACTCCTGTTTATTGGAGGTTTTCGAAAAATGAGATAGGGATAAAACAAAAACAAAAAATCTGGAATTCCACAAAAATTTACAAGCTCGTTCAAACAACTTTGGACCTCGTTCAAACAAAGTATAGCATCTCATTCGAACACGTATCCAATCATCTATCCAATGATATTCCAACAAAGGCTAAATTTGGTTCGTTAGAAATTCATTGGAACTTGTTTCAATAAGGTATCATATGTCGTTCGAACGACATATCTAGTGTCGTTCTAACGACCTCTCTGAGAAAATATTTTTCTTCTAAAAAAATATTCAAAGAGATAAAATCATTATTAAATATTTTTAAAAATAATTTATAAAATCCTAACACCCAAATATATATCCAAGGATCAAAAGATGTATGCAGTCATACCTGAGAGATACTCGAAACATGAAGATGAAAATAAGCACAAAACATGACACGATGATGTAGAGCTTCCAACTTGGCCACTATATCCTCAAGAAACCACGTCATGAGCTTGAAAGGTAAGCACACACAAGTCCAAACCGATGACTCAAAGAGTTTTATCCAGAGATAATAAGTCCAAAATACATAAAAATTACTATATTGGAAATTTGTCCTTACAAGATGAGAATTTTGGACGTGGAAAAGGATATAGACGAAAAACTTTTTCTATAAGGACACATTACATCATTGTGGCAAAAGTGAGGCGAGGAAGTTGTGCCATTATTGAGAAAATTTTGGTCTTGGATAAAAGCCACTAACGGTAAGATTTTTCTACAATGAGACATTGCGTCGCCGTGGAGAAACTATGGCGAGGCAGGTCGCTCCCTTCGCCTAAAAATCTAAATCAATATTTTCCATCCAAGCGTTCGAAAATATTTTGGAAAAACACTCTAAGTAAGTTTGTTCAGAACCAAGGGCACTCATAATTAAAATACACAAATAAGAATGCGATTTTTATGAACATAAATTTTCAATTAAAAAAAGTATATTACAGAGTGTATTTGTTTAAATTGTCCAGACAACTCACACATGAGTTTTAAGACATTTTTAAATTTAAGAACATATTAATTTATGTTATGACAAAACAAAGGTTATAAACTAAGTCATTCTAAGTCCTTTAGCTTATCCTAAAGAAGCAATCTCAGTGGTCATGGGACGAAGAAGATTTTTGAATGAAAATGAAGAAGTCCGATCTCTTAATCGTGAACAAGAATCTTTTTGAGACAACTTAAATAATGAATCAAATATTTTTTGCAATTGGATAAGACAATCTAATCTTATTGGATCTTTTGAGCATATATGTGCTCTTATAAGATCTCAGACATACTAACATAACTGGCACCTAATATGAGGGAATCATTTGATTCAATTTAATATTGAATTGGACCCACATTAATCAACGGAACAACTATATAAGCACCCTAATTCTCATAATTCTCGAGATTAAGAATATACATACCATTTTCAAATACTTTGAGATTTCTTGAGTCTAATCTAGACAATCCTTAGACTTTATACTCATGGATGTTCCCGTTCAATACATTCATGTGATGTATTGATCACAATTTGCTATTGAACTATCACACAAGTTCTCAAACCATCATCGGCTACTCATAATTTGAGATTAATTACTATGAATATATCGTATAAGATAGGACGTCAAGTCATTATTTAGGTTGTGAACATTTTAATAATGCTAGGATCAAAATTCCAATGTCCTTGTGATCAGCCCGAAGATAACTCACTTGACGTCATATTCACTAACATGTATACAATACATTTAAAATAAATATTAGACATTCTTATAATCATGATTCTTATTTCAAAATGAAATAACAGGCCTTTATCGAAAGGTGGCCATCATATATGGTTTTAAGAATAAAACCTCAATAATCTCCCATTTACTTTTTAGAGCCATGTATATAACACCCAACCCATTTATATGATAATTTACTATGTATCGATACAAGATTAAATGAGTATTATTCGATACAACCTTGGTCATAAAAATGTCACCTTCTTGTTCAATTTTTTGAACTAGGTGGCACCTATGCTCAATTCACATAAACCTTTTATAGGTTGGGGGGGATCTCTCCAACTTGCAATTGTACTGCTATGAATACGAAAAGTGTAATAGACAATTGAAGTTGAAGGAAAATCACCCAAGTTAATTAGGAAGTAAACACGACACATAACCTCTTTAGTTGTCTCCAAAGTGACAATAACTCTCGCCTCCCTAGTGAAGTTGGTAATCCAAGATTGCTTCACGCCCTTCTAACTTAAAGCTAACCTCCTTGGATAAACACAAATTCCTAGGTAGAAAACTTTGAAGCCTTATCAGACTTAAAACCTTAGTCTTTGTGCCTAGGTGGTATAAGACTATTAGACAAAAATCTTTTGACCATACTAAAGGCCTAACAAATTTTAGTCTAAACACACAATATAGCATTCATGAGGTTTACCACCATCAAAGAAGTGGGAATATTCCTCATTCTTTCCACCTAATCAAGTGTCGTATGATATTCATTTCCAGCGATAATGAGATATATTTTAGAAGAAAGTATTTTTCATGGAATCTCGATGCTAATAATGTGTATGAATCATTAATATAATCAACTTGGGATAAGCTGAACTTCCTTTGTAACCAATCTAGCAAAAGCTTAATCATTTAATGTGCCTGAATTTTCCTAAATAATCTTTATCAAAAGTCTAGAAAACCACGCTCTTATGTAAGACAATACTCCCACATCATTCTCGATTAGGAATATATTATCCACAGATTTTACATAAAGTACAATAATGTTTTCGTCGTGCTTCTTATGCTAACATTTATTATTTGGGCCTTGAACAAACTCAAAACTCAATTAATGGATCAAACTGAATGGCCCAAGATGTTGATTTAGCTTAAATACATAAATTGACGTCACGAGCTTACATAAGTTTGTTTTTTCGGACTTCTTAATATATACATGTCAAGACATTCATTCAAGAATGCAGATTTAACATTAAAACAATCCTTACAGACTTTGACAACGCTATCACAAGAAGGTTTGTTCATATTCAATCTTCATATTTCTGAGTAAACCCTTTAACAAGTCTTGCCTCTAAGGTTTGCACCTTTATATCCATATATCTTTTTACTGATTGGCGGTCTACTTCGGCCTGATGGATTTGACCGCATCAACATGTCTACAAGTCCCAAAACTTAATTCCCATACATTGAATACCTTTTGGTATCCAAATTCATAAGTCCAAGAAAGATTCCTTATCTTGGTATGCCTAGTTTTAGTTCTCGAGACCTAGGCCATGCTTCCTTCGTATCATATCAAAATGATCATGTAAAATACTAACAATTCAAGATGAATATTGATGGTCCCACTATGACGTGGAATCACTTGCCATCTAGTGTAAGTTACATATGTACCTAAATCATCAATAAATTTCCCACTATAATAAGTTAGTGAATTATCGATATTAGGTGTTATTTCATGATGTGCCAGTGGTCTAGAAACATTGGTAATATGATGTTTTATTTTACCTTATATGTCCAACTTACACTTGGGTCCGTGGCTTATTACATAATCCTCTTTCAAGAACTGGTCATTAATGCAATCAAAGACTTTGTTTATAACTAGTAATATGATATAAACTAACTTTGTAACCCTTGGGATAACCAACAAAGTGACATAGATCTATTTGAATTTTAACTTTCTTATCTCATTCTACAGCATGAGTGTTAGGCAACCCCAAATCCAAACATGCCCTAGAATGATCTTTCACCCACTCTAATGTTCAATGGGATCTCAAGAGACCGATTAAGAAGAAATCAACTTTGAGAATGTACATCCCCTCCCTTATGTAAAATACCCTAAAAAATATTGCAGTCCTAAATAATTAATTATGGAACTTATCATATAAAAAAAGCCTTAGTCCTTACTATCCTCCTAACCATTCCAAAGTGTAATACTTGGTGTAGAAATCTAGGATAAAATCCCAACCTCTGATAAGTGGTTCCTTAACTATCCTAAGAGGTAAATACCTGTACGATCAAATTGTTGAACTTGGATTAGTTTACCTCAACTATTATCCACTTTCTCCTTTTACATTTGAGCTAATAAAGAACTTGAGACTTGTGGTGCATTAGGTAAACCTATCTATATCTTTGAGTAATCATTGATGAAATCAATAAAGAGCTTAAATTCATCTCTTGATTGGATAACAATCAAAACAAACTAATTTCAGTGAACCATTTCCAACACATCTCAGTCCTTTTAGCTCTTCGCCCTAACGATCCCTTAGTCATTTTACCTTCTAAACTGAATTCCAGACTAGAAATGTCTTCACTTCTAATGAACTTATCCTCCCATTTTAAAGCAATCTCCGAATTCATTTTAGGAAAAAATAACGTAAGCAAAAGTGCCAAACTTATGTATGATTCTAGAAAGAAACTTCTCATTAACAATGTTTGCCTATAAAATCATTCAATTTAATAATTAGCAGTATTGGTGAGACAAACCTTATAATGTATAAATTATTTTTTAATGTATCATAATAGATAAAATATATCCAAATATTGATAAAAACATTTTTTATAAAACAAACAAATATTTGTTCAAAACCAATTTAGAAAATCGAAACCATCCTTTTAAAAACCTCGTACATTAAATAATTTACCTACATTAACTTTATGTCTATACTAGAACCTAAAAGATGTCCGACAACTAATACCAATGACTTATGCTAATTGCAAATTATTAGGAACATATTTATTTTAAGTAATTGCCTGGTTATTTGGAACTTTTGCAATGAGTTGCAATCATGATTTGCACTTTTGGAGTCTACATACGGTAGATCACACCACATATCAATAAAAAGAATCATTTATTTAACCATGATAAAATCTTTGGTTGGTAGTGATCCTCGCTCCCAGATTATGAAATAGAACTGAGTTTCCCCACTATGTCTAATAAAAAGAATCATTTATTTAACCATGATAAAATCATTCTGAGAATATGATTCTCACTTGAGAGTCATCAGCCAATTATAAGGACAAATTTCCAATTGAGTTAATTTGTATGTGTTGGCTTAGTTCACGAAAAAACTATTTGAGACATGGGATAGAAGTTATATTTGTAACCTTTCAAGCCTCTTACTTTTTTTGTTGAAGACGAAGCACCCGAGTCAAAGCGATCACATCCTATGCTGAGTTTCTTGCCTCATTTTCATCATCAATAATCCTAGTATCTCTCAAGTATGAATGAATATTTTATGTTGAACCTTGGATATTTATTTATTGGGTGTTTGTTTCTTGTTAAAACTTTTTTAAATCACTTTACATGTTTTTAGAAAATGTTTTCGTTTTTTTTATGTTCGTTAGAACGACTTTTCCAAGTCATTAAAATGATATTTAGCCCTCGATGGAAAGATACTTCGAACGAGACCTTTTTTATTTGTGCTGTTTTTCTCTTTAGGAGTCTCATTTGAACGACCTTGTTAGCTCTAATGAGATTGGTGGGAAACTCATAAAATCATCTTTTTGATAGTTTTCTTTCCTTAACTCCCCACCACTCCTATAACCCATTTAAGGAGTATGGGATTGCAATTTTAAAAATGACTTTTTCCATCCTTTTGAGAGAAAACACTCTTTCAAAAAGTCCCTTGAGTTTTGTTAGTGTTTAATGATTACTTTTCCAAAACACAAGCTCAAGTTTACACCCTAAGCTTCAACATATATATATATATATATATATATATATATATAGAGAGAGAGAGAGAGAGAGAGAGATAGAGAGAGACAGAGAGAGAGATCATTTTGTCACCGTGTTTATCATTCCTAACATCATTGAAGATTATTTCTTGCGGAGGATTTCATGTTCGTTGGTGCACATATGTTGGACTACGTATGTGTGATGGTAGTAGTGCCCCATTGGTGAACTCCGAGACGTAGGTGGACTCCCGTATTATCAATAGATAGAGGTGGAAGGAACAAAGTGAAACAAGGGATGCGAGGACATCAATTCACTAAGTAAATCTTCTGTCGTGTCCATGTATTAAATCCGTACTTAGTGGACTTTTGGTTGGATCGTCTGAGGTTTTTCCCATTTTGGGTTTTACTCCTACATTGTGACCTAGTGTTTGTGTATATTTATCTTGCAAATTTGAATGTAGAAGCATGCTTAGGTTAAACAAGATAAAATTGGTTTAATCAAAAAAATGGTGTAAGTGGTGCTTAATTCATTTGGGTAATTTAATTTACTATAATTCAAGGAAGTATTAATTTGGAAAATTAATGTTTTGTTATGTTTTTATAATTTGAACTTGAATTGAAGTCTTTTTTTAAGAAGAGTTAATTTAATTTGAAAGAAATTTAAAATTTGAAATATTTGGTGAACCATTCCTTTGAAATTAACATTTTTAATTTTTGGGGAATTTATGCCCCATCAAGTGGTATCATAGTGGGAACGCTAATTTATCATGTTAGGTCCTTTAGGTTTGAATATAGAAAATTTATTGATTTTAAGGTTTCCTATTTTTTATCGTTCTAAGTACGCGTACTAGAAAGCGCATACGTGTTCAATCATAAAGCTGTTAGATGAGCGGGTTTAGTAATTGTCATTAGAGGGTGGTCAACACCAACGTGTATAGAAGGAGAAGTTTGTATTCCTAAACCCATAGAAAGATGGAGTGAGGATGTGGTTAATCATGCAAGTTTCAATTCTCGAGATTTAAATGCTCTTTTTAGTTCCATCACACTAGAGGAGTTTCACCGAATTATGATGTGTGAAATGTCTAAGTAAGAATGGGACATACTCCAACTCACCCACGAAGGTACTACTGATGTTAAGGCTTCCAAGCATCAAAACCTTGCCACTCATTTTGAAACCATTAAGATGCTAAAAAGTAAATCTTTTGATGAGTTCTATGTTAGATTGTCTAATATTGTGAATTCGTCTTTTAACTTGGGAGAAAAGATACCCAACAACCGTGTCATAAAGAAAATTTTGAGATCATTACTCGATAGGTTTAATCCCAAAGTGACTGTTTTGAATTCTTTAGGGACTTTAGACTCTACAAAACTAGAAGAGCTTGTAGGTGACTTAAAAACATATGATCTTGAGATGTTACCTATATGGATGTGAAAATTAAGGATAAGGGCATAGCTTTGAAAGCCCGAAAATGGGAAACATTGGTTTCGAATGATGATAAATTTAGAAAATTTCTTAAGTTTAATAAAGAGATATTTTAAAAATGATTTTAATAAATTTCAGAAGTCAAAGTATAATAAAGCCAACAAACTCCCTAAAAATTCTAATGATGATATTAAGAGGGACGACTTAAATATATATTTTGGTTGTGAAGGTAATGGCCATAGGCAAGCCAAGTGTCCCACTAAAATAAGCAGGAGGGAAAGAAACCCATTTCTTATAACGCCCCCTTACTGAGAGTGAATTGAAAAAGGGACCTGATTCTCCCATTGAGAGCAACTTCACCGCATATATGTCTACTCATGTGAGCATTGATGACGAATCTTTCCATGAATATATTTCTTTGCATGACACTTTTGAGGCCATTGTCTGTGAATCCCATGTGATTAATGGTAAAGTGAGTGGAGAAGAGAGTGAGAATGAAGAGTAAGAAGAGGAAATTAGTGAACTCAAAATTGCCTTCCGTGAGTGTTTGTGGAATCCTACAAATTAAAAAAGTAAAACTTGAAGTTGAAATCTAGAATGAGAGAACATGTCGTAGGTAACTATGAATGTGTTTTAATAGAAGATCTTAGGGAACAGGGGATGACTCTTCAAAAGAATCTAGTGTATATTAAAGGTGAGAAAGATAGTATTCGAGGTTTAATGGATTCTTGAAGAAAGAGATTCTTGAGTTTGAAGAGACTAGGAGTTTACTTGAGTCAAGGATAGTGGAACTTGAGGATAAGTTGAGAAACTCGAGTTGGGTCAAGTTTAATTTAGAGTCTAGGTACAAAAAATTGGATAAGATGTTAGGCACCATCCAACTTACAAATGACAAGTGTGGTATTGTCTTTGATACTCAAGATGCTTCAGCGCGAAACCATGATTTTGAGAGAACCTTCTAGGAACGCTAGAAAACGTCAACCCATAAGTAATACTTCTCGCCATGCTTTCACTTGTACATGTTGTGGTAGGAAGGGTCACCTTAGGAGGTTTTGTTTCTATCTTAGAAATGGTCCTAGGAAGTCCAAGGGTAGAGTCACCAAGGTAACCAAAATTCGAGAGCATCACTTTACACCTATGTAGGTTAGGAGATACGATTTGGAGGATTTACATAATAGACTTTATAATTCTCATTTTCTTGCACTTGATACTTCCCATGCTAAATTTAAAGGTTGATTGTGTTAGCTTTTCTTACATACACTAGTTGTATGTTTGTTTGTCTAGTCTGTGCTTCATCATATTTGTTTTGCTAAAATCATGATAAGTGTATCTTTTGTATTTATTTATTTTTGCATTTATTGAGCCTTATTGAAAACTACAAAAAAATTTATTTTTCCTTTGAGTTGTCTTTGTTTTTAAAATTTGTATGAAAATTTTGAAACTTAAAAAGATTTTTTTGTGTATTTTGGTTTTACACATTTTATGTGACATATCCTTGTGTTTGAATCCCATATCACTCCATATCCATGTGGCTAGAACTTTTGGTTACGAATTTCAATTCTTAAAGTTTCTTTATCATGCTTACATGGAGTCCTTTGACTTTGATTTATTTAATGGATTCTCTTAGTATATGCCTTCACACACACATGTAAGATCTCTTTTGAACATTAACTTCACATGTTATAAGAAGCTAAGGAGATGTTCTCCCATCAATTTTGTCATCTACATTTTTTTGACTGTGGGGGATAGGTGCATGTTAGAACCATTGCCCGTGAGATTTATTTGAATAATATTGAAAATAAAAGAGTCCACGGGAAAGGGCTACGAAAGGAGAGAATATCTGATATGCCAAAATATACCCTCGTCTTGGCCGACATTATACACGACCTAGGACGAGGGTGCAGTTGAATCAGACTACCTTATTCAGGGGGTCGTACCTTAGATCATCATCGGCCTCGGCTTCAGTGATCAATCAACCTTTAACTACCTAGTAGCTTATGGTTGGAGCCTCGGTCTAGCCTAAATCCTCAGCTTGGCCTACATTAAATGTAAAATCGAGGATGACCTAGGTCATTACGGAGCCCAATGGTACCGACATTGTCTTTTCATATCCTCGACCTCATTCGGTGCGCATAGGTTGAGGGTGACATCAGCATTGTACGTGGATTGGGAGACGCATGAATCAGTGCGCGTAGGGCATATACTCCACGTGGGTGAAATTATTATAATCGGATCATTCCCTTACGTGATGGAATATTTGGTCATTATACTCTACACGTGTCACAGCTAGGTGTCTCCACTAGAGAGGCTAAGAGAAACGCGTTCATACATACTACATGATTTAGGGGGGATACTATACACCCTAAGAACTATATAAACCTTTCATATTCTACATTGTAAAGGATATCATTATTCACAACCCTAGCATAACCCTGTCAAGATATACAGAAGAGAGAGAAAAACATTAGTGTGGTATTTACAGGCCATTAGTGCCACTTATAATGAAAACCACCATTCACACTGCACAGTGGATGTAAGCTTCGAACGAACCACTTATATTTGGTATCATCTTCTTCTTTTCCTCTTCTCCTTCTGTCTATACATTTATATCTTCTGTACACCATTGTTGTCTGGTTTGAGCTTACATACATCTTGATCTGGTGATACCATTTATGGTATCATCAGTCTGACGATGTCTGTGGGAATGAGAAGCATCATCTCTTCCCTTACTTAGCTTGTTCTTTCCAGAGTCTTTAGTGGTGAACCAGTCTCCCCTTCTATGGAGTTATTTCACCATTGAAAGAGTTCCTACTGAGCTGCAAGGCTTTCACTCTTCAATTCTAAGCTTACTCACCAGGCTTTAACATGGCATTAGAATTTCCACCACCTCCACCACCAGCTGGTGGACCTAGTTCCAGCAATGCCCCTCCTCAGTCAAAAATGGTTGAAGTGGCGATCGCATTGAAATCCTTGGTAGCAAGACAACAGTCGATACAAGAATAACTGGTTGCCTTCAGTGAGAACGTAATTATCAGGCTAACGGGAGCTCCATCGGAGATGATTACTTCGGTAGCTTGGGAGACTCATCAAGGCCTCACAAGGATCTACATCCTCTTCAGCGGCAGAGGGACATTGCTGACCCTAGGCGTTTACGCTCGCGGAGGTAAGGCCAACCTTGCTCGAAGGACCGATATGATGATTATGAGGCTGAGGGTGATCGGATTGATTGCTGGGAGCTATACAAAGTATTTAGGAATATGATACACCCCATTCAAGGAAGTCGAGGCTGTGATAGGAAGCCGAGTCTAGAGGCCCGACCAAAGGGCTCATCTTTTGATCAATTAAGCAGAGGGTCATCCTTTGAAAGGCTCGACCCAGTTGGATATTTAAGAGAAAGTTTGTCCAAGTCAAGGAGAAATGATGGCTCAAGGAGAGAGGGGGAATATGGATGACCCCCTGGTGGCCGAGACCAGAGGAACTGAGAGGTGAATAGATGACGCAGATCAGCAACAGGGGAACCCTCAGTTTGACCGATGGATGTAGTAGGGGATAACATCGGTCAGGACAATGCTGTTAAAGCGGTCAAAAGGCCTTGAAAAGACTCCATTCAAAGTATAGAAAACAAGATTGTGGACATCCTTAAGAGTCATGGACCCTTGCAGAAGGGATACTCTGAAGGTTCTCCTTTCCTGGCAAAAATAGTCAACTTCCCAACCCCTGCTAAATTCAATCCGTCGATGGTTACCCCAAAGTATGATGGGATTACCAACCGTGTGCACCATGTAGAGATGTACCAATCGACTGCAGATATCTAATCTATCTGAGATGAGATGAAATATCGTGCATTCTCGATAACTTTGACAGGAACTACCCATATATGGTTCACCTCACTTCCGAAGAACTCGTAGTACGATTCATCCATAACTTTTTCTTTGGGGTAAGACCCCCAAAAAAGACTACTCACCTACTGTATGTTAAGAAGGAGAATAATGAGAGTCTCAGGAAGTACATTATGAGGTTCAATAAGGAGAATTTGGAAGTGGAAGATTATGAGGAAAGTATTGCGATGACAGTGTTAATAAGAGGTTTGGAGAAAGGAAAATTGTTTTGGAAACTTGTTGAAAACCCGTCAAAATCTATGGTCGAGCTACTGGCGATGGACGGTAAGGTCATGAATGCTAAGGAAGCTATGGAAGCTAATTATGATGATCATAAGGTCACTAGCAGTAGGAGAAAGTTTTAGAAGAAGAATAAAGAGAGAAAAAAGAGATCGGACGATGATAAATTCGTCGAGTACACTCCTCTCACGGTTAGCTACGAGCACATTTTGAATGAAATCAAGAATGATTGATCCCTCAGATGGCCTGAGAAGCTAAAAGATCCCCCTCACAAAAGGGATAAAAGCTTATGGTATGAATTTCACCAAGATCACGGGCACTTAACAGACAATTGATTTGCCCTAAAAGATGAGATTAAAAAATGCTTAAAGCTAGAAAGCTAAGGAAGTATGTGAGCAATCATGTCCCAAAGAGAGGACGAGATGTGCCCAGAAGAAGAAGGGTCGATAGGTGCAGGGAAGATGTCCCAAGAAATAAGGATGACACCTCAGAGGACGATGATTATGGTGACTCAGTCCTGCTTCCAAAAGATGATGATCCAAAAGGTTGACTCCATATGATCTAGTTTGATGTGAAGATGATCTATGGAGGATTGTCAGGGGGTGGTGAAAAAGTGGCTGACCATAAGGCACATGTGGACGAAGCTAAGGACCTTCCCAAGATTGAAGTCTTAAACTTGATTGAAGTAGGGACAAAGTCATAGGAGAGAAAGAAGGTAGATATGGACACCTTAATCGTGGGATTTTCAAGACTTGACCTTAAGGGAATCCTATCTCCTCAGGATGACCCTTTGGTGATTACATCCAGAGAGCATGGGTATGACGTGCTAAGGATATTAGTCGATGGGGGAAGTTCGGTCGATGTTATGTTCTAGACATGCTTCAAAGGTTTGGGACTCAGCAAGAAGATGGTTATACATTATCATCATCCGCTGATAGGGTTCAGCGGAGAAAAGGTGCATCCGTTCGGATTGTATGAAATGGAGGTCAAAATGGGAGATGTTTGACCTCAGAGGCTAATGAAGAAGGTTAATTTCTTTGTAATGGATGAAAGTGTATACTCGGCTTATAACATTATCATGGGAGGATAAGCCCTCAAGGAATTTGAGGTTGTGCCATCCCATGTACACCAAATGGTGAAATTCTCAACCCCTTACGGGGTAGGGGAAGTCCAAGATCATCAAGTATTAGCATGTGAATTCTTCTTCAACTCAGCCGAGGAGAGGGAAGCTCACAAGAAAGTAACTACGACTTACAATATTGATACCCTGGATACCAAGGATGAGACCAAACTGAAGAAAGGAGAATCCACGAAGGAGGTTATGTCCATTATCCTCGATGAGGATGACCCAAAAAAAATTGTCTAGGTCGACAAAGCCCTTTGGCTTGAAGAATGCTGTGGCTACCTATCATAGACTCATTAACAAGATATTTGAGGATCAAATTGGGAGGATGATGGAAGTCTATGTTGATGATATGCTTAATCAGAGCCTCAAGGTCGACACCCATGTGGCCGACCTCAAGCAAACTTTTGATATGATGGATAAATACAGGATGAAGCTTAACCCTATAAAGTGCGTGTTCGGTATAGGGGATGGAAAGTTCTCGGTATTCATCATAAACCATAGGGGGATAGAGGCCAACCTAAATAATATCAAGGCCTTGATAAAGATGAAGACACCATCTATAATTAAAGAGGTTCAGAGACTGATCGGGAGAGTAGTGGCACTTAACGGGTTTGTATCGAGAGCCACCGACAAGTGTCTTCCATTTTTTAAAGTTTATAGAAAGGCTTTGAGTGGATTGAGGAATGTGATAAGGAATCTAAAGATTTGAAATCTTACCTCGGCTCTCCCTTATTATTGTCGCATCCAGTTCAAGGGGAAAAATTGTACGTGTACCTAGCAGTCTCAAAGTCAACTATTAGCGTTGCCATTATAAGAGAAGAAGATGGAATACAGAAGCTGGTGTAGTTCAATAGCAAAGCACTCCGGGGCAGAGCAAAAGTACCCCAGTATGGAAAAGTTAGCCTACACTCTAATTCACACTTCGAGAAAGATGAATCCATACTTCCAAGCCCACACAATGGTCATCCTCACTGATTCTCCACTCCGATAGGTCATCCACAAGCTAGAGAAGTCCGAGAGATTGATGACTTGGAAACTAGAGCTGGGAGAATTTGATATCATCTATCAGCCCAGGGTGTCTATCAAAGGTCTGGCATTAGCAAACTTTGTGGCCGAGTTCACCTGAGATGAGTTTGACGGGGAAAAATTTGAGATAACAAATTATCATCAAGGGAGAAGTGTCTACCCTTAACCAAACGAGGCTAAGGCAAGTGTAGCTAGGAGGAAGGTACCTAAAAATGAAAAGGAGCAATATCTCTTCATATAGGGAGCCCTGACAGAGGGTAATTTCTCTGAGGATGGTGTTGTGTGGAGCCTCTTCGTTGATGGGTACTCTTTCGAGAATGGAAGTGGTGCCGGACTGATAGTATCGGTACCAGATGGAACATATATTGAATATACCTTGAGGTTTAGCTTCAAGGCCTCCAATAATGAGTTCGAATACAAATATCTCATAGTTGTCCTCACCTTAGACAGGGATCTGAATGTCAGGCAACTCCTAGTCCACAGTGATTTAAGATTGGTGGTGAACTAGATCTTGGGGGCATATGAGGCGAAAGACAATAAAATGGCAAAATATTTGGAGAGAGTAAAGATAGTATTGAAGAGATTCAAAGAGGTAAAGCTAAAGAGGATACCTCGGCTGAACAATGGTCGAGCTGATGCACTTGCAAGACTTGCCTCAACCACAAGAACGGAGATGAGAAGAACGGTGTCGATAGAAATCCTGCATCGACCGACCATTGAGGAGGAGGATAACATTTTTGGGTCTTATCTAAATTTGAAGAAGGGAGCTTCATAGATGGATCCCCTCATCAGATACATCAAGGAAAGAGAGTTTCCATAGCCAAAGACTGAGAGAAGGAGGTTGAGAAATAAAGCCACTAAGTTCTCCATCATAGGAGACACCTTATATAAGAAAGGGTTCCTGCTTCCTTTACTCAGATGTGTCCAACCATCCGAGATAACATATATTCTAAAAGACGTGCATAAAGGTTCCTGCTCCAGTCACGTCGAGGGAAGATCCTTGGCAAAGAGGATTATTACGCAAGGGTATTGGTGGCCAACCTTGGCCAAGGATGCTGCAGTATAGGTCAAGAAGTGTGACAGATGCCAGAGCTTCGCTATCATTCCCCATCAGCCTTATCATCCTATGACCTCAATCACATCTCCTTGGCCATTTGTGATATAAGGAATTGATATGGTAGGACCCTTACCCAGAGCTGTGAATAATTATTATTATTTGATTGTAGTGATAGATTACTTTTAGAAGTGGATGGAGGTCGAGCCGATGATTACAATCACAGAATAGAAGACCTTCAAGTTCATTTGAAAAATATCACCTGCAGATATGGCCTACCCAACACCCTGATTTTTGATAATGGAACACAATTTAAGAATATCTACCTGGAAAAGTATTGTGAAAGGGTCGGTATCAAATAATTCTTCTCCACTCCCGACCGACTACAGGCTAATGGCCAGACGGAAGTTACAAACCGAACAATTCTTAATGGAATTAAGAAGAAGCTAGAAGGTGTAAAAGGCAAATGGATCAAGGAAGTGTACACTATCTTATAGGCTTATAGAACTACAGAGAGGACCCCTACTGAGGAACCCCGTTTATGCTTGCTTACGGATCGAAGGCAGTCGTAGAAATGGAAATAGGTCTGCCCACTCATAGAGTTTAGACCTATGACCCTGAGAAGAATAATGATGAGACGAGGCTTGATTTAGATCTTGTAGAACAAAGAAGAGAAGATGCTGAAGTTTAGGAAATCTACCTACTTGCAAAGAATAGAAAAATTCTATAATAAGCGCGTGAAGGTGCATCCACTGAAAGTAGGAGACTTGGTACTGAAGAAGACATGGAAAAATCCCAATAAGCTTCACCCAAATTTCATGTCCCATAGAATGTAGTTGGAGAGGTGGTGCTGAGGACATACAGATTGGAAAACTTGGAAGGGGAGCCATTATCTAACCCATGGGATGCCGATCACCTGAAGAAATATTACCAATGAGATGATAGTTTACTGTCTTGTCTGTGTTCTATTGTAATACATGTGTATGAGACTCAGATGAAAGAAATTCAATAAAATTAAAGTGACGGGGACCTCGTACATAGACTGCCAGTAACATTGAAAGGCATTTATTGCATTTAAACATCATTAATTTGGTGAACTTAACCCCTCAGCTAAGATGACAGTGTATGGATGGAACAACCCTCCATACACTCTCAAAAAGAGGAGGGAGGACTTAATGCCTAAAACACCATAATTTGGTGAAGTGAAAAATATCTTAGCTGTGGTTGATTATTAAACATCATTAATTTAGTGGAATCACTCCCTCGGCTTAGACGACAGTGTATGGATGGGACGACCCCCCATACACTCTAAAAAAGACGAGGGAGGACTCGATGCCAAAAACACCATAATTTAGTGGGTGCAAATTTTAAAAAATCACTTAAGTGTGGTTGATTATAGTTAAACATCATTAACTTGGTGGAATCATTACCTCTGCTAAGATGACAGTGTATGGATGGGACGACCCTCCATACAACTCTAAAAAAGATGAAGGAGGACTTGATGCCTAAAACACCATAATTTGGTGGGTGAAAATTTTAAAAAATTCACTTAAGTGTGGTTGATTATAGTTAAATATCACTAACTTAGTGGAATCACTCCCTCGATTGAGACGACAGTAAATGGATGCGACGACCCTCTATACACTCTCAAAAAGACGAGGGAGGACTCAATGCCTAAAACACCATAATTTGGTGGGTGCAAATTTTAAAAAATCACTTAAGTGTGGTTGATTATAGCTAAACATCATTAACTTGGTGGAATCACTCCCTCAGCTGAGATGATAGTGTATGTATGGGACGACCCTCCATACACTTTCAAAAAGACGAGGGAGGACTCAATGCCTAAAAACACCATAATTTGGTGGGTAAATTTTAAAAAAAAAATCACTTCAGTGTGGTTGATTATATTTAAATATAATTAACTTGGTGGAATCCCTCCCTCTGCTGAGACGACAGTGTATGGATGGGACGAGCCTCCATACACTCTCAAAAAGATGAGGGAGGACTCGATGCCTAAAACACTACAATTTTGTGGGTGCAAATTTTAAAAAAATCACTTAAGTGTGGCTGATTATAGTTAAACATCATTAACATGGTGGAATCACTCCCTCTGCTGAGACGATAGTGTATGGATGGGACGACCCTCCATACACTCTCAAAAAGACGAGGGAGGACACGATGCCTAAAACACCATAATTTGGTGGGTGAAAATTTTAAAAAATTCACTTAAGTGTGGTTGATTATAGTTAAATATCACTAACTTGGTGGAATCACTCCCTCGGTTGAGATGACAATATATGGATGCGATGACCCTCCATAAACTCTCAAAAAGACGAGGGAGGACTCAATGCCTAAAACACCATAATTCGGTGGGCGCAAATTTTAAAAAATCACGTAAGTGTGGTTGATTATAGTTAAACATCGTTAACTTGGTGGAATCACTCCCTCAGCTGAGATGACAGTGTATGGATGGGACGACCCTCCATACACTTTCAAAAAGACGAGGGGGGACTCAATGCCTAAAAACACCATAATTTGGTGGGTAATTTTTTTTTAAAAAAAATCACTTAAGTGTGGTTGATTATAGTTAAATATCATTAACTTTGTGGAATCCCTCCCTCGGCTGAGACGAAAGTGTATGGATGGGACGACCCTCCATACACTCTCAAAAAGACGAGGGAGGACTCGATGCCTAAAATAATATAATTTTGTGGGTGCAAATTTTAAAAAAATCACTTAAGTGTGGTTGATTATAACTAAACATCATTAACTTGGTGGAATCACTCCCTCGGGCTGAGACGACAGTGTATGGATAGGACGACCCTCCATACACTCTCAAATAGACGAGGGAGGACTCAATGCCTAAAACATCATAATTTAGTGGGTGCAAATTTTACAAAATCATTTAAGTGTGATTGGTTATAGTCAAACATCATTAACTTGGTGGAATCACTCCCTCGGCTGAGACAACAGTGTATGGATGGGACGACCCTCCATACATTCTAAAAAAGAAGAGGGAGGACTCAGTGCCTAAAACACCATAATTTGGTGGGTGCAAAATTAAAAAAAACACTTAAGTGTGGTTGATTATTGTTAAATATCATTAACTTGGTGGACTCACTCCATTGGCTGAAACGACAATGAATTGACGGGATGACCCTACATGCACTCTCAAAAAGACGAAGGAGGACTTAAATATGGATAGAATGTCATATCAAACACATGGGAGCAAAATAACACAAGTTAAAGACAAAAGATTTTATTAAAGTTGAAAAGTTACAATACAAAAAGAGTGATGTTCATATACTTAAAGAGTAAAATGGGTATAAAGAAAATGGTATCGGCCACAGGTGGCCACCCTATTGAGTTCGATTTGGCCGAACCAAAGCTTCAGTGCCATCACCAGTAGTGGCGATAGGTTGTCCGTCCGCATGCCCTCCCTCGGCCACCATGGGGTCAACTGACATTCCTTCACCCTCATCTGTCACCGAAGACTCCACATGTGATAGAGCAGCGTCCATCAGAGGGTCCTCAAGGTCGGTAGCTTCCAGTGAGGGGCGAATAAAATATACTGTGTCAGTAAACTTCAAGATGACCCATCGATAGGCTGTCTTGATCCCTCTCTCCAAGTATTCCAGGCCGAAGACTTGGGACTCATCTGAGGTTTTGTACGCTTCAACAACTTTAACCCCATAATTCTTCACTGATTTAGTAATTTTGGCTTCAAATTTGGTGGCCTAGTTCCTTAATGCCTCATCCTTCTCAGTAATAATTTCATCTTTGAGCTTCAGATATTCGATGTGCTGAAGTTTGAGCTCATCTGTGGCCCGTTTATGCTCGACTTTGAGATCAGCCAATTAGATCTTAAAGTCGACTTCGGTCTGAATTACTCTCTTGACCTCCTAAAATTTTTTTTGGTTTTTAGCTATCCATTTGCTGGTCGAGGACAAGGCACAAACAGACTGCAAGAAGACAAGATAAGGTCAGAAGAAGATCATAATGTAGATGAGTTCATAATAAAAATAAAAAACACGAGGAAAATACCTTTGCCATGTGGTGAAGACCAAAATCATAGATCTTGGCCAGGGGCATCTTGGCTAAGAACTCATAGTTTGCATCCGAGGGGGCTGCAAATATGGAAGCCTTTGCAAACCTGATGTTGGTGATTAGGGAATTAGGGTTGGTCTTCAGTTGGGACACGTTGGTCGACCAGAAGGCCCCAAGGGATGACTAAAAGATGACAGCAGAGAAGGTAGTTTCTATGGCCCCGACCTTCATCCTCATCGCAAGTTCAGGATGGGTGTCTACAGGGACCTCAGGTCCCTACCTTTTGCGAGTGGCCTCGACAGCTGGCCCACCTACAGTGGTATTTTTGGGGGTGACTGTTTATTCTTCTTCTTATTCAGACCAACCAACAAACTTGGAACTGCTATTTCCTAAATACCATCTGAGACGTTAGGGGTACGATTTGTAAAAGAGAAGATGACATATCAGTACAATTACTTTATGAGATAATGGAAGACTTCAAAAGGAAAAGAAATAAGTATACAACTCACATAGTTCTTCAAGGGGTCAACCCCTAGAATATATTCTTTAACATGATTTGGGGTCATTAATTCCTTGAATTTTTTAAGAGCACCCTCAACTCCCTGTTCTCTCAGGTAGTCGTCCACATCCTTTTCATAAAGGTTGAGATCTGGGTCTGACCTAGTAATTATAGAGGGGTTGGACTAGGCTCGAGGGACCCTCGGCTCGTCCTCAGAGCGGTCGTCCCTAAACATAAACTCCTAAGCACCAAAAATAAAGAAAAATCTCTTTTTCCAGTAGTGATTTGAAGTTTAGGAAACATGGACAAGTTTTTTATCAGACTTCCTAGCACCCAAGTGGAAGTAGCCTGATTGTTCGAATGATGAATAAATGTTATAATAAGCCAGGAATAGGTCGACCGATGGTTCATCTATAAAAGTCTTTTTCCATAGGGAAATATACCCTGGTATGATCCTCCAGGAGATAGGAGGCAGTTTAATGGAGAAACCCCTAAGGAAGATAGGATGGAAACGATAGCAGGATGAAAAGGAAGTCTGATGCCGGCCCTAAACATTTGCTCGTATACAGCGACCTCTCCCTCTCGTCCCTAGAAATATTTTCTCATCCTTGTTCGGGACCCTCATCATAATGTCGGATTTGATGCTAAATGAATGTCTCCATATGAGGAGATCACGTTCTTTAACAGACGAGGTAAAAGAAGAAGTGTATGGAGTGCCAACCTGTTCCTCGGCTTTAGTTTCTTCATCCTCAGTGTCCTCATCCTTAGCTTCAACGTCCTCAACATCACTAAGAATAGGAGGACCATCTGGGAAGTTAGTTTGAAATTCACCAGGAGACATAGTTGTAACAGGGATAAAATTTGCATCAAGTGTGGGCTCAGCCTAGTCAGGGTGGATAATATTCGATGGGTTGTCTCTCCGAGAGGTCTCAGCTTCAAAGGAGGACGACACTCTGGTTTGTGGTTCCTCCAATGTTTCTTTAAAATTATGGCCCTCGACTTGGGGTTGAGACGAGCCAAAGGTTTCTTAAGGAGTGGGAAAAATTGTGGCTGACAGAATGGGAAAAAGGGGCGTACCCAGATGGGGTCAGCCGTGTGTCTAGCCTCATCCTCTTCATCTACCCCATGAAAATCTTAAAAACACCTTTCTCTCAGAGTGGGGACTTCCCCGGCCAACTTGTAAGTCTTTGTAGCATCCAAAAGATGACCTTAGACTTAGGATTTTGAGAATGGAATAAGGGAAGCCACAAACAAATGAAAGGTGTTGACCAGTTTGACCTCAAGATCAAATTGAAGAAAATGAAACATTTTAAACTTAAATAGTGAAGAACACTAAAGAAGGCCATCAAAGAAGGGGACCTAAATCTCAATGATGAGTATGGCTAGGGGTTTTAGGCTCCTACATGATCTAATATTGGACACTGATACGACCAATAACCAAATGACCATGAATGTATCCCCTAAAACTAGACCTAAAGCCACCACAAATGGCTGCATAAAGGATTAAAGCTCGTAGAAAAACTTAACAGGTGTAAACTCAGGGAAGAGTTACAAACACGAAACAAAAATGGATGAAAATGCTAGAAAATGGCAAGGAAATGCTAGAAAATGGTAGGGAAAAGTACCTCGAAGAAGAAGAAAAGCAAGGACACCGATGATAAGCTATAAATAACTTACCGAAGAATAGAAATGGAGATAAAATGTTTGAAGAAGAAGAAAGAGAAAATTAGGGTATTCTCAAAACTTAATACATCTCATCATGATTTGGCGCAGAGAATGAAGCGGTGCACAACCCTCAAGGCATAAAATCATTACAGCACAGTGACCCAAGCATGATTAATAATTTTCATTCCTAGAGAAGGCAACACGATGAGTGACAAGTGTCAAGTGCCAATTTGAAGCCTCATCAACTTGTCTGCCAAGATTACATTAAACCCCTTAGCCACCTCATAACATCAATGACTAAGGGCTAGGGGTGATTGATATGCCAAAATATACCCTCGTCCTGACCGATGCTATACTCAGCCTAGGATGAGGGTGCAGTTGAACCAGACCACCTTATTCAGGGGGTCGTACCTGATATCATCATCGACCTCGGCTTCAATGATCAACCGACTATTAATTACCTATTGTCTTATGCTTGGAGCCTCGGCCTAGCCTAAATCCTCGGCTCGACCTACGTTAAATTTAAGACTGAGGACAACCTAGGTCATTATAGAGCCCAATGGTATTGACATTGTCATTTCATGTCCTCGACCTCATCCGATGTGCATAAGCCAAGGGTGATATAAGCATAGCGTGTGGATCAGGAGACGCGTGGATCAGCACGCGTAGGACATATACTCCACGTGGGTGAAACCGTTATAATCGGATCATTCCCTCACGTGAGGTAATATTTGGTCATCAAACTCTACATATGTCACAGCCAGGTGTATCCACTGGAAAGGCTACGAGTAGCACGTTCATGCATACTACATGACTTGGGGGGAACATTTTACCCCTTAAATACTATATAAACCTTTCATCTTCTACATTGTAAATGATCTCATTATTCACAACCCTAGCAGAACCCTGTCAAAATATACAGAAAATCTTGAGTGTTGTATTTACAGGCAATTAGTTCCATACTTATAGTGAAAACCACCATTCACATTACACAGTGGATGTAGGCTATGGCCGAACCCCTTATATTTGGTATCATCTTCTTCTTTGACTCATATCCTTATGTCTATACATTTATATCTTATGTACACCATTGTTGTCTAGTTTGAGCATACTTACATCTTGACCTAGTGATACCATTTTTGGTATCATCAATATCCTTTGCGTGAAGGCCATGATTGGTAAGAGACTAAGGAAAGGATTAAAAGGCAATAAAAACAAAAAAATTGCCAAAGGCCAACATAGTTTAGTTTAATCATTAAAAAGAGATAACTTCAAAAGAGCAGAGAAAATAAAATATGTAATTTATTTATCTTTTCAGGGTGTTTAGTTGAAGACTAATGACTTTGCACAATGAATCCTAGTTGTGCTTATTATGTCATGACTCTATTTATTTATAGAATCATCAAAACTCTAGACTTGTATGCATTGTGCTTGTTTGTTCTTTGAGCTCACTTTATCTTGTCATATGAGGATAAATCTTAGTTGATAAAGTTTTGCAATAAAATAGAACTCCGTAAATATATGTAAGTCATTGGGTCATACATTTAGGCCATATGAGTGTGGAAAGATTATTGTGGTAATTATCTTCTGTGATCTTTATACATATATATGTGTATGCTTATGCTTCGTTGATATATTTTAATTCTTATATACGATATCATTTTCTTTGAGTCTTTGCTTTTGAATCTAGTGCTTATATGTTATTGTTTCATATGGATATCTTTCCTATTGGGATTTTTTTTTAAATCCATGCGTATCTTAGCACATTCTAGTTAGTATCATGTTTGCTATCGCATCATGTTGGTATCTATTGTTCTTTATGTGGATTAGTTATTCTTTTGTAACCTTGTAGCTTTGTTGTTCTTGTGTCACTATACACCATTGCATGATATAGTTTTTTTTACTTTATGCTTATCCCTTGTTTCATTTAGGGGATAATTTTTTTAAATTGGGCGTAATTAATTATTTTATATAAATAATCTTTGTCAAGTCCTGAACAAAAAGGGGGAAAATGGTATCCAACTCTTTTCATTTGGGAAGATTTAACTTAAAGTGATACTTACTTTCTTAAATAGAAATTGTTAGACAAAGGGGGAGAATTTAATTATGCAATTTAATTTGTTACATTCCATAAGCATTTTATGGTGTGTTTAAGTCTGTAGGTTTTCATCCATGCAGCGAAGTTTTTAATGCAAAACCTTTTAGAATATGTGTCGATCCTTATTAGAATATATGTTTCTCAAGTGTCTGTATTTTTTCTTTGGGGTTGGGATTCAGTCTTTTAGATCACCTTGACAACCCATAGGATTTTATTTTTGGTTTTATCCCGAAATAGACAAAGGGGGAGATTTGTAAGGACAAATTTTCAATTGAGTCAATATATATGTGTTGGCTTAATTCTGGACAAAACTATTTCAGTCATAGAATAGAAGTTGTATTTGTGACCTTTCAAATCTATGCCAGTTTTGTTAGGGACGTAGCAACCAAGTTGAAGCGATCACATTCTATGTCGTGTTTCGTGCCTCATTTTTGTCATCAATAGTCCAAGGATCTCTAAAGTATGAGTGCATATTTTGTGTTGAGCCTTGGATATTTATTTATTGGGTGTTTGTTTATTGTTAAAACTTTTTAAAATCACTTTACATGTTTTTAGATTTTTTTTTAAAATTTTCTTATGGTCGTTAGAATGAGATTTAACCCTCGTTCAAATGACAACTCGAATGAGACCTTTTTTTGTCTGTGATGTTTTCTCGTTAGAATTTCCATTCGAACGACCTTGTTAGACTGACGCCGTTCGAATGACACTTCTAATGAGATTGGTGGGAAACTCAAAAAATCATCTTTTTGACAGTTTTCTTTCTTTAACTCCCCACCACTCCTATAATCCATTTAAGGAGTACGGGATTGCAAATTTCAAAATTACTTATTCCTTCCTTTTGAGATCCAAAACTCTTTTAAAAAGTTCCTTGAGTTTTGTTAATGTTTAATGATTACTTTGCCAAAACAAAAACTCAAATTTACATCGAATTATTTTTATCTAAGCTTCAACATACATATATGTTTTGAGATCACATTTCCGCACCGGGTTTATCATTGAAGATTGTTTCTTATGGAGGATTTCGTGTTCATTGGTGTATGTATGGTGGGCTCCGTATGTGTGATGATAGTAGTGTCCCATCGATGGACTCGGAGACATTGGTGGGCTCCTACGTTGTCACTAGTCGGAGATATAAGGAGTGAAGAGCATAAAGGCTTGCGAGGGTGGCGAGTCGTTGAGTAAGTCTTATGTCATGTCTTTGTATCAAATTTGTACTTAGTGGAGTTATGGTTGGGTCATTCGAGGTTTTTCCTATTGTGGATTTTTCTCGTACATCGCGGGGTTGTGATTGTGTATTTTATATTACAAATTCTCACGTAGAAGCATTCTTTGGTTTAACAAGATAAAATTGGTTTAATAACAAAAATGGTGTAATTAGTGCTTAATTAATTTGGGTAATTTGACAAATTAATTAATGTTTACTTTGGTTTGTATAAATTTGAACTTGAATTGAAGTCTTGTTTAAGAAGAGTTAATTTTGTATGAAAAAAAATAATTTCGAATATTTGGTTAACCATCCCTTTAAAATTAAAATTTTGAATTTTTCTGGGAACTTAAGTCCTATCACTAATCATAGTTGTGAATAAATTCTCATCGGTCAATTATTTAAAATTAAACGTGTAAACATAAAACTTCCCTATTGGGAGGATCTAACACATATAACACCTAGTTTAAAATAATTACCATGTATTTTAAAACACCACGATTATGTGATTAAAACCATCCATTAGGGGTCTATACAAGTTGATATGATGATTTAATCATTTCACTGTCTTAAAATATTTATGGGAATTTTGGGTTAAAATAGTTTCTTATCCGCTTAAGTTCGAACGATGTCCGATTACAATTTTTAGTCCTTGAAACTTATTCCAATTTAACCTTTAAGACTAAAACAACTAGAAAAAGTTCATATCATTTTGAAATATCATAATCAAGTAGTTGAATGAATTAATTTCCAATTAAAACACGATAATTAATTCAATTAAATTTTAAAGTGGAATCCCTCGATTATCAATTTTTAAAATTAATTCGTCGAACATCCTAATTCCTTTATGTGGTGAGATTTCTCGTTGGGAGCTTAAATAAACCCACCTTGGACCAAACAAATTTTCATCTTTTATTATAATATCCGGACAGTTCATGATCCTTTGTCCAACATAATAAATATCCGGAGACTTTTAGTCTCACACCTAATGGTAGTGACTCCATTGGGGAGGGTATCAAATGTTGCTTCTAAATGTATACCGGTTGCTCATTCATTGAAATAGATCCCACTCTAAGTGCACTTCCCCATTGCGAGGATTGAACTCACTCACATGCTAAATCTTATAATTATCACTTAAACAAAGGGTTAATTGAAAATTCAAGAATCCTTGATCTATCTAGTTCTACAAATTTCCATGGATTGATTTAATTTAACATAAGGTTTTATATGATTCTAAATATAAAACATATTCAAATCATAATCTATTAGTCATAAACCATTTTCATGTAAAAATCAATCACTATAAAGGGAAATTCAATCTAATTAACATCTAGATTAGGTTAAATATTGAATTTAAAAAAAATAATCATACAAATAAGATTTAGGTTATGATTATATTCATATTTTAATGAATAATCTCAATATTAACATATATTCAACGATAATCATATTCTAGATAAAACTTGCCTCATAATTTATGGAGAAAACCCAAGCTAAATCTCTAAATTTCTCCTCCTCTCTTAATGTGCCTTCTCTCTAGCCCCCAAAGTTGCTCCTTAATTGTGTTTTATGATAAATGAGATATCTAATAACCGTTAAGACTCTTAACACGAAATTAGGGTTGGGCCGCAAAGGTACCCCTAATAAAAAGGTCCAAAATAGAGTCTAAATGGTATAAAAACTAACCTTGGTCTTATACTAACTCAATCGACCTAAATTACACCATTTTAAATTAAAAAAGAGAATTCTACGAGTCCATTAGCCCAATACAAAAATATAACAAACCAAATAACTAATAATTCAGTTATTTAATAATATCCCGGTATATGCCCGGATATTAACTAATTCAATTGATTAATCATTGTGTCTTAAGTCCAAATTCCAACCCAACTTAAATATCACAAAGAAATATAAATGGTGACATCTATGTTCACAACAAGAAAATATCATAAATTTTCACAATTTAATTAATTAATTAATATGAATGAAAATAGGGGATATTACAATATTCCTCGTCGCTCTGCTCATCATTCCCACCTCTATAAAAGTGGGTAGCTTCAGAGTCATGCTCGTTTTCCTCAGAGCCTTTCTCTCATTTGCTTTCATCATGCTTAGAAAAGACTTGGAAAATAGTAAGTATAGAACAGATGAAGAAAAAATTATGAAAAATATTAGGAAAATAAAGCTTACTCTAAATCTAACGGGGGTAAGCATAATTCCCAAGAGCCTACGTTTCTCCCCTCCCTACAAGAAACAAATGTTAAAGTTAAAACTTCACAAGTTAACCCAAAGGAGAAATATAATTGTAAGATCGAATTAGCTTACCTTCTTCTCAAGAGAAAGATCCACCATAGATGCGGGAACATGGTCTGGTCACCACATTTCCAAGCCTGATAAATTAGACAATACACATGAAAAATTCCTACTCGTAAAGCATGCAGGAAAGGAAAAAGGCACGATAGTTTAGTAATTGAGGGTCCACATACACGAGAGCGCTCACGAAGCCAATCTAAAAAAAATGAAATAGATTAAGAAGATGAGAAACAATTTGCATTGTATAAGCAACTAAATAAACAAGGTACAATAATTTAGTACCTAAGGCTCCGCAAGAAAAAGAATGCTCGTGGTGTTCACCTAAAAATAATGAAACATGTTCAGCGACTGAGAAACAATTTGCACCGTATACACAAATTAATAAAACAAATCTAAAGGTACAACAATTTAGTACATAAGGCCTCGCAGGGACGGGGGCGCTTGTTGTGTTCACCTAAAAATTAGGAAACAGGTTAAGAGGCCGAGAAAACATTCACACAATATATAAAAATGAATAAAAAAAGGGAGCACAACAATTTAATACTTGAGGCTCCACTATCATAGGAGAAATTGAACCCAATAGGTTTGTAACCTAAAAAAAAGAAACAAGCTGATCACATAACACGAAATTTGTAAAGCGTGAAGGAAAAGAACAATAAGGTTAGACACCTCATTCTCTCAGATGCTAGGATACTCAAACTAACTATAATCTCAACTTAGAAATTATAATAAAAATTGAGCATAAATATAAAGGGTTTGCAAAGAATGAGAAAATGAATAAAACTTATATACTTTAGTCCCCACATGGGAATAAGTGCTCGAGCTAGCCACAATAGCTTCATGTGGCTTAGTAACATGAGTAACAGGTGGAGAGGGGTCATTTGTGAGAACCTAAAAATACAAAGAAATGAATCGTGTGATAGTATAAATATAAGTGAGATTATTCCGTGGGACTTCTCAGGATAAGAACTAGTGTATTAGATTACACGTTCTGAGGAAGAACAATGTAATGAGGGGCCACTTGATGCCCCACTTAAAATTGGTTGAGTAAAGATTTCTTGAATATAAGGCCTATAATCCATAGACAAGAACACTCTTGGGACATAAATTCTTTTTGAAGGAGGTAACCCTGAAATAGTCACCCCAGTTGTCAAAAGGATGCCACCAGATGCAAGGGGGCTACTCTCCAAAGTCCCATATAGAGAGAGAATCATAAGACACTTTATTTTAACTAAAAGTGGCCCAAGGAAAATTAGAAGACAATTGAATAAAACTCAGCCAAATGAGTTACAACACTAACAAGGGACTGATTGGAAGAACGGTTCATACCCAAAAAGGAAAACCATGAAACTAGTTTTAGAGCATTTATATTATCCTTATCTATGAAAATTTACAAAGTGCAGTTTTATGGAAGAAACATACCTCTCAATCTAAGATCAAGGAGGACACTAGCATGGAGTTCCTTCACATTTGGAAAGGAGCGCAAAAGGAACAAGCATTTTAATGGGAATATGAAGAAGCTAAACTTACTCCTTGGATTGTTCTCATCCTCATAGATGAATCATGTCAAAAAGAGAGAATAGTGATCGCAAAAATTGGATTAATAAAATGAAATAATGAATGAGTAATATAACAGACTTACTTCCACGAATTGAGGAACTTGCCCATAAAGCAACATCCCCAGGAGGGAATTATTGCATCCTCGTGATTGCCCGCAAAAGTATCCCTAACATGTCCTATCCCATCTCTTTAACTGATACAAAAGATTAAGAATCATTCAAATGACCAGAGTAATAGCGAGTGACTCAATCGCATTTGAAGATGAACTAGGATAATCATAGGAGGCGCTAGTTCCATAATCTTTGAGTTCCTTTTCAGATGAATATGATTTTAATCAAGAATTCACATCTCCATTACTTTTGTTTTTATAAAATAAGCGATATATAACAAAGGTACCTTCAACGGGATGATTAGTGGATGAGATAGAAATTTATGAACAAGTTTCTTTGAATGATCATACCCTCGATCAAGAATTGTCTTGTAGGTCTCCTCACCACTTAAAGTGTTTATGTTTGGGATTTGATCAACCAAAAATGGGGTGCTCATGGATAGAGTCGATCGGGTTTTCTTTCTACTCTTTTGCATTTTAATACGGGACATGATCAAGGAGGACTCCCAATATCAGTAGGAATGAAATTTTAAACATCCAAATTTAGATGCTTCCTCTTAATAATAGCCTTTTCCTTACCCTTACCCCGTGGCTTGGGCCTTTGATCATTTAGCATCTACACTCGATTGCTAAAAGAAATGGTCTACTCATGAAAATGATTCACCAAAATGGTAATAATAAATTCCAAATGGTCTCTCGTATCAGTGCTAGGATGGAAAGTCTCCTTGTTATTACTCTTACCTAAAAAATAGTCAAAAAGGGGAATAACTTAAAGATATGTCTCATGAGGTGAACTTTTGATGAAATTTTGAATACTCAACAATTGACATTGCCACAAGGAAAACCATTTTTCACTCATAATAAGTAGATAATCATGTGAGGAAATTTGAAAATTCATTAGCCTAGAAAACCTCTTTATGACACCATTATTAATAATATTGAATTACGAACTCTCTAGCATTTCATTTGTTGAGCGAGTGGGCGGAAATATAAAGTATAAGAACCTTGATCATACCCTAGTTGTCTTATTTCTCGATGAGGACAATAAATTTCCACACCTTGACCCAACTCAGTCAAAGTGGGGAGGCCATAAAGAAATACTATATGTTATGTGGAAATTCAGGAGTGATCCACACATCTTCTTTTATCGTAGGAGCAATAACTTCGAGGATATAATGAAAAAAGCTCTAAGAGAAGATACCTTCCAACCTCTTCACATATATAGTAAAGAGAAAAATTCTTCAATGTTGTCTAAGAGGGAATTGAGGGAGATCTGGGCCTTTAGGGTTTTTTAGAACCTCCTGTTAATATGAGAAACACTGATAGGAATTGAACGTGGCTCCGAAAAATTCTAGGGGGTCGTTCAAAAAGTAATCCCATCAAAACAAGAGAATTATCAAAGTTTTGGGCTTCATAATGGCCATGAGAGCTTTCTGTGTTAACACATGCTTGGTCCAACCAGGTATAGATAGTTCCCAAAGTCATTTCTACGAGTGGCACCTTCCTACCATGTGAAAGATGTATGGATAAACGAACCATAACTCATGGAGGGAGTCATTTGGACTCCTAAGAAATAAAAATCCTTGATAGAAAAGTTACAAATAATTCTTCCAAATGGGCAGGGACATTGAAACCCGTGTCTCTCATATACTTGGGATTTGTTGTCTTAAACTCATCCTTTGACAAGGGCTCAAAATCCCTGAACCAAAACCTTTGTCATTTGTCAAAGGAGTGATTTCACAAGACAATATAAGCTAGGGCCATGTAGTTCATGCAATCACCCATACCCTCCACCAAAGCCTCGCATAAAGATTTTTCAGCATCATCCATATAGCCATTAGGAAAAGTGTGAGTGCCTAATATGGGATCCCAGTTAACCAACAAGCACCTTCTAAGGTAAGGGTGAACTAACCCCAACCTGTGACATATTTATGGGTGTGCATACTCAAACGAGACACCAGAGCATTCACGCTCTTAGATATAATGCAATTTTTTATACTGCGGAGAGTCATAACAAATTCAATCTAATCAATGGCCTTTCTATTACTTAGCACAGATAAAACGTGGCCTGCCCATACATCTTACTCCTCGGGTGCACTGTAAAAATTGAAAAATAAACGTTAGAAAAAGGAAATACACCCCTATCCACTCACACCCTAATAATACCTTAGGTATGATAATAGGAGTGTCCTTAGACTATGGGAAACTAGTATCTAGTTGCTCGACCACGAGTGCTGCAGAGTTTTCCATAAAGTTGTCAAGAGATGACATAAACAAGTCTCAATGACCAAAGAAAGGAGAACATTAGTACAAGGTGAAATCCCACCTCAATCTTTGGTCCAAATGAGACTTTGGAGGACTATTCATGGTAATGGGGGCTTCATCATGAAAAGTGAAGGCTCCAGCCTTTGCAACAATGGTGTGGGCAATTTAAGAGATGGCGGGAATAGTGGTGCTAATAGAAAAAACTCAAGACACGAAAATATCCATTAATGTGATTTGAACAGGAAAAATGCATATTAACATTTCAGTCGTAGTTTCAATAGATGATACGTTGGTGGAAGAAGATGCCATTGAAATCAAGTGTTGATGGACAAAATAAGGTCTTTGTTTAAACAATATAGGAAGCACAAACAACTCTCAAGAAAATTATAACAAACCACCCCTAATTACTCATTAGACCCTTGTACTTAGCAAATTCCAAAGACTAACCCTACCATTATCTTAAATTACCAAAATGCCCTTTTACCTAGAGTCAACATATTTTACACATCCCTATGCCTATTAAACCCTAAATTTCCACCAAATTTTCACCTAAAGATCTATATTTTATAGGATTTCCATAAACTAAACCCCTTAAGTTTGTATAATTGATGAGAATCCCCTAAACTTTGATTAAATATACTTTAGACCTTAAACTTTATATGAAAACTCATCAAGGACCCAAACTAAAACTCAAACTTGTTTAAACATTAGTCCCTGATGATGTGGCACCTGTTAGATGGTCAGCATGGGTGGTACCATGTGTATTATAAGAGATAACCTTTTACCTCCCATTGAACCAAGATTGGAACTTATGTAAAACCATCTCAAAACTAACTTACATTCCACCAATCAACTCCCCTACATGAACCCTATAAAAACCCCTTATTAGGTCAATCAAAACTCACAACAGTTGAGTACAATTCCAAAGTAATGTTTGAGAGTTTCTTACATTTATTAATTTTATGCATGAATGTTTAAGTTTTGATTGTGTTTATATTTCTGGTTATCCTTAGAATAGAAATATGTGTTTACATGGATTAGTTAATGTATATATGATGTGTATGAACTCAAAACCAAGAAAACACCATTAAAGCTTGAGCTTCAATGGTGGATTTCACGTCCCTAACTTTGAACCAATTTTAAAGTGGGGTAAGTCAATTTTAAGTTCTCAAGAGCCTATATTTGTGTTTAATTGGAATAAGAACCACCTTTGATACCTCAAATCCAAAATGTGAAGTTTCCATCCCAGAAAAATTCGAAGATTAAATTCTCAGTTTTCACTTGACTAAAATTCTTCAAACCAAGCTTAATCTCTTCCATTTTCAATGAATAACAACACATTTATAATGTCGGAATCCAAATTGTAACATTTAAACAGTTTCATTTGGTCAAACTTTTACCAGTTTTTCAAAAAATCAATGGCTCAATTTAGTCCACCAAAATCCCTAAAACTAATAGGCTAGATTTGTCATTGAAAATTGAATAATTTCATTCATAAAGCATCTTTAAAGGAATTCTATAACGTTCGAAATTCAAGGTCAAAAACTATAAACCCTAAAGTAAAATGTCAAAAGGTTGAAAGTGAGTGAACCTCACGCGCACGAGTGATGGTAAAACCAGGTGCGTTCCAACCTTGACTAAGCACGTGAGAGCGCATCCCCAATCAGAAATTTTTGATTTTTTTTCCAATATTTCTATTTTTTATTCTAAATAATTTGGTATATCACAACACCCTATTTGGATTCCAGGAAAACATTTTCCCACAAAAATTAGTTTAAGGTTTTAAATTTAAATTTTCATAACTACACTTAACCCCCGCTTATTTTTACAAGTATTCCAAATCATCCTCAAAATTTTTCCACTAGTATTTGAGTATAATTAAACCTAATTTATCCCTTAGCACCAAATTTTAATCCTACTGAATCAGGATGAAATAATTCATTTCCAAAGTTTTTAGAATTATATTTTAAACCCTTTTTGATATCTTTTTACACTCAAATATTTTCTTCAATTTTCTCTTGCTACATTATATCCACTTTGTTTTAGGACCTATATAACATACTCATATTTGTTATGGTTTCAAACTACCCAGTCTACCCCCAAATTAGTCGAACACCCATCGAGAACCAAAATACCCAAAGTAGGTAATTTACATTTCAATATTAATCATTTTGAACTTCTATCATTCAATTACTAATTATTATATCACCTTGTGATATTTTTGAACTCTAAGTTTAATAATGAACTTTTTTTAATAGTTCAAACTCCCACCATAATATTCATTCCCTCGATATCTATTTCCAATACTACTAAACCCCAAACCCTAACCCACTCAACAAGATCTTGTTAATTGCATTTAACCCAACAATTTATTGGGTTTACAATATGAACTCTTCAGTAGCATACCGTATGATGCCAAGATTAGACCCAGTAAACCCCTAGTTAAAGTAATTGGTTTGAAGGACTCAGATGTTGAGTAACTTGTTGTTATATTTTCCCTACATATGAGTGTCGCTCTAGCTAAGTGTGCCAAGTTATTATTCCCCAACTATTTGGGATTGCCTCTTTAAGTGTATTTTATACCTTGAGCGATATTATAATAGTATGTCTACACTGTTGAAACCTTATAACTGATAATTTATGGGTTATGGTGTTATATTATGAACCAAGATTATCTTAACTTGATAATCTATTATCCAGTTATCTTCACCATGTTATTCATTTACATATCAATAAGCATATGTATACCCTCATAGTCTTATGATATTTCATTTTGTTTCAACATACAAAAAGTCAAGATATTAGTAATGTCCTCTAACCTTATCATCTTCTACATCTTGTATAGAAATCAAAATATCTACTTGGCATATTTTATTAAATGTTTTCCTTCCAGATAAACGACGAGCCTGAAGAAGATCAGTTACCGTATGCATCTTTGACCCACTATTCAATTCTACCTGTGAAAAAAATTGCGGTTACGCACGTGTGGGCAGTAATAGAGAAGGACGGCAAGCCCAGTTGGAATATCTATATCGTTACTTATCATCTTCTATGAACTGCCAGTGTTTCTCCAATGTTTTAAGTTTATGTACATCGGAATAAGTAATAATGTATTTATTTTGTCTACCAGACTACACTATGTAATAAGAAGTCAGCCATCTCTTTAATAAAAGCCTTTTTTATTTCTGTTGTATTAATTATAATTGTATTTCGATTTATTTTTACTTACTATGACATCACTTTAATTTATTATCAATTATTATTACACCCATCTATATTCACAGATGCAACAACATGGTATCAGATCATAACCAGGTCATATGATTATGTAGGACAACAACGAGAATCTTCGTCTACATCCTAAATTGGTATTTATAATTTTGATATATTCTTATTTTATCATTGTATTAATTTGAAGTAATGAATATATAGGATGATATTTATCTTGATATTGGTGATTCTACACACAAACATTTTGAAAGATCCATTAAAGAAGTTGGCTATGCTAAATTATGTCAACATATCAGAAAAATTTATCGAGATTGGGCAATTGCTACCTCAAAAATCAAGCATAATCTACTTATCGGACGTTTAATGGGAGAGGCACAGGAAACTCGGGAGATAAAAATGTTTTCGAAAGACCCATAGTTTCTTTAGCAAGTAATTAAACTCTCATGGGATGTGGTGACGCCTAATGAAGTCACGTAACTCTTCCTGGTTCACCAATCGATGATGTACCACTCTCTTATATTACCATAATCTTCACTCCTACCAACACGTCCACATCACCAAACTTATTTGATGATGACTTCGCCCACCCAGAAGATGATAACCCCACCTTTGAGTAAGTGGTTCCTCATATGGTTTGAGTTGATGATCAAGGGATAATGTAGCTAAATAAATGTTTGAGTGTGCAAATAGAGAATCCACTACAATAAGATAACCTATAAGTTCTTTTAAAGTTTTGTATGTTGTAAGATAGGACTGACCACTATGTACGTTTCCTTTTATTATTTGTTTTTCTTCTCATCGCCTATGTACCAAAGAATCTTATATAATAGCATATTACGAGTATTCCTACATCCTTACGTATGATTCAGTTATTACAATATTTTTTTATATAGGATGGCTATTACAAGCGCAACTACTAGTGGAACGTAAGAAAACAACCGATTTCTCAAATGTCAACTCCAATTACTAGAGAAGGAATCTTACATTGCCTTTAAGAATTGATTACCCTAACTCAGCAACAACACACCATACATCCACCTCCTGTAAATACTAAAATTTCTGATGAAACTCGAAGAATGAATGCCCTCAAAGAATTTCTACGACAGATGCCCCCACATTTATTGGGAAACTCGGTGTAATGGAAGACGAAAGATAGATTAGCCAAATCCTCAAGGTACTTGATAGAGTCGGGATTATCCCAGAACATAGGATCAAATTAGCCTCACGCCTCTTTATCAGAGAAGTCAAATTTTGGTGGCAATCCATTACCCGATCGCGAAATGTATCTAAACTAACTTGGGGACAATTTGAAGAAATTTTCTATAACCAGTAATTTCAGAAACTACAAGAAATCAGATCACCGTTGATTTCCTAAATTTGGCAAAAGACCGTGGCCCAATATGAAGCCAAGTTTACCGAACTATCTCGCTATGCTCAAGAATATATGGACATTGAACCTAAAAATTGCAGGCATTTCAAAAGAGGTCTGCACAAAACTATAAAGTCCTTTGTTACCCCTCTGCAGATCCAAGAATTCAAACATATGGTCGAAACATCCTCACTTATAGAGAAAAATCATGCAATTAGTACTCCAATTAGTACTCTTAATCCTACCCGCATCCTTTATGCGGTGAGAAACCAATCGAAGCAACGGAATCACCCTTATAATAAGTGCTAGGGTGGAAAAACACTTCAGCTAAATTCAACATAACGTCAGCAAACCTCTCGTTCGTTGTCACGAATGTAATCAAGTTGAACACCTGAGACCCCAATGCCTAAAATTCTGAATGTCTTCTCCATCTACTTCCCCTAGATTTATAAAACCTTGTTTCAAGTTTCCTACTAATATTATACTATGTTCTCTGCAATCAAACTCCCATGACATAAAGCATGTACCCGTTATTAAGAATCCAAATCAGAATTCCCCCCTTCTCCCAACGAAAAATCCAAATTCCCACAACATGGTTGAAGGAAATCTTACCTTTTATAATGTTTCATGTACATGTATTATTTAATTCTGGATCCACGCATTCTTTCATTAGTCAAGCATGCCTAACTAGGTTATGATTGTCTTGTAAACTATTAGGACATTCTTTTACTGTAGGTATGCCAACGAGAAAGGTGGCTATTACCAATAGAATATGTGAACAACATGCTTAACATTTTGGATATAGGACATTAATTCAGGATTTGATTGTCCTTGACCTAACAAAATTTGACATAATTATAGGAATGGATTTTTTTATCCCCCAAACCATGCCCATATTGACTGTCACGTGAAAATAGTAACATTCAACCCTCCTCATCAAACTCCATTTTATTTTCAAGGAAGAAGCCCCCCTCAATCTTTGATTTTTCGAATAAATGATAAGCAATGCTCTCCTCCTTCCCTCATTTTGAGCCAATACAAAGATATATTTCCTAAAGATTTATCCATACTACCTCCTCCTCGATAGATTAAGTTTTTAATTAATATATTAGCAAATACCTCCCCTATCTCAATACATCCTTACCGTATGGCCCCTCTAAAATTATGAGAACTTGGAATGCAATTGAACGACTTACTAAGTAATGGATTTATACACCCCAATACATCTCCTTGGGGAGCCCGAGTACTATTTGTGCAAAAAAAAGATGGATTATTTGGGGTGTTTTGACTACCGAAAATTGAACCAAGTGACCATAAAGAATAAATACCCCTTACCAGGGATAGGCGATTTATTTGATCAACTGAGAGGAGCGAAAGTATTTCCAAAAATTAATTTACGATATGCATATCACTAGTTACGTCTAGAGGAAGAAGATGTGCCCAAAACTGATTTTCGAACCCGTTATGGCCATTTTGAATTTTTGGTCATGTCTTTTTGTTTAAAAAATTCCCCTGCTACTTTCATGAATCTTATGCATAGAGTTTTTTTACCTTTCCAAGATAAATTTGTGATAATATTCATCGATGACATTCTAATTTATTCTAAGACCCAAATAGAACACGAAAATCATCTATGTATCTTACTAGAAACTCTTTGGAAGTATCAACTCTACGTAAAACAAAGAAAATATGATTTCATCACGAAAGATGTAAAAATTTTGGGACATGAAACTACGGATCCATGAATACAAGTAAATCCAACTAAAACTACCACAGTAAGTTAATGGCCTCAACCAACCTCCATCACAGAACTACAATGTTTTTAGCACTTGTCGGATATTAGTGATGCTTTATCGAAGGAATTTTTCTAATATACCTACCTCTACTCAAGTTAACCAGAAAGGACGTTCACTTCATATGGACACAGAATGTGAGCAAGCTTTCCATAGCCTAGAAGAAAAATTAACCACTACCTCTGTCCATTCCTTCTAATAATATTGGCTATGACGTTTACACTGACACCTCCCTACAAGGACTTGGTTATGTCCTAATACAACAAGGGAGAGTAAAAGAGTATGGATCTTGACAGCTAAAAACTCATGAACGTAATACCCAGTACACGACTTGGAATTACCAGTCGTAGTCTTTGCCTTGAAGATATGTAGATGTTATTTATACGAAGAGGAATTTCAAATTTTCTCTGATCGTAAAAGCCTAAAGTATATATTCACCCAGAAGTATCTTAATATTCGACAACGATGATGGATAGAATTCTTAGAAGATTATAAATTTAACTTACTCTACTGTCCCGGTAAGGGTAATGTCATTGTCGATGCTTTAAGATGTAAAACCCAAGGAAGTCTTCATAATATGTTACTACTTTTAGAAAATATTGGAGATTTTAATCTACAACGAGGCCCTTTAAATACCCGAAAGTCATTACATAACATTGTTATTTTCCCCCTTCTCCATGAGAAAATTAAAGATCTTCAAGATCAAGATGAATTTTTGTTTTACCAAATGTAGAAGCTTCAAAATAATCTCCCTGAAAAAAATTCGACCATAGATCCAGTATGTGGATTATAGTTCAAAATCGAGTATGTGTTATGTTTATCCCGGAAGTTTGAGAAGAAATTTTACATAAAACTCAAAATCCTAAATTTATGATTCACCTCGGTAGCACCAAAATATATTAGAATATTAAGCAACAATATTGGTGGCCCGTCATGAAAAAGGATATTGTACACTCCGTAACCAAGTGTCTAACCTGTCAACAAGTGAAAAACAAGCACCAACATCCCAGCGGATTGCTCCAACCACTCCATATTCCTGAATGGAAATGGGTTCATATCATAATGGACTTTGTTAGTGGATTACCCGAGGCAATTCAAGGTTTTAATTTAATATGGGTTATCATTGATCGTCTTACAAAATCTGCTCATTTTTTACCAGTCATGTCTACCGAATCATTTCAACAATTAAGTAAACTTTACATAAAATAAATAGTACTATTACACGGTGTACCCATATTTATTTTATCTAATTGAGTCCCCAGATTCATAGGAAATTTTTGGCAGTAATTACAAATAACCTTAGGAACCAAACTTCACCTCAATGCATCTTTTCACCCGCAAACCGATGGTCACTCTGAACGAGTAATTCAAACCTTAGAAGATATGATACGATAATGTACTTAAGATTTTTTGGTTCATGGAATAAACATCTTTCCTTGATCGAATTCTCCTACAACAATAGCTATTAAACCAGCATCCAAACCACACTATACGAGGCATTATATGGACGCTCTTAACGTTCACCCCGATGCTAGAATGAATCTGGCAAGAATTATTTACTTGGACCTAAAATCATCACTGAAACCGTAGAAAAGATATGCCTCATTCGAGGAAGATTACATTCAGACCAAAGTCGATAAAAGAGTTATGACGACACCTGAAGAACACCCCTAGAATTCCAGATCAATGATCAAGTGTTTTTAAGAGTATCCCCGTGTAATGGAATAATACGCTTTGAAAACAAAGGTAAGCTATCCCCTTGCTATATAGGTCCCTTCAAAATTCTAAAACATATTGGACCAGTAACATTTCATCTGGATTTACCTTTTAAACTCTCTAATCTTCACGATGTATTACACGTGTCATAATTACGAAAGTACATTTCGGATGCCAACCATATCATTACTTAGAAAGATATCACCATTAAACCTAACAATGAGATTGAATAAATTCCTATCCAAATTTTGGACCGATAACAAAAAGTTCTCCAATTTAAAACCATTCCCTTAGTCAAAGTTCGTTGGCAACATCATGAAATTGAAGAAACAAATTGGGAAACAGAAAATAGGACGAGACAACAATATCCCACGCCTTTTACAGGTAATTTCATGGTTGAAATATTCTTTTGGTAGGAAAAATGTAAAAAAAACCACTCCTAACCACTCATTAGACCCTTATATTCAGCAAATTCCAAAAACTAACCGTACCATTTTCTTAAATTACCAATTTACCTAGAATCAGCGTACTTTACACATCCCTATCCCTATTAAACCTTAACTTTTCACCAAAGTTTCACCTAAGGACCTATATTTTATAGGATTTCCATAAAATAAATCGCTGAAGTTGGTATAATTATAGAAAAACCCCTAAACTTTAATTAAATATACTTTAGACCTTAAAATTTATATGGAAACTCATCAAGGACCCAAACTAAAACTCAACCTTGTTTAAACCTTGATCCCTGATGATATGGCACCTATTGGATGCTCATCATGGGTGGTACCATGTGGATTATAAGAGATACCCTTTTACCTACCATTGAACCAAGCTTGGAACTTGTGTAAAACCAGCTCAAAACTCATCGACACTTCCACCAATCAACTCCCCTACACGAACCCTATAAATACTCCTTATTACCACAGTCAAAACTCACATCAGTTCAGTGCAATTCCAAAGTAAAGTTTGAGAGTTTCTTATATTTCTTTAATTTATGCATGAATGTGTAAGGACACAAGTCTCCGATTGAGTCTCAATGTAGTGTTGACTCAATTTCGGACAAAAATATTTGAGTCATAGGATAGTGTTCAAGTGTATCCGTCCAAGTCTATGACGTGTTAGTTAAAGACGTAGCGGCCGAGATTATAAAGCTCTATCATATACCGGGTTTATTGTGCCTCATTTCTACGTCAACAACATTGGTTCCCATGCTCCTAAGGTATGAATGCATTTTATATATATATATATATATATATATATAAGATCTTGGAAATTTATTAGGTGTATTTTATAAAAAAAAGTCTTATAAATAGTTTTAGCGACTTTGTTTTTCTCACAAAATAAGTTTTTTGAACTTTTCATAAAAATTTTGGACTTACAAAGAATATTCCTTTTTTCTAACATGTCGTTGGAACAAACTGGAATCTCGTTCGAACGAGATTCCCAGGTCATTCGAACGAGAACTCTAACGATATTTCCTTTTTCTCACTGGAACATCGTAGTAAAGTCTACTTTTTGACAGAGTTACTAAGTGCGGGAACCAACTTTCTCAAAGTAACTTTTTCACATTCTAAGAGTCTTTTGAGAGCAAAACTTTTAAGAAAAAGTTCTATGTTTTTGTGTTTGATTTTTATGGATTAAATTCACCAAAAACACATACACACCCATATTAGTTTATTCCAAGTACCACATATATATATCTTGCTTGGAGAGTGTTTGGCACCGTGTTCTCTACCTAATTGAAGAGTTCTTTTGGGTTTACTTCTACATCCCATAAAGAAGAAGTTCATTGTTTTGGCTACGACATTTTCATACGGTGAAAGACACCATGTGTGGTTGATGGGTTCCTAAAGCTTCATTGGTGGATTCTAAGCTTCCGGTGAATTCTGGGTAGGTGGAGGTAATTACAAGAAGACGCGTCAGGGGCTTGGATGGAGTCAAGTCAAGTTGTGTAAGTCACTTGTCTTGTAAACATAAAACCATACTTAGTGGACTTAAGGCTAGGGTCGTCCGAGGTTTTTTCCCGTTGTGGGTTTTTCTTCGTACAGCGCGGCGTATTGGTTGTTTATTTATTTTATCTTTTGCAAAATCACATTAGATGCATGCTTAGCTAAAAAGATAAAATTGGAATATTTAATTTGGTGCAAATTTAATTTGGGTAAATTTAAGTTAATTTAATTCAAGTCAGAAATTTAATATGTTAAATTTGATTTGGCCTAATTTGATTATATTGAAAATATTGTGTAGGCAAATTTAAGGACTTGTGTTAAATTAATTTTGGGCTAAAAGTAAATTTCTCATAGATAACTTTAAGCACTATTTTTGTTTGTGAGAAAATCCAAAAATTGGTTTGTGTGAATTTTGTGTGTATGTGTGTGTTCGCCACAATTCACATAATTAGGTTTAATTTTAATTTTGTTTTTTTTTGAAATTAAAATTTGTGTTTAATTTAATTTTTCCATCTTTTAAAGAAAAGAAAATTAAATAAATTTTGGTATATTAAAATTGTGTTTTGTGTGAACCATCTTTATTCCGCATCTTAAGGAAATTAAAGTTAAAGTTTTTAAAATTGGGGTTCTACGTTTCCAACATAATGTTTAATTTTTTTATTGAGTTTATGTTTCTTCATATCATTAGAATAGAAATATGTTTTTACATGGATTAGTTAACATATATATGATGTGTATGAGCTCAAAAACCAAAAAACACCATTAAAGTTTGAGCTTCAATGGTGGATTCTACTTCCCTAATTTTGAACCAGTTTCAAAGTGGGGTAAGTCAAGTTTAAGTTCTCAAAAGCCTATATACGTGTTTAATTGGAATAAGAACAACCTTTTATACCCCGAATCCAAATTTGAAGTTTCTGACCCAGAAAAATTTAGAGATTAAATTCTCAGTTTTCACTCCACCAAAATTCTTCAAACCACGCTTCGTCTCTTCCATTTTAACGAAGAACAACACTTTTATAATGACGGAACCCAAATCATAACTCTTAAATAGTTTCATTTGGTCAAACTTTTACCCATTTTTTAGAAAATCAATAGCTTGATTTAGTCCTCCAAAATCCCTAAAACTAATATGGATGGATTCGTCTTTGAAAATTGAACAACTTTCATTCACAAACCATCTTGAAAGGAATATAACTTTTGGAAATCAAGGTCTAAAACTATAAACCCTAAAGTCAAATGTTGAAAGGTTGAATGTGAGTGAACCTCACACGCGCGAGTGATGGTCAAACCAGGCGCGTCCCAACATTGAGTGAGCATGTGAAAGAGTGTCCCCAATGATAAATTTTTAATTTTTTTTCTAGTATTTCTATTTTTTTTATTTGGAATAATTTAGTACATCACAACACCCCGTTTGGATTCCAGGAAATCATTTTCCCATGAAAATCATTTTAAGATTTTAAATTTAAATTTCCATAACTACACTTAACCCCCTGCTTATTTTTACAAGTATTCCAAATCATCCTCAAACTTTCTAACAAGTACTTGAGTATAATTAGAACTAATTTGTCTCTTAACACTAAACCTAAATCCTAATGAATAAGGAAGAAATAATTCATTTCCAAAGTTTTGAGAATTATATTTTAAACCCTTTTAAAAATATTTTTACACTCAAATGTTTACTTAAATTTCCTCTTGCTACATTATAACCACTTTTTTAAGACCTACATAACATACTCATGTTTCTTATGGTTTCAAACTACCCATTCTACACGCAGATTAGCTTAACAGTAACCGAAAATCAAAATACCCAAAGTAGGTGATTTACATTTCAATATTAATCATTTTGAACTTATGTCTTTCAATTACTAATCGTTATATCACCTTGTGTATTTTTGAACTCTAAGTTTAATAATGAAATATTTTGAATAGTTTAAACTCCCATCGTAATATTTATTCCCTTGATATCTATTATTCCAATACCACTAAAACCCGAACCCTAACCCACTCGACAAGATGTTGTTAATTGCATTTAACCCTGTAATTTATTATTCTTATAATAGGAACTCTTCATTAGCATAGCGCATGATCTAGGGATTAGACCGGTAGACTCCTCATAAATCTAATTGGCCTGAAGGACTCAAATGTTGAGTGCCTTGTTGTTATATTTTCTTTATATATGAGTTTCACTCTAGCTAAGTGTGCCATTATTCCCTAACTATTTGGGATTGCCTATTCAAGTGTATTTTACACCTTGAGTGATATTATAATGGTATGGCTATGCTGTTGAAACCTTATAACCAAAAATTTATGGGTTAGCGTGTTATATTCTGAACCAAGATTATCTTTGCTTGATATTCTATTATCCAGTTGTCTTCACCATATTATTCATTTACATATCAATAAGCAACAGTACACCCCTGATAGTCTTATGATATTTCATTTTTGTTTCAGCAGGCAAAAGGTCAAGATATTACCAATATTTTCTAACCTTATCATCTCTTACATCTTGTATAGAAATAAAAATTATATACTTAACATATTTACTTAATTTTTTTCCTTCCAGCTGAACGACGAGCCTGAAGAAGATTAGTTATCGCCCGTATATTTGAACTTCTATTCAATTCTACCTTCGAAACAATTCGGGGTTACGTACGTGTGGGCATTAACAAACAATGATGGCAAGCCTCATTGGAATATCTATACTGCAACCTAACAAATTTTATGAACTCCTAGTTTTTTTCCCAATGAATTAAGTTTATATACGCCTGAATAAGTAATAATATATTTCTTTTGTTTACCAGACTCCACTCTTTAATAAGATGCCCGTAATCTCTTTAATAAAAGCCTTTTTATTTTCGTTGTATTAATTATAATTGTATTTCGATTTATTCTTACTTACTATGACACCACTTTAATTTTTTCAATTATTACACCCATTTATATTCACGAATGCGATAAAAACTCTCTCTCTAAAACATAAAAGTGAAGGTTAGCTTTTGAGAAGGGGGTTTGGAGTATTTATGCTCTTGGAATACAAAAAGTCAACACTAGATTAAAACAAGGAGTAAATATTATGAAATCATAAGTACTTATCCTCAACATGAGATATGGCTGATCGGGGTACTAAGAAACATGTCTCATAAGTCCAAGTGTACTAGAGCATTAAATAAGGCTGCCCACTATCAAAGAATTAGTTATATTTCTCATTATATCCATCTGATCAAGTGTCCTAAGATATTCATTTCTAGAAACAAAGATTCCATATTTAAAATAAAAGACTTTTTCTTGGAGTTCCGATTCTAATAATGTGTATGAATCATTGATAAAATCAACTTGGGATAAGTCGAACATACTTTGTAACTGATACTGTGAAATCATGATCATAAAATCTGTCCAGATTGTGCTAAGTACTTTATATCGAAGATCCGAAAAACCGCACTCTTATGTAAGACAATACTCCCACCTTGGTCCCGATTGGGAAAATATTATCAACAGATTGTACATAAAAATACAACAACATTTTCTTCATGATTTTTATACTAATAAATATTCTTCGGGCCTTGATCAAAATCAAAACTCGATTATCGGATCAAATTGAATGACCCAAGACCTTTAGGTTAGCTTAAATACATAAAGAAATGTCACTAGCTTACATAACTTTTTTCCCCGACTTTTTACTATGTACATGTAAAGACAATTTTTTAAGAACATAGACCTAACATTAAAAAAATCCCAACTTTAGCAAGGCTATCACAAAGAGGTTTATTAATATTCAATCCCCATCTCTCTTATTAAACTCTTTCAAAAGCCTTGTCTTGAAGGTTTACACCTTCCCATCCATATATCTTTTAACTTCTTATAGGTCCACTTATGCCCAATGGGTTTTAATGCATCAACATGTCTACAAGTCCCAAAAATCAATTCTTATTCATTGAATCCCTTTAGGTATCCATAGTCAAATGCCAGTGCAAGAGTCATTGTCTTGGTATGCCTTATTGTAGTTCTCCAGATCCAAGTCGTTTTTCCTTCATATCATACCGAAATGATGACGCAAAATACTAATAATTCATGATGAATCTTGATGCTCCCATTATGACGTGGCATCACTTTTATAAGGGAAAATAGCCAATCGAGTCTATTTGTAGTGTTGTCTTAATTCCACACAAAACTAGTTGAGTCATAGGATAGTAGTTTGCCATACCCTTTCAAGCCTATGATGTTTGAGTTGAAGACGTAGCGGCCAAGAGTTTGAAGATTACATCATTGTCGATTTATGTGCTAAGCTTTTTTATCATAAACATTTCAAGTCCATGGTCTCGAAAGGTGTGAATTCTTTTAATATATACAGAGACTTGGCTATGTTTTATGGGTGTTTTTTATAAAAAAATTGTCATAACGAATTCTTTTTTTTTCCCTCAAAAAATCATTTTAAAACTTTGCATAAAAGTTTATAGGCCTAAAAAGAATTTTTGGATTTTCTGAAAAGTCGTTGGAATGACATTTTTTTCTCGGCCAAACAAAGTCGTTCGAACAAGATATCAAACGAGCTTCTGATGATTTTCTGCCATTTTTCTATTTTTTTCGTTAGAACTCTCATTCGAATGACTCTTTCAAATGAGAAATCTAATGAGATTTGACCTTTTAGCTCTATTTTCTTGTTAGTATCTCATTCGAACCAAGTCATTTGAACGACATTCAAAAGTTAATCGAACGACCTAGGCGGTTTTTCCCAGTTTTTAAATTTAACCTCCCACTTCCCCGCTATATTTTTACCAGCTTTAAATGTGCGGGAACACAAGTTTTTACAAGACTTTTGAGAACATTTCTACTTTTTTGGAGCAAAAAATTTTCACCAGTAAGTCCCATGTTTGTGTTGGTATTTTCATGGTTTAAATTCTACCAAAACACAAAGTTTACACCCATATGTTTATTTTAATCCAAGTTCTAAATATATATTTGGTTTGAGATCACCATTGTTGGAACCGGGTATTTTTCTCATCCCAAAAAGAGAAGTTTGCTATGATGGAGTCTGTTTTGTTGGAGATTCGTGGTGTGCATACATTGAAAAGGCCTTTGTATATTTTGACGGTTGATTCTCCCCATCGATGGATTTCGAGACTGCGATGGATTCCGGAGTTATCAACTAGGCAGAGGTAGAAGAACGAAGAAGTGTCAAGGCTTGAAAGGGACTGGACTTGTTTAGGTAAGTCTTTTTTCGTATCTTATGTGAAACTGCACCTAGTGGATTTGAGGCTGGGTGGTCTGATGTTTTTCCCGTTGTGGGTTTTCTTCATACATCACGGTGTTGTGTGTTGTGATTTATTTTTATCTTGCAAAATCACTTAGATGCATGTGTAGGATTAAAAAGATAAAAGTTGGTTTAAATCACAACTTTAGTGTAATTTTGGTGCTAATTTTTTTTGGGTAATTTTTGTTTAATTTAATTCAAGTTGCAATAATAAAATTTTTAAAATGTGTGCTTTAGTTTGTTTCGCATAATTTAGAACATGAATTGAATTAATTTTGTTTAAGTTGAAATTTAATTATTTATTTAGTTTAATTTAATTTCACTTTAATTTTGAAAGAAATTGAAAATTTGTATAGAATTTAAAATTTGGAATATTTTTGGGACCATCACCCCTTTCAGATTTGTAAGAAATCACATTCTCAGATTGGTATCAGAGCGGGAACACTAAATTATTGTGTTAAGATCCTTTTGTTATTGGTTTAAATATGGAAAATTTACCTTTTTCAAATTTTCCTATTTTGATGGATCCAACTACGTTGTAACAACCCGCTTAAAATAATAACGGGTGGCCAGCTCTATACTACTTTAATTTAGGAATCTCAGATGGCTCAGTCTCAACATCAACTGACAGTACTATATAGTATAAGACTAACTACCCGAAATCATATAAGCGAGATGTTAAAATTTAAATAAAACCCATCACGAATAACAAACCAACACTATAGAACTACTAATAAGGAAGAAATGCATAAGTATTAAGATAAATGAAATGCTAGAATAAAATGAAATGAGTGTATACAATGAATATACCCGAATATGTTATCGGGTAACACACAATACAATAACTAAAATGGAAAAAAATATAAACACCTATAAATGTCCCTTCGGTATAAACCTGATATTCAACATGAGTCCTACCTAGATTTACAAAGAAGTAGGAAGTGATTAAGATCGAAATCCCACAACAGCCGCACCTGTTACGGCTCCCACGACTCTGGATAGAAGAGCATCCGACATCCATGCGGTAGGACACCTGTAGTAACATATATATATACATGCAGGAGAGAAATGTAAACGGGTCAGAGCCCAAGTTGTAAAAATGTTTAGCAAGTGTGTTAACCTTGCATAATAAATATAAATTCACTTATTTCATAATTTAAAGTGGAGTCGCACTCTCTTGAAACCCCCAAACTCACCTCTCATCTAACAGCGCGCACCTATTTGCGTCCTGGAATCTTAATTAAGTTACCCCACCCATAAGGACAACCTAACTTACTATAGGCATGGCATATACCCCCAAGACCCGACTTCCTAACATAACCCTAGAATCTTTCCCATTCCAATTACGCTTAATTATTTTTACACATAAATGCCATATTAAGCGTATTTGATTCCGTTTTATAATTTAATTAGTTATAAATATTAATGCTTTACCCATTTACATTAGGCTTCGATAATATATTTTAATTTCTAAATAACATGCATGCAAATTAATAAGGACAAAACTTCTCTCCACTCTCAACATTGTACTACGTTTCATGCGTGGGGCGTCTCGCAAAGAGAAATCCAAATAAGGAACCCCCCAATACACTACTCCTTGACAATGTCGATTGTGGCGATCCATAATGTCATACACACAATTCTACTATTACAACTAGCAAAAATTAGAGTACTCTCTAAGAGTGACCTCAATATCTCCAATAAATATCCTTGGGATGATGTAACCGAAATATTCCTTAAATGCGATACATCAACCCCAACAATCTAGTACACCATAATCACCCAAGATGTACACCATAGAACTTTTATATCCTTCCATCTATAGGATATGTATAAGGATATATGTATTTACTCTAAACATATATATATATATATATATATAGATACAATCATTCATTCCCATAGCCAAGTGTATATACCACATATGATGTACAATGGCCATTCACATAATATAACCGTCTATATATATCGTCGCTATACTGAACCATGCTATCATCTTCCAGGGCATTACTCATATACCATCCTGGGGACCACGGTCGGACTCAATATCACCGACATCGGGGCCAACACACACACACACTACGTCCCGGGAAGCGTTCATATCTCCTAACCGGTCAATGAGATGAAACATACCCACCACGCCTCACCCCAAAAAATGTAAATCACATAATAACACAATGGACGACTATGACCTGGGGAATATCCACATACTGCTCGTCGAGCCAGGGTGCTCACCCTCAACGCGCAAACTTCCCAATGATAGCATGGGCGGGGTATGCTTAACCACATAAGTATATATATCATTCACATGCACAATATATATACATTCATATGATCCCATCATATAATTAGACCATCACATATGGTTTAGATATTCACAACTTGAGTATACACATATATCCACATCTATACAATTGTATATGTATGTATGTATGTATGTATGTATGTATGTATATATATATATATATATATATATATATATATATATATATATATATATATATATATATATATACATTAGTTCTCGTTCATATGCATGAGATTCACAAACTCGGATATAAGTATACATAATCCTCAATATACTAGCCGTCGTCCCAACACATTTAATTTACCTCGATATGTGAATACGATCCCTCACTTGAAGCATATTCATCCATTTCTCCTATGATATGAATAGTCTTCCAACATATATATACATTAGCGGATACCCGTGCCTGAAGGCACGGCAAAAATTTTCAAAGTACGTAATTGCGAAACGGCAAAAATTTCAAAATTTCAAAAGTATGTAATTTCAAAATGAAAAAAATTTCATTCCCTCAGCAAAACAAAGCGTAATTTTAAAAAAATTGACCGTAATCTCCCTTGTTTATTGGACTATCCACCCTCCTTAACAAATAAGAAATAATCCAACATTCAAATAGTTTTGCATTATTCAGCTATACAACTTATACTACGCACTGCATTTATCTTATATAGAATACTAATTATATGGACATGAAATAAAAAGACATTATAGTTATACCCTATTGTGTAGAAAAAAGAGAAGATAAAGTTCCAAGTTATCCCTCTGTGACGAAGTCAAACTTTTTGTTGACTATTTACTCATGGATTTCATACCCATATTGTGGATAAGGCGTTTGATAGTTGATTTTCTTCAAACATTAAGTAATTACAGACAAAGCGTTTAATAGCGTATTGCCCGTGCCTGAAGGCACGAATTTTTTTTTCAATGTATTGAGTGTGTAAACAATTTAAGTCAAAAAGTTTTTTTACGACATAGATTGGACAAATCTCATTTGTTTATAAGACCATCCACAATGTTTAAGAAAAATAAAATAATCAAAACACAACAATACTAATAGTTTGTCTTGGACCTGGTATAAATACATGAAAAAAATAATTTAAATCAATGTTTTTTTACAACACATGTTAACAAAAAATTGGACAACATTTCCTTTGTTTATAGGACTTTTCACCATGTTTAACAAATAAAAACTACTCCAACGAAATACTAAAAGTCCTACTAAGAAATTGGTAAAAACAAAATACAGGAAAACAGTCCTTTCGGCGCCAATTCTTAGCCCCTTTTTTACAGGAAAACAGTCCTACGGAGATCAGACTTTCCCTTTTTTATGGTGTCCACCACCATATCACCCTCACATGCTTCAACATGTTCAATCTTCCCTTGATCCATTCATTAATATAATATGCAAATTCTTAGCCCCGGTGTTATCCGCATAATTTACTGTTGCAGCCACTGGTAAACCCACAATGTGCAACCTTCTAGTTCGTTAGAACCGCAACGTGTAACCTGAAACAAATAATAAAAAGGTCAAGATTAATTCAACGGTTTATGAATTAAACTGTGAAGTTATTTTTATATTAAAATGACTTTGCAATACATATAAGAAGTTAGATTTTCAATTATTGATACATCTAATAGTCGAGCTGAGTTCTCATGAAATCAACTATTAGATGTATCAATTACCCAAAGTTAATGTCTTTATACATTCCCTACCTGTTGATTATTGAGCCAATTCTCATTTTTGAACCTGCAGTGTCACCCGTGGCTGGAAGAATCCGATAGAGAATAACTCTGCAAACTAATGGACTGCCAAAAACTGTCCTTGGAAGCTTGCACCCACGCAGTCCAAAATGAGAGGTTGCCCTTAAGAATAGTAATCCAAGTCCTCTTCTTCGAGTAGCTTCAGCTCAGGACATCCATAACTGGATGCTTCATGGTCTCGGACAATCTTGACGCGTCGTGTCAGATCATAAGTGGCCCAGTGGGGTCCACTGAGGGAGGCTGGACCACCGCTATCACGGAGAACCAATTTCTCAAGGTGGGAATGGATAGCATGAGTAGGGTTTTGGAGCTCGAGAATGAGTGCTCGAATATGAGGCAGGAGATCCAGAAGTACAAACAATATGAGTAAAAATCCCCAATAAAAATCCCCAAATCTCATGGGTTCTGAGATAGGAATGGTGGATAAAGGGCATGGCCTCAGGATAAATTTTGTGGGGACAGAGAGTGAGTTTGAATTAAAGTGAAATGTGAGGTTGATTGAGTTTGAATTAGTGTCTGAGCTCCTACAAATCCCAGTGAAACTTAACATATGAAGTGTATTTGCCACAATATCCTGAAATAAGAGATACTAAATATCATAAGAAAAACCCCCCACTCTAAAACATTCAGCTGGGAAATTATTTAAGCATGTAATATGCATCTAATCAAGCATAAAATATTCCATAAACCGATAATTTCAATCCCCTCAAATTGTACCATTTACTACTCAACTGTCAACACTTCAAATTCAGTTTTCTAAGCCCAATTAAAGTTATACGGGAAATATGAGAATAACCATTCTATTAGAAAAATGTAATGTGCAATAAACCTAACCTTGAGTTTTTGTTCGAGAGAAATCAATCAATATATATTCAACGATCTGTGACTTTGGGATGGCTCGTCAATATGGGATCCCGTTGAAACCATATACTCATCTGGTGGTCACTTAATGGTACAGGGTACGTAAACTTTTATTGGGAGCAAAACTATATTCAACGATAATTGACATGTGGCCATTGGGTTGTATTATGGCGGAACTGTTAACGAAGCAACCAATGTCTAGATCCATTAGAAGAGCAGTCGGTAGGAGTTGCAGCAAGGTGAATTAGGGTCAGATGGTTTATTTGGCTAAGGGAAATGAATAGGTGCTCAGAAGGTTAGATCTCTTTGCTTCGGTTTATTGCAGTATTCAAAGATTTACGGGGTGAGGTCAACATAAAGATGTCAGGCCGCATTGGGAATGCTCTTAGACCTGGCAGAACTTAGACAACTCATGATTCCAACCTAGTAAATAATTGTGCCTTCTCTTCAAGTAGCAGTGACTGTCATGTTTGGTTCCTCATTTGTCTTCTCTTTATGCGGCGATGGTGTGTTTGACTCCTCATTTATCGTCCCTATATGATCAATTTATTTTATTCAATCAATCTGCACTGTGAAAAATAGAATAGAAGTTAGGATCAGAGGATTTTCACTCCAGAATAGAAGTAAGGATCAGAGGAGTTTCCCACCAGTCGTATATTTGGCTGGGGTCTATTTGCGAAGTGAATTGAGGTAGCCTTTAGCTGGGGTCTCTTTGCTTGAAAAACAGAACTGTAAACAAAGAGTGACTATAATGAATTTATAGCACAAAGAGTGACTAAAACAGAACTGTAAACAAAAAGTACAATTTATAGCAGCAAAAGCATGTCATAATGAATTTAGATATCTTTCATTTTCAATAAGGACTTAATGTAAGTAATTTATCTTACCTTTTAGTACGTCCGACATATTTGGAGAATCCCTAAGGTTGATTCCTGAGTTAATGTTCTTATTGTAGACTTTCATTCCTATACACATATTTGTTCTAGTTGTAACTTGATTAGTCTTTAACTTAAGAGGATCGATTTCAAGTCTAAATAAAGAAAAAAAATCATATTAGTACATATGTTAACCATTTAGAACATTGGACCAAAATCATACTTTGTAAACAAATTTCAGTAATAAAAGTCTTGAATTTAGAAAACAATAGAATAAAATAAAAGATTGGGAATATACAAACAAAGTGATAAAGTTTGAGATGGGTGTGAGCCAAATAAAAGCTCAATTGACAAAAATCGGGATTTTTTGCCTAAAAGTCAATGGTAAAATAATGTACATAGGGAGTAGCTAATAAAAACAATAAAATAAAAAAATCCTTATGAAGTATAAACAATAAACGAAAGCATATGCACCTACTTTGGAAGGGTATACAATAATCACCCAAAATGAAAGTGTACGTGTAAATAAATCCAATTTTTTATGTATATCATAAAAGAAAGAGAAGGTAATAAAGCTCATTTTTTTATATACATCATTCATGAACAAACACAATGGGTAAGTACATGGTAAAGCAATAGAAATCGCCATATTTAATTGAAGGACTTCACAATAATCTAAATACTCGTGTTGAGTGATATAATAATAGTAGAGAAAAATGATATAATAGATAAACTTGTTGGGTTACCTATAAAATAATTTATCGAACACCTTAAAGGCAATGGGAGTTTACCTGTGTAAAAGGAATCACTGATAGACAGAGAAGGTACTAAAGCTCATTTTGTTATCTACATCGTTCATGAACAAACACAATGGGTAAGTACATGTGTAAAGCAATATAATAGAGAAACTTGTTGGGTTACCTATAAAATAATTTATCAAACACCTTAAAGGCAATGGAAGTTTACCCGTGTAAAAGGAATCAGTGATCACAAATACACATGTTTTAAAACCAAACAAACACCAACACACAGATTAGAACCAAAAAAACTTAAAACTGAAATTCTTAGAAACCCAAATCAAACCCCTATATTTCAAACCCAAACGATAACCATTTATGGTATAAAAACCTTATAGATAGATTTAAGGATACCTTGAATAGTCGTGAGAGAGTGAGAATCAAAAGAGAACCTGTAATAATTAATTAACATATGAAATACATCCAAAACCAAAATATAACCACAAACCAAACCTTGATCGATGCCTTCTTCATGCGTCGTTGTTTCTTGGAGATGGTGAGAGTGAGAGGGTTCTTGTAACTTCTTCATGCGTCGCTGTTGCTTGGAGATGGTAAGAGTCAGAGGGTTTGAGAGAAAAAGGGTACTCAGTTGATTGAGAGAGAGAATGGGCAAACATCCCACTGTCTGAGCGTGTTAACTAAGGCAGGAGAGAGGTGCTAAAATTTTAGGCGGGATATTGAAATTTGAGAGGCAATCACAACCATTCATTTTTTCTCAAAGAATCTCAACCCTTATTGTGCTTTTACATTTTTTGCCAATTCAAAAACCATTCCATCTTATTATATGGATATATATATATATATATATATATATATATATATATATATATATATATATATCCAACATTAAGGTTATCACCCAAAGTTTAGTGTAGGTAACAATCACTACACATCACATCTATATCCGAAAGTACATCAATATCTCTAGTACTAATTCAACCATTGGTATACACATAACTAATAGCCTATAAACCTCAAGTTCAATTTTAAATTCATCTCATGGTCTCCTCACTTAGGGAAAATACCCTTTGTAAATCACACACCGATATATAACAACTATCCCGACGAGATTTACACACGCTATTCTAGTCGGTAATATAATCCCCTCGCTTTCAATTTTGACTACGGTTCAATCACTCTTGTTAATCCCCTAGTCTAACACCTTTCTGATTTATCCCTTGAATTTATCATTACTAAGGATATGCGACCACTCACTCTCACTGGTCCCCAAATTATATCTTAATAAACTCCTATCGCTATAAGGATTCGACATAAATATCGGCCTATAATTTCCCCTCATACCCTCGCAAATCTCTCTCTAAGAGCTCTTAACTTCACATCATAACTAGACTCACTTTTGATCTATAATTAGGGTTCCCATCCCCAATGAGGTTTCCCACTATCTCCATACACACACATAACTCCAATGCATACATGTAAACATATACCTTCCTTAAACTATTTTAAGAAGTCCTCATAATCATAATAAGTGAGAAACCCTAATAAGTCTCCAAAACATAACTCTTTCATCATAAAATAAGGTCCCACATCGATAAACCCAATCAAAGAGGGGTAGAAATCATTCTAGAAAAAAACTCCACAAAACAGCCCTATTTTTCGAATCGATTCGGCCCCTCCGAATCGATTTGGCCCAACTAGACATGTAAGTCTGCTACATACCGAATCGATTCGCTAGGGGTGAATCGATTCGTCCCTAAAGGACTGATGCTTCTGCAACATGGTGAATCGACTCTCTAGGGGTTAATCGATTCGACCAGTTCAGAAAGCCACGAAAATGGCTACTTTTCTATAAACCCAAAATTTCCCAAACTCCCACATATCATTTAACAACCATCAATCTTCATCCCAAACATGTTTCTACCCTTAAAACTCATCATATAACTACCCCACAATTTATATAACCTCAAATGCAAGATTTTTACGCCAAAATTAGGTTTTGCCATTAAACCTTAAAATTCAATTCTTTTATCCACAAATTATGAAATCAAATGCACAAATGAATTATTTAGCAAGATTAAACACTTGCCTCAATTTTGTAGAGGTTGGATCGTCCTCGATGTCGCGTTTGGGCCGGAATCTCCAAGATTTTCTTCCTCTCTCTCCCTTTCTTCTTCTTTCTTTCTTTCTTTCTTTCTTTCTCTTTCTATCTTTCTCTAAATGATAAGGCTTGACCCGTAAGCCTCTTAAATCCCTTAAAATAATAAACCCAGTTTTAAATGTTAATACACACTTTAAATGACTCGTTTACTCCAATTCGAGTCAAACATACTTAAAAATAATCCGGAACCGAAATAAAACCCAATGACAGTCATTTTGACTATCTTGACCCATCCGGAACCAATGGCGCACTCATAATTATCATTCGGAATACTTTAAAATGTCCTCAATTTGGTCTTTAATTTCCAAATTCTAAAATTCTCCGATTTAAATGAGTTTTATTTTTCTCAAAATTTTATTTCTCGGTCCCAAAAATCGTGGGGTGTTACATACGTGTAGTGAAAATCCCATATTATTTTTAGAATGGTTGATTTCCACATGTTAGCACATGAATCCTCACTTTCTATATCTTATGAGTAATTTCTTGCATATGTTACATATACTAGCTTTTGTGCTTCATGAAAAATTATTGCTAGTTATGTGTTTGTTCGTTATATTCTAGTCTATGCTTCATTGTGTAAATTTTGCTAGAATTATGACATGTTTATCTTTTGTATTTTAATATTTTCATTCATTGGGTCTTATTGAAAAATACAAAAGAGATTTTTTTTTTGTTTTTTGAGTTGTCCTTCTTGATTGTATAAAAAATTGAAAATTCAAAAAGAGTTTTTTTTTGTGTATTTTAGTTTTACACATTTTATGTGGCATATCATTGTGTTTGAATACTATATCACTTCGCTTCCATGTGGCTAGAACTTTTGGTTATGAATTTCAATACTTAAAGTGTTATTTATCATGCTTGCATAGAGTAGGTTTGACTTTGATTTTCTTAATAGATTCTCTTTTTATATGCTTCTCACACACATGCACATACTCTTTGAAGTTTAACTTCGCATGTAAATTTGAGAGCGAGATGTTCTCCTATCAATTTTGTCATCTACATGTTGCTATGACTATGGAGGATTTGTGCATGTAAGAACCGTTGCGCATCAAATTTGTTTGATTTTTATAAAAAAATATATGAGGGTGCATGAAAAGGGTTTAAAAAGGTGTGGCATTGTAAAAAGTAGCCAAGACACAAAGAGTTTAAAAATGGACTAAAAAGTGTGGCATTGTAAAAAAATTGCCAAGGCCTACATAGTTTAGTGTTATATGTTCATTTAAAAGAAAAGAAAAGAATTATTATGTTTGAGGAAGTGTGGATGGATATATCAACGGGGTTGCACAATGACAATGTATCCTAGTTATGCTTATTTTGTCATGACTCTATTGATTTATAGAATCATTAAAATTTTAGGATTGTGTGCATTGTTCTTGTTTGTTCCTTGAGTTATCTTTACATTGTCACATGAGGTTATATCTAAGTTGATAAAGTTTTGAATTCAAATAAGAACTCCGTGAATTATAAAATCCCGCGTAATGTAAAGCCCCCACAAGACTGTAATGCTAAATGATAAATTATAAAATCCCGCGTAGTCACGGGACCCCTAGTTTGAGAGTACGATGATATTCTCAAATTATCATCGTGCTCTCGAATCGGGGGTCATGTGACCACGAAGTCAGTTCCTACGAGTTACATTGGTCCCGTGCGAGGTGTTAATGCCGCTCACGGCGCCGTTTGGGGGATGTTTCGGGGTTTCACCCTCTAACGGCATATTTTCAATCCTAAGTGTAGATATTATGAAAATTGGTCCGTGCTCTTGAATCGGGGGTCTCGTTACCATGCGGTCAGTTCCTATGAGTTATACGGTCCTGTGCGAGGTTTTGGTGCCACTCGTAGGGCCGTTTAGGGGTTTCACCCTCTAACGACATGTTTTCAAGACTAAGTGTAGATATTCTAAAAATTGGTCCTTGCTCTTGAAGCTAGGGTCCCATGACCATACGGTCGGTTCCTACGAGTCACATTGGTCCTTTGCGAGGTGTTGGCGCAGCTCATCGGGCCGTTTGGTGGGTGTTTTGCGGTTTCTCCCTGTAACGACATGTTTTCAAGCCTAAGTATAGATAATTTAAAATTTGTCTGTGCTCTCGAATCGAGGGTCTCGTGACTACACGATCGGCTCCAACGAGTTATATTGGTCCCGTGCGAGGTATTATCGCCTTTCATGGGGCCGTTTAGGGGGTGTTTCTGGATTTTCTCTCTAACGCCATGTATTCAAACCTAAGTGTAGATATTCTAAAAAATTGTCTATGCTCTCAAACTAGGGGTCCCTTAACCATGCGGGCAGTTCCTACGAGTTACATTAGTCCCGTGCGAGGTGTTAGCCCCGCTCACAGGGCCATTCGGGGGGTATTTCGGGGCTTCACCCTCTAACAATATGTTTTCAAACCGAAGTGTAAATATTCTGAAAATTGGTTCGTTCTCTCGAACCGGGGGTTTTGTGACCACACAATCAATTACTACGAGTTACATTGTCCAATGCGAGGTGTTAGTTTCGCTCAAGGGGCCGTTTGGGGGATGTTTCAAGGTTTCCCCTCTAACAGCTTATTTTCAAGCCTAAGTGTAGATATTCTGAAAATATGGTTGTGCTCTTGAATCGGGGGTCCTGTGACCATATCATCAACTACTACGAGTTACATTAGTCCCATACGAGGTGTTGGCGCCACTCACAGGGCCATTTTGGGGGTTATTTTGAGGTTTCTCCCTCTAATGGCATGTATTCAAGCCTAAGTGTAGATATTCTAAAAATTATCATCGTGCTCTCCAACTGGGAGTCCCGTGACCACGTGGTCGGTTCCTATGAGTTACATTTGTCCCGTCCGAGTCGTTGGCGCCACTCATGGGATAGTTTGGGGGTGTTTTGGGATTTCGGCATCTAACGGCATGTTTTCAAGCCTAAGTGTAAATATTCTAAAAATTGGGTTGTGCTCTCAAATCGAGGCTCTCGTGACTACACGGTCAGTTCCCATAAGTTACATTGGTCCCTTGTGAGGTGTTGGCGTCGCTCTTGGGCCCGTTTGGGGGTTTTTCGGGGCTTCGCCCTCAAAAGGCATGTTTTCATGCCTAAGTGTAGATATTCTGAAAATTAGGTCTTGCTCTCAAATTGGGGATCCCGTGACCCCGCAATTGATTCCTACTAGATACATTGGACCCATACGAGGTGTTGGTGCCGTTCACGGGGCTGTTTAGGGGGTGTTTTGGGGTTTCTCCCTCTAACGTCATGTTTTCAAGCCTAAGTGTAGATAAACTAAAAATTAGGTCGTGCTCTCGAACCGGAGGTTCTATGACCATGCGATCGGTTCCAACGAGGTGTTGGCATCGCTCACAAGGCCTTTTGGGGGGTGTTTCGAGATTTTGCCCTATAACATGTTTTGAAGTCTTAAGTGTAGATATTCTGAAAATTATCATTGTTCTCTCAAACCGGGGGTTCGATGACCTCACGATCGGTTCCTATGAGTTACATTGGTCCCGTGCGAGATATTGGCCTCGCTCACGGGGCCTTTTTGGGGTGTTTTAGGATTTCTCCTTCTAATGGCATGTTTTCAAGCCCAAGTGTTGATATTCTAAAAATTATTATCGTGCTCCCGAATCGGGAGTCCCGTGACTAGGCGCTCGGTTTTTACGAGTTACATTAGTCCCGTGCTATGTTTTGACACCTCTCACGGGGCTATTTGGGTGGTGTTTCGAGATTTCATCCTCTAACGGCATGTTTTCAAGCCTAAGGGTAGATATTCTAAAAATTGGTTCGTGATCTCGAACCAGGGCTGCGAGACCATGCGATCGTTTCCTATGAGTTACATTGATCCCGTGTTAGGTGTTGGCACCGCTCACGGGGCCGTTTGGGGGGGGGGGGGGGGTTCGGCATTTCGCCCTTTAACGGCATGTTTTCAAGAATAATTTTAGATATTTTGAAAATTGGGCCGTGCTCTCGAACTGGGGGTCCAATGACCATGTGGTCGATTCCTACGAGTTACATTGGTCCCGTGTGAGGTGTTAGCGCCGCTCACGTGGCCGTTTGGATGGTGTTTCAGGGTTTCTCCCTCTAACCGCATGTTTTCTCGCCTAAGTGTAGATATTCGGAAAATTATCGTCATGCTCTCGAACCGGGGATCCCGTGACCACATAATTGGTTCCTATGAGTTATATTGGTCCCCTACGATGTGTTGTCACCGCTCACGGGGCCGATTGGGGGGTTTTGGTATTTTTCCCTCAAACGGCATGTTTTCAAGTCTAAGTGTAGATATTCTGAAAATTGGGTTTTGCTATCGAACCAGGGTTCCCATGACCACACAGTCAGTTCCTACAAGTTACATTAGTCTCGTACGAGGTGTTGGCCCCGCTCACAAGGTCGTTTTGGGGGTGTTTCGGGGTTTCTCCCTCCAACGGTATGTATTCAAGCCTAAGTGTTAATATTCTAAAAATTGGGTTATGCTCTCGAACAGGGGGTCCCCAGACCACGCGGTCAGTTCCTACGAGTTACATTGGTCATGTACGAGGTGTCAGCATCGCTTATGGCCCCATTTGGGGGTTTTTCGAGGTTTCAGCCTTTGACGGCATGTTTTCAAGCCTAAGTGTAGATATTCTAAAAATTGGGTCCTGCTCTCGAATCGGGGGTCTTATGACCACGCGATCGGTTCCTATAACTTAGATTGGTCCCATGCGAGGTGTTGGCACCACTCACATGGCCATCTGGTGGATGCTTCAGGGTTTTACCCTCTAACTACATGTTTTTAAGCCTAGGTGTATATATTCAGAAAATTAGTGCATGCTCCCAAATCGAGGGTCCCATGACCACATGGTCGGTTCCTACGAGTAGCATTGGTCCCTTGCGAGGTGTTGGCAGTGCTCATGGGGCCATTTTGGGGGGGGGGGGTGTTTTGGTGTTTCTCAGACTAACGACATGTTTTCAAGCCTAAGTATAGATATTCTAAAAATTATCTTCGTGCTCTCGAACCGAAGGTCCCGTGACAACGTGGTTGGTTCCTATGAGTTACATTGTTCCCATGCGAGGTGTTAGCACCGCTCATGGGGTTGTTTGGGGGGTGTTTCGGGGTTTCACCCTTTAACGGCATGTTTTCAAGTGAAAATTGGTCCATGCTCTCGAACTGGGGTACCCGTGACCACACGGTCAGTTACTACAAGTTACATTGGTCCCATGCGAGGTGTTGGTGCCGCTCACGGGGGGTGTTTTAGGATTTTTCCCTCTAATAGTATGTTTTCAAGACTAATTGTAAATATTCTGAAAATTGGTTCGTGCTCCCGAACCGGGGGTCCTGTGACCACGCAATCGGTTCCTACGAGTTACATTGGTCCCATACGGGATGTTGGCCCCGCTCAAGCCTAGATTGAGAGGTGTACCAAGCATCGTTGGTAGTGTATTTTACTCTACCTCGTATTGGGGATTCTCCGTCATATGTATAGCATTGGAAACTTGGGAAAGTGTCAAATTTACTTTAGTGTTTTTCTAGAGTAGCATGGTTTGTTTGTGAAATAAAAAAAAATTAAAAATCGGCACACTTAGGCTTAAAACGTAACACGGGGGTGTGGGTACACCGGCGGCACTGAAATGGCACCACGAGTGGCACGAATACGCACAACTGTTTCGAGATCAAGAGTTTTGCAACTTTGTAAATATCAAGAGTTTTGCAAACAGGGCATTAATTGGAGAGATATGGTTAGAGACCTTGGGAATCCTACGTGCTATGACAACCAATAAGTATCCAACATATTATCCAACGATCGGACATTGGTCCCGTGTGAGGTGTTGGCACCTCTCACGGGGCCGTTTGGTGGGTGTTTTGGGTTTTCGCCCTCTAACTGTTTCTCATACAAATTATATCTTACTCCTAGTACGCTTTGGTCTTTCTTCCATGAATACACCTTCATCACGCATATAACCTTTTTAATCGCACATCTTTTCTCTTGGAGAAGCTTAAGATCTATATTTTCATTTCCATATTTCTTAAGAGTATTAAGGTCATGAATCAGATATCTTCAGATTATCATTTTTTGATAAAAAAATGGAAAGTTAAATTCCCATTTCATAACCTCAACAATCCTAACAAATATATAAATGAAAATATAGATCTTAAGCTTCTCCAATAGAAAAGGTGTGCGAGTAAATAAGTTTTACGTGTGATGCAGGTATATTCGTGGTAGAAAGGCCAAAGCGTACTGGGAGTAAGCTATAATTTGTATGAGAAGCTTGGCGGTGAGAAAATCATGATGAAGGAATATACAAAGAAAGGTAAAAGGAGTGTTGTAAATGAGAAACACCAAGAATGGGGGAAAACTATTAGAGTGTCCTGGATTGGTGGATATTGATGAAGGCCACACTCCCCGTAATGAGAGGAGTCATATTTCAAAAAATCTATCAAACTCCAAATGAGAAAATGCATCATATTATCTAGGAACCCTTTCCGAACAATTTTAATGAGCTCTATGACACGCTATATTTGATAAGGCTAGAAAAGATAATTTTTTTCCAAACCTACCATTAGAGAGAGAAAACCCAAAGCACCTGCCAAACAACCCCGTGAGAGGCGTAAACCTCGCATGGGACCAATGTAACTCGTAGGAACTGATCGCGTGGTCACGATACCCCTGGTTTGGGAATATTATGATAATTTGAAAATATATAGACTTAGTATTTTAAACATGCCATTATAAGGCAAAAAATCAAAAAATGCCAAACGGCCACGTGAGAGGCGCGAACACCTCGCACGGGACCAAAGTAACTCATAGGGACTGATCGCATGGTCACCGGACCCATGGTTTGAGAATATGATAATAATTATAAAATATCTAGACTTAAGCTTAAAAAATGTCATTAGAGGGTGAAAAAACAAAACATCCCCCAAACGTCCCCGTGAGAGGTGTAAACACCTCGCACGGGACTAATGGAACCCACAAGAACTCATCGCGTGGTCATGGGACCCCCGATTTGAGAATATGACAATTACTTGAAAATATCTAAACTTAAGGTTAAAAATATGTCGTTAAAGGGAAAAAACAAAACACCCCCAAACGGCCCCGTGAGAGGTGTCAATTTATTCGTATAGTTATGCATTTAGCCCCCTTGGGTACCTTAATTCCTATATTTATGCTCGTTAGGAAAACAACCTCCATTTTATATGTTAACATGCTATATTAGGTACAATTGAGCTTTTGTAGGTATTTCGGTGCTTAGTGTGAAGTTTGGTCACTTTCTAAAAACGCTCCGTTAAAGATTGCATCTTCGGGGGGATTTTAGTAATTTTAGAGTTTGGGTTTTAATCCCAAACTCTTCACGGAAGTTGAATCCCTTTGATTTCTCTTTGCGTGGCCACTGATGATGCATGATTCCGATGTAAAATGAGGGAATTATGGCATTTTTAGGATAGTTTTGATTTCAAAAGCACACTCAAGGGCACATTCAAGGGCATTTTAGTCATTTCATAATTTGTTTTTCTGGCCTGATGTCTCTTGGATGTTGTATCCTTCTGAGTTCTCTTCACGTATCCTCTGACCATGCCTAATTATGAGTTATAACGAAGAAGTTATGGCATTTTTCGTAAAGTTGGATAAAGCTAAGAATTGCAGACTGTCAGGTGCGAATCGATTCGCTAAAGTGAGAATCGATTCGATTTGGCACTAGCTCCTACTGCTTTGTTTCCCTTGTTTTCGAATCGATTCGGTCCTGTAGATTCAATTTTCTTTTAATTGCAAGTTTTCCATTAGGGTTTATGTATAAAACAAATCCATCTCATTTTGAGATGAAATATATTCATTTGTAGATTAGTTTTGTTAGGGTTTAGTGTTGGGAGCCACCCTCTCCTCGATTTTCTTTTGGGCCTTGTCCATTTTGTAAGTTTTGTACTACTATTCATCTTCTTCCTTATTGTATATATTGTCCTAGCTTTATTTCATTTGTGTATTTCATTTCCATGCCTAGTTAATCTTCATTTGTGTTCCTTTATTGCTTTAATTAGTGTAGTTGTAGTTTAATTAGTTTAATTCACGTCTAATCCATAGTATACAGGTTGGGGTTGAGTTTCCACCATTAATGGTAGTAGATCTCTGAAAGTTAGTGTAATACCCCACAATTTTGATGATTTAAATAATTAAGGGATTATTTATTACAACGGGATTAATTAAATTTAAATGTGAAGAATAAAATTGTTAATTAATCCGGATCCAATAAAAATAAATATTAACTAGCGTGCTAAGGTTTAATACTTATTAGTTTAATATTACTGTGCTATATGTAATATGGAACTATACACTTTGATAAATTGTCGAGAGATAATAATACGACAGTTTAGTAAATTGAGTTAGACGCGCGTGTGAGTCGTGTCGGGACTAAATTGGTGGAATAAATATATCAATTATTTTTTTTGTAACTCGTATGATGATTTCGAGTGTACCGTTGAATCCGAAAGGGTCAAGATAGTCGAAATAGTATACTCGGGTGTTTACTTTGGGTCCCGGAGCAATTTTAGGTCTAACCGGCACCCCAAAAGGGCATTATGGCAAATTGGATTTTTAGGCCTAATTAATGGACAAAAATTAGGACTTAATTTATCAGCCAAAACATTTGCATTAGGGTTAGAAAGCTGGAGAAAGCAAGAACGGCCATAGGAAGTGTGAGGGAAAACCTTTGCCAAGAGAAGAGGGCTAAATCGACATCACCGTGCACAGCCACCACCACCACCGTGTAGATCGGGACGAGGGGAGCACACCTATACCAACAACATCCAGAAATCAGACTACTCACTCAAGGCAAGTGTTTATAACGTGCTATTTTTCGGTATTAATTTGATTCATGTTAGTGTAGGGTTGTTAGGATTATGTTATAGGTTATCAATATGGTGAAATTGATGAACTTGAATGTAGAAATAAGTTATCTGATTTATTAGACTGAAACCCTTAATGTATGAAGACTGGAAATCACGTTTTAAGGAATTGATATGTAGAACAAATCTGGAAATAATGGCTTCTTGAACATGTATTGGAAGAACTAGGGTTTTGATAAAATTAAATTGAGGATTTCACGTTTTATGAACGATTCGTAATAAATTGATGATTCTAGGATGTTAGAAATCATGTGTTATTGATGGGGTTCGATGTAGAAATATTTATTTGGAGTTTGGGGTGTTGATTGAGAAGGTTTGAGGTTAAAAATGGTGGAAAACGTAGAAAATTCAGGGTAGGGGACGAACAGCGAATTCTCGCGCGAAGTCGCTCGAAGTCGTTCGAGCGAGATTGCCATCTCGCGCGAAGTCGTTTGAGCAACACGTGGCAGTCGTTCAAACGACTTGCCACCTCATTCGAGCGACAGAGTGAAGTTTTGATAATTTCTTTTAAGGACTGTTTTGAGTTTATTAGTTCAGAAATGAGAAATATATTTTCTAATAATAAACTTAAGTAAGGCAGAGTTTTGGAAGAAGTATGAGAAGCTAAATACTTTAATGAATTAAGTATGAAGAGATTGTACCGTAGAAATTTCGAGAGGGAGAATAACCCAATAACTATTATGAAATGTTGGAATTAAAATGCGTAAGAGAAGCATATTTAGGTAAGGGAAATACCTATTTATTATAATAGGATGCGTGTATGCCTATTATGTATTATTACTATTAAAAGCACTAATGGGTGATAACCCGGGAATGTGATGACCTTATAATTATAAGTGTACTAATGGGTGACAACCCGGGGGTACAAATATGTATTGTAAGTGTACTAATGGGTGATAACCCGGGGGTATAAGATTATTTAATTAAGTGTACTAAAGGGTGATAACCCGGGGGAACAAAATTGATTAAGTGCACTAATGGGATATAGCCCGGGGGTGCAGTATTATGTTATATATATAGATATAGGGAAGACGTGACTATATGTATATATATATATATATATATATATATATATATATATATATATATATGAGAATTGTAAATCAATCTAGTGTGTATAGTAATGAATGTGGGCATGAAAATTTGTTAAGAAAATTCTAATCGAATACTTGACTTATTATGGAAATGGAAAATGTATTAATTACCTTTTGTCATAGGCTAATTGATTAACGTATTGTATGGGCGATACGGGCATACTAATAGTGAGGGTAAATACTATTAGGATGGATTGGGACTAGTTATATTGGGAGTTATAGCTAAGGAGAAAATTTAGATGCGTTTTAGGCGTGCACATTAGAAGAGGGGTGAGAATCTCAAGAGAGAGTTCGAACTAACATGTAATTAATACTTGCTTTACTGCAAATTTTAAATACTTGCTTAAACAAATATTTTTCACATCGGGCTTTGGCCCGTTTCTTGCATCTTCTCTCTCTTGCTATATATATGTATTATATCAGGTGCTCAGCCGCAGGGACATCAGGCTTAGAGTTTCAGATTGTGTGGCATGTTGTAGCGGTTATGGGAGCTGCAGGACCTTGTTTAGACGCTTCGATTATTTTATTCCTATTCATTATGACATTTTCTGTAGGGCATGTGTCGCCCCTTCCTTAGACAGTTCAGAGACTATGTATGCTCTATTTCCCATTTACTTTCATTTGGATTTATGGGTACTGTTGTTTTGGTTTAGTGTTTTGAACTGGGATGTTTTATCCAGTCTTATTTACTTCAGCATGCGATTCTAATTTAGTATTTGTATTAATTAGTTGTGCATGGATGTTTTATATTAGATTACTAGGTTTGAAAAAAAAATATGGTTTTAAATAAATAAGAAAAATATTTTGACACTTAGCTTAATTATATTAGGTGATTAAATTAGTTATTATGTTTTCGACAGTGATGCTATGAATGAACCAACCGAACATTCTGTTTTAAATTTTATAAAGGACTGATCACCCGATATTTAATTGGGTGCGACAGGTGGTATCAGAGCATCAGGTTCTAGTGTCCATTAGGATCTGTACGGCTTACTATGTCTTCAGCTTTGCGTCCTTTGATATAGAGCCCTATTTTTAGGACTGTTGTGATCTTATATTTTGCAGTTACGTCTTCAGCTATTTGAGATTTTGAAATAACTGTGGACTAATAATATTCTTTCTCATCTCAGATGCCTCCTCGACATGCACCAAGAGACCGACAGGCCCAGCCAGAACAGCCGGCCATACAGGCTCAGGGGACAATGAACGCAATGAAAGTTGCCGCGATCGTATCACAAGCGGTAAATGCAGCCTTAGCGGTGGTGCAGCAGGCCCCACCTCAGGTTCAGGAAGTAGCACCAGTTCCAGTGCATCCGTTTCCCACTGCATGGGAGAGAGTTAGAGAGTCCTTTCATAGGGCTTGTCCCCCAGAGTTCTCGGGCAGTTCCGATGTGGTTACCGCGAGTCAGTGGAAAAAGGACATACAGCGACATCTTCACATGTATGAGTGAACAGAGGTTCAGAGGAAAGTTTTGGCTACCTTCAAGCTGAAAGGGGAAGCCTTACAGTGGTGGGAGTCCACTACTACTACCAAGGAGCGAGATGGGATGACTATCAATGATTTCTGGGTGCGGTTTGACCACAAGTATTTTCCTTCCGCCGTCAAGACTGAGATGAGACGGAGACTTTTAAACCTCACCCAGGAAGGAAAGACCGTTGCAGAATATGAGGAAGAGTTTACACGATTGACGAACATGGTATCGGAGGAGGTGTCTACTGAGGAGAAGCGCATTCAGATGTTCATGGATGGCTTGACTTGGAAGATACGACAGCATTTATTGGGTAACCTTTCTCTACACTCATATACCGACGTTTTGAATGCAGCCTTATTGCACTGTCAGGACAATCGTTTTCATGCTAAGGGAAGCAAGAAAGGGGGAGATCCCAATCAGTTGGGAAAGACAGGGGGAGATAATGCCAATGGAGTACCAGTTGAGCAGAGTCAGAGGCAGGGTTCCCAGCAGGGGGAGTCTGCTAAGAGGTTCCATTCTGGAGGATTCAGGCATGGTCATAGGGGTTGGAGACAGGGCCACCAGGGCCAGCCATAAAATCAACAACAAGGTCAACAGCAGGGTCACCAGGGCCAAGGTAGAGGTGGTAACGGCCAACCGGGCCGAAGATACCAGGGACAGAGAGGAGGAAACTTCATTGGGAAATGTTATACTTGTGGCAAGACTGGCCATAAGAAACAGGAGTGCCCGGATAGGGACAGAGTTCCTCGACAACAGGGTGCTCACCAGGAGCCCCAGAGACCCATTTTTCCTGCCGCCCTACTAGGGCTTGCCCCAATTCCAGCTTTACCCGCAGTCCCAATGCAGCAGGGACAATTGCAGTATGGACGTGTCTATAATGTCCACCAGACCGCAGTTCCGCAGGCACCGCCCGCAGTGGAGGGTAAGTTTTCTATCCATGGCACTTTGGGTCGCATCTTATTTGACATGGGGGCATCACACTCTTTTATAGCCACTAGCTTTCCAAAGGCCACAGGGTTGTTAAGAACAACAGAGAGTACAGTGACTTGTGTAGACTCACCACTGGGTAATGGGTCATTGATTTTCTTTATATGCCGGGGAGTAGGCATAGAGATTAGTAGTTTAATCTTACCAGACGATATGTTGGTATTAGATATATTCGAGTACGACGCCATTATTGGTATGGATTGGTTAGTCGAGTATAGGTCCATGATTGATTGCTTCAGTAGGAGTATAGTGTTCACCATTTCGGGCCAGGAGATGTTCTTGGTGGAGATGCCTCTCTCGGAGGGAGGGTCGTCCACCCACTTATTTTATATAGAGGATGAGACCTCTGCAGTCGTGGTTCCACTTGATTCGATTACGATCATCTGCGAGTTTGATGATGTATTTCAGGATACACCAGGGTTACCTTCGATTAGGGAGACCGAATTTGTGATATACTTAGCACCAGGCACTCGTCCGATAGCACGTGTACCTTACCGTATGGCTCCGACAGAGATGAGGGAGCTACGGGATCAGATAGAATAGTTGTTGGGACAGGGCTTCATCCGTAGGAGTACCTCGCCATGGGGTGCCCTAGTTCTGTTTGTAAAGAAAAGGGATGGATCCCTATGGCTTTGTATTGATTATCGGGGGCTTAACAAAGTCACGATACGGAATAAGTATCTGTTGCCTCGGATCGATGACTTGTTTGATCAGCTGAGAGGAGCGGCCTACTTCTCGAAGATAGATTTGAGATTCGGGTACCATCAGCTGCGCATCAGGGAGCAGGACGTGGCCAAGACTGCTTTTTTGACGAGGTATGGATCGTACGAATTCAGGGTTATGCCATTTGGGCTGACCAATGCCCCAGCAGTATTCATGGACTTAATGAACAAAGTATTCAGAGAGTTCCTAGATCAGTTCGTCATTGTCTTCATAGATGACATCCTGATTTATTCCCGCACTGAAGAAGAACATGCCGAACATTTACTTATGGTTTTATAGACCCTACGAGAGCATGAGTTGTATGCCAAATATGAGAAGTGCGAGTTTTGGCAGCGGGAGGTACAGTTTTTGGGACACATTATATCAGAAAAAGGGGTATATGTAGACCCTAGTGAGGTGTCAGTAGTGAGAGAGTGGGGACAACCCATGACACCGACGGAAGTGTGGAGTTTTTTAGGATTGGCCGGATACTACAGACGGTTTATTCGAGGATTCTCGAAAATTGCGGGTCCTATGACAAATACTCATAAGGGCGTACCGTTTGTTTGGGACGATGCATGTCAGTTGGCATTTGATGAGCTGAAGGACAAGTTAACTTCAGCACCCGTTCTAGCACTTACCAGAGCGGGAGTCGAATAGCTGGTCTATACGGACGCATCATTATAGGGGCTTGGGAGAGTACTCCAACAAGAGGAGAAGGCCATAGCTTTTGCTTCTCGAAAGCTTAAGCCTCATGAAAAGAATTACCCCACCCACGACTTAGAGCTGGCAGCAGTTGTGTTTGCGCTTCGAATTTTGAGGCATTACTTGTTGGGGGAACAATTTCGCTTATTTACAGACCACAAGTCACTACAGTACTTGTTCACGCAGAAGGAGTTGAATATGCGTCAACGTCGATGGCTTGAGTTTGTAAAGGATTACCAGTTCGAAATACACTATCACTTGGGGAAGGCTAATGTGGTTGCTGATGCATTGACCCGCAGACCGGTCGATGAGACGGCCGAGGTGTGGAAAGCTAAATGGAAGGAATTAGGACATCAGGATGTTGTGGCTCGATCATTCATGTCAGCGATGACAGTTACACCTCAGATCATTACGCAAATAGTACAGGTACAGGCAATGGATTCGTTCTGTCAAGATCAGATTAGGCAGCTTTTGGCCGGGGGAGACGAGTCTTATTCAGTAAGTTTTGAGGGTGGTTTGTGCTTCAATGGGAGACTCGTTGTTCCATAGGGGGAAGACCTTAGATATGTAGTATTGACGGAGTCGCATGGGTCCTGATTTGCGGTACATCCCGGTGGGGACAAAATGTACTAGGATATGAGGCTGCAGTATTAGTGGAGCGGGATGAAAAAGGATATTGCAGAGTTCATATCCAAGTGTACCACTTGTCAGCTAGTGAAAATGGACCATCACAGACCACCAGGTTTACTCCAGCCATTAGAAATTCCTACCTGGAAATGGGAGGCAATTTCTATGGATTTTATCATCGGGTTTCCCACTTCGCAGAGGGGACATGATACTATATGGGTTATTGTAGATCGGTTGACGAAGGTAACCCACTTCTTGCCCGTCAGGACAGACTACATAGCAGGACAGTATGCTCAGTTATTTATTGTAGAGATAGTGAGACTACATGGTGTACCTCTTAACATCGTGTCAGATAGAGATAAGACATTTGTATCTCGTTTTTGGGAAAGTTTCCAGGAAGCTATGGGTACCGAGTTGCGGTTGAGTACAACGTATCACCCGCAGACCGATGGGCAGACTGAACACACTAATCAGATGCTCGAGGACATGTTACGCATGTGTATCCATGATTTCGGGGGAGGTTGGGCGCAATATCTCCCACTGGTAGAGTTTGCTTATAACAACTCCTATCAGTTTACGATTGGCATGGCCCCGTTCGAAGCATTGTATGGTAAACCTTGTCGTTCCCCAATTTGTGGCTAGAGGTACGAGACAACAAGCTACTAGGGCCAGAAGTAATTCAGGATACGTCGAGCAGGATCGAAATGATTCGAAATCACATATGGGTAGCCCAGGACAGACAAAAAAGCTACGCCGATGCAAAAAGGTTCTTCCGTGAGTTCGCAGTGGGAGACCAGGTTTTGCTGAGAGTATCTCCGATGAAGGGGCTAACGAGATTTGGGAAGAAAGGGAAGTTGGCTTCGAGATATGTGGTACCATTTCCTATTATAGAAAGGGTCGTACCAGTGGCATACAGATTGGGGTTACCGGAGCACTTGCATCGTATCCATGATGTGTTCCACATTTCGTCATTGAGGCGATACCTTCGAGATGAGTTGGCACACACTCACATTGCGATTGAGGAGATTGAACTACATCCAGATAGTTCATATGAGGAGATACCGGTAGCTATTCTAGATTATAGTGAGAGGAGGCTAAGGTCAAAGGTAGTTCCACTTGTTCGGGTGCAGTGGCAGCATCACAATGTGGAAGAATCTACTAGGGAGCGTGAGGCGGATATGCGTGAGAAATATCCAGATTTATTCATACCAGGTATGCCTTATTTTTTCGAATTTCGGGACGAAATTCCTTTATTAGGGGGTAAGTATGTAATACCCCACATTTTTTATGTTTTAAATAATTAAGGGATTATTTATTACAACGGGATTAATTAAATTTAAATGTGAAGAATTAAATTGTTAATTAATTCGGATCCAATAAAAATAAATATTAACTAGCATGCTAAGGGTTAATACTTATTAGTTTAATATTACTGTGCGATATGTAATATGGAACTATACACTTTGATAAATTGCCGAGAGATAATAATACGACAGTTTAGTAAATTGAGTCAAACGCGCGTGTGAGTCGTGTCGGGACTAAATTGGTGGAATAAATATATCAATTATTTTTTAGTATCTCGTATGATGATTTTGAGTGTACCGTTGAGTCCGTAAGGGTCGAGATAGTCGAAATAGTATACTCGGGTGTTTAGTTTGGGTCCCGGGGAAATTTTAGGTCTAATCGGCACCCCAAAAGGACATTATGGCAAATTGGATTTTTAGGCCTAATTAATGGACGAAAATTAGGACTTAATTTATCAGCCAAAACATTTGCATTAGGGTTAGAAAGCTGGAGAAAGCAAGAACGTCCATAGAAAGTGTGAGGAAAAACCTTTGCCAAGAGAAGAGGGCTAAATCGACATCACCGTGCACAACCACCACCACCATCGTGTAGATCGGGACGAGGGGAACACACCTATACCAACAACATCCAGAAATCAGACTACTCACTTAAGGCAAGTGTTTATAAATTGCTATTTTTCGGTATTAATTTGATTCATATTAGTGTAGGGCTGTTAGGATTATGTTATAGGTTATCAAAATAGTGGAATTGATGAACTTGAATGTAGAAATAAGTTCTGTGATTTATTAGACTGAAACCCTTAATGTATGAAGACTGGAAATCACGTTTTAAAGAATTGATATGTAGAACAAATCTAGAAATAATGGCTTCTTGAACATGTATTGGAAGAACTAGGGTTTTGATAAAATTAAATTGGGGATTTCACGTTTTATGAACGATTCGTAATAAATTGATGATTCTAGAATGTTAGAAATCATGTGTTATTGATGGGGTTCGATGTAGAAATATTTATTTGGAGTTTGGGGTGCTGATTGAGAAGGTTTGAGGTTAAAAATGGTGGAAAATGTAGAAAATTCTGGGTAGGGGACGAACAGCGAATTCTCGCGCGAAGTCGCTCGAAGTCGTTCGAGCGAGATTTCCATCTCGCGCGAAGTCGTTCGAGCGACACATGGCAATCGTTCAAACGAATTGCCACCTCGTTCGACCGACAGAGTGAAGTTTTGATAATTTCTTTTAAGGATAGTTTTGAGTTTATTAGTTCAGAAATGAGAAATATATTTTATAATAATAAACTTAAGTAAGGCAGAATTTCGGAAGAAGTATGAGAAGCTAAATACTTTAATGAATTAAGTATGAAGAGAATGTACCGTAGAAATTTAGAGAGGGAGAATAACCCAATAACTATTATGAAATGTTGGAATTAAAATGCGTAAGAGAAGCATATGTAGGTAAGGAAAATACCTATTTATTATAATAGGATGCGTGTATGCCTATTATGTATTATTACTACTAAAAGCACTAATAGGTGATAACCCGGGAATGTGAGGACCTTATGATTATAAGTGTACTAATGGGTGACAACCCAGGGGTACAAATATGTATTGTAAGTGTACTAATGGGTGATAACCCGGGGGTACAAGATTATTTAATTAAGTGTACTAAAGGGTGATAACCCGGGGGTATAGAATTGATTAAGTGCACTAATGGGATATAGCCCGGGGGTGTAGTATTATGCTATATATATAGATATAGGGCAGACGTGACTATATGTATATATATATATATATGAGAATTGTAAATCAATCTAGTGAGTATAGTAATGAATGTGGGCATGAAAATTTGTTAAGAAAATTCTAATCGAATACTTGACTTATTATGGAAATGGAAAATTTATTAATTATCTTTTCGTCATAGGCTAATTGATTAACGTATTGTATGGGCGATACGGGCATAGTAATAGTGAGGGTAAATACTATTAGGATGGATTCAGACTAGTTATATTGGGAGGTATAGGTAAGCAAAAATTTTTGATGCGTGTTAGGCGTGCACATTAGAAGAGGGGTGAGAATCTCAAGAGAGAGTTCGAACTAACATGTAATTAATACTTTCTAACTGCAAATTTTAAATACTTGCTTAAACAAATATTTTTCGACATCGGGCTCTGACCCTTTTCTTGCATGTTCTCTCTCTTGCTATATATATGTATTATATCAAGTGCTCAGCCGCAGGGACATCAGGCTTAGAGTTTTAGATTGTGGGGTATGTTGTAGCGGTTATGGGAGCTGCAGGACCTTGTATAGACGCTTCGATTATTTCATTCCTATTCATTATGACATTTTCTGTAGGGCATGTGTCCCCCCTTCCTTAGAAAGTTTGAGAGACTATGTTTTCTCTATTTCTCGTTTACTTTCATTTGGATTGATGGGTACTATTGTTTTGGTTTAGTGTTTTGAACTGGGATGTTTTATCCAGTCTTATTTACTTCAGCATGCGATTCTGATTTAGTATTTGTATTAATTAATTGTGCGTGGATGTTTTATATTAGATTACTGGGTTTGAAAAAAATATATATATGGTTTTAAATAAATAAGAAAAATGTTTTGACACTTAGCTTAATTATATTAGGTGATCAAATTAGTTATTATGTTTTTGACAGTGATGCTAAGAATGAACCAACCGAACATTCTATTTTAAATTTTATAAAGGACTGATCACCCGATATTTAATTGGGCGGGGTGTGACAGTTAGGTTTTCGAAAGAATTGCATTTAATTGAAACCTCGCGTATTAAAGTCGGATTATTATGCATTTAACTTTATTTGTCATGCAATGTTAGTGTTTATAGCGATAATCCAAATTTAAGGCGCGTGTGACCATTTTTGATTAAATCTTTTATCTCACATTTTTGGGTTAAAATCCCTTCATGTGAGATTTTTATGCTTAACTAAAAATGCTCGGTTAAATGTTTTCGAACGGAAATTCTAATTTCGCGTGTTTAGCCCATAGCGGGTATATGATCCCGACTCTCATTTTAATTAGTTGTAATTTAGTTTTAACTTCTTATTTTTTCATTTTTACCATTTCCAACCTATCACCTTTTACAGTTTTATTCTTGAAATCATAAATCAATTAAAATCTATACAACACTCCATGTGAATTTCTTACGATACCCAACTTACCGCTATACTTGCATCGCAAGTGTAGTTGTAGCTTAGGTTTTTGCATCATGAAGGCAAACGAAAACAACGGCTATGCTTCTACATGAGCACATTTTTATCGCCTAATCACTAATACCTCTCACGGGACCAATTTTCGACCGTTGGATAATACGTTCGATAGTTATTAGTTGTTGTAGCACGTTGGATTCCTAAGGTCTCTAACCATCTCTCTCCAATTAATGTCTTGTTTGTAAAACTCTTGAGCTCTTAAAAGATACAAAACTCTTGATCTAGAAACAGTTGCACATGAGATGTTCCTGCCACTTGCAGGGTCGTTTGGGTGCCATTGGGGGTGCCCACACCCTTGTGGTACGTTTTCAAGCCTAAGTGTTCCTATTATTGAATTTTGTTGTATTTTACACACTACCATGCAACTCTAATTTAACACTACACTAGCTTTGACACTTTCCCAAGTTTCCAACGCCATACCTATGATAGAGAATCTCAACTATGAGGTGGAGTACAAATCCACCGTCGAAGATGCTTGGTAAACCTCTCGACTAATTATCCATGATCAATAGCTGATTGCGAAGCTATTAAACTTCCACGACTCTTGCGACTGATTGTCCACGTTTGGGGGGTGTTTCGGGGTTTCGCCCCCTAATGGCATGTTTTTAAGCCGAAGTCTAGATATTTTGAAATAAACTTCGTGTTCTCAAATCGGGGTCCTATGACTATTGACGCGACTTAATTTTTATCTAAAGTACGTTCTAATTAGGGTTCAAGTGCAAACCAGTCGCGAAAGTAATAAACCCGATAAGATGGGGTATCGATCCTCAGGGAAATAGGACGCGGAGATGTGACGAGGTTAGAGAGATAGAGAATCCTAACTTGACTCTAAAAATAAATGAAAAGATGTTTTGAATGGGAGTGTATCGATGAACGAAATGCAGATTTAAATCCACTAAAACTAAATTCAATGTTATTCAAATACAACTAGTCTATCTAACCTAAGAACATATGACAAATATATAATGGAATTAACTATGAATGGAAAAAATAGGTCAGGTTACAATCCCTCACACCCTAGTAATTCACCGAGTTGGATACTAGATTTCGGAATTAAAACTTTAAATGAATTCGGTCTTTATTAAACCTAAGCATTACATATATGAAGGAACGAAGCCCTCGTCATACGAAATCCAAGGCAAGAATAAAGTGGTGTCACGTTAACTAACATGCACGTCACACTCTTAAGCATCCCGGTTACCTAGGGCAAACGAGATCAAAAGTACTATGAAGATTGCGATAGTTGCGCGACACGATTCTTTTAAGGTTTTAATTAAAAAAATTATTTCCATTATCATGAATTACATCGGGTTGGGTTCATGCACACATACCCTTAAAACTTAGCCGAACTTAACTACACTAAATAAAAACGCAATTTTTGAAAAGCAAAACATCATGATATATGGAGAATATGGAATAAAAACGTGTTGAATCCAAACAAATAACTAATCAAAGTAAAATTGAAGGATTAAAAGACAAATATTACTTATATTGAAGAAAATACAAAAAATAAAACTTCAATCTTCACCCTTGTTCAAAACTACAGTTTTGGGTTACAAAAACCCTTCTACTCTGATTGGAAACCTAATCATTTTTAACCCCTAAAATTTTCTAACAAACTTCAATAAATAGTCTCCAAAATTTTACAAGAGATTGGGCCATTAAAAAAATCCCTAAAGAGATGAAGTTTTGAGAAAATCCAAAGCGATCCGGACCGGCGGGGCTGGGTGCTCCGGATCACCCCTTATTTGAGTCAGGCTTCTACGTAGAAGCGGTCGGATCCTTTATTTTAAAAAGTTCCAGATCACCCATATTCTTCATTCAGAACTTTTGCTGCCAACCCGGTCCAGATACTTTTATTTTAAAAGGTTCGGATCGCCCTAGTTTTTCCTCCATAACTTTTTCTTTGACTTCTCTCATCTTTGAAACCTCGTAACTTCCTGTTTGGAACTCAAATTTTGATGCCATTTCTTCCTACGTACTTGTATACTCGAGGTCTTCAACTTACATTTTGAGTTCTCGTCTAGATTCTTGATAGAAATTACACTTTTACCCTTTTGACTTTTCTTCCATGATTCAACCTTCTACTTTGGATTTTTCCTTTCTTCACTTAGGAATAAATACCTGTAAATATCGTGAAAAAAACACAAAACTCGAGATACAATGTAGAAATGTCAATGGCATATAAATGAGATAAATCTCCATGTTTTACATTATTTGAGATGATAAAAGTCCCTAAATTAAGGGGATAAATTTGGAAGAATTTATGCCTAATCAAATCCCCCTAACTTAAAACTTTGCGCGTCCCGAGCAAGGTAAAAGAATCCAACTAAGGATCGACTCTCGAAATTCGCTTTATTAGGATAGAATACCACTTTTGCGGGCAAGCAATTTAATTTAGCGTATGCAATAAGCCTTAAAACCTCTAGGTTACCCTAGTAGGACGAGTTGTGTATCACGAGGGTTTGTAGTAAATATACCCACAAAATTCGTTATTAACTCAAAGAAATTCAAAATACTTCAAAAATTTACACTTTAAACCTTCAGGAAAATAGTCACTACAAATTCATATTCAAGAGTCTCAAATCATAGTGCATGTGTGCGAAGCCATAATTTTAACCGCTAATTTCCACCGATTGAACATTACGTTACTTTTCAAAAATTCGTTTTAATTCAAATGCTTAAGGAATACTCTCACAAACGAATCACTCGGAATGTGACTATTCTCTCAGTATGTGTAATTTATAAGAATAAATATAATAGAAAATAAGTTCACGCACATAATTATGAAAGACGGACTATTTAAGGTGAAAAGATATCATCATCGGGATACGATCATTGGGAAATGGAAACATCGCCTCGTACTCATGCATTTAATCTCTTTTATTATGTTTTTATGTTTTAGGCTCTCCACGCGGTAATTAATTTCGTAATTCGGACTCGGTTAGGAATTTTCTTAGGTTATAAGGTTTATTGGGTAAAATTGGGATTTGTTGTGAAAGTCGGAATTGGAAAATTTACTTAGGATGTCCATTACTGCTTTTTCAGGCTTTAGCTCTTTTTCTCTTCTTTTTCTATTTTTTTCTATTTGTCACAATTTTTCTAGCTATTTTTATTGAGCATTATTCATTTTTTTCTTGCCCCTTTTTATTGCACTGTTTGGACTTTATTTTTGAATTTTCCATTTTTCATAATTCCGGCCTAAATGGGTTTTTCGGGTTATCAAATGAAAAGGGAAAATTTTATTCGGCTCAATTGGGTTGCAAAATGGATGATTTTTCACAACTTGTTATGGCTAATATTTTTGGATAACAAACGATGGCCTAACTTCATTTATCTGAATCACTAATCAATTTACCATATGCGTTTCAAGAATCATTTAAGTTTAGAGATATATTTAGCACACTTTTCGAGGCAATATCTCACACATTTCCCATAACTGATCAAAACAAGGGTATTGAGATCTTCAATGACTTATTTTAACGCTGAAAAGAACTTCGAGTTAACCATTAACTCGGATTGATTTAAAAACTAAGAAAACTGATAGGCTCGAAATCTCACCGGGTTGATTAATCTCCACACTTATTCGTAAAGTTTACAATTTTCTTTCAATTTCCATCTTTGGTCAATTTTGTCTTTGTGCTCTTTATTTTTATAATTTGAGACTTTAAACCAAATTTTCATGATATTTTTGAAAAATTTTAATTCCAATTTTTATTCATTTTGAAGAAAAATATTTTTGGCTTTTTTTTTTGCATTTTTCTAGGCATTTTAGAAATTTGTGAAGTTTTAAAAATACGCACTCGTCACCCCCCTAACTTAGACTTTTGCATTGTCCCCCATCAAAAGGACTAAAAGCTAAACAAGGCAAAATAAGAAGTGTGATTAATAAAACAAACAAATTGGGAAAATGCTGAATTTTATATAGAAGCAAGATTGTGTTACACCAGAGCAAGGAAACATAAACATTAAAATCTACCAAGCCTAATTACAAACAACCAACACAATCACCATACAAATGATTCACTGGGGCGGTGGGTGGGAACTACCCGGTGCACTCGGGTCGTAGAGATCATAGAAATAGCTCGAAAGGGGGGTACCAAATGACAATTGATACATTTGAGATTGAAGACGATGCATCATGCTCGTATCATGTCGATAAGCACTCTGGTTGGCCTCCTGATCCCTGGTATATTGAGTAATGAACCCGTCAACTTTAGTTTCAAGCGCCGTCAGGCGCCTATCAAAATCAGTCCCGACAAGCTCAAAATCAAAATCAGCTTCTTCATCATATTCCTCTTCTTGCTCGCCCATCTCAACGTCGTCTTCCTCCTCAGCGCTACTCTCCTCGTCATCAGAATCCTCATCTTCCCGGGCACGTACAAGTTCTCTTTGGCTCTCGCTTTTATTTCGGGGGGCTTGCCCCAATGGGATTGGGAGGCTATCGTAATCGGCTTGTGGGATAATAAGCATGTCAGCGAGAATAGATGTAATGAGCCACGCATACGGGAAAGGAGTAGTTCCCTTTTCGCATAGCGCAGCAAAGAAGACATCTCAATAAATTATGTGTGCCATATTTATAGAGGAGGAGCAGTCAAAGAGGTGATACACTAGAGTATCTTGTCGGTTTGCAAGCCGGAATCATTGGAATTTTGAAATATGTTGATGCACATGATTTGAAAGGTGAGACACGCCTTTTCACTCATTCGGTCGACCCTAAAAACTCCTGATCCCCAAACTTCCTCGAGCGCTATATGTTGAATGCAAGCAGCTTTGTCGAGGGGGAAAGAGCATTGGGGTAGGTGAAGTTGGCGGGATTTGGGACATCCTTTTTGGCAAGCTTCTCGGAAATAGTCTCGATGGAGAAGGGAATACGTTGTCCATTCACACGTGCCTCGATGATAAATTCATTAGTACGGACAAGAGTGACGTAAAACCCGCGGACCGCTGCTATCCAAATGGCGTTGTGAGGATCTTGTGGATAACGGCACCAACCCTTTGGGGCAAAAAGGTTGGTGACGAAATTCTCCAACTCTTACCACTGCACCGCTAGTTCAATTTAGAGCTTGCGAGATGGCCCGAAAAACTGTTCTCACCACCATTTTTCTTGATCAGAGTTATTTATGGGATTTTTATTGATGAACTCGATGGAGTTATACTTTTAGGGTCGGGCTTGGTTTGCCATGGGAGAAATGGTGTGTGGGTAGGATCAAATTTGAGTATAGTGAGGAGGAGAGTTTAGAAGAGATGGGAGGGAAGGGTGTGTATTTATAGGTAGGTATTGGGTAGGGGAAGGTTTGGAATTAGAGGGAATGTGAATGGAGGGAAAAGGGGAAATGAATTGGGGAGTGTGCGGATGGGGAAAACGAAATGGAAGGAAATGAGGGGATTGGGGAGACCTAAGGGTTGTCGAAGAAAACCAGAGGGCATTCCGAATCTAGTTCCAGGGGCGATCCGGACCGACCCTTAATTCGTAGTAGATTTATTTCTTGAAGGAGATTCTGATCGGGTGCCAGGGGTGATCCAGACCGGAGCCTAAATTACAATAGAATTTTCTTTGGAAGCGATCCAGACCGGTTGCCCTGGGGCGGTTCGGACCACTGACCAATTTCCAGCAAATTTCCCTTGAAGGATTTTTACTCCACTCACATACTCTTAAGGCTTTCCCGTTGTGATATCAACTCAACATGAACCCGATTTCACTCAATCCTAGTTTCGAATTCCTAAGAATTCTCTCACTGCGGTGTGCTTCCAAACCTATTTAGTGTGACCTATTGATGCAACCTACTCTACCTAACCTAACCGAAACAGTTCTACTATACACAAGAATCACCCCATGCACGTCGGGGGTGCGACGAACTCTCAATTGTAGCTCACTCAACCCAATAATCGGGGTTCAAAAACTAAATGGTGTCAATATCCTCTAAGAACGACTCTAAATATGGCTTTGGGCATTGTCCATTAACCTTGAACGTACTTCCCTCCCTTTGGATCTTCTAATTCCACAGCTCCATGGGGGAATATGTTCTTTATAACGAATGGGCCAATCCATCGAGACCACAACTTACCCAGAAATAGATGAAGTCGAGAGTTATAGAGAAGTGCCTTTTTCTCAAGAAGAAACTCTTTATGTTGGATAATCTTATTGTGTGTGAGTTTCATCCTTTTTTTTTTGGATATTTTAGCATTTTCATACACGTCACTCCGTATCTCCTCTAACTCATTTAACTGAAGCTTGTGAGCTTCACTGGCTTTGTCCATGTCATAGTTCAACCTCTTAATGGACCAATATGCTTTATGTTCTAACTTGACGGGAAGGTGGCAAGGCTTGATATACACAAAGTGTAATGGGGACATTTCGAGAGGATTCTTGTATGCGGTACGATATGGCCATAGAGAATCATTCAACCTAAGGGACCAATCTTTCCGGTTAGGATCGACGGTCTTCTCGAAAATGTTCTTAATTTCTTGATTCACCAACTTGGGCTGCCCATTCATTTATGGGTGATAGTTCGTTCCAACCTTTTGAACGACACTGTACTTCCTCATAAGCTTCTCAAATCTCCTGTTGCAAAAATGTGTGCTATTATCACTAATTATCACTTTCGCAGCACGGAAACGGGAAAGTATTTGTTCCTTCAAGAAACGTAAAACCACTTTATTGTCATTCTTTTTGAAGCTATAGCTTACACCCATTTAGAAACGTAGTCTACCGCAACAAGGATGTATAGGTATCCAAAAGACGAGGGAAAAGAGCCCACGAAATCAATACCCCAGCAGTCAAAAATCTCAATAATGAGTATGGGGGATAATGGCATCATGTCTGGTTGGGTGATATACCCTATCCGTTAGCACCTATCGCATGATTTGCAATAATTTCTCACATCCCAAAACATTGTGGGCCAGTAGAGATCGCTTTGAAGAATTTTATCGGCCATGTTTTTCGTTGAGAAATTGCCTCCACATGCTTTCGAATGATAGAATTGGATGACTTTGGGTATTTCATCATCCGGTACACACCGCCGAATGATTTGATCTGCAAAATACTTAAAAAGGAATGGATCATTATAGAAAAACATGTGTGACCAGGTAATGAACCTCTTATTCTCTTACAGTGTCCAATCGGGAGGGACGGCTCCCGTGATAAGATAATTGACTATATGCGCAAACCAGGGGAGCGACGAGGTGGTAAAGAGTTGTTCATCCGGAAAATATTCATCTACGGGTATAGGATCTCTAGGTACGTCGGATGAAAGCCAGGATAAGTGATCGGCAACGATGTTTTTTACTCCTTTTTTTTATCTTTAATGGAGAGATTATACTCTTGTAGGAGTAGGACCCACCTTATGAGGCACGGCTTTGGATCTTTCTTTGCATGGAGGTATTTTAACGCCGCGTGGTTGGTGAAACAAGTAAGGGGTGAACCGATGAGGTAGGACCGAAATTTGTCTAGAGCAAAAACTACCGCTAGAAATTCTTTCTCCGTGGTGGAGTAATTAAGTTATGGTTCGGTTAAAGTTCAGCTAGCATAGTAGATGACATGAGCCTTATTGTCTTTCCTTTGGCCCAAAACAACCCCTATTGCGAAATCACTCGCATCGCACATGAGCTGAATGGCAAGAACCAATCCGGGGCTTGTATGATGGGATTGGAAACAATCATGCTTTTTAATTTCTCAAAAGAGAATTGGAATGATTCATTCCACTCGGTGTCCTTTATGATAATGTTACTTAAGGTTCTAGCGATGGCTCTAAAGTCCTTAATAAACCTTCTATAAAACCTCGCGTGGCCTAAGAAAGAATGCACGTGTTTTAGTGATTTCAGTGGGGTTAGCTTAGCTATGACATCTATCTTAGCTCTATAAACTTCAATTCCTTTGGATGAGACAATGTGGCCAAGAACTATTCCCTCGGTGACCATAAAATGGCATTTTTCCTAATTCAGCACTAAGTTCTTTTCTACACACCATGCAAGTACTGTCTCAAGATTTGTTAAATAAATATCGAAATAGGTGCTAAAAATGCTAATGTCATCCATGAATACTTCAAGTACTCTCTCAATATAGTCGCTAAAGAGACTTAACATGCACCTTTGAAAGTTTCGAAGCGCATTGCACAACCCAAATGGCATACGCTTATAGGCAAACGTACCAAAAGGACATGTGAAAGTCATCTTCTCTTGGTCAAGCACATCTACCTCTATTTGGTTATATCTGAAATAACCATCTAGGAAGCAATAATAAGGGTTTCCTGCTACTCTCTCTATCATCTGATCAATGAATGGCGAGGGGAAATGGTCTTTCTTAGTTCTCGCATTGAGTTTTTGATAATCAATGCAAACGCGCCACTCGGTGGTGGTACGTTGGGGGACTAGCTCACCCTTAGCATTTTCAATCACAGTCATGCCCTAATTATTTAGGACAACTTGTATGGGACTCACCCACTTGCTATTTGAGATAGGGTAGATAATCCCGACATCCAACATCTTAATAATTTCTTCCCTCAATACCTCTTTCATGGTAGGGTTCAATCTTCTTTGCATTTCCCTCGAGGGCTTCACATCCTCCTCGAGGTGGATTTTATGGGTACAAATTAAAGGACTTATACCTTTCAAATCTTCTATGCCCCAATCAAAATCACTTTGGTTCTTCCTCAAAATTTTCAACAACTTAGCCTTTTTCTCTTCATTTAGGCTAGAAGACACAACAATAGCAAATGTCGCGTTCTCTCCTAAATAAGCATAGTTGACATTAGAGGTTAGTTTCTTTAACTCGAGGGTAGGAAATTTTTCACTGGAGGGAACCATGCATGCCTCCCTCAGTAGTAGTTCCTCAAATCTAAAAACCCAACTTACATCTCTCACGTCCTCGGCTGATGCTCTTTCATCAAGTATCTCTCCCAACTCCTCTATTTCCTTCTCAAAGTCGATGTAAGCTCCTACACTCTCATTGCTCGATGCAAAGCAAACTTCTAGCGCAACTCCACTATAATTTTCCTCTATGTGCTACTCTACGATCTCATCAATAAGGTTCACTGTGTGAAGATCATCTTATTCCCCTACATGTTGGGTTGTGTTGAAGATGTTGGTCTCTAAAGTCATGTTCCTAAAAGTGACTTGCATCTTCCCATTTCAAGTGTTAATCAATGCATTAGCCTTAGCTAAGAATGGGAGACCAAGGATAATGGGAACATGATTACTTGAGGTAAAGGAGGACTCCGTATTCTATCGGGAAGTAGAAAGTGTCGACTTGTACTATCACATCCTCTACAATACCTCTTGGTATCTTCACGATTCGATCTGATAGTTAGAGAGTGATCTTTATGGGCTTGAGGTCACCCAAATCAAGTTGCTTATAGATGGATTAGGGGAGGATATTGACACTCGCCCCTAAATTGAATAAGGCTTTTCCGATTCGATTCTCTTTTATGATGCAGGAAATGGTGGGTGCATCCGGATCCTTAAACTTTGGTGGGAGATCATTGAGTAAGACGGAGGTCACATTTTGTGCTAGAAATGCGTTCTTATTTACCTTAAGCCTCCTCTTCGTCGTCAATAAGTCTTTAATAACTTTTGCATAAGAAGGAATTTTCTTGATGGCATCGAGGAAAGGTAAGTTTAACTTCACTTGCTTAAAGACTTCTAGCACATCATCACGGGGGTTGATTTTTTGGGAAGGCATCAACTGTTGAGGAAATGGCACTGCAGTGGGTGATTTTACTACTATCTCGGGCGCATTAGTGTCATCCTTTTCACTCTCTTTCAAGGGGACATCTTCTGCCTCTTCGTGCCGAGGCGAAATCTCCTTGTTTGTTGGTGCGTCTTGTGGGGGAGGTGATAAATCAACAACCCTCCCACTACGTAGAGTGGTTACATCTTGACATTGCTCTTGATGTTCTGTGGAAGTAGATCCAACACTAGTTTGACCTTGGGGAGGTATTTGGCCCTAAGAAGGAAACTTACCCTTCTCTTAGAGACTCAACGATGATTGCAACTTTGAAATGTTCGCATTTATGTCGGTGATCATGAGCTCATATCTAGCATTGGTTGCACTTTGGGAGTTTATGAATTGGTGTATCGTGTCCTCAAGAGTTCTCTGTAGTGGAGTGATATACGAAGTTGAAGGAGGTGGAACTAGACCGTGTCCTTGCATAGGTGGTGCTTGTTGAAAGTGTGGAGGTGGAGGAGGGGATATATGTGAATTAGGATTCAATGCAGCCCGTGGTTTCCCATAGCTAAAACCTGGGTGGTTTTTCCATAAAGGGTTATAAGAAATTCTGTACGGGGCACCGAAATTATCCTTGAATCCTCCTACACCACTTACCTGCTCATTAAGAATAATTTTGCAAGTGGGAATCATCGGACATTCTTCTGTTGAATGTCCCGCTTCACAAATTTCAAATACCTTCTCAACGGGGATATGGATTGGGCCAGTTGGTTCTCTTACGCGCATAACGAGTAACTCTCTCATACCTTTCTCAATTTGATCGAGTCGATGGTTCATCATGGTATCTTTTTCAACATTGAAAAGACCGGATGCCAATGGAGTGGTGTCCGCTTGGTGAGTTTAATTCTGAGTGCTAGGGTTAGATGTATCCCATGCTTGAGTACTGTCAACGACATACCTCAAGTGGAGCTCAGCATCATTAGCGTATAATTCGACAACGGAACCATCACACATTGTTTCAACAAGTTGTTTGGAGTTGATGTTCAACCCATTATGGAGGAATGAAATGATTTGTTGTTTATCAAGTCCATGATGAGGGAAGAGCGTAACTAACTCGTTGAATCGCTCAAAACATAGATCAAACGGCTCATTTTCTACTTGTCGGAAGGTTTGAATTTGAGCCTTAATGGAGTTCATCCGATATAGAGGGAAGAACTTCTTGAGAAATTTATATTGTAATTCCATGACGTAATTGAATTAGGAGGTAAAGACCATAGCCAGGTCTTTGCTTTATCCTTGAGATAAAATGGGAAAAGCTTGATACGGATCACATCTTTTGTGCATATTTAATCGCTGAACGTCTCACGCGCCTCTTTAAACTCCCGAATTTGGATATAGGGCTTTTTCGAATCCATTCCATGACATATGGGAAGTATTTGGATAATTCCATTCCTAAAACGGAATTGCCCTGCATTATATGGGAGCAAAATTCAGCCTAGAGTGACTGACCGCTCAGGGTATAAGAATTCTCTCAAGGGTTGATAAGGTGCCTCTCCCTCACCCGTGCCTAAGCTTCCGTGATGTGATATGGCTCTCTCACTTAATGACTCGATATCCTCACTCGGTGCACTAGGAGTGTTAACCTGAAATGTAACTAGATGGGTCGCTCGAAGTGTAATTTGACAATGAATTTGGCGGTGTAGGAAGTGGGACCCAAAATTGAGGAACGCGAGGGGTATCTGGGTTGTCTGGGTTGTACTCGACTATCGAGTTTTTGTGAACGCGCGTAGAAGTGGCTTAAGGAGTTTGGTGTAGATTTTACATTAAGAAGATTTTGAGAGATGTTGTATCTTGTTTTATTTTATTTTTTCTGATATTTTTTTTGGATTTTTATGAATTTTTGGTCAAAGTTTTTTATTAACTCGATCTAACTACAGTCTACCTAAATCCTCGGCAATGATGACGAAAACTTGATGCGACTCAATTTGTGTCTAAAGTGCGTACTAATTACGGTTCAAGTGCAAACCGGTCGTGAAAGTAATAAACCCAATAAGACGAGGTATTGATCCCAGGGAAATAGGGCACGGAGACGTGACGACGTTGGAGAGACAGAGAATCCTAACTTGAATTTAAAAAGAAACGAAAAGATTCTTTGAATGGGAGTGTATCGATGAACTAAATGCAGATTTAGATTCACTACAACTAAATTAAATTCTATTGAAATGCAACTAGTCTATCTAACGTAAGAATAGATGGTAATTATATGATGGAACTAACTATGAATGGGAACAATAAGTCAGGTTACAATCCCCCTCACCCTAGTAATTCACCGAGTAGGATACTAGATTTTGGAATTAAAACTTTAAATGAATTCGGTCTTTATTAATCCTAAGCATTACGTATATGAAACAACGAAGCCTACATCATACGAAATCAAAGGTAAGAATAAAGTGGTGTCATATTAACTAAGTGCACATCGCACTTTTAAGCTTCCCGATTACCTAGGGAAAACGAGATCAAAAGTCCTATAACGGTTGCGATAGTTGCGCGGCATGATTGTTTTAAGGTTTTAATTCAAAATTTTATTTCCATTATGATGAATTACATCGGGTTGGGTAAATGCACCCTAACCCTTAAAACATAGCCGGACATAACTACACTAAATAAAAACACAATTTTTGAAAAGTAAAACATCATGCTATATAGAGAATATGGAATAAGAACGTGTTGAATCCAAACAAATAATTAATCAAAGTAAAATTGAAGGATTAAAAGACAAATATTACTTGTATTGAAGAAAATTCGAAAAGTAAAACTTCAATCTTCACACTTGTTCAAAATTAGGGTTTTTGGTTACAAAAACCCTTCTACTCTGCTTGGAAACCTAATAATTTCAAACCCCTAATATTGTGTAACAACCTTGAATAAATAGTCTCCAAAATTTTACAAGACATTGAGCCAATCAGAAAATTCCTAAAAAGATGAAGTTTTGAGAAAATCCAAAGCGGTCCGGACTGGCAGGCCTGGGCTGTCCGAATCACCCCTTATTTGAGTTAGGCTTCTTAGTAGAAGCGGTCCGGATCCTTTAATTTAAAAAAGGTCCAAATCTCCCTTATTTTTCATTCAGAACTTTTGCTGCCAACCCGGTCCGGATCCTTTTGTTTTAAAAGGTCCCAATCGCCCTAGCTTTTCCACAAGAACTTTTTCTTTGACTTCTCTCATCTTTGAAACCTCGTAACTTCTTCTCCGGAACTCAAATTTTGACGTCATTTCTTCCTACATACTTGTAGACTCGAGGTCTTCAACTTTCGTTTTAAGTTCTCATCTATATTCTTGATGGAAATTACACTTTTTCCCTTTTAACTTTTCTTCCTTGATTCAACCTCCTGCTTTGGCTTTTTCCTTTCTTTACTTAGCAATAAATACTTATAAATATAATGAAAAAGGCACAAAACTTGAGATACTATATAGAAAGGTTAGTGGCATATAAGTGAGATAAATCACCATATTTTACATTATTCGAGATGATAAAAGTTTATAAATTAAGGAGATAAATTCGGAAGAATTTATGCCTAATCAATTATCCAACAACCAAAAAACCAACAATAGGCCAACAACCAATAATTATCTCGTACTCCTTCCAACATACTATCCAACAATAAGCCAACACTCAATAATTATCCAACAGCCAAACAAAAAAAAACAATAATTATGTCGTACTCCTTCTAACATACTATCCAATAACAATCCAACAACCAATAAGTATCCAGCAGTCAAACCAAACAAAACCAATAGTTATTCAGTACTCCTTCTATCATATATTATATTTCACATATAATGCATATCAATTATATAACTACTTCAGTTAAAGTAAAGAGTACCTGATTCCTACGATCCAAGAAGGCCATTAAATAGAGTCTTTTGAATGTGTGATTAGACCAAATTGATCCTGAAGCCCCCAACGTATTCTTTTACATGTACATTTGTGATTAGTTTCTTTAATACAATCTTCATAAAATCAAGCTAATTTTACTTCATTTTATGAAAACTACATCAATGAAAGTAATCACCAAATGTATATGTACAGAAACACATGAAAATCGAGTTGGGTCAATTTAATCCAGTCGCAAACTCAAATGACTATTCTCAAACCGTCTTGTGAAAGTGACTAAACATTCGATGAATTTACCTTAGAACCTATATTTATTAATGAATTTGTATTATATCATGTTTTTATCACTCGCGAATAAATAATCGCAGAAATAAGATGTGTGTAACACCCCGCCCGCCCGGAGAGAGTGAACGGAGCGCTAATGCGATAAAATAAATCCAAATCCACAAGTAACAAGGTATAGAGCATCTAAATAAACCCACAATAATATAAATCCACTAATATCAATCTCTTCAATTACAACAAGTCTCTCGAATTAAATACAACAATTAACTCGAAAGACTTGTTGTAGTGGATTTATATTATTGTGGGTTTATTTAGATGTTCTATACCTTGTTACTTGTTACTTGTGGATTTGGATTTATTTTATCGCATTAGCGCTCCGTTCACTCTCCCCGGGCGGGCGGGGTGTTACAAATGGTATCAGAGCTTAGGTATACGGCAACCCTCGGGGCTTGAGTTTTGGGTTCATTGCGTGGTTAGCAATTTTTGGAGATAGAAAATTTTAGGTGATATTCGTGATTAGACGTGAGGAAATTATTTTTGGAGATGAGATTATTTTGGAGATTGTTGGCCTGATTTTGAGAGTTACGCATTCGGTGAATTTCGAGGGCGAAATTCCATTGTTAGTGGGGAAGTGTAACAACCCGCGTAATTTTGGGCTATTTTAATTAATTTCTGGAAAATGGAGGAAAATAAAGTTTTTGATAAATTTTTTTTTATTGTTCAAATATGTTGGTTATTATTTTTAAAGGCGAGATATTCAATCGGTTTCGAAAACAAAGTTAAAACGGATTTTAAAATGATTTTTAAATGTTTTTAACTCTCGGAGTTGTTTTGACTTCCAACTCTTCATTTCTTTGCCTTATTTAAAGGAGTCTTTTGGATTCCAACTCTTCATTTCTTTGCATTATAAAAGGAAGTTGTGGGCAACCCTTTTAACATACTTTTGGCACAAATTTTGACAGCAAATATATTTTATATTCCTCTTCTTTTTATATACACATTGGCCCTTGAGATTTGTGAGTTCCAACCTTAGATTAGAGGTGTTCTTGGGGCTATTTTGTTGGAGGTTCTTGGAGAAGCTTTTGTAGATCTTTTGTGTTGATCTTGAGGATGTGATCATTGGTTTCTCATCATGGTTTGAGGTATGGGGTTTTACACAATATGCTCCTTAAATCTCGCGAGTGTCGTTCTCTTTGAATTCTTGTTAATTGAACTCATATTTGAATTGAAAAATTCATTGAAATCTGGAAAATAATTGTTGAAATTATTTTGATTCATGTGGTATCATTATATTGTTATTGATCACGTTGTCATAAGATTTTAATATGGCACGGATTTTGAGTACCCGCCAAAAATACCTATTCCCGGCTATGGCTTGATAAAGCATATGCGAATGGGGTGAGGCCTAGTTACCCATTGATGTGTTGTTGAGAAATTATATTGACAAATGCTATGAGATTTGCATTTGATTTGAATATTCGTACTCGTGTTGTTACTCTTTATTCAATGCTAATCCATATTTGTTGATCATCTTTCCTGTCGTATTGTGTACTTCCCCATATTTTCTTTTAGTGGCAGGCTAGCGCGGATTTTGGGGCGCTATGGAGATTGATTTTAGTGCGGATTGTTTGGGAAAGATTTGTATTATTTTGATGTATAGACCTTTGGAGATTTGTATTTTATTTTCGAGTTAGTTGTTGTATGTAATTCGAGAGATTTGGTATTTAATTTGAAGAGATTGAGATTTGTAGTTTCTCTTTTGTTGTTGTGGGACTTAGATGCTCTATACCTTGTCACTTGTGGATTTAGATTTATTTTATCGCATTAGCGCTCCGTTCGCTCTCCTCGGGCGGGCGGGGTGTTACAATGTGAAATTTACCTCTTTTGATACCCATGCCCTAAAATCAGTTATCGTGGTAGGTGACTTGGTTTGCTAGGTGTATTCGCTCATATCTATAGTTACGTTTGTGATCCCATTTCTTTAAATTTATTTTTTCTTACCCTATCGTGTCAATTATTAGCAATCTAGAATTTCCCTTTATAATATTATCCTGTCATATATTAATAAATTTATTTATTAATTTTTCTTGTCCTAAGGATGGTCTTGCTCACTTAGCTGCATTTAGGACCCCATACTATGCTGAGTGAGATGCTTCTGAAAATGAATCTAGTAGTGGGGGTAAGGCCACAACATAGAGGAATGGAGTTGCGCAATAGAGAAAAATATGCCATTCATCTCTATTGCACAATAGAGACGAATGTTATATTGCGCTCTATTGTGCAGCTTCATTCTGCTCTATATTGTGACCCTACCCCAACTGTAAGATTAATTTTTCGAAGCATCTCACTCAAAATAGTACCGGGCCTGAAATGTAGCTAAGTGATCAGGATCATCCAGAGGACAAGAAAACTTAATATATAAATTTATTAATATTTGACAAATTATTATTATAAAGGGAATTTTAGGTAACTAAAAATTATCATGATAGTGTAAAAAAATAAATTTAAAAAAATGGGATTACAGATGAACATTTAGATATTGAGCGAGTATACCTAGCAAACCACGTTATCTAGCACCTAATCACCGATGTAGTCACATGTGGTCTACCAGCTCTCCCTATTTTATGGATCTACAATATGATATGGGAATAAGAATTTTAAATGAGAATAATCATCTTAACTTAACAAATTAAACTAGGAAGGAAAACACAGCCACCCCAACCCATGAGTTGTTGGAATTAACGGCCTAGTTATGCTATGAGTTATTGAAATTTATTGCCAATCCAAGTCATGACTTGCTGAATAATCACGGATAATTTAGGATGTTGTTATGAAAACTTTGTTGGTTTATTGCAACTGGGAATATGAGTGCCATGGATGAACTTGTCCGTTGAAACCCATCAGCTACGGTTGCGGGAAATCGTGAGGAATCCAGTTTTAATAGACATGTATATAATGGTTAATTTATAAGGGTATATTAGTTTATATAACGGATTTTGAAATTGTGGTCCTGAGAAAAATATATGAGGGCGTGAATATGTGTCTTACAATTAATGTATAAGGGTAAGTTAGGGTATAATAGTTTGATTAAGGTTTTGAGAATGGAAAGAATTTTGAGTCAGTGGGTGCGGAACCTGGAATACTTAATTAATTACAAACTCTAAATCAATACCAACCCCTAAATGACAATACCCTTAAATAATGCAATGTATTTTAATCCCTAAGTAACCACATCCAGTCAATACTAATAATACTCAATTGATTTCAAACTCTAAATAAATTTCAAGCCCCAAATGACAAGACCCTTAAATAATGCAATTTAATCCCTAAGTAACCACATTCAGTTAATACTAATAATGACAATACCCTTAAATAATGCAATTAGTTTCAAACTATAAATAAAAATTCCCAATCAATGTTAACAATACCCAAAAACTTCAATCCCTTCTTGAAAAAAAATCATACGCACATACATACACATATACACACGTATATATAAATACACCCACATATACACACGTATAAAGAAATACACACACACAGTCACATACATATACACACACATATACACACATACACACACATACAAACATATACACACGTACACAGAAATACACACACATTCACACACACATACACATACATATACACACGTTCACACATATACACAAAAATATACACACATTCACACGCATATATACACATATACATTAGGGTTTAAATTAAAAATACAAAAAATAGGGTTTACCTTTGAGATTGAGAGAGAAATTAGGGTTTGAGAGAGAGAGAGAATGCAAATCGTTGATAGCACATGGAGAGAGAGAGAGATTGACGCGGGAATAAATGAAATTTAGGAAGAAGTATTTAGTATAAGTACAATGGTCGCGACCTAGAGTCATGACCCACTACCATGACCCTAAAATAATTTCCACGTCAGTGTGTAGGCAACCATGTGGTCACGGCCCTTAGCCGTGGCCCACACACATGAACAAATTGAGATGGTCACGGCCCAAATCCATGACACGATGGGTGTGCATTATAGCCTTGGTCATGACCCTTGTCCATGACCCTTTTGTGACCAAACTTAGAGGGAACTTTGGGGAGAATTTGGAACCATGATGGCCACGACCTGGCCACGGCCTAAGTCCTTGACCCACACTGGTCAGGGATTTGGTCCGTGACCATTTCCTAGAGCATCCATGACCATAGTGGGTCATGGATATGGTCACGCCAAAGTTTATGTTGCCACGGATTTGGGTCGTGACCAGTTGGTCAAGGCTTTGGGTCGTGACCCCTTGGGGGTGACCATTCGCAAGATTTGGTGTAGTGATTTTCAAAACCAATTTAGAAAAATGAAACCATCTTTATAAAACCCAAGTACATTTAATAATTAGAGAATTAAGCTCGAGGTCATGTTCCACCCTATATTTGGATTTATAGGAAACTTTTTTTCAGGTTTATAAATATAGTCCTTGTAGTACAATGACATTTATTTGTGTGGTTCCTTTAGAGTTAGAAGTATACAAAATAGGTAATTTTATTTGTTTTAGTTGAAAAAGAATTTGTATATATACCCTTACTCATACTCATTAAAAACTTATTCTAAAAATAAACACATAACCCCACCTCCACCCTACCTCACCCACCAAAATCATCGCCGGAGACCAACTGAATCCGTGTCAGATTGTTTGGCTCTCCTCATTTTTCTCTCCCTCTCTTCATCTATTTTTTTCATTTTTTTTTCTCACCACCGAAACCATTGCCAGCACTGGAGAAGAAGGTTTTTCATTGAAAAAATGGAGTTTTTTCCAGAAAAATGGAATTTTCATCAGAAAAATGAAGGATTTAGTGAAATAATAAATTTATGAGTTTAATTTTTTTTGAAAAATATCGAATATGGGTGTTGTTGGATAGATCTCGATGAGTGGATTTCAAATACATAAATTTTATGAATTTTGAATTTGTAGATTTAAAGTTATGAATATTTATAAATTTGTGGATTTTTTTATATGAGTTGTCAAATGGTATATTGATCATTTTTCATGGTATTTTTAGTAGAGGGGCTAAATTTATAAAACTTTTAACGTGTGTCCTATTTTTACACACTTTTTAATTGAATTGGAGCTTTTCCCAAAAGTCCCTTAAATAATTTACCTATGTTAACTTTATGTCTACACCAAAATCTAAAAGTTGTACCACTGATAACACCGATGTGTTATTCTAGTTGAACATGATTAGTAATATATCTCTTTTAAGTAATTGCCTAGTTTTCTGGAACCTTTGCAACAAGTTGAAATACTGATTTGTGGTTTTCGAATCTACATACTAGGTTACGGTAGATCAGACCACAAATCATGAATTTTATTTTAAGAGATAACCCATTACCTTTATCTTTTCCTTACAGATCAAGGAAAAACCGGACATCATTGTTATAAAAAATTTAACTACTTGTAGGAGAATACCTGACTTTCAATATGAACCTTCCTCAACCTAAATCGTTGTTCCTATGACTTTCCTCTATGCCCCTACTTCTTTTCAAGAGAGAAGTAAAGTTATTATCAAATAACTACCACTAATGTTTGGTCACCAATGATCCTCACTCCCAGATTTCTAAATGGAAGTGAGTATCCATGCCATGTCTAATAAAAAGTATCCTTTGTTCAACCAATGATAAAATCATTCTAAGAATATGATTCTCACCTGAGTGTCATTATCCAAACATAGATGTTAATAAATTATAATCGATCAATTATTTAAAATTAAACAAGTACACATAGAACTTCCCTATTGGGTTGATCGAATACATGTAACACTTAATTTAAAATAATTAACATGTATTTTAAAGCACCATGATTCCGTGATTAAAACCATCCGTTGGGGGGGGGGGGGGGGGGAACGAGTTGACATGATGAGCTAATCACAAAACTATTTTAAAATATCGATGCTAATTTTGGGTTTAAATATCTTATTATCCCCTTAAATTAGAGCAATGTCTAATTAAAAAATTTTGTCCTTGAAACTTATTCCAATTAAACCTTTAAGACTAAACAACTAAAAAAAGTTTAATTCATATTTAAATCTTCAAATCAAGAAATTGAATAAATTAATTTCCAATTAACACACGAGAATTAATTCGAGTAAATTTTAAAGTGGAATCCCTCAACCAGCAATTTTTAAAATTAATCCTTGGACATCCTAGTTAATTTATGAGGTGAGATTTCTCATTGGGAGCTTAAATCACCCCACCTTGAAATAGACAATTTATCATCTTTCGTTATGCTATCTAGACAGCTCATGATCCTTTGTCCAATATAATGAATATCCAGAGACTTTTGGTCTCACTCCTAACGGTAATAACTCCATTGGGGAGGATATCAAAAGCTGTTTCTAAATGTATAACAGTGGTTCATTCCTTAAAATAGAAACCACTCATGATGGACTTCCTAATTTGGGGGATTGACCTCACTCACATATCAAATCTCATATTTATAACTTAAAAGTTTTAATTAATCCTTTATGCCTTGATTAATTCCATCGTAGGAGGGACATACTAGCTGAAGCAAGGAATTAACCACATCCTTGATATATTAAAACATCGATGGAGACCGTGGGGAATATGTTGAAACCCCTCTCCCACTTATTATTTTGAAAAGCTTGACGGCTTTAAAAAGGGTACTTATACAATTCTAAAAGACCCAATTTAAATCCTTGGTAATTTTCCAATTTACTTGTTTGAAATAAATATCGTGATCTCACGTTTTAATTTTTCTTCAAATAAAAATATAATTTAAATTTCCAAAAAATAAAAAATCGAAGATCTCACTTTAAATCACACCATAAAATTTAATAACCGATTTTAATTCAATTTAGAAAAGATTAAACACAACTTAAATTTTCAAAGAAAATCGGTGATCTAGGACAGTTTCAAAATACATAATCCATGTCATTCATAAAATTGGTGCTCCTAATTATCCAAGTAATTAGCACACAAATTATGCGGCGTAATTTAAATAAAGAGACATGCGAGCAATATTTAAATAACTAATTGAAGGAAAAATAAAAGACACAAAAGCCCTTTTCATCATTGCTTAGACTTCAACATGAAGTAAAACTCTCCATGCACAACAATCCTTGTTGAAGAAGAATATTTTTTGGCCGAGAGTCCAACTTAAAGTAGACTTCATCAAATCCAAGAGTTCTTGAGAGTCTTGAACACTAGAAAGCGATCCTCTATATTTTGGGGAAAACCCAACATGAATAACTACCGAAAAACACCCAAGAAGACAGAACTACCATTCTAGCAATGAGGGATGAGATCAATTTAGATCCAGGTTGGATTGATGCGGAGGTCGATCTAACATTAATTTCGATTCGATCTGAGGCACCTGGGACAATTTCTTCTTTCTCTCATTTTTGCAATGTAAGAACCTCGACAACCCATCTAAACCTTCATAATACTTAATGAAAGTTTTCCAAATACTTATACTAACCTTAATACTGGATTTGAAGTGTATAAAACATTACAAGATCTCTTTAAAGCATCCAAGTACATCAAAATAAAAATAATAACAAAAAATAATTATTGCAGTCATATCAAATCAAGAGATGAAAAATAATTATGGATACACTGCAGTGGGATCCATTCACACACAACATAAATGCATAACCATGATGGAAGGGTTATATATAAAGAATTAAATAAAACCATGTTAATATGAAAACATACACCATTCCATAACATAACTACGCTTTTCAAGGTTTGGACAACATGTACCCTTATAATGGGTGATTGATCTAAACAAAAGGCTATGATACCAATTATTGGGGATCGATATACATGGAATAAAAAATTTCAGCCATGGATCTTCAATTAATCAAACATGGGAAAGCGATAAAATTAAAAACTAGGTTTGAAGAACAAACCTAATGTTTGGAATACAATAACATTATAGCTACGGTTACAATCCGTTAGGTAGAAAAGTATTTGTTGATGATGGGGATACTTTTTTGGATCACCAAATCTTTTATTAAAGGATCTTCCAGTGTTTGATCCTCCCTAAGGTTAGGTAGGTGGGTGGACACCTTCTGAGATGTAATCTTTGTTAAAACTTGAGATATGGTGGTCTCTCTCAAGCCCTCATCATAAAAATGTGAATAGTATTTTTCCCTCACCCCTTTTAAATCCTAATACACATTAATAATAATTAAAATACCTTCTCAGACCTTTATATACAAGTAAAAAGGGCGGGGTTGGTCTAAATTGGGTTTCTTTAGAGTTTGGGTCTAGCAACTTGGGTATATAGACTACATTAGGGATCTAAGACAAATAAATAAATTGGCTTCAAATAAATACTTGGAAATACCCAATTATAATTATCAGAATTTATTTCCTTTCTTTGTTTAATCATAATTAATTCTACTAAATAATTATGACTGCACTCCAATTTAATTATCTCATAATTCCTTGAATACAATGAGGTCTTATTTTCAAAGTTGATTATGGTACATGATATGATTCCCCACGTTAAGCTTTCAATACCCACTTGGTCAAGTCAATTTTCTGTCAATCAAATTAAACCAACATTTAATCAATTTCCTTGATTCCCATGCTTAACTTACTTTGCTACATGCACCGAATTATAAATAATCCAATTATAAGGTTTATTGGTGGAAATAAAATCGTATAAGTCAATCGAGGGGGTATCAAAATCCTAGGTATGTCGAGATCCGAATTGTTTTGAAGTAATATCTCAGACTTAATAATATAATTGTCACCCAATATGAGGGGATGAGTTGATTCAATCTACTATTGAATCACACCTACAACAATCAAAGAGACAACTATATAAGCATCCCAACCCCTATAATTCTCAAGATTAATAATCTATGCACCTTTGGAAAATGGTGTGAGATTTTCTAAGTCTAATCTAGATAACGCTTAAACTCTAATCTCAAGGGTGATCCCGTTCAATATACTCCTAGGATGTACCGATCACAATCTTCTGTTGAACTATCTCATAGGTTCCCAAACCATCGCAGATTCCTCGTAGTTTAAGAATAAATACTAGCATTGCATCCTAACTATTGTGATAGGACATCAATTCCTTACATAGGTTGTGAACATTTCAATACTTCTAGGACCAAAATTACAATCTCCTTGTGATCAACCCGAATCCAGCTCACCAAAATTTTTACTAAGATATATTGAGCGACATGTCAACAATATTTTTAAACTAAATATAATTTATTATCGTAACGTGATTCTTATCTAAAAATGAACTAATATGCCTTAACCAAAAGTGTACTGTCATATACTGTTTTAAGAATAAAACTCCAATAGTGATATTTTCACAAGTGTTGGTTCAGTTGTGTTTCAATTCATGCTTTACCAATATTTTTGTTTTTCCTCTGCAACCTGTACTCCTTCCACTTATGGTTTTCAAGTCCATACATTTTGGGAGATGGAACCAAAACTAACCTCCCATGATGCTATTGATCATCTTCGCGTGAATAAGGCTGAGGCTGCCCAGAAGAAGGCTCAGACCCAGACCCAGGCGAGGTAAATAAAAAGATAGTGGATTTCATTACCGACCCAAAGAATAATATGGATCCCTTATCTGCTAGTAATAAGATGCCAATTGAGCCCTCCACCTCCCAACTTGACCCTAAGCACCCAATATTGAAGGAGGTAAATAAGGCAGGACTTGGGAAAACTCCTATTATAATTGAAGACCGTCCACTCATCTTCTATCAAAAGAGAATGTATCTCCCTATGTTTATCTCAAAGAGATATTTAAATAACCTTGTCGCATACGAGATGCTTAAAAAGGATGGAAAGTCCATCATCATTAATGTAGGGAATGTTTTAGATTTAGTCAATTACCATGGACAAAGTGTTGATTATGAATATCTCAGGATTTTAAATAATTATTCTCTGTTTGTTTTTCCCATCACAAGGTTGTTCTGGTAAGCTTTCGAAACTTTATTTATTTTTGTGAATCGATCTCAGTTTTTTCGTTTGCAACAAGGCATGGCGCCACTAATGTTCAAGAGCGAGCCACCATAGCCATATCTCGTGCCCGGACTTAAAATAATAAAATGAAAATAAATTCAGTACTTCGGGCTCAGTTTACCAGCTTAAGTGATCATTTGATCACTTCTCAGACTTACGCATCCAAGGCTCAAAATGAATCAAAGATGAAGACTGATGAGATGAAGATGAAGAGCGATGAACTGAAGTTGAAGGATGACCATCTAATTTTGAATAAAAAGGCTCCCAGCATGGCCAATGGTGATCTCACAAAGGCTACGAAGTAGTGGGTTTGGATGAAACCACCATCCAGAATTTGAGAGAGGCTTTGGCCAAGGCTGAGGAGGATGCTACGTCCAAATACACGGTCTTTTTTACTTTGAGATGGCTACAATGTCCCTTTTCATCTAAGTTTATGATGAAATCAAGAATAGTGTGATGAATCATTACCTCGATGTTACTGGAGTCATCTATAACTGGGAAGGTGATGATGATGAGGCCACGAATTTAGCCAATGTTCTTGATATAAAAATGGACTATCCTGCTCCAGAAGTCAACACCACTGCACATGTCGAGTAGAGATAGTTATTTCAAATTCCTCTAAGGTGGTGGTAAAAGAGAACCCTCAGGACACTGAAATGGTCTATGTTGTTGGTGTCAATCCTTTTGCTACTTGAATATTTTTTTTATCTAGTTATGATTTTTGAAAAATTAATTTATGACTTGTAATTTGAATTTATCATCATTTTTTGTCTAGAATGGATGTATTTACTTCAAATGAATGGAAGTGATTCATATCCTTATTTCTTTTTTAAATGTGTTTGTAGTACTTATCTTGTATGATTTGTTTTTGCTAAGTTATTCCTTTCGGCTAAGTTGTTAGCCCTTATACATAACTTGTGTTTTCGAGGATTGCATAACTTATTTAGCAATTTTTCAGGCAGTGCTTTTAAGGGTCCGTTTGATACATATTGGGCAAAAGTGTTGGCATGGCGAAATTTGCCAGGACAAATTTTGCCTAGACAAATATTTTTTTCTCGCATTAGGCTATCAAACACTAAATGAGGTAAAAACAAGTTTTTTAGGCAAAACATTTTAATAACACATTTTTCGTCCATATTAACATATATAATAATAATAAAATATGTTTTTTTTAATTTTCGTCCCAAGTCTTACTTAATAAAAAAACAGTTTTTTCTTTTCTTTTTTAGTTCCCGTTTTTATTTATTAAAAAAGTAACAAACTATATATATATAAAAAGTTTTTTATGCCAAAACTACTTATTAAAAACAGTTTTTACATTAAAGCAGTTTTTAATTTTTACATTAAAACAGTTTTTACGTTAAAACAGTTTTTAATTTTTTTTACATTAAAACAATTTTTATATTAAAATAATTTTTTGCATTAAAAAAGTTTTTACATTAAAACATTTTTTACATTAAAACAATTTTTTACATTAAAACAGTTTTTACGAAAAAACAGTTTTCACATTAAAATAATTTTTTACATTAAAATAGTTTTTACATTAAAAACAATTTTTTATATTAAAATAGGTTTCACATCAAAACAATTTTTAATTTTTTACATTAAAACATTTTTTACATTAAAACGTTTTTTACGAAAAAACAGTTTTTACATTAAAACAGATTTTAATTTAAAACAGTTTTTTTAACTATTTAAAACAATTTTTAAAATATTCATAACAATTTTTAAAATATTCATAATAGTTTTTTTTTTAATTATTTAAAATAGTTTTTAAATTTTTTTTTAAAATATTAAAAGCGTTTAAGAAGTTAGCAAATTTGTTTGCAAATATTTCTCACCGATATAGCAAAGCAAAATTTGCCAACATGTTATGCATAAGAGGTGTTGTACATTGGCAAATAGCTTGTAGGCAAATTTTGCTATCAAACACACCAAATTGTAGGCAAATGTCATATTTGCCAACTTATTTGCCATTTGTCATGACAAATAATGCTATCAAACGGACCCTAAGTGTTATTTAGGCCAGCTAGTATTAAAGTCATTATATGGTCATGTGGCCGGTTCTTAACCGACCCGACCTTACCACTAGTTACCGATTGGATGAAAACACGTTGTCAAGATAGGTGTTTATTAGTATAAATTTAACATTCCCCTATAGTTTCAATATACACAGTCGTTAGCCCTGGATAGTGGCGTGCTTATCCGTACCATGGTTTATTAATGCTTTAGCCCACTCACTAGTCTATTGGGTCGACTTAGTGCCAACCAGACCTGGTAATAACATTGATTTCCCATGGGTCAACTAACTTTTTTATTATAACTTGCGCAAGGACAAGGCCCCTCATTATAGAACACCAACGTGTGATAAAGATTCAAATAGATTCACAAATTCCAATCACAAACTTCTTTAATTAGTTTCACTTTATGAATCAATAAATTCAACTCTCAAAATCAACTTTCTACGTGCATGCATGTGTCAAACCAACATAAATAAAATATGCAACACAAAGTTCAGGAAAAATTCCCTCAGGGCAAAACCTTTTATTTCACTACAATTTGTAAATTGCAACTTATACGGATTATAATGAAATACAGTTGTTTGACACACGAATATTCGCAAGCATCGATCGGCGTCATCAACAATGAATTATGTGCAGCAATCCACAAGAATCGCAGTCCTATCTCAGCAAAGATCCACACGTAGAGAACCTCAATGACACGCAACCATATTATGTAAATATCCTCTCCACAAAAGTATGAACACCGGCAAAGTGTGTTCTCAAACTCCAAAACAATCCACATGAACAATTGGAATTTTTGTGAATTGAAAACAAAAGAGATTAAACTCTAAAAGAAGAAGACAAAAGATCTGTTGATTTTGCACTGTTTGCAGAATGTAAAAACGTATAGACTTCTTTTGGAAAACGGAGTTGAAGAGACCCTTTTATAAAAACTTAAGGCGGAGGGTCATTCGACCGAGACACGATGTCATTTGATGTATCGCGCGACATGCAGTGTCATTTAAATGACGTAAATGTCGTTCGAACGAGATGATTAAAATAATATTTTTTTTTTCATTTATCCTTTCAGTAAATGCTCCGCCTGAAACACTTCGAAAAATATATTTTTTGACGAAAAACATTTAAAGCTCCGCTCCAACACTTAGTAAATATTTTGTGAAAAATATCCCAATATCCTAAGTGAATTATTAAGGAATTAAAACACAACTTTACCAAATTCATTTTGCGAAGGCTTGATTGTTGATGAAGCTTGATATTCGGACCGTCTTATTGCATATTTGATCTTGAACATCTTCGACTGTTGTAGCGATTTATGACATGCTTAATTGTGGCGGATAATGCCCTTACAAATCTCCCCCTATGTCTATGCAGGTACAAAATAAAGACATCTGAATTTCAAATCTCAGAAATGTCCTATACAAATCTACCCACCCATAAACTCAAAAGTGGAAAGATAAACTGTCAAGTCCTCAAACTTTGCTTCAATAATCAAATCTTCAAAACTTTGAGCTTTTCTCATCAGGGTGTATAACATAATGATCTTCAATTTTACCTACACACATAAGACAAAGCAAATACTTCGTGACGTATCGAGTTTGAAATGATGTAAGCATAAACATAAAAGCATATTCAATTATCCCCTATACTTAAACTCCCCCATAAATTCATAATTCGTTCTCCCCCTTTTTATTTGTCCGAAATAGACAAGGAAAAGAACAAACCAAATAAATTAAATCGAGGTGTCTCGGTAACCAAGGCAAACATACTATTTTTGATTTTTCATATTTTTCATACAAAAAAAAAAAAATTTGATGTTGCACAAATCACACACCATGAATTTACACTAAGATAACCAAATCATGGAAACGGAATGAATGGGTGTGAACAAATTCGATAGGAAAATCGACTCAATTATGTCATTTGTGCACAAAGCATAAGTGTACTCCTAACAAATCAACGTCAAAAACAGTCCTAGGTGTAAAATTGTGGAACTTAGATGACATCACCTTAATCATATTAACAAATCAAAGTATATATGATTTCCACACCAATAACGTCCAAAACTATGTAATACTTTTTCATGACTTTCATGGACGTGCAAACCGTTTTAAATTCCATCCAAAATCCATCATTAAAAGATAATGCTTTTTATTTTTTCTTATGAGGTGATGAAAATAAAACCTATTGGCCATTTTTGGCATATTTTTCTTTTTTTGCCATTTTAATTTTTTCGGGATCTTTTAAACCTCATTGGACCCCGGATAATTTTTAATTCCTCACTTTTTTAGGTCCTTTTTAAACGGTGTCTTTATCGTAAAGGAGAAAATAAGATACCTTTCACAACCCTTTTCCATTTTTCAAAATAAATCACACAAACGGTTTATAACAGGCACTACTTTCTTGTCAAGTTTTGTCACATTTCGTTCGATATATAGACATAATTGAGAGGAAACACTCAACCAACATGTGATAGACAAGCACAAAAGTCAAACAAATCCATGAATGTGTGCAATGAATGACAAATGAGTCAAACATGCAGGTAGCAACACTATATATCATCTCAAAGACTCGAAACTTCGTAAAGAACATGAATGACACAACATATTGTCTCAAAACACTATCAAATAGTCCCATGGTTACGGAATGATGTTGTGAATCGGTCATCCTAAATGTCCTCTCATATATGGTATAAACAAAATACAAACTCTTTTTGGATTTTTCAAAAAATTATCAAAAAAATGAAAATCTTTTTGGATATTTCGAATACCGTTCAGAATCAACCTGGAAGTACCAAAAAATATAACAATATGAACCAGAGGGCTGCAAACAGAAGAGAAAAAATCTATAGGGGTCACTTGAATGAAGCGCCATGTTGCTCGAATGACAAGGGCTTCTCCTGAGAAGAAGCTTCGCGAAATATCAGAAGTCACTCGAACGAATTTTTTTTAAAAATAGCTTGTGTCAACTTTGAGATTATCATTTCATGATTATTCGTTCATATTTTTTTTATGATATCTTTTTTATTATTGGTGATGTTTCCAATTTTTCATGACTAGTTTCTACTCAATGTCTATTTCGAAAAAAATTAAAGGGGGAGAACAAATTACGGGGGAGCTGCTTTATAGGGGAGATTTTTCATTATGCATTTTATTTGATGGGTCAAACTCGATGCATCACGGGGTATTTTCTTAGGTTCATGTGTGTAGGTACTTTTGAGTGATCAGATTTGGATTACACTTGACGAAGAAAAAGTGACCAAGAAAAGACAAAGAAAAAGTGGATTTTTTAATACATTGTTTTGAAGAAACTCTATCTTGTACCTATCCATTTTAGGGTTTGGGATGGTATTAGGATATTGTATTTGTCTTAAGGGATATATAATGTAATTTGGATTTCGGTTTTAAAATTTTACCGGAATCGCCAAAAAGGAGGAGATTTTTAAGAGAATCATTTGCTCATATCTTAGGCTAACATAGTGGCATATCCCGCTACCGTTTGATTCGAGCGGATACGAAGATTCGAAGTCCAACCTTTTGAGTTTGAAAAACATTTTGATTCACAAATTTATATTCCCATAATATATTTGAGTCAATCAAGTTTAAACCATATAGTTTGTATCCTTACATACACAAACTTTGTGGAGAAGACATCTCTACAGCTGACTTGTGAAGTGAAGTTGCAAGGTTATATGGATTGGGTTCAAATTTTTGAAATACATTCCGTAATAAAAATTAACAACAAAAGATACAAACTATGATTAGGCCAGTAGGTTGATGCTTTCCAAATTTTCTCCTTAGTAACTAAATCATACGTGAGCATGCATGATATCAAATACGTAAAGAGAAAGCACAACCACAACGCGCTTATATACAAGGAAACCCAATTGGGAAACACCTCAGACGGACAAGCCTAGAAAAAAAACCACTATAGATATGGTTTTTACAAAAAGACACACAAGACTTATAGACTTGACACGACAAGACCCGTTGATGCCTTCTTCAACACCTATGTTCATAGGACGTGTAGATCCAACACGCCACATGACACTTCCTATGTCTCGTTATCCATCGAAAGCAAAACATCGTCTCCAAAACAACTTGTGCGGATGTCCACCGCACCCAAATAGGGATGAATGTATGAGAGAATGATTTGGGGGATTTTTTGTTCTTGGAAAAACGATCCAAAATATCACATAAATGTTGGAGACTTTTTGTAAAGAGAAATGTGGTTTTCTTCTAAAGTTCAAGAACCATTTCTGTTGTTTTTATCGAGCTCCTATATAGTTCAAAAGTGGAAGTTATGGACAAGGGAGTTTGAGGGGGAAAACTACATTTTTCATAAATATAACTGCTCGTTCGCACGACAAAACTGACTCGTTTGAATGACATGACAAAATGTCATTTGAACGAGCCGTTAAATGGTAATGAAGACATAACCCATTAAGGAGCTCGTCTGAATTCATTTGAAAGAATATGAACGAAAATTTAATTGAATGAGATTTCAAATGACATTACAGGCAAGTGCCATGAAGAACTCGCCTAAAGTCGTTCGAACATACACGTTCAAATAAACTTGTTTGAACAACCTTTTAAATTTTAGAAATTTAAATTTAAAGGTCAAAATACATTTTGAAAAATTTCACGAGGAAGCATGTAACAACATTAAAAATGTCTCCAACAAAGTGTAAAATAACTGGGTCATATACCTTTGGGAAAAAGAGCAATCGAATGATGATGTGAAGACTTGTTGAAAGGAGAAATTTTGGATGCTCAAATTCCTCATCATGGAGAGTGGCATGATACTAAATGAATCTAAATGTTTTGTCCAACAAAAATAGCCAATAATACAAATTGACTCTATCAAAAATTTGTCCTTAGAAACCTCCCCCTTAGGTTATTCCAGAAAAAAATAAAAAAGACTCGAAATTTGCTAATTCTGGCCATCAAGTCAATCCTTATGCTCATCCCTAATACAAAAAAGGACAGACTCGACTGACAATGAAGCTTCTACTTGAAGTTCTTTATAGGAAAAAATCTGACATATAAATAAATATCCTACACATATGAATCAACAAAGACATAAAATGCATGGGAAAATTAAGATATAAATAGACCAAATTTCGAGACTCCCCCTAAACATGTTCTCCCCCTTTTTGCCTGAAAAAGGCAAAGGGAAAGAACAAAACCTGCAATGTTAGTGAATATAGAATAAATCTCAATATAGATAACATGAAACACTAAAATAAGTAAATCAACATCCATAGAATAAAAGAGAATGAAAATCATCCATAATAATGATATATGATAAGATGAAGCAAATGATGATTAACATTAATCCAAAATGAGACAAATAATATCTAAATCTAAAAGCGGGAAAGGAAATGATAATCCAATATCCGGCATAAATGAGAGTAACAAATAAAGAAAGTATAAATCGCTCTCTCCAAAGTACAAAAAATAAAATAACTTCATAAAAACCGAAATCACTTAGCTGGAACGTCGGGAGCATCATCTGGAGTATCGTCACTAAGAGCAGATTCAATACTCGAAGAACATTAACCATGACACATTTCAGTACAATGGAGCTCCTCAAAGTGATGCATCATGAGAGAGTCTTTACGTTCCCAAGCCTCCTATCTACAAGTCTGTGCCTACTCGTCTAGCTACCTGTCTCTATGCATGGAGAGAAAGAACTCATGCATCATAGCTCCATCCTGATGGCACTCATCTTGCATTTGCTCAACCTAAAAACTCATTAACATAAGCTCCTTTGACTCTTAAGGTGGATGATAGTGAGAGGTAAAGGTTATGTACTGAGATACAGTGAAGAGGCAACAGATTGGGATGACTCTTAGTGAGATGGAGTGAGTTGAGGGTATCTTTAGAAAGATGACCATGAGAATGACCTATAGATGAACTACCGATTGTGTGATAGAGGGTCACTAGAATATCTGAAGACAAAAGATGGAAACTAACATCCAGACAAAGACGGGTGACTAGAACCATAAAAGGAAATACTTGTCGAATAGGCGCAGAGGGTGACACACGAACGACTCTAAAAACTCCATAAATATGATCGGGATGATCAATAGAATTCCCAATGCTGAGAGCATACATCAGACTCACATGATCCAGTGAAATTTGAGTATGTTTTGCACGTGGAAGGAGGCATGAAAAAATAATCCAATTAAGAATCATAAAAATAGACATGAGATTTAATGATATAAAATAGTAGAACCAGGTTGTATCACTTGAAAGACAATCTCTAGAATAAGATCATAGGTAGGCCTAGCATCTTTAGCCCAAGGGAAGGTAGGGTTGGCGACTCTAGATAAATGAGTAAGACATGGAATGGAGTCGGCGGTGATAATAACTTACTTACCATGTACCTTAGATACTACATCTCTCTCAGACATAAGCATTGAAAAGAAGAATTATTGAATAAGGTCAGGATAGATAGGATCATGAAGGTTGAAAATGGGATCCAAACCATGAGTGACAAGTCATGTGCACACAACGGTTTCAAAAAGTGAAACTAGGTTTATAATCTTTTCTCTAACGATTGACCTAATAAGGAACCCTAGTGTGTGGAAGAGGGTGTGATTAGCTTGCATTCCCCAATGTAGACTAAGGATGGGAATGAAAACGTCTTTATCCGAAGAACATTCCTCATCCGATGGAGTTGCATACCTAGGCCGTCTACTTCTAGCCATTAGGAAGATGGAGGATATGACTACAACCTACCCAAATAAAACCACTCAATCCTCCACAACATGAACAACTAACAACAATACAAATCCCATTCTCCATCAGAATAACACAAATAAGGATATATAAAACTCATCAAAAAAAATTAAATGAAATTTCATGACTTTTTGACAAAAAATATTAAGATAAAAATGATGTAAAAAATTCATGAGATGTCATTTGACCGAAGCAAACAACAACTTTTTATGGAAAAAATTGTATAAAAAAGTATGTATCATAGCCCATAAGAAAATTGTTGAGCTTATATAAAATGGGTCAATCGTGAGAAATAAACAACACAAAAGTGTTGCATGTTAAGAAAAATAATATCCCAAACATATATACTCAAACCAAGATACTAAAATATACAAGAGAATGGATGAAAAAGGAATAACTTAAAATGAAGCTTTAGAATCCCAACACAGCTCTAGTAGATATGGAAAATGGCTTTAGTAAATGAAGATTTTTATATGGGTGAAGATGGACATGAGGGGTTCAGAATATGGAGAGTCTGGAAGATATGGAGTCATGGGTTGAGAGATTTTAGGGGAGAGAAACCATACTTAACTAAGAGAGAGAGGGAAAATTAGAAAATGAGACTGTTAAAAAGATTGGCCCAACCTATCTATTATAAGCTCGGTCATTCTAATGATCTGGGAATCTCATTCGAACGACTTTGTTATAATGGCATACGGACAAACAATCGAACGATATTGCAGGCCAGGTTTAGGGAGAGGTTCGTTTGAATCTCGTTCGAATGAGAGATCAAATAAGATTTCATACCCGTAAAAAATAAATAAAAAGAAAAAAGAAAGAAACAATTGCAAAAATAAAGAGTATAAAGTCCCAACAAGGTCAAAAACCCAGAAAAGTTTGATTTTCAATTGTCCTAGGCAGTGTTGAAAATAATCGAACCATGAAAACTAAATGAATGGATGTGAACAATGCGAGTGAGAGCATCACCTAAGCAAACTCACAGTGAAAGATGCCCAACAATATATCTACACAATATGCACTCACATCAACCTTGTTACAAATAAGGGGGATTTAATTGGAGACTACCCACATAAACAAAACGTCTAGAATTTTGATGATTCTCTAGCCAATAGCGTCACCTTAAAAAGAAATATTATGACTTATTGTGCAAACCCATTAATCTTCAACCTATTTCTCATCTTCAACCCATGTCTCCCATAAAAACATATACTTTTTTAAATTTTTTCATAATATTTTGCATAGTACACATTGGCCTTGGCAATTTTGCATTTTAATGCCATCTTTTCTTTTAGGCTCTTTTTCTCTTTGTAAATGGTGGATATTCACGCAAAAACAACATGTCTTTTGCAGTTCGATTCCATTGCTTAAAATATGCCAACTTTACTAGATAAATGTTATTCTAATTTTTTCAATTCAGGCAATGGTTCTTACATGAACAGTTATTATGTCCATTACTTTTAAGTTTAGGTGACAAAAATGGATAAGATAATGTAATAACCCGTATTTCTGCGTATTTTTAAATTAATTAATTCAAAAATTAAATAGGAAAATAAGTTTTATTTAAATTGCACGAGTGAAGTAATTTTATTATATTTAATTAATAAATGTGATTATTAAATATTAATCGAGAGGTAGATACTGATTAATATTTTGATTAAATTTTTTAAGTGCGAATAGTAAATAATAAATGATTATTATTTACGGCTTAGCGAGTGATATGCGCGTATTCTAGTTTATCTCACATGGAGTCACGTGTAGACTATTTTGAGGTGAGGAATGAGAAAAATATTTAAGTGACTCGGATGGGATTTAGAGTTCACAAATGATCTCGGATGGGTCAAAATAGTCGGAATAGTGTACCCGGGAGTATAGTTTGGGTGTCGGGTCAATTTTGAACCAAACCGACAACTATTAAGGGCGTTACGGTCGTTTTTTAAAAAAAAAGTTAAGGGACCTACAAAAATTAGAGCCATATGTATGATATTTGGAGATTGGGGTTAGGGCTCATAACACAAAAGATTAGAGAGGCCATTAGAGAAAAGAGAGAACCATTTTCCCAAAGCCTAAGGAGAGAATTGAGAAGGTGGTGAAGGGTTTCTTGCACCTCAAGACAATTGGGAAAGAAGATTGGAGAAGAAGCAATCAATCATCAACCAAGAACCGCGAAATTTGGTCAATCAATCTAAGGCAAGTGTTTATTACAAATTGAATTAAAGTTATAATACCCATGTGTAGGGTATTCATGAAGAGATTAATTTTTATTTCAAAACCTTGATGAAGAGTACTAATTGATTTCATGTTGGGTAAAATTTCATGTAGTTAGGGTTTATATCTATAGAGGATTGTAAATCAGAAGAGTTTTTATTGTTACTAAGGATTTAAATCTGGGTTTTGAATTGAATTGGATGGATAAACACCAAATTAGATCATGAATGAGTTTTGAGGGTTTGATTCATTCATGTTTGATTTCAGTAGAGTTTTAATGTGTTTGTAACATTAGAAATCATCCTAACTCATGTAGAAAAAGTTAGGAATAATCGTATGTCAATTTGGTGAAGAATTATGGAAGTTGGGTAAAACAGAAAGGGTGAGAAATCAAAGAAGACGAAGCTGCACCTGCTTGATCGACTGAGTGGATCGATCGACCAAATCCTTCAATCGATCGACCCTGGAAGATTTTTCGTTCTTTTCTTGGTTTAATTTTCTAGGATTACAAAAGATGGAAGGGGATCGTAAGAGGGTTATCATACCTATGTAGGGACTTGATTACTTGTAGGTATATGAAGGGAACCTTAGAGTTGTATGAATGCTCAACTAGTTACGAAAGTGAATTAAATTCATAAATAAATAATAAAGTATGGTGAATATTAGAGAGAAAATATTAAGTACTAGTATAAATAATTTGGTTCTGTGAATACCTATTATATTGATACTTAGGCTGTGTGAATACCTAAAGTATGCTTAATGCGGTATTAGGGTCGATGATTATTCGGACCGATACATGGAAGCTCGATTTGGGGTCAATGATTATCCAGACCAAATCGAAGTTAAAAGATTTTAGGGTTGATGAGTATCCGGACCATAATACATATGCATAACATTTACTTTGGGGTCGAGGGATATCCGGACCAATGTAAATGCTAGGATGATTGGGATCGATGATTAGCCGGAACAATAATCCTTATAGTATATATTGTGTGAAATATATACTTCATGATATTCTACTTATGGGTGAAAGTAAACTTGTAGATGATATATATAGATATACATCTAAATGATAAATTAAGTAGAGAGAAACTTAATTTCAAGACTAAAATAGATTGGGAATATCTATAGTAAATTAAGTAGTGAAACCTAATTATGGAAGTCTAATGATAAATCTAAAATGCTTTATGAATTAAGTTGTGATACTTGCTTATGATGATTAAACATAACACATGTGAATGTTATATGAAAACTAAAATACGCAAGGATGTTAATGATAAAGCATGTTGTATGGGCGGTACGGGAGAGTAAACCATTGATAGATCGGTTATATACTTTAGTCGAGATAGCTTGCATACGATAGCTAGGTGGGTTAAGTATAGGACGTTAGGTGTGCACACATTAGATGAGATATGAGGAGACTCAAGGGAGTGTGCATGAACCTAACATGTGTAATCAATAATCAGTTTTAATGGTGATAAATTTCTTACTAAATTTTTTCAAACTGTTTTGAGTACTAACTCTTGCTATAAAAATATTTGCAAAACCTTTTAGGTGTCCAGCCATAAGGGCGCCATACTTGATTTCATTCTAGGGATTCGGAGTTGTAGCACTGTGAATGCTGATAGGATTATTGAGCAGCGGACTCTTTCATTCGGATCTAGCATAGGGTCTCGTTCTTATTTTTCATATGTAGACACATTTTCAGGTGACTGCATTATAGTTCCAATTTTCTATCAGTTTTACTTTGTAGTTGGATTGTGGATTATTGCTTGGTTGTGGTTTTAGCTGGCGGTGTGTTTGTCATGACTTTGATACTTTTACATATTGGTGATGGTTTGGACTCTAGTGTGTTGTGTATGTTGTTTTAGTTTTCAAACTATTCTTTTATGTTGTTTTATTTTCAAGATAAAATTTGGCACGAGTTTAATTAACTTAGGTGGTTAGTGAATAAATTTGGTTTTTCGACAGTGATGCTAAGAATAAACCATATGAGAAACCTGTATTAATTTGATAAAGGCCTGATCACCCGATATTTAATTAGATAGGGTGTCGCAGATGGTATCAGCGTATCAGGTTCTAGTGTCTATAGGATCTGTATGGCTTACTACGTTTTTAGCATATCGATTGTTTGACATAGAGCCCTATTATTATTATTGTTGCTTATATCTTAGTGTGCTTTATGATATCATGCTTCTAATATTAAATTTTGTATAAACTGTGTGCTTATACAATTCGATCTATTTTCAGATTCCGCTAAGGAGAGAGCGAGCTAAGAGGGACACAACTAGAGATGAGGTGGAGGAGGATCCTCAAGAGAAGTAGGTACCACCACCACCACCAGAGAGGATTTATACTACTCATGTGGCAGTGATAGTGGCTCGGGTAGTAGAGACAGCTATGAGGGGCATGGCAGCCCACTTACCTCAGCCTCAGGCTCAGCAACCCATATCACTAACTATTCCAGCCCAGCAAGGGCCAAACTTGTCATAGCATCAGAGAGACCTTCCAGAAGGGCCATCCGCCCGAGTTTTAGGGTGGGAGAGATGTAGTGGAAGCATGTCTTTGGAACAAGAGCATTCAGCTACACCTGTGCATGCTATATTGTAGTGAGATTCAGCGACAGATGTTGGCCACCTTCAGGCAAACAGGGGAAGCCCTTTAGTGTCTGGAATCAGTGACCATAGCTTAGGAGAGATACTCGATGACTATTTTAGAGTTATGGGTGTGGTTTGACCGTAAGTACTTTCCACCTGCAGTAGAGAAAAATATGAGGAAAAATTTTGGTGAGGTATGTCAGGGTGATGCTCAGTTATTGATTATGAGGAGGAGTTCACCCATATAGCAAATTTTATGCCCGGCGAGGTCAGCAATGAAGAGAGGAAGAAGGCAAGGTGTATAATTGGCTTGGACTATAGGATCATGCAACACTTGATTTGTAATCCCGAATTGATGACATATACTGATGTTATTAACGCATCACTTTTGCACTGTCAGGACTTTCGTTTCCATGGGAAGGGAAGTAAGAGGGGACCAGAGTCTATGCAGTAGGCCAAGCCTGGGGGAGCAGTTCTAGTGGGATACCATCCCAGTAGAAGGACATAGATGACACACAGGGGCAGAACTCTCGACAAGGGAACTCTGCCAAGAGGTTTAGATTTGGTGGGTATCGATTGGATAGACAGGGCTAGCAGGGTCCCCAATGACATCAGCAGGTCCCTCAGGGTCGTCAGGGCCAGGGGAACCAAGGGGGTGGCCAGCAGGGTTAGGGACACCAGGGACTACGTCAGGGCTAATAGGGACAAGGTCAGAGGAAGTTTTAGGGGTAGTATTTCACATGTGCCCAACAGGGTAACAAGAGTATGACTTGTCCACATCTTATTGGGGCACACCATCAGGGTGCCTAGTAGGGACAACAAGCTGCAGCTCTAGCACCAGCATCATCCTCACCCTAGTAGTAGGGCCAGATGCACTATGGGCGTGTATTCAACGTTCGGGATGTGCCTATACCTCCATCACCTTCGGTACCACCTGCAGTAAAGGGTACATTTTCTATTCATGTATCTGAGGGTAGAGTGCTTTTTGATATTGGAGCATCACATTCTTTTATTAAGACTATATTTACATGAGCCCAGAGTTTATTAGAGACAGCCGACAACCTCCTTATATGTGTAGAGTCACCGATGGGTACTCGTTCATTGATATATGTGATCTATAGAGGAGAAGATATTATGATTGGGAGACTGACTTTAGCGACAGACCTCCTAGTGTTAGATATATAGGGGTATGATGCGATTCTAGGTATGGACTAGTTAACAGGCAACAGAACGACGGTAGAATTCTATGAGAGGACGATTGTGTTTTCGATTTCGGGATAGGAGATGTTCCTAGTGGCGATGCCTCTTCCCAAGGGAGGATCGCGCACTCATTTATATCACATCGAGGAGGAGACCTCGCAGGAGGTTGTCACCCCCTTAGATTCGATTCCTGTAGTGAGAGATTTTAAGGGCGTGTTCCAAGAGATACTCGGGCTACCAGTGAGCCGGGAAATAGAGTTTGTCATCGACTTAGCATCAGGGACAAGACCGATTGCCAGAGCACCATATCACATGGTCCCCTCAGAGATGAGGGAACTGAGAGAGCAGATTCGATACCTCTTGGGTCAGGGTTTCATTCAGCAAAGTACATCACATTAGGGTGATCCGATGTTGTTTGTGAAGAAAATGGACGGTTCATTTCGCGTGGGCATGGATTACAGGGAGCTCAAGAAGGTGACGATACGGAAAAAGTATCCGTTACCTAGGATTGACGACTTATTTGATCAGTTAAGAGGGGATGCGTACTTCTCCAAGAACGATTTGAGCTCAGGCTGTCACCAGTTGCGTATTCGGGAGGAGGATATTCCTAAGACCTCTATCCTGTCATGGTACAGGTCCTACAACTTCAGGGTGATGCCATTTGGGCTCCCAAATACGCCTGCAGTGTTCATGAATCTCAAAAACAGAGTATTTCGAGAGTTTTTAGATCAGTTTATGATAGTATTCATCGATGACATCATGGTTTACTCATAGACGGAGGAAGGGCATGTCGAGCATTTATAAATGGGTCTGCAGATGTTACAGGACCATCAGTTATATGCCAAATTTAGTAAATGTGAATTTTGTCTTCATAATGTATAGTTTCTCGGCCACATTGTGTCCAACAGGGGCATAGTTGTTGATCTGAGTAAGGTATCGGTGGCGAGGGAGTGGGGGAAACCCACAACACCGATCGAGATTCATAATTTCTTGGGGTTTGCTAGATATTACTGTCACTTCATCAAGGGGTTCTCAAAGATTATTGGGACTTTGACAAACTTGACTCGTAAGGGAGTACCATTTGCGTGGAGCAACCAATCTCAGTTGGCTTTCGATGAGATGAAGGATATATTGACATCAGCACCCATACTTGCATTACCTAGGACTAGGGTAGAGTATCAGGTCTACACCGATGCATCCTTATAGTTACTTAGGGGTATGTTGCAGCAGGAAGAGAGGGCGATATCTTATGCATATCGAAAGCTAAATCCCCACGAGAAGAATTACCCCACCCATGACCTAGATTTGGCAACAGTCATTTTTGCGCTGAGGATATGGAGACATTACTTGTTAGGGGAGAAATTCAATTTGTTCACGATTCATAAGTCACTTCATTATCTCTTCACACAGAAGTATCTGAACATGAGGCAGAGGCAGTGGCTAGAATTCATGAAGGACTACCAGTTTGATATACAGTATTATCTTAGTAAGGCTAACGTGGTGGCAGACGCGTTGAGCCGATGACCTTCTGAAGACTTAGCAGAGGTGTGGAAAGCAAAGTGGAGTGCTCTCCAGTAGGAGGATAAGGTTGTCAGAGCATACATGGAAGTTATGGCTGTCACTCTCGAGATTTTTATGTGGGTAGTGAAGGCACAGGCAGAAGATTAGTTATGTCAGGATACAGTACGACAGCTATTAGCTGAGGGTGTAGAGGCCTACTCAGTCAGCTCCGAGGGAGGCCTGCGCTTTAATGGGAGGTTAGTAGTACTCGAGGATGAGGATTTGAGACATGAATTTATGACTGAGTGTCACGGTTCCAGATTTTCAATACACCCCGATGGGGACAAGATGTACCAGGATATGAGGAGACAATACTGATGGGCCGGCATAAAGAGAGACATAATAGAGTTTGTCTCAAAGTGTGTTACCTGCCAATTAGTGAAGGTTTAGAGACCTTCAGGGATGCTACAGCCACTTGAGATTCTTGTGTGTAAATGGGAGAGCATCTCGATGGATTTTACTACTGGGTTACCTACTTTGCTGCGGGGTCACAATTCAATATTGGTGATTATGGATCGATTGTCCAAGGTTGCCCACTTCTTGCCAGTTCTCATAGACTACGACACGATGCAGTACGTACAGCTATTCATTTCGGAGATTGTTAAGCTGCATGGAGTCCCATTTAGTATTTTGTCTGATAGAGACAAAGTATTTGTGTCGCATTTTTGGCATAGCTTCCAGAAGGTTGTAGGTACTGACTTGAGATAGAGTACAACATATAACCCCCAAACTGATGGTCATACAGATAGGGTGAATCAGATGCTAGAGGATATATTGAGGTTGCCCATCTTAGATTTAGAGGGAGGTTGGGAGCGATACCTTCCATTGGTAGAGTTTGTGTATAACAACTCATACTAATTTACTATCGGGATGGTACCATTTGAGGCACTGTATGGGAGACTTTTTTGTTCGCCTGTATGATGGTTAGAGGTGGGGGATAATAAGTTGTTAGGACCCAAGATGATTTAGGAGACTACTGATAAGATTGAGTTAATTCGAGGATGCATTTGGATAGCTCAGGATAGGCAAAAGAGTTATGTTGACGTCAACAGGAGACATGTGGAGTTAGAGGTTGGTGGCCAGGTGTTGGTTCGCATATCTACTATGAAAGGGATTATAAGATTTGAAAAGAAAGAAAAATTATCATCGAGGTATGTGGGGTCGTTTCCTATTATAGAGAGTGTAGGACCGATAGCATACTGACGAGGACTTTCAAATCACCTTCACTGAATACACGATGTGTTCCATGTGTCTTCAATGAAGAAGTACGGGAGGCACTAAGGGGTTTCACCCCCAGATGGAACTTTTTTAAGCCTAAGTGTGTATATTCTCTGTTTTGGGTCGTGCTCTCAAATCAGGGGTCCCTTGGCTATAATATCGGTTCGTACGGGATACGTTATTCCCGTACGAGGTGTTGGCGGCACTCATGGGGACGTTTGGGGGGCGTTAAAGGGTTTCGCCCCCCGACGGCATGTTATTAAGCCTAAGTGTGTAAATTCTCTGTTCTGGGACGTGATCTCAAATTGAGGGTCCCGTGGCCACGCGATTGGCTTGTACGGGCTACGTTGGTCTCGTGCGAGGTATTAACGCTGCTCATGGGTCCGTTTGGGGGTGCTAAGGGGTTTCGCCCCCCGACAGCACGTTTTCAAGCCTAAGTGTGGATATTATCTATTTTGGGTCGTGCTCTCAAATCGGGGTTCCCTTGGCCATGCGGTCATCTCGTACAGGATACATTGGTCCCGTGCGAGGTGTTAATGCTGCTCATGGGGCCATTTGGGGGGGCACAAAGGGGTTTTGCCCCCCGACGGTACGTTTTCACGCTTAAGTGTTGATATTCTCTCTTTTGGGTCATGCTCTCAAACTGGGGTCCCGTGGCCATGCGATAGGCTCGTGCGGGCTACGTTGGTCCCGTGCGAGGTATTAGCGTCGCTCACGAGGCCATTTGGGGGCACTAAGGGGTTTCGCCCCCGATGGCACATTTTTAAGCCTAAGTGTGGATATTCTCTATTTTTGGTCGTGCTCTCAAACTGGGGGTCCCGTGGCCACGAGGTTGGCTCTTACTATCTACGTTAGACCAATGCGCGGTGATCGCTCCCCTAAAAGGGACGTTTGGGGGGCGTTAAGGGGTTTTCCCTCTAACGGCACATCTTTAAGCCTAAGTGTGGATTTTCTCAAATTATCATCATATTCTCAAACCGTGGGTCCCGTGACCACGTGATCAATTCCTGTGAGTTACATTGGTCTCGTGCACGGTGATCGTTCCCCTAAAGGGTCCACTTGGGGGGCACTAAGGGGTTTCACCCTCTAACAGCACATTTTTAAGCATAAGTGTGGATTTTCTCAAATTATCATCATTTTTTGGAACCGGGGGTCCCGTGACCACGCGGTCGATTCCTGCGCTAAGAAGTGTTTGCATCTCACGGGGCCGTTTGGGATGTGCTTTTGGTTTTTTCCCTCAAAAGGCATATTTGGTAAGAAAATTTGAATAGTCATGGCACGGGAACACTAGAACCGTGCTCTAAACGGTCTTTGGAGTTTTGTCTAGACAATCTATGGACCAACGAAGCCACGTAGTCACCCATGAGTGAATCCCTGACTTTTTACAAATATAGCAAGTGTTCCCATTATTGATTTTAGATAGTGGAGTTCGATTTTGTTGAGTAAAGTGAGTGGTAATGTTTGTAAGGGATTAATTTTAGGGTGCAGGGAAGTCAACATTACAAGGTGGCCTCATAGGAAGATTAAGAGTTTGACAACCCTCATTCTGGATTTGTGTTTAAAAACCTATGGATTTTTGCACGTGAACAATTAGGAGGAATATTATATAATGGATGCATAGATGTCAGTGACATGAACTCAAAATCTCATCCTCTTCATCCTATTGGTAAGATCGAGTTTGACGGCATATGTCGTGAGACATCACAACCTTCGTCAATGCTCTTTGTACGTAATTCTATCCATAATAAGTGAGTTTTTTTCGACCATCTCTAATAGCGTAAGAAAGGTTAGTGATCTATCGGGATTATGTACGTGATATATATTGTACAGCTTCATCCCAATATTGTGGCAGGGAAAACAGAATAGGATCGAACAAGTACTCTTGCTGGAAATGAACTTCATGATTTACAAGGTAGTTAACACTTTCGATCTTCCTATTCCCATAACAATAAACAGGAGTACCCACTTTATGAGGATTATTAATGAAAGAGGTATGAGTGAGGACCAATTGCAACCTTTCATACTCTTATTGCCATCGATTATCACCGTGACTCATTTTTCCTGAGAATAATGAACGAGGGCATGAATATGATTCCTATAAATAATGGCTCTAATGAATCATTAAGTAGTTATTGTATACGAGAGAGTGGATATGATTCTTATAAATAATGTCTCTAATGAATCATCAACCATTAATTTATTATGTTTTGAATACCTGCTTTTGTCATTTAAGCCAACAATTCCTAAAATAAACCCTTAAGTTTGGTGTTTTTTTAATGGTCCGGTATTTTTTTAATGGAGAGGCATTTTCTTATATTTCATCCCCAAACTTAAACCAACAATATCCATTTAATTAAAAAAATTCCTAGTTTGAAAATTAAACCAATAATTCCATTAAATTAAAATTTTCCCTAGTTTGAAACTTAATCCAACATTAATCATATATATGTATTTTTATAGAATACAGGCACAATACACACAATGATAACTTATACACACCTACGTACACAATACACACACGTATACACACACACACACACATAAATACACACACAATGAAATAATTGATAAGGGTTTGAGATTATACACACACGTATACACACTGAAAAAGTACCACTTAAGTTGTTTAATACAAGATTAAACTATCTAAATGGCTCCGAACAGTTTGTTGAAGAAACTCTTTTCTTAAAATAAATTTTAAATACAAGATGTGTAAAACAGTATGAAGGAGTAATTTCAGTTATAGGTTTACCAGTTTTGAAAGACAAAACTTAAACAAAATAAACCCACACACCCATAAGAAAGGGACGAAAGAAAAGGAAGTGTACACAAGCAATTTTAACGTGGTAAAACCCCACCCAATTGGGAAACATCCACAGTGACCTCTACACCAGAAAAGTTAAAAGTCCATTAAAAACGAGTAACAGATTACAAGCGATATAGCAATCAAGACACACAATCAAACCTAATCTAAGTTCAGAAATGTACCAACTGCTCTGGCGTGTTCTAACTTCTCCTAAGGTTCTGATGTTGTTGATGTTCTCCCAGCTTCGTAACTTTACTTCTTTTAGCTTTACATTGACTCTAACAATCCAAGATCAACATACCAACACTTTTCAGTGTAGTAGTGTGAAGGTGTATGTGATGTAGTGCTCTAAACTCATGCATGCAACTCATACACACTTAATTATGGGTTAACAAATTACAAACATATCTCTATAGATGCAAGGGTTTCTAAACTCAAATTAGCCAAATAAATCAGACTTTGGATCTTTCAAATAACCACAGATCAAGAGGGAATCTTGCTATTTAAACTAGCTAAGATCCTATACACTTTCTTTATTTGAAAATATTAACTTATTTCACAAAACCTGAAATAATTTGGAAAGTGAAAGTTTGAGTACGTTGAAATCAGAAACTAGATCTAAGTCTGAAAGTTTCAGTACTTTGAAATCAGAAAGGGTTTTGTTGGTTTAGGGTTTGAAAAGACCATTTATTTTGAAAACAACCACAAAAATAGATTTCTCGAAACAAGAAATCAGATCTAGCAAATAGCTAAGTGATCTATATTACAAAAATCAAATCTCAAATTTCTATACAAAGAAATAGAGACTTAATCGATGTGATTAAGTTGGTAAAGAGATATAAGACAGTAGAGGAATAAAACTTCACAAATCTCGAACTAAAACACTCAGAAAAAGATTTTATGTTTTGGATTTGATAGAAGTTTGAGTTAGGGTTTGTAAAAACTTTTCGAATTCTCTTTCTCTCTTTTTTATATCTTCTCTCTCTTTCTCTCAGAGGTTAAAATAACCAAAAGTTAAAAAAAATTGAAGATGAAGTCTCCTTTTATACTAAGAGAAGAAGGATCTGGAACTTCGAGGGGAAACGGTCGGTCAGGATGAATTCGAAGTCAATCTAATGGCTATCAAGACACTACATTTAAAACAGATTTAATTGGTTGAAAATAAAACATTAGGATTATGAAAAAACACATGCAGATCGTTGATTAAAATGATCCAATGGTGAACAATGAGTCTTAAGAATGTGAGAGGGAGGAAACACACATCAGGCCGATATATAGGCAACACGTGTAGGGATGAGATTCAATATAAAACGCCTGTTTTTTAAGAGTTATAAATACAAATTGCACCCACAATATTCTCTAGCGCTTTCGGTTTCTACCCAACCAGATTTTAAGCCTTAACAACAAATTATAAATCAACCCTAAGGTTTTCAATCTAACAAATTTAATTTCTAAAAATTATTTTAAAATATTAAAAATTATTTAAAAATTCCCTGAAAATATTAGAAAATTAATTTTAAGGGATTAACTCACACACAACCAAATATAGCATGATATGATGTATGTATGCAATCCTAGTGTGTGGTGTTGGTGAGCTACCTTTTAAGAACTGATAGAGGCATCAAGTTGAGTCTGAGGTTCCTTTTGGTAACTAGGGATGTGACTCAAATTTTATCACAATTTCCAAACTAGATGAGTACTTATATAGTATAGACTTAAGTAAGTAAAAGATATAGGGTGCTTCAATCTCCCCCTTTGAAAATATGAGACAAAATCTCCTTAGAGTCAATGAGGACTCGTAGGGATACAAAAGAAATAAGAAAATCCTATTCCTATACAAAAAAATTTATCTACCCAATATCCTAGAAAGATAAAATTACATAACTCAACTAGATACAAATGAATACCCTAACAAAATTATATTGCAAACGATGTTACTGATTCTTGAAAATAAGATAACTAAGATCAAGCTTTTTAGTTGAGAATATACAACAATGTCTAAGGGGACTCAAATTTCTCCCCCATTTTGTCTCAAATGTACAAAGGGCGAAGAAGAACAGTTGATTAGGCATAAATTCTTCCAAATTTACCCCTTAATTTAGAGACTTTTATTACCTCGGACAACGTAAAATTAATTAGTTTATCTCATATCTGTGCTAACAGTTTCGTCTAACAAGTATCCCTAGTTTCGTGTATTTCTTATTAATTTGACAGATATTTAACACATGAAAGAAAGAAAGAAACCGGAAGAAGCAAGAGAAAAGAAAGAGGACAAATCAAAAGGGCAAAAACATAATTTCCACCACGAATCCGGTTGAGGACCAAAAATAAAAGTCAAAGACCTCGAGAGTATGAATGCGTAGGAAGAAACGGCGTCCCAATCTGAGTTCTGGATAAGAAGTTATGAAGACCCACAGATGTGAGATAATCAAGAGATTTTGAAGTGATATTCAACAGAAATTGAGATGCCAATCCGGTTTATTTGAAAAACGGATCAGTCCATCCCTCAAAATCACTGAATAAGAATACATCTACCAAACTAATCTAGTATCCCAAAAAAAGGATCAATCTAACCCTTAAAATCACTACATAACGACCTGTTTAGCGTACCAATCCGGTCTCTTTAAAAAATGGATCAATTCGATTGTCAACCGGACCAGTCTGGTATGTCCTGACCGGATCGATTCGGGGTTCTAGATTTGAGCTGATCTTTTTCTTGTTAGAGTTTTTCATTCATCCTACTCTCGTAATGTTCGTATAAATTTTAAATAACTCCCAGATATTGGGTTTTTTTCCTAATCAGTTTGAGAGAAACTTTGTAATTAGCTTAGAGGAGAAACAACAAGAAACCTTAGTTTTGATTTCAGTTTTGCAATTCAAGTAATTTTATTTCAATTCTTACTTTCACATTTTCAGTAGTTAATTTCTTAGTGAGTACTTTCATTCTTCTTCATATTCAGTTGTTAGTAAAAAGGGTTTATTTCATTCAACACATGTTTTCTTCTAATTTCAATATGACCGGCTAAGTTTTAAGGGTCGGGGTGCATGAACCCCACCCGATGTAATTCATGATAGTGGAAATAGAAGTTGGAATTAAAATCTTAGGTGAATTGTGTTGTATAATCTTAGGTTAATACAATACTACTTTAATTTAACCTTTGCTTGCATATTGTGCGGGCGACGATCCCTCATATATGTAATACTTAGGAGTGTTAAAGACTGGGTTTTAATTCAACCTTTGCTTACATATTGTGCGGGCTATGATCCCTCATATATGTAATACTTAGGAGCATTAAAAAGCCGGATTCATTTAAAGCTTTAATTCTGAATCTTGTATCCTATGAAGTGAAAACCCGCCCTATCTTTCTCATCTTATAGTTAATGTTTTAGTTAAATTGTCATTCATCTTTTAGTTAATTAGAAGTAATTGCATTTTATTTATTCATAATTTCATTAGTTAATCATTTTCAAAATTTCATCTAATTGTAGTCATTTCACAATCCAAATCATCTTTTCGTTCTTTTTAGAAGTCAAAGTTAGGTTACCTTCGTCTTTTCAATGTCGTTACGACTCTGTTCGTCTTATTTCCCAGAGGATCGATACCCGACTTATCAGATTATTACTTGAGCGACAAGCTTGCACTTGAACCTAAATAGCACGCACTCTAGACACATTTGTGGTCGCGTCAAATTTTTGGCGCCGTTGTCGGAGATTTAGGTAGACTTAGGTCAGATCAAGTCAATATAAAACTTTGACCTAGAAAATCCGAAAACATAAAAAAAAATCATCTGTCAAAAAGCCTTTAATGAAAAATCCTGAACACACTCAGACTCCTCACAATACTCCAATCAGAATCCACGAAAATCCAATCGTTAACTACAACTCTGAAGGCCCCCACACACCTCGCGTTCCACAATTCTGGTTTCTAATTCCTACTCCCGATCACTCTATCAGTAGACACACCCGGAGTCAAAATTCGAGTCACATATCTAGGACACCAAGTGAGTACACCGAGTCATTTGAACAGAGTTCTAGCGTAATGTCTGACGCAGTGAGTTTCGGTACTGGATAAGGAGATCTCCCCTATCGTCCTATGAAAGACTTACTCTTTCCTGTGCGGACTGTCACCCATGATTGCATTTTACTTCCGTATACTGTCATTCAGTTCCACTTTCACAATGGGATGATACAGATTCTCCCTACATTTCATGGCATGGATTTAGAGAAACCATACCTGCATATTCGTGAGTTCGAAGATGCATGTGACACATTTAGTGATCAAACTTGAACGCAAGATTTCGTTCTCCTAAAGCTTTTTCCTTTTTCCTTAAAGGATAAAGCCAAGACTTGGCTATGGCCACTTCCCTCGAACTCCGTCACTTCTTGGATAGATATGCAGTCTAAGTTTGTCTCAAAATGCTATCCGCATCATAAGACCAACTCTGCCAAGACTCAAATCCAAGCTTTTTGACAACACGATAATGAGTCTTTTGACAAATGTTAGGAACGTTTCCAAGAATTAGTAAGCGCATGCCCCCATCATGGTTTTGACAAACACTTAGTGATATCTTTCTTCCATAATGGGTGTACAATAGCTTCCAAATAACTTGTGCAAAAAATGTATGAAAGACCCTGTTGCGATTTAAACTCAATCGATGCCGAGGCCCATCTTAAGTATGTCGCAGAGACTACTCAATCATGGGACACATCTAATCCCAACTAAGATCAACCTAAACAACCATCTATCAATCAAACTACATCCGGTCTATACCACATGGATAGCAATACCTTAATAGACCGTTACTTCAATCAGTTTAAATGAGATACGAAAGAGTGGTTTGATGGTCGGTTGAAAAACATCTCCGAATCTAGCCATGGTTCGAAAGACAAAGTGTGTGCTATCTGTGAGGCGGGCCACTCCACAAAGGCATGCCCGATGATTTCTACCTACAAGGACATGCACACTGATCACATGGATACTATAGGAGGATTCAAGGGGAATTTTAATGCCCTGCATAGGAAGTCTTACAATCCTTCATGGATGAACCATCCTAGTTTTAACTATGGACAACCACAAGATGCGATGAACCCACATTAATAGGTTGTCCCACCTCCTCCACATCCTAAATATCAACAAGCAACACCACCTCCAGTTCCATATGTAGCTCCACCACGGAGAAGTCTCGAGGATACAATGAACCAATTAATAAATTCTCAAGGTGCAAACAATGCTCGATATGAACGCTTGTTCGCCGAAATAAATGCAAACATCTCCAAGATGAAATTCACATGTAGCATTTAAGATAAGGGAAAGTTTTCTGTCCAAGGCCAAAGACCACCCCAAGGCCAACCTAGTGTTAGTTCCACCTCTACAGAACATCAGGAGCACTGCCAAGTTGTAACCACTCTTCGTAGTGGAAGAGTTATTGATTTATCACCTCCCCCACATGACATTTCAAAAGACAAGGAGACTTCTCCCGGCACGAAAGAGGCCGAAGATATCTCCTTGAACGAGAGTGAAAAGGAAAACACTAGTGAGCCTGAGGTAGTCGTAAAACTACCCTCCACTGTGCCATTACCTCAAATATTGGTTCCTTCCCATAAAGGGACCATAAGGGAAGAAGTGGTAGAAGTGCTTAAGAATGTGAAACTAAACTTACCTTTCCTCGATGCAATAAGGCAAATCCCATCCTATGAAAAAGTCATAAACGACATATTGACACTCAAAAGGAGGATGAAGGTCAAGAAGAACGTGTTTCTAGAACAAAATGTGAGCTCAGTCCTTCTTAATGATCGCCCACTTAAATATAAAGATCTCGGTGCTCCTCCCATTTCTTGCACCATTGGAGAGAACAAATTCAAAAAATCCTTACTCGATTTGGGGGCAAGTGTTAATATCCTCCCCTATTCGATTTATAGGAAACTTGATCTGGGCGATCTTAAACCACAAGGATCACTCTCCAGTTAGCGGATCACTCTCAAGCCCACAAGGGGTATAGTTGACGATGTGATAGTCCAAGTGGACACTTTCTACTTCCCGGTAGATTTTGTCATTTGGGACACGGATCCCTCCTTCGCCTCAAAAAATCATGTTCCCATCAACCTTGGACGCCCATTTTTAGCCACGACTAATGCAGTTATCAATACTAGAAATGGGCAGATGCAACTCACTTTTGGGAATATGACTTTAGAAACAAACATCTTCAACATAGCCCAGCAAGCAGGGAAAGAAGATGATCTTCACGCGGTGAGCTTAATTGAGGAGATCGTAGAAGAACACTTTGAGGAAAATTACTATGGAGACACCTTAGAACCTTTCCTAGCTTTTAGTCATGAGAGTGATGGAGCCTACACCGAGTTTGAGAGGGAGATAGAGGAGTTGTGAGGCTTAGTCGATGAGAGAGCGTCAGACGAGCACGCAAGAGATGCTAATGGGGTTTCTTGATTCGAAGAGTTACCGCCAAGGGAAGCATGCATGGTTCCCTCTAACGACATATTCCCGACTCTCGAGTTGCAGAAACTACCCTCCAATGTTAAATACGATTTCCTAGGTAAAAGTGATACATTTCCTGTTATTGTCTCCTCTAGCTTAGATAAAGAGCAGGAGGGTGAACTATTAAAGATTTTAAGGAAGCACCAAAGTTCTTTTGGTTGGTGTATAGCTTATTTAAAGGGGATAAGACCTTTAATTTTCACCCGTAAGATTCACCTCAAGGAGGACATTAAGCCTTCGAGAGAAATGCAAAGACGGATAAACCCCACAATGAAAGATGTGGTGAGGACTGAAATCATAAAGTTGTTGGATGCTAGGATTATCTATCCAATATCGGATAGCAAGTGGGTGAGTCCCGTTCAAGTCGTCCCAAAGAAGTCGAGCATGATTTTGATTGAAAATGACAAGGGAGAGTTAGTTCCCCAACACACCACCACTGGGTGGCGCATTTGCATTGATTATCAAAAACTCAATGCGGGAACTCAGAAAGACCATTTTCCCTTGCCATTTATTGATAAAATGCTTGAAAGAGTAGCGGTTCACCCTTATTATTTCTTCCTAGATGGTTATTACAGATATAATCAAATTGAGGTAGATGTACTTGATCAAGAGAAGACGACTTTCCCTTGCCCCTTTGGAACGTTTGCCTACAAACATATGCCATTTGACTTGTGTAATGCACCGGTGACCTTTCAAAGGTGCATGTTGAGATTATTCAGAGACATGGTTGAGAGAGGGCTAGAGGTGTTTATGGATGACTTTAGTGTTTTTGGCACCTCCTTCAACCTATGTTTAGCCAATCTTGATAAAGTACTAGCCCGATATGTGGAAAAGAACTTAGTGCTGAATTGGGAAAAATGCCATTTCATGGTAAACGAGGGTATAGTTCTTGGCCACATCTTGCCATCCAAAGGGATCGAGGTTGATAGAGCAAAAATAGATGTCATAGCTGACCTACCTCTGCCTAAATCACTAAAGGACGTGCACTCTTTCTTGGACCACGCGGGGTTTTATTGAAGGTTAATTAAGGACTTTAGCGCCCTCGTTAGACCTTTAAGCAACCTTCCTATGAAGGACACCCCATTTGAGTGGACAGAAGCATGCCAAAGTGCTTTTGAAAAACATGCTTGTGTCTGCTCCCATCAGGCAAGCTCTAGATTGTTCCTCACCATTAAAGCTTATGTGTGATGCTAGCGATTATGCGATAGGGGCTGTTTTGGGCCAAAAAAAAGACAACAAGGCTCATGTCATCTATTACGCTAGCCGAAATCTTACCGGACCACAACTCAATTACTCCACCATAGAGAAAGAATTGCTAGCGGTAGTATTTGTGCTCGACAAATTTCATTCCTATCTTATCGGATCCCCCATCACTTGTTTCACTGACCACGCAATTTTAAAATATCTACTTGCGAAGAAAGACACAAAGTCGCGCCTGATAAGATGGATCCTACTCCTTCAAGAGTTTAATCTCTCCATTAAAAACAAAAAAGTAGTAGAAAATGTCATTTCCGATCACTTATCACGGCTTTCGTACGCCTTATCTAATGATCCTACACCCATAGATGAGTATTTTCCGGATGAGCAACTCTTTGCCACCTCATCTTTTCCCTGGTTTGCGGATATATTGAACTATCTTGTCACGGGAGTTGTCCCTCCCGATTGGACACTACAAGATAAGAAGAGGTTCATCACTTGGTCGCGCATGTTTTTCTATGATGATCCATTCCTCTTTAAATATTACGTCGATTAAATCATCTCACGATGCGTACAAGATCACGAAATTCCAAGAGTCATCCAATTCTGTCATTCGAAAGCCTGTGGAGGCCACTTTTCCGTGAAAAGGATATCCGCTAAAATTCTCTAAAGTGGTTTGTACTGGACCATAATGTTTTAAGATTTTAACAGTTATTGCAAATATTACGATAAGTGTCAACGGATGGGGGCGATCACCCGACGAGACATGATGCCATTAACCCCGATTCTCATCATTGAGATTTTTTATTATTGGGGTATTTACTTCATGGTCCCTTTCCCCCGTCCTTTGGCTACCTATACATCCTAGTCGCGGTAGGCTATGTTTTTAAATGGGTGGAAACTATAGCTACCAAGACTAATGATAATAAGGTGGTGATAACGTTCCTACACGAACACATACTTTCTCGCTTCGGTGCACCTAAAGCGGTAATCAGTGATAACGGTACACACTTTTGCAACAAGCCATTTGAAAAACTCATGAAAAAGTATGGTGTTATTCACAAGGTGGGAATAACATATCACCCACAAATGAATGGGCAGGTCGAGTTGGCCAATCGTGAAATCAAGCACATACTGGAGAAGACCGTCAATACCAACCGGAAAGATTGGTCTATGGGACTTGTCGAATTATAGCACAAAGCGTATTGGGCAATTAAGAGGTTAAATTACAATATGGACAAAGCCGATGAAGCTCGCAAGCTTCAACTAAATGAGTTAGAGGAGATACGCAATGATGCGTATGAGAATGCCAAGATTTCAAAAGCCCAAATGAAACTCGCACATAATAAGATTATTCGATGAAAAGAGTTTCAATCGGGACAAAAGGTACTCCTCTATAACTCCCGTCTTCATCAATTTTCGGGTAAATTATAGTCTCGATGGATTGGCCCATTCGTTGTGAAGAGCGTATTCCCCCACGGAGCAATAGAATTGGAACATCCCAAAGGGGGGGCGCGTTCAAAGTTAATGGACATCGCTTAAAGCTATATGTTGAGGCGTGCGTAGAATAGATCGACACCATTTGGTTGTCAGACCCAATTTACGGGGTCGAGTGAGCTTAAATTGAGAGGTCGTCGCACCCCCCGCGTGTATGGGGTGAATTCTTGTGTATAGTAGCTACATGTAGGTTAGGATAGTGGAGTCAGTAGGATCACATCACAAGAGGAGAGGAATTTGAGCACCATTACACTTTACGAGGCGAGAATTTTAGAGCCATAATACCGAGGAGAGAGGTAATCATGTCACACATGTGTCGATTCGTAGGTAGGAGCATTCGAAAGTTGTAGGCGAAGAGAATACCAACATATAGGTGTACTAGAGCCATTCTGGGGACCGGACCAATCCAGTACTGGGCACCCGAATTGGTCTGCTTTGGAAAATATCGAAATAAAAAAATACAGGCACGGATCGATCCGGTCCTGGAGACCCAGATTGGTTCGGTGTCTACAACTCTTGGTTTTCCCTAGGTTCACCCCCTTTTCCCCCAATCCCTTTAATTCCCTCCATTTTCATCCCCCCCTTCCCAACACCCATTTTCCCTCCCAAATCCTTTCCCCTTTTCCCTCCAAATTCTCCCCTACCCTCACCACCTATAAATCCTTCCCCTTCCCCACCCCATTTCTTCCACCACTATTCACTTTCCTCCTCTCCTTCACTTATTCTGCCCAACACTCTTACTCAATCCCATAACCATGGCCAACCAACCACCTCCCCCAAAATACGATTCCGTCATAATTCTCGCCAACGGTGCCGCCGACTACCTCTCCTATCAAGAACAACGGTGGTGTGAACGTTTCTTCGGCCAACCTCACAAACTCCAAATAGAGCGCCAAGTCATTTGGAATGACATGCCTAATTATGTCACTTCTCTTTTCATGGACCGAGGTTGGTGTCGTTTCCTCAACGAACCTTATGACGCGGTCTGGACCAATGCGGTATGCACCTTATATGGCTCCATTGTTCGCACCGACCACCACACGATTGAAGCTTACATTGGTGGCATCTGCGTCCCTTTCTCTTTGGAACTTCTATCCCATAAGTTGGATGTTAAAGATGTCCCATCCCCACACCAATACAAATAACCAAACCCTCTCGCCCCGCTTGAAAAAGACGTGTGTATGTCTTGCATCGACCCCAATGCTAATTGGAATATTGAAACCTACCCGGTGGGCCAGCTAAGCGACAAAGCGAGCCTCACTTTCAAAATCGTGTGCGCCAACATTCTTCCCACGGGTGATCAGTGGGTGATGCGCCCGCGTCAAGCCACCCTCGTCTACCACCTCTTCGACCACAACACCCCCATTAACCTGGTTGCGTGCATTTATAAGGATACATTCTTCGCTACCATGGATAAAAAGGTCATCACCCCTATCCCCTTTCCCCGGCTCACCACATCCATGTTAGTCGACGCCGGCATTGCACCCCCACCAGATTTCCTGCGCCTACCAACCCCTTTGGCGTCGACCACCCGGACCAAATGGGAAAGACAACAAGATCGAATCCAACTCAGAATGGTACAAGCGGCTAGTGATACCGAGGAGAAGGATAGTGATGAAGAGGTGGAAGAGAGCAGTGACGACGAGAGCAGTGACGAAGAGAAAGAGGACATTTTGATGGGCCAGGGCGACGCTGATTATGACAGTGGTGATGATTCTGATTTTTCACCCGCCAACGTAGAAATTAATTGGCGTCTCATGGCGGTGGAAACCCGATTTGACGGCTTCCTCACCCAATACAATAGGGATCAAGAGGACTACCGAATGGACACAAGTATGATGCATCGTCTCTAAACTCACATGTACGAGCTCAACTTCGGTACACCCCCTCCAAGATTCTTCTATGACCCGTATGAGCCCAGCGCGCCCGGAAGCTCAACCCGCTGCCCCAGTGAAGCCTATTTATGTTGTGTGATGTTTGTGTTTTGTTCGCTGTGTTGTTAGTGGTCATTTACACATGTTGGTTGTTTGATTTCCTTTCCGTTTGCAACACATGATGATCCGTTATATAAAATTCTGAATTTTCCATATTTGTTTGTTTTATTTATTTGCACTTTTAATTCACTTTGAGTTAGATTTTCGTCCTTTTTTCTTGGGACAATGCAAAAGTCTAAGTTAGGGGGTCACAAGTGCGTCTTTCTAAAACTTCACAAATTTTCAAAAATGCCCAGAAATTTCAAAAAAATCGTAAAATTTTGAAAAATCAAAAAATATTTTTCTTCAAAATAAATAAAAATTGGAATTCAAATTTTTCAAAAATATCATTAAAATTATGTTTAAAGTCTCAAATTGTATAAACACAATACACAAAGCCGAAATTGACCTAAGATGGAAATTGAGCGAACGTAGACGACTTAGCGAATAAATGTGGAGATTAACAACCCCGGTGAGAGTCTAGCCTTTCATTTTTGTGAATTTATAAATCAATCCGAGTTTATTGTTAACTCAAAGTTCATTTCAACATTCTAATAAGTCATCAAGGATCTCAAATCTTTCACTTTGACCAGTTATGGAAAATGTGTGTGATATTACCTTGAAAAACGTGTCAAATACATCTCTAAATTAAATTAATCTCGAGATGCATATGGTAAAACAACTTGCATTTGGACAGTGAAGTAGGTCCTCGTTTGTTTACCCAAAAATACTGGCCAGAAAAAGTAGTGAAAAATTATCCCTTTTGTAAACCAAAATTAAGCCAAATAAAATTTTCCCTTTCGTTGACAAGCCAAAAAAACCTAATTGGCCCGGAATTGTGAAAGTTGATAATCCCAGAAATTAAGTCCGAAAAGTGCATAAAAGGGGCAAGAAAAGAATAGATATGCTCAACAAAAATAGCAAGTCCAAAATAAAAAAAAAATAGAAAATAAGAAAAAATGAGCAAAAGCTCGAAAAAGCACAAATGGACATCATAAGAAAATTTTCCAATTCGAGATTTCCCAACGATCTCCTTTTACCCCTTATACCTTATAACCCGAAAAAGTCCTAACCGAGTCCGAATTGCGAAATTGGGTACCACATGGAGAGCTAAACACAATAAGATAATAAAAGAGATTATAAATATGAATTAGAGGCAATGTTCTCATTTTCTTATAACCCTAATCCGATGATGAGATCCATTTACCATAAAATTCTGGCTTTGTTATTTGTGTACGTGAACTTGGTTCCAATGCATTTACTCTTATAAATCACGCATATTGAGAGAAAATAGCCACCCTTTCTAGAGATTCGTTTGTGAGAGCATCTCGTGAGATTTTGAAATCAAAACGAATTTTCGGATAAGTAACATAATGATCAATCGGTGGAAATCCGCGGTTAAATTTCTGGCTTCGCACACACGCACTATGATTTGAGACTCTTGAAGATGAATTGATGGTGACTATTTTTTGGAAAAGTTTGAGTTATACAATTTTTGTGCATTTTGAATTTTCTTTGAGTCGAATTTTATGGGTATATTCGTTGCAAACCCTCACGAGACGCAACTCGTCCTAATAGGGTGACCTAGGGGTTTAAAGGCTTGTTTCATACGCTAAATGCAATCGCTTCCTCGTGAAAGAGGTATTCTATCCCATTTTTTAGAGTTGGATCATGTTTTGATTATTTTACATTGCTCGGGACGATCAAAGTTCTAAGTTAGGGGGGTTTGATTAGGAAAAAATTCTTCCAAATTTACACCTTAATTTAGAGACTTTTATTACCTCGGGCAACATAAAATGAATTAGTTTATCTCATATATATGCTAACAGTTTCATCTAACAAGTATCCCGAGTTTCGTGCATTTCTTATTAATTTTACAGATATTTAACACATGAAAGAAAGAAAGAAAGAAAGAAACCGAAAGAAGCAAGAGAAAAGAAAGAGAATGAATCAAAAGGGAAAAAGCATAATTTCCACCAAGAATTCGGTTGAGTACCCAAATAAAAGTTAAAGACCTCGAGAGTATAAACGAATAGGAAGAAACGGCGTCCCAATCCGAGTTCTGGATAAGAAGTTACGAAGACCCGAAGATGTGAGATAATCAAGAGATTTTAAATAGATATTCAAGAGAAATTGGGATGCCAATCCGGTTTATTTGAAAAACGGATCGGTCCAACCCTCAATATCACTGAATAAGAATACGTCTACCGGATCAATCTGGTATCGCAAAAAAATGAGTCAGTCCGGCCCTTAAAATCATTGCATAGCGACCTGTTTAGAGGACCAATTCGATTTGTTTGAAAAATGGATCAATCCAGTTATCAATCGGACCAGTCTGGTATGTCCTGACCGAATCGATTCGGGGTTCGAGATTTGAGTTGATCTTCTTCTTGTTAGAGTTTTTCATTCATCCAACTCCTGAAATTTTTGTAGGTTATAAATTTTAAATAAATCCCAGACATTGTTTTTTTTTAATCAGTTTGAGAGAAACTTTGTAATTAGATTAGAGGTGAAACAACAAGAAACCCTAGTTTTAATTCCAGTTTTGCAATTCAAGTAATTTTATTTCAATTCTTACATTCATATTTGCAGTAGTTAATTTCTTAATGAGTACTTTCATTCTTCTTCATATTCAGTTGTTAGTAAAAAGGGTTTCTTTCATTCAACACATGTTTTCTTCTAGTTTCAATATGACCGGCTATGTTTTCAATGGTCGAGGTGCATGAACCTCACCCTATATAATTCATGATAGTGGAAATAGAAGTTGGAATTAAAATCTTAGGTGAATTGTGTCGTATAATCTTAGGTTAATACGATACTGCTTTAATTCAACATTTACTTACATTATGTGCGGGTTATGATCCCTCATATATGTAATACTTAGGAGTGTTAAAGACTGGGTTTTAATTCAACCTTTGCTTACATACTGTGCAGGCTACGATCCCTCATATATGTAATACTTAGTAGCATTAAAAAGCCGGATTCATTTAAAGTTTTAATTCTGAATCTAGTATCTTACGAAGTGAATTACTAGGGTGTGGGGGATTGTAACTTGCCCTATCTTTATCATCTTATAGTTAAAGTTTTAGTTAAATCGGCATTCATCTTTTAGTTAATTATAAGTAATTGCATTTCATTTATTCTTAATTTCATTAGTTAATCATTTTTAAAATTGCATCTAGTTGTAGTCATTTCACAATCCAAATCATCTTTTTGTTCTTTTTAGAAGTCAAAGTTAGGTTACCTCCGTCTTTACATCGTCGTTACAACTCCGTTCGTCTTATTTCCCTAAGGATCGATACCGAACTTATCGGATTATTACTTGAGCAATAGGCTTGCACTTGAGCCTAAATAGCATGCACTCTAGACGCATTTGTGGTCGCGTCAACAGTCATAAAGCATATAACATCATTCTACAAAAATCATACCAATCGACTTGTGTAAAGATTCAAAACTCACATTATCTAAGGGTTTAGTGAATAGATGAGCTAATTGCAATTCAGTAGGGAGGTAATTTATTTCTAACTCCTTAGATTCAACTAACTCACGTATGAAATGATATATGATTTTAATATGTTTAGTACGAGAGTACTGAACATAATTTTTAGAAATATTAATCGCGCTTTGATTGTCACAATAGAGATGTAACTTATCTTCAGTGATACCATAATCTTTTAGTATTTGTTTCCGCCAAAGTAATTGAGAGCAACGGCTTCCTGCTGCAATATGTTCGGATTCGGCAGTTGAAAAGAAAGTGCAGTTTTGTTTCTTACTAATCCATCCTACTAAGTTGTTACTGATGTAGTAACACGCTCCTGAAGTACTCTTACTATCATCGATACACGTGACCCAATCAGCATTGGTCTAACCTACTATAGTACTAGAGGTGTCTTTAGTGTACCAAAATCCTAAGTTTAAAGTGCCTTTGATGTATTTGATAATTCCATTAATGCAAAAAAGATGACTTTCTTTAGGATTATTTTGATATCGGGCACTCACACAGACAGAGTACATGATATCAGGATGGGAGACAATAAGATAAATTAAGCTTCCTATCATACTAGGGTACAAGGTGGTATCAGTAGATTTGCCATTCTCATCTTTGTAAAGTTTGAGAGTGGTACTCATAGGAGTCCTAGCATCTTTAGTTGTTTCTAGGCCAAACTTCTTAACAATCTCTGAAGCTATTTAGATTGTGATAGAAATAATCCTTCTGAATTATGTTTAACTTGGATTTGTAAGAAGAATTGTAACTCCCCTATAAGTGACATTTGGAATTCCTTCTGCATAATGTCAGAGAAGGTCTTAACTTCTAAAGGGGAAGTGAAACCAAAAATGATTTTGTCAACACTTGAGCAATAGTAATGTTATTCTCAAATGTTTGATAAACTAGGTTTGGTCATTTCCTCTTCTCCTAAATCCATTATCTAAAAGAAAGGTGGATAGACGCTCATACCAAGCTCTAGGATCTTATTTTAACCCATAAAGATCTTTTTTAAGACAATAAACATAAATTGGGTGATGAGGGTCAATAAACCCTTTGGGTTGTTCTGCATAGGTCTCCTCAGTTTAAATTCCATTAAGGAATGCTGACTTAACATCCATTGGATATAGAGTGAAATGTAAATTACATGCTATTGCAAAAAGTAAGCAAACAGATTTGAGGCGAGTGACAGGAGCAAAGGTTTCCTCAAAATCTATTCCTTCGATTTGAGAGTAGCCATGGGCAATTAATGTAGCTTTATTCCTAATAATCATCCCAGATTCATCAGTTTTATTTTTGAAAATCCAACGTGTGCTATTAACCCTTTTATTTTTAGGCCTGGGTACAAGATACCAAACATCATGAATGACAAATTGAAGAAGTTCCTCCTGCATAGCACTTATCCACAAAGTGTCATTCAAGGATTCATTTACAATTTTGGGCTTAATAAGAGACATAAAACATGCAAAATGAGCAATGTTATGAAGTTGAGATCTTGTACGAATTGGCTTAGTAGGATTACCAACTACACTATCTAAAGGATGATCTTAGGAAACCTAGTTAGGTACATCAGGGGTCTCTCTGTTTAAAAGATTTAACTATTTTTGGAGAGTCATAATTTAAAATGTTTTTGGACTCATCCAAAATAATTGATTCTTTGGTCTTACTTTCTACATTAGTGTCACTTACAATCACATTAATGGATTCCATTATGGTTTTGGCACAAAGATTGTAGACACAATAGGCTCTACTATTTGGGGAATATCCTAAAAAGATGTCTTTATCACCTCTGATTTCGATAGGCTCTACTACAGGTACTACCAAAGGTTCTAAAGTATTTTAGGTTAGGTTTCTTTCCATACCAAAGCTCATAGGATGTTTGTTTGGTATTCTTCCTTAAGTAGACGCGATTGATTATATGACAGGCAGTACGAATGGACTCTCCTCAAAAATATTTTAGTAGGTTTTTTGCATGAATCATCACACGGCCCATTTCTTGAAGAGTGCGATTTTTACACTCAGCTATTCCATTTTGTTGAGGTGTCTTAGGTTCACTAAATTCATGTTTGTAACCATTATATTCACAATATTCTATGACGCCTGAATCTACGAATTCTACTCCTCTTTCACTACAAATTCTATCTACTTGGGTGTCCTTTTCGTTTTCTATACAAACTAAGATTTTTAAAAACTTTTGAAAGGTTTTTTTATTTATGTTTTAAGAAGTCAACCCAGGTAAATCGAGTGAAATTGTCAAACATAACAAGAATGTAATTGTTGACACAAAGACTAACAGTACGAGAAGGACCCATTAGGTCCATATGGATGAGTTCTAGAGGTTTAGTGGATAGAACTTATTTAACTTTCTTATGGGGAGCCTTGACAATTTTTCCTTCTTGACATGGACCACAAACAATGTTTGAAATTGGTTTGATCTTGGGAAGACCTCTAACTATCTCTTGGGAGCATAATTTTCCAAGATTATCATAGTTAATGTGACCCAACCTATTATGCCATATCTCATTGTCATCCATTATGGCAATGTTACATACCTCCATACTTAGATTGACTGTGTAATAGTTATCTGGAGTATGGAGTCCTGTAATAATGCAGTCACCTTTTTCATTTAAAATTTTACAATTGTTCTTTGAAAAAGTGACAATGTGGTTGGAGTCACAAAACTATGAAATAATTAGTAAATTGACTTTAAGTCCTTTTACCAAGATAACATTCTCAAGAATGGGTAATCCTTCTTCATGGAGTGCTCATTTACCAATGATATAGGCTGATACACCATCTCCAAATAAGACTTTTCCTTCGAAGAAGGTAGTTTTGTTTGAGAGTTTAGAATCATTCCCGATCATATGTTTGGAATATCCTGAATCTAAATACCATCCAGTTGTAGTGTGTTCATCTCTAAAAGCACTGATCACTATATTACATTTTAACTGGGGTAATAGATCATCTTTTCTAACCCAAATTGCTCTATTTTTCAATTTGCGCTTATTAGCTCATATTTGATAAAACTTGCGAGCTTCAGACTTTTCTTTAAAAGATTTTTGCACAATTTTATTGTTGTTATAAATAGTTGGAGCAATTGGTCTAGAATAGAGTCCAGGATTCCTTCTTATAGATTGTCTTTTAGTATTAGTCATTTTCCTTCTATTACGATAGTTAATGTTCTTGTTTGGCTGTCTAGGAAGGATGTAGTTGTTTCGGCTTTTCCTATAACAGTTGAAGTTATGGAAAATGGGAGAAGTATAGATTGGATTACATAGACGTTTGGAATAGCAACCATCAAGGGAATGTCCATAGACATCACAATAGGAGAAATAAAGATGGCATGTTGAACTCATAACCTTGGGAAAAGTGGTATTCTAAGGTTTTCCTAGGTTTTAAGCTATAGTCTTGTTCCTAGGTGGCACAGGATAAAAATTCGAATATGATTGTCGTCTAGGAGGGAAGACATATTTGATCTTTTGTGCAACATAATGCTTAGAGTAGCTTCATTCACCAATATCTAACTTCACTTGTTTTTTATCAAAATAATTTTTTAAACTTTGAAAATCTAGACAAGTCTCAATACGTCTTTTGCCATCAGACACAAACTTTATGGTTTCAAAGTTTTTGGTTTGTGTCTTAAAGTTGGGACAAAAACCTATTCCAGTTCTGTCATCAGAATTGGTTTTTCTTTCAGCTACACAATCTTCAAAACACTTGGAATTATTTTAAAATTTTGCAAACTTTTTTAAGACTGTGGATGTCGTTTCTTTTGTTTGTTCCAATTCTAACAACGTTCCTTTGTACTTGTTTTCCAGAATTTCATTAGAGTTAGACAACTCTATCATTTTTTGTTCAAAGTTTTTGGTTTCATTCTCATAAGTTATACATTGAGTTGTATACTCTTCAGCATTTTGTTTGATCATCAGACTTAAGATTTCTATCTTCTGGGTAAGATCCTTGACAGTTTTTTCAAGTCTAGTGCTTTTCTCTATAGTTTTTGTGTATAGTGCGTGAATGTCAGGAAGGTTGTCATTTTCAGAATCACTAAGTGTGTAGGTGCAGTGTCCCCTAGCGATTTATTTTTAGAACTCACACACCCATTGACATCAATAATAGAGCGTTCCCTTTGACTCACACACACGGTATTTGAATCATTATCAACATTCTCAAGTAATAAGGTGGATAAACTAGTAGGCATAATGTCAGTCATGGTATGATGAGATTCCTCATCATTATTGTATATTATTTTAGCAAAGAATGACATGTAAGGGTCAAAAGTGTTAGATGACTCGGGTTCATCATTTTCAGAATGACTTGAGTCATCCTAAGTCTTTCTTAAATGAGACCTATTATATTTGTGAATTTTGTCTAAGTTCACTCTACAATCACTAGCCATGTGTCCTATCTTTCCACATCTATTGCATTCGCCTCTTGTGATTGCCAGACTGGTATTTGTCTTGTCCTCTCTCATCAGGTTTGTTGTTAGATTGATTTGGATAAGTAGGGTTGCCTTGTCTTTTTGCTATTTTATTTCAAAAGTTCACAATTTTCTTAAACTGTTTAGACATTAAGGCAATCTGATTATTTAAAGTATCTAAACTACGGTCCTCATCAGAGTCTAAGTCAATGTTAGGTATGCTAAATTTAGGTGTTGTCAACCTAGATGAAAAAATAAGATTGGAGGTAGACTGTCTCTTTTGGGACTGGGTTAATTATTTCTTAAATTCTAATTCCATTTCCGCAGTTCTCAATTTGCTACTGAGGAGTTCAAGTGTAAGATTTTGATCATCCATCTCCTCAATTGCATATCTCTTATTATCATTTTTTTGTGGAAGTGATCTTAGTATTTTAGAGACAATTTCCTTTCTATCATAAATAATCCCATTAGCATGCAATTTGGTCACAATGTCTGTCAGTCTAATATAGAAGTCATCAAATGACTTAGTCTCAGTCATAATCAAGGAGTTATACTATGGATTAACATTTGAGTTTTAGCATCTTTAACTCTAGTATCACCCTCATGTGCAGTCATTAGGGTGTCCCATGCTTCTTAAGAGGTAGAACATAATGATATCCTCTTAAATTCGTGTTCATTGATAGACATGAATATGGAAATTTTGTCATTATTGTTATTAAGTGAAACGTGTTTCTCTTCTTTAGTGAATTCACTTAGTAACTTTTTTATCCTCACAGTACTTCCTTCAGTGGTTGGTTTAGTAGGAAAGGTGTAACCATTTTCAATAACTTCCCAGACATCATCTCCCAAAGTCCCTTGGATGGAAGTCAACATCCTTATCTTCCAGTAAGGGAAGTTGGTTCCATAAAAGAGAGGGGGTATGAACAGGTTACCTAGTCTCCTAAATTTCTCATCTGTAATTTGTTTTAAGAAAAGAATTTCAGAAACTCAAGATCTAAAGAATTTTTTGAAAAACCAAAGCTCTGATACCAATTGAAAAAGTACCACTTAAGTTGTTTAATACAAGATTAAGCTATCTAAATGGCTCCGAACAATTTATTGAAGAAACTATTTTCTTAAAAGAAATTTTAAACACAGGATGTGTAAAATAGTATCAATGAGTAATTTTAGTTATAGGTTTACCAGTTCTGAAAGACAAAACTTAAACAAAATAAATCAACACGGCCATAAGAAAGGGATGTTAAGAAAAGGAAGTGTACACAAGAAATTTTAACGTAGTAAAATCCCACCCAATTGGGGAAACATCCACGGTGACCTCTACACCATAAAAGTAAAAAGTCCACTAAAAACGAGTAACAATTTATAAGCTATACAACAATCAAGACACACAATAAAACCTAATCTAAGTTCAGAAATGTACCAACTCCTCTGGCGTGTTCTGACTTCTCCTAAGGTTCTGATCTTGCTGATGTTCTCCCAGCTTCGTAACTTTACTCCTTTTATCTTTACGTCAACTCTAACAGTCCAAGATATCCATACTAACACTTTTCAGTGTAGTAATGTGAAGGTGTATGTGGTGTAGTGCTCTGAACTCATGCATGAAACTCACACACATTTAATTACAGACAATATGAGTTATCAAATGAGTTACCAAATTACAAATAGATCTCTCTAGATGCAAGGGTTTCTAAAATCAATTTAGTCAAATAAATCAGACTTTGGATCTTTCAAATAACCGTAGATAAAGAGGGAATATTGTTATTCAAACTAGACAAAATCCTATACACTTTCTTTATTTGAAAACATTAACTTATTTCACAAAATGTGAAATAATTTGGAAATTAAAATCCCCAATCAAGATCCCAAACTAGATCTAAGTATGAAAGTTTGTTGGTTTAGGGTTTGAAAACACCGTTTATTTTGAAAACAACCAACAAAAATAGATTTCTCGAAACAAGAAATCAGATCTAGCAAATAACTAAGTGATCTGTATCACAGAAATCAAATCTCAAATTTCTATACAAAGAAATAGAGACTTAAACGAGATATAAGACAGTAGAGGAATAAAACTTCACAAATCTTGAACTAAAACACTGAGAAAAATATTTTCTGGTTTGGATTTGATAGAAGTTTGGGTTAGGGTTTGTAAAAACTTTTCGAACCCTCTCTCTCTCTATAACTCTTTCTCTCTCTTCTCTCTCTTCTCTCTCTTTCTCTCAGAGATTAAAATAACCAAAAGTTACAAAATTGATTATGAAGTCTCCTTTTATACTAAGAAAAGAAGGATCTGGAACCTCAAGGGGAAACGATCGATCAGGATGAATTCGAAGTCAATCTAATGGCTATCAAGCCACCGCATTTAAAACAGATTTGATTGGTTTAAAATAAAACACAGAGATTATGAGAAAACACATGTAGATAGTTGATTAAAATGATCCAATGGTGCACAGTGAGTCTTAAGAATGAGAGAGGGAGGAAACACACATCAGATCGATATATAGGCAACATGTGTAAGGCTGAGATTCAGTGTAAAATGCGTGTTTTTGAAGAGTTAGAAATACAAATTGCACCCATAATATTCTCAAGCACTTTCGATTTCTACCCAACTAGATTTTAAGCCTTAATAACAAATTATAAATAAGCCCCATAGGTTTTAAAGCCAACAAATTTAATTTCTAAAAATCATTTTAAAATCTTAGAAATTATTTAAAAATTCCCTAAAAATATTAGAAAATTAATTTTAAGGGATTAACTCACACACAACCAAATATAGCATGATATGATGTATGTATGCAGTCATAGTTTTTGGTGTTGGTGAGCTACCTTTTTAGAACTGATAGAGGCATCAAGTTGAGTCTGAGGTTCCTTTTGGTAACTAGGGATATAACTCAAATTTTGTCACAATTTCCAAACTAGATGGGCACCTATATAGTATAGACTTAAATAAGTCAAAGATATAGGGTGCTTGACACACACACACACAGAAGTACACATGCATATACACATATAAATACACACACACACATATTTATATATATACACAGAGAGAGAAATACACACACACAGTGAAATAAAAATGAGGGTTGAGAAATACACACAATAAAATAACAAGGGTTTGGATTACCTTTGAGATTGAGATAATGAGAGAGCTTGAGATTGTGGGAAAAATAATTGTCATAGAGAGGGAGGGAAATCGCCGGAGAGAGGGACGAAAATTGTTACTTAGAAGTTTTTGAGGGAAATGAAAACATGTTCTTTGTTTTTTAAGTATAAAGACCATGGTCACGGCTTAGGGTCGTGACCCCATGACGTGACCCTTTTATTTTTAACACGTCGGCATGGAAATAAGACCATGGTGACGATCTAAGGTCATGACTCCCTCCTAAGAATGGTCACGATCCTAAGTCGTGACTAAGTGGTGTGTATTTGTGTTCCTGGTCACGACAATGAGCCGTGACCCCATCCATAACCACACTTGGCGGGAAACTTGGTGCCATAATGGCCACGCTGGGTCACGGTTGTCAGTCGCGACCCATGCGAGTCACGGTTAAAGTCCGTGACCACCTACAAGTCGATCCATGACCACACAAGGTCTTGTAATTAGTCATGCTCATTTTGCATGTAGCCAGGAATTTGGGTCATGACCATCCGGTCACGGCTCTTGGCCATGACCCCTTTTTTGTGACCATTTTTGGTTTTTGGTGTAGTGAGAGATAGCTTGCATACGATAGCTAGGTGGGCTAATTATAGGACGTTAGGTGTGCACACATTAGATGAGAGGTGAGGAGACTCAAGGGAGTGTGCGTGAACCTAACATGTGTAATCAATGACCGATTTTATTTGTGATAAATTACTTGCTAAATGTTTTCAAACTATTTTGAGTACTAACTCTTGCTATAAAAATATTTGCAAAACCTTTTAGGTGTCAAGCCACAAAGGCGCCATACTTGATTTCATTCCAGGGATTCGAAGCTGTAGCACTGTGGATGCTGACGGGATTATTGAGTAGCCGACACTTTCATTCAGATATAGCATAAGGTCTCATTCTTATATTTAATATGTAGACACATTGTTAGTTGACTCCATTATAGTTCCAATTTTGTATCAGTTTTACTTTGTAATTGGATTGTGGATTATTGCTTGGTTGTGGTTTTATCTGACGGTGTGTTTGGCATGACTTTGATACTTTTACATATTGGTGATGGTTTGGATTCTAGTGTGTTGTCTTTGTTGTTTTAGATTTCAAACTATTCTTTTATCCTATTTTATTCGAAAGATAAAGTTTGGCTCCGATTTAATTAACTTAGGTGGTTAGTGAATAAATTTGGGTTTTCTACAGTGATGCTAAGAATGAACCATATGAGAAACTTGTTTTAATTTGATAAAGGCTTGATCACCTGATATTTAATTAGACGGGGTGTCACAGACAACACCTTACTTCACCTAGCGTATGAAAAGTGACGTAGGCCTCCTCAAGATTCTGCGATAGTTGTGTGCATGAAAGGCAATGATATGAGGTAATAATAGAAGAATATATCATAAACAAGCATCAAAGCGGCATATCAATGCATAAAGATCATAAGTGAGATGAAATCCGAACTAGCTACTCATTGAAAGCTACATGAATATAGAATGATATAGTGATCCGAAAATATCACACACATACTGTATGGAAAAAAAATCATAAAAGACTTTTTACAAATGAAAATATTTTTGGAATTTTTGAAAATGTATGTATAATAATATAATCTAGATCATAGGTAAAAATATAGACATGAGGCACAACCTAAACTATATATACGACTTCGAACTCAATCAATGGAGCAAACCCCAATGGATTTCCTCAGATTCTTGAATCTAAGGGCATCTAGAGGTTTGGTAAATATTTTATCCAATTGACAATCGATGCCTACAAAGATTTAGGAAACGACTTTCTCTTTAACTAACCCTCTGATAAAGTTCTCAATATCCTAATATGCTTTGTTCTAAAATATTGAACGGGATTTTGATAAATATGGATTGCATTCATATTATCACAATAAATAGTCATTGTTCCTTATAAAATACCATAATCCTCCAACATTTACTTCATCCAAATGAGTTAAGTACAACAACTCCTGACGGTTACATATTCGGCCTCCTCCGTGGACAAAGAAATAGAATTTTATTTCTTACTCATCCATGAGACAAGCTCACTTCGAAAATAGAAACAAATGTCTAAGGTTATCTTACAACCATCAACATCTCCTGCCTGATTGGCATTCGAATAAGCCGATAGACAATCATTAGTATTGAAAGATTACCAAATACCAAACGATAAGGTCCCACTAACATATTTGATAATATGCTTAATGGAAAGTAAATGGGACTCTTTTGGGGCGGCTTGATAATGGGCACAAACTCTTACACTAAGGGAAATACCCGAATGACCAGAGGTTAAGTACAGTAAAATACTTATCATACTCCTAAAAAAAGTGTGCTCTACATCATTTCCTTCGGTGTCCTTACTAAGCTTAACGGATAAACTCATGGGTGTACGTGCATGATTAGCATAGTATAGATTTAATTTCTTCACAAGATGTTTTGCATATTTAGATTGGGACATAAATATTTCATTATCGAGTTAATGCACTTGAAGACCTAGGAAGTAAGTGAGCTCATTGACTATACTCATCTCAAACCCACTTTCCATTTCTTTCGGAAAGAGTTGAGTATATTTATCACACGTGGATTCGAAAACTATGTCGTTAGCATGCACTTGGGAAACTAAAATAGCACTCTCATCTCGATGAACAAATAACGTCATATCTACTCTCCCTCTCGAGAAGCCAAGAGTGAGGAGATAGGAAGTAATCCTTTCATAACAAGAGCGAGGTGTTTACTTCAAACCATATAGGGATTTCTTCAAGTAAAATATGTGATTCGGGTGCTTAGGATATTTAAACCCTTCCAGTTGTTCCACATAGACTTCCTTCCAAAGAATCCCATTTATGAAGTCACTCTTGGCATCCATTTGATAAAGCTTGAATTTAATATGACGTGATATGGCTAGTAAAAGGAAAATGAACTCTAACCTAGCAACAAGAGCAAATGTCTCATCAAAATAAACACCCTCTATTTGGGTGTATCCTTGAGCAACTAACCCAACTTTTTTATGAACAATGACACCATTTTCATCAATTTAATTTTTGAATATCCATTTGGTACCAATGATGTTAGTATCACTAAATCAAGGAACTAACTGACAAACATCATTGTTTTGAAATTGAAGCGAATTTTTTTTCGTGGAATTTATTTAATGTTCATCTTTTAGTGCTTCTTTGAAATTTTTAAGTTCAATTTTAGAGGTATAACACAAATAAGTAACCTCATTTTCAAGTGGTGCCCTAGTCTTGACACCTAATTCGGGATTCCCAAGAATTTTGGAGGGGTCATGACTTTTACAAACCCAAAGGGGCTGGATCCTTTTTCTCAAGTGAGGGGTCCACTAAATCATTTTGAGGCTCATTGTGATCAACATCGGGGGTGCATCACTCTCACGTGAGGAATCACCCTCGATATCAATAAATGTGGTTGGAACATCATCTTTTATTATAACATTTATTGATTCCATATCTTTAGAGCTAGCAAAATTGTAAACCCTATAAGCTCAACAATTTGGTGAATACCCTATAAATATACCTCTATCACTCCACGAATCGAATTTTCATAAGAGCTCTCTATCCCTTAGGATGTAACAAGGACTCCAAAAGACTTAAAAATAGGCTAGGTTGGGTTTCTTACCTCTCCAAAATTCATAAGGAGTTTTATTAGTATGGGGACACAAGTATACCTTATTCACCATATAACACGCGGTGCTTATCACTTCCTCCCAAAACCTACGTGGAACTTTCCTACCTAAAAGCATCGACCTTTCCACTTCTTAGATCAATCAATTCTTCCTCTCCACTATACCATTTTCTTGAGGTGTTTGAACAACCAAAAACTCATGCTTAATTCTAACTTCATCATAAAAAGCATGCACACCGGATTCCTTAAATTTAGTTCCATTATCACTTATAAATCGATTTATGGTGACACCATGTTGATTTTGAATGAATCGACATTTAATCATTAGAAACTCAATAGCATCGGACTTTTGCCTAAGAAATCCAACTATTGAATATCTTGAAAAGTCATCTACCATCAACAGAATATATATATTTCCTCTTATACTCTCAGTACGAGTGGGACCCATAAGGTCCATGTGAATTAATGTTAAGACATGAAAGGTGGTTATAGATTTCAGCTTCTTATTGGGACTCTTAATTTTCTTTCCAAGTTCACAAGAACCACTAATTGAGGAGTTGGTTTTCTTAAAGATGTCAAGCCTTGAAATATGTCTCTCTTCACTAAATGATCAAGACATCTAAAATTTACATGACATAGACGTTGATGCCAAAGGTCGAAAGGGGAAACCTTGGCAGTATTGAAAAAAATGAAGAATTTGGAATGATCCCATAGCAATTGTCGCTAGTCCTCCCACCTTGTAGAATAGTCTCACCAGATTTATCATAAATTATGCACTTCGTCTGGCTAAACTTAACTACTAGGTTTTTATCGCATAATTGGCTAATGCTTATCCAATAAGATTTTAGTCTATTAACATAAAGAATATTTTCTAGTTTTAGGAAACTAGAAACTTCAATGGTGCCTCTTCCTATAATTTATATTTACTCACATCGCGAAAGGATACTTTACCATCTTCATGATCTTCAAGAGTGGTAAAAAGATATTTATCGCATGTCATATGTCTAGAGCATCCACTAGAAAAATACCATTATGAGGTATTTTGAGATTTAAGAGCAACATGAACAACAAAAGCCTTCTTGGTCTTATCTTTTGCAACCCAAGCTCGATCTGTGTTCTTCCTTTTGTTGATTCTAGTCTTTTGGTTGGAATCATTTTCATGGGCAACAGAAAACCTTATAAACTCTTCTAGTAAACATTTGGATGTATTGAATAGATACTCAACTTGGTTTTTAAGTCTAGATAAGGAGCTATAGTGTGGCCTATGGGTATTGGGATAAGAATTCTTCCTAAGTGTTAACACAAAAATTCTCCATCTACGAGGACCAATCAGAAAAGGACACATGTCATCCTACGTGGTAATATTCGACACCCGAGGAGAGTTGGTCGGCATCCGAGGAGAGTTGGTCGGCACCCGAGGAGTGTTAGTCGGCATCCGAGGAGAGTTGGTCGGCACCCGATGAGTGTTAGTCGACACCCGAGGAGAGTTGGTCGGCACCCGAGGAGTGATAGTCGGCACCCGAGGAGAGTTGGTCGGCATACCAACCAGGAAGATCAAAGGATAACTATGCATTTAATGTGAATTAATGAAGATTACAGCGCATTTAATGAGCCTTAATGTACATTTATACTGTATTAATAGATGACAACACATAGCATACCAAGCAATTCAACAATTAGATTCGTTGAATGTAGACATAATGTATAAATGTCTACATACAATGAATCTCTTTATCTTCCATCACTATAAATACATGTATCCCCTTAGCCAAAAGGGGGGAGAGATCCAAGAGATCCATGAAAACCAAGAACCGAGAGATCCAAGAGATCCAAGAGATCCAAAAAGATATCCGGGAGAACCTAGAAACACCATACACAAGATACACATCCTTTCTCTCTCTACACCTTATGGTGCTATTGTAAACCCCTGGGAATAAAATAACAGTGGACGTAGGCTTTATTCATAGCCGAACCACTTTAAAAATCTTTGTCTCTTATGTGCTTGATTGGATTGCTTTCATCTATTTATCTGTGATCATAAAAATGGGATTCGGTCCAATTTTTTGCATCAACAGATTGGCGCCGTCTGTGGGAACGTGTTACAACCATTGTTCTCCATCAAAAGCTAAGTTTTTATTTTCTATATGATTCAATCATGATTTTTATGTTTATATACATAAATTAATTGTCCAATTTTTATTTGCAAAATATTGCATATCATGATTTTAAAATCATAACTGTTAGATTAATTCTTATTTAGAAATCTGAAAAATAGTGGATTTCATAAATCATAAATTTTTGCTTGATTCTCAAGTTTCTATTTTATATCATGGAATAAATATTTTAAATAATTACATATACCAATATATACGACGATGATAAGATTTGATCATTTTCATTGTTGATTTTGAAATAAATTTTGTAAGATCTTTGATGTCTATTCAAATTCCCATCATATTTTTAATAAAAGAATGGGAAAAGGTTAAAGACAATAAAAAGTTTTCTCATGGAAATCATGACCCAGATCTATTTTCTCTCTTCAAGTTTGAGTCTCTTTGCATTCATTTTTATGAACTATATACTTAATTTGGTTCAGCTTCCATTTATGTCAATAAAGTTAAATTGATTGATTTTTGATATAAATTTGGTAATAACTTTAATCATTCACCATATTTTTATCTCTCCAAATAGGGAATAGGAAGGGATCAATATAAAGAATAATTTTTCCTTCACCTGAAAAACCCATTAACTGTAGTTGGTCGACGAGGAAAAAATATTCCAAACTGTATCAACATAGTTGGTCGATGAGGAAAAAATATTCCAAACTGCATCAACGTAGTTGGTCGACGAGGAAAAAATATTCCAAACTGTACCAACGTAGTTGGTCGACGAGGAAAAAATATTCCAAACTGTACCAACGTAGTTGGTCGACGAGGAAAAAATATTCCAAACTGTACCAACGTAGTTGATCGACGAGGAAAAAATATTCCAAACTGTACCAAGTATGGTTGGTGGGGGATAAAAACTGTACCAACGTAGTTGCTCGACGAGGAAAAAATATTCCAAAAATTTACCAAGTATGGTTAGTAGGGTATAAACTCTCACTAACTATAATTGGCCGACGAGCACAATTTAACAACCTTGGTTGGTTGGAAAAATTTTAAACATTTCTATACTCATTACTTTATTATTAAGTGATCGAGCAACATTACTAATACTTGTAACTTTTTTATTACTAAGTTGGTCGATGAACAACACAATATTGTTATCTTTTTAACTTATACATATGCACAGATGTAGAGTATTTTACAAGACAATAGCAATTAAGATTGCGAACGAAAATGAAAGTCTTTCATTAAAATCAAAAACAAAATACATTGAGAATGAAAATGTATACTAACTATTACATTGAGATTCCTACTCTATTGGTTTCTTTCCCTCTGCTTTTGAAATAGGTTCCTCGCCAGCAGGAGGATCATCCAAAGCATAAGGGGAGTTCATGAAGTTAAGATCTTTCAGCATTCTGATGTTCATCACAGATGGTCTGTCCGAGCAGCTCTTACTCGTCCTCGAGAACCTCTTGCTCATTCCCGAGCAGAGGTAGAAGTCAAAATCAGCATCTACAGCACTGAGATCTTTGCTACTACTGTCTCGACGAATAATGAAGAAGAAATTGTGTGAAAATGTTTCGAAGTCCACCACTAGCTTGGTACTAATCAGATTGAAGAGTTGGGTTCAAAAGCTAGTATGTTACTCGACAAAGTATTCAGAGGATCATAAATCAGAAGAATCAAGCACGTGAAGTTAGCACTCAGTTACTCGGCACATGAGGCAGTTGGTCGGCTAGCAAACCAATCAACATACTTGAAGATTATGACAAGCTACAAGCTACAAGCTGCATACTATAGCATGGCTGTATCCAAATTCTCAGGGGTGATACATAGCACAGGGAGTTCCTCAAAAGAAAGATTAGCAACCATCGATCAACCTGCATCATATGTCGTCCAGGAGATAATGCACTTTATGTTGAACAAATCAAGAAGGTAGATCAAGAATTTCACGAGCACCGAGCAACACTGCAGAATAAATACTCCATCCTTTCAAGTAAACCATCAAGCATGGAGCATTGGGGGCTTCTGTTAACGCAAAAATTCTCCATCTATGAGGACCAATCAGAAAAGGACACATGTCATCCTACGTGGTAATATTCGACACCCGAGGAGAGTTGGTCGGCATCCGAGGAGAGTTGGTCGGCACCCGAGGAGTGTTAGTCGGCATCCGAGGAGAGTTGGTCGGCACCCGATGAGTGTTAGTCGACACCCGAGGAGAGTTGGTCGGCACCCGAGGAGTGATAGTCGGCAACCGAGGAGAGTTGGTCGGCATACCAACCAGGAAGATCAAAGGATAACTATGCATTTAATGTGCATTAATGAAGATGACAGCGCATTTAATGAGCCTTAATGTACATTTATACTGTATTAATAGATGACAACACATAGCATACCAAGCAATTCAACAATTCGATTCGTTGAATGTAGACATAATGTATAAATGTCTACATACAATGAATCTCTTTATCTTCCATCACTATAAATACATGTATCCCCTTAGCCAAAAGGGGGGAGAGATCCAAGAAATCCATGAAAACCAAGAACCGAGAGATCCAAGAGATCCAAAAATAGATCCGGGAGAACCTAGAAACACCATACACAAGATACACATCCTTTCTCTCTCTACACCTTATGGTGCTATTGTAAACCCCTGGGAATAAAATAACAGTGGACGTAGGCTTTATTCATAGCCGAACCACTTTAAAAATCTTTGTCTCTTATGTGCTTGATTGGATTGCTTTCATCTATTTATCTGTGATCATAAAAATGGGATTCGGTCCAATTTTTTGCATCAACAGATTGGCGCCGTCTGTGGGAACGTGTTACAACCATTGTTCTCCATCAAAAGCTAAGTTTTTATTTTCTATATGATTCAATCATGATTTTTATGTTTATATACATAAATTAATTATCCAATTTTTATTTGCAAAATATTGCATATCATGATTTTAAAATCATAACTGTTAGATTAATTCTTATATAGAAATCTGAAAAATAGTGGATTTCATAAATCATAACTTTTTGCTTGATTCTCAAGTTTCTATTTTATATCATGGAATAAATATTTTAAATAATTACATATACCAATATATACGACGATGATAAGATTTGATCATTTTCATTGTTGATTTTGAAATAAATTTTGTAAGATCTTTGATGTCTATTCAAATTCCCATCATATTTTTAATAAAAGAATGGGAAAAGGTTAAAGACAATAAAAAGTTTTCTCATGGAAATCATGACCCAGATCTATTTTCTCTCTTCAAGTTTGAGTCTCTTTGCATTCATTTTTATGAACTATATACTTAATTTGGTTCAGCTTCCATTTATGTCAATAAAGTCAAATTGATTGATTTTTGATATAAATTTGGTAATAACTTTAATCATTCACCATATTTTTATCTCTCCAAATAGGGAATAGGAAGGGATCAATATAAAGAATAATTTTTCCTTCACCTGAAAAACCCATTAACTGTAGTTGGTCGACGAGGAAAAAATATTCCAAACTGTATCAACATAGTTGGTCGACGAGGAAAAAATATTCCAAACTGCATCAACGTAGTTGGTCGACGAGGAAAAAATATTCCAAACTGTACCAACGTAGTTGGTCGACGAGGAAAAAATATTCCAAACTGTACCAACGTAGTTGATCGACGAGGAAAAAATATTCCAAACTGTACCAACGTAGTTGATCGACGAGGAAAAAATATTCCAAACTGTACCAAGTATGGTTGGTCGGGGATAAAAACTGTACCAACGTAGTTGGTCGACGAGGAAAAAATATTCCAAAAATTTACCAAGTATGGTTAGTAGGGTATAAACTCTCACTAACTATAATTGGTCGACGAGCACAATTTAACAACCTTGGTTGGTTGGAAAAATTTTAAACATTTTTATACTCATTACTTTATTATTAAGTGATCGAGCAACATTACTAATACTTGTAACTTTTTTATTACTAAGTTGGTCGATGAACAACACAATATTGTTATCTTTTTAACTTATACATATGCACAGATGTAGAGTATTTTACAAGACAATAGCAATTAAGATTGCGAACAAAAATGAAAGCTTTTCATTAAAATCAAAAACAAAATACATTGAGAATGAAAATGTATACTAACTATTACATTGAGATTCCTACTCTATTGGTTTCTTTCCCTCTGCTTTTGAAATAGGTTCCTCGCCAGCAGGAGGATCATCCAAAGCATAAGGGGAGTTTATGAAGTTAAGAACTTTCAGCATTCTGATGTTCATCACAGATGGTCTGTCCGAGCAGCTCTTGCTCGTCCCCGAGAACCTCTTGCTCGTTCCCGAGCAGAGGTAGAAGTCAAAATCAGCATCTACAGCACTGAGATCTTTGTTACTACTGTCTCGACGAATAATGAAGAAGAAATTGTGTGAAAATGTTTCGAAGTCCACCACTAGCTTGGTACTAATCAAATTGAAGAGTTGGGTCCAAAAATTAGTATGTTACTCGACAAAGTATTCAGAGGATCATAAATCAGAAGAATCAAGCACGTGAAGTTAGCACTCAGTTACTCGGCACATGAGGCAGTTGGTCGGCTAGCAAACCAATCAACATACTTGAAGATTATGACAAGCTACAAGCTACAAGCTGCATACTATAGCATGGCTGTATCCAAATTCTCAGGGGTGATACATAGCATAGGGAGTTCCTCAAAAGAAAGATTAGCAACCATCGATCAACCTGCATCATATGTCGTCCAAGAGATAATGCACTTTATGTTGAACAAATCAAGAAGGTAGATCAAGAATTTCACGAGCACCGAGCAACACTGCAGAATAAATACTCCATCCTTTCAAGTAAATCATCAAGCATGGAGCATTGGGGCCTTCTGTTAACGCAAAAATTCTCCATCTATGAGGACCAATCAGAAAAGGACACATGTCATCCTACGTGGTAATATTCGACACCCGAGGAGAGTTGGTCGGCATCCGAGGAGTGTTAGTCGGCATCCGAGGAGAGTTGGTCGGCACCCGATGAGTGTTAGTCGACACCCGAGGAGAGTTGGTCGGCACCCGAGGTGTGATAGTCGGCACCCGAGGAGAGTTGGTCGGCATACCAACCAGGAAGATCAAAGGATAACTATGCATTTAATGTGCATTAATGAAGATGACAGCGCATTTAATGAGCCTTAATGTACATTTATACTGTATTAATAGATGACAACACATAGCATACCAAGCAATTCAACAATTAGATTCGTTGAATGTAGACATAATGTATAAATGTCTACATACAATGAATCTCTTTATCTTCCATCACTATAAATACGTGTATCCCCTTAGCCAAAAGGGGGGAGAGATCCAAGAAATCCATGAAAACCAAGAACCGAGAGATCCAAGAGATCCAAGAGATCCAAAAAGAGATCCGGGAGAACCTAGAAACACCATACACAAGATACACATCCTTTCTCTCTCTACACCTTATGGTGCTATTGTAAACCCCTGGGAATAAAATAACAGTGGACGTAGGCTTTATTCATAGCCGAACCACTTTAAAAATCTTTGTCTCTTATGTGCTTGATTGGATTGCTTTCATCTATTTATCTGTGATCATAAAAATGGGATTCGGTCCAATTTTTTGCATCAACAGTTAGGTAGTAATGTATCTGGGGGTTCCTTATTTGGATTTTGCTTTGCAACATATCCCACACGTGAAACTTAGTGCAACATTGGGAGTGGGTAGATGTTTGGTCTTTAGGACATGGGTTTAGTACCTTAGTTATGGTGTGATTATACAGCTATATATGAGGGATAATAACTATGTTATACTTTGAGGCTAGTGGAAGTATGTAGCATGTGTGCAGTTATGCACGGGTCTAGGGTGTATGGGTGCCCTAAGTAGTTAAAGTTTTTTTATATCATCCGTTGTGAGGAAGGATAGGAATACAAATAGTGAGTTTAGATTCGATGCGTTAGGAAGCGTGAGAATCTTAGAGTACGAACCTTATCCAAATTTGAGGACGAAATTCCTTTGTAAGGGGGGGAGTATGTAACACCCTATACTTTTGGAGATAATGGAAATTAATTATTTAATTCGGTGATTTAGGTTTAATTGATTCAATTTAATTCAATTTCACGCATGTCGTATTTTGAGGTGAAAATAAGATGATTAAATAAAGTGACTCAAATGGGGATTTAGAGGCCACAGTTGATTCAGAAAGGGTCGAAATAGTATTGTCGGGTGTATAGCTTTGGTACCGGGGTTATTTTAGACCAATTCGGCACCATTTAAGGGCGTTTCGATCATTCGGGAGTTTGTGGTTCAGAGAACTCCAAAAATTAAAAGAGTATTTTATCCCCTTGGAGTTAGAGGCTAGGTTTAACTCAAATTAGAGAAGAAATAGGCCATTAGAGAGGAGAAAAAAAAGATTCTTGGAACTTTCAACACCAATTCTCACCACCGACGTGCCAGAATCGTAATCAGAGCAAGTAGAGATCAGCTCTATCATCATATCAATGGAATCAGACCTACAATTATAAGGCAAGTTTTTATCTTGCGTGATTTTCAAGAAGTTATAATACCCATGTAGTGTAGGGTTTTCAATTTCATAATTTTAATTATGTTCTTGGGATTTAAATGATAGAACTCATGATTCGATGTAGGATTGCATGTATAATGAATCCCTATGTGAATGTAAAATGAAATTAGAATATATTTGATGATTAATTATGTTCTACCAGAATTTTTGCGTCACTTTAAACGTGTGCCATTATAATTGTACCTAGAATTAGAGTTTCGGCTATTGATTTCAGGAACTATCTATGTCTTAGATTTCTAATGAGATTTGAATGAGGTCAATCGGGGTTCTGTAGAGGGAGAAATCAAAATTTTACTACTGGGTGTTTAATCTGTCAGAAAATTTATGACCCGATTTGGTTACCTATAATTGTCCAAATTTTCCTTATTTAAGCCCTGAACTTGTGTATAATTCTAGGGGGAATTTTGGGATGCCTTTAAATTATAGTGAGGGATATAATGATCACCAGTAGTCCAATGGTAAGGAAGGGGGGCTTAGTCATAAGGGAGAAGAATCAAGGCTAAGTATAATCGGGCATAATTTGTAATGCGAGTGTATTCGAGGTAATGAGAACGAATCATGGAGAGATGAGTGGACCTATGATTTTGACCAATAATGTAGGAGTGTATTAGCTACTGATATTTAATCAAGGGGTGACTAGGGCCCTTAGGGTAGAGATTAATCCTCTGGAAAATACGATAGAGAGTCATAATCGTATATTGATTTGTATGGTGAGTATTCGAGAGATAAATACTACGTACGGGTAATTATCATAGGTTGCATGTATACCTATAGAGGAATATTATAGGTCATGTGTGTGACTATATTGAATATACATATGTATAGGTTGTGTGTATGCCTGGTATGTACTTTTATGTATGTGAACATACCTACACTACTTACTATCATGGAGGTCCCGTGCAGTGGGCGATCCCACCTTGATGATTCCACTGAGACCTAGATTTGTGCCCCAGAGCATAGTAATAATAGTGGATAACTAAGTGAGAGAAATAGTGATGCCGACAAGTCATTTGGGTACGTTAGGTATGTGCGCAGTCCCAAAGAATTATTTTTATGTTCATATGAAATGAATGTTGGGGTCAAGGTAACATTTTGAACCAATACATGAAAAGAATATTGGGGTCGAGGTAACATTCCAAACCAATACATGACAAGAATATTGGGGTCGAGGTAACATTACGAACCAATACATGAAAAGAATATTGGGGTCGAGGTAACATTTTGAACCAATACATGAAAAGAATATTGGGGTCGAGGTAACATTCCGAACCAATATATGAAACAAATTTTGGGGTCGAGGTAACATTCCGAACCAATAGTCCTTAATGTGTGATTTGGGGACATGATAGTAAAGTATGCACTTATAGTATATATTGTGTGTGAAATATATACCATATGTATAATCTAACTCATGTGTGATGGTAAGGAGACTAGGTGTTGTATATCTAAACAATGTTTAATCTTACTTATGTGTGATAGTAAGGAGACCAAATAGTGTATAGATAAAACGATACTTAATATAATTAAGTGTAAATAGTAGACAAGATAGATAGTGAGTATCTAAAGATAAGGTAAGTGGGAGAACTTAACACGATGATAATAATAACATAAGAGAAACGTTAATTTCTAGTTATTCGGTAACGTACTGTATGGGCGGTACCGGTAAGTTAAGGGGGAAACTCAACTAAGGGCTTAAGGTTAATTAAGGGTTTACTTTAGCATAATGTATGGGCAGTATAGGTGAGCTAGATTGATTGGTGGTTAGTTAGATACCTGAGTCCTAGTTAGTTTGGGTAGCATACCTAGGTGGGCGTAGTAGCAAATGTTAGGTGCACATTATAGATGAGTGGTGGGGAACTCAAGGGTGTGTTCCCAAACTAACATATGTATCAAATAACTATTCATTTAAATTTCAATTTAAATGCTTGATAAATTTTTTAAAGGACTTTGGGCTCTTACCCGTACTTGAAAAACTTTTTCCAAAACCTTTTTTGTGTCCAGCCACAGGAATGCCAAGCAGGATGGTCTATTCCAGGGTTGCGTAGCTACAATAATTGAGGATGCTTGTAGGATTTGGACTTAGTCACTTCAGTTACTTCATTCTTAGTGTAGGGTTTAGTTCAGTATTTCATCCGAGTGTGTTTCCCTCAGTATTTCATTTATGTCAGTCAGACTTTGAACTCAGATTTTTATTTATGTTGGACTCTTATATTGGATTTGGGAACCGATGGTTTATTCGGTATTGTATTATTTCAGTTATTTATCTGGTGGTTGTTTGGATTATCTATTGTTACGTGGAATGTGATTGTGGTATTCATTTCCGTACGTTGTTGTTTTTTAATAAAAAGATTAAATTTGGCACCAACTTTTTGAATACTAGGTTCAAAAAAATGTTTTCGACAGTCATGCTAAGAATGAACCAAATGGGAATCCTGTTTTAATTTAATAAAGGCCTGATCACCCGGTATTTAATTAGATGGGGTGTCATAATGTACAAGAGAGTAACAAAGCAATGAGTTAAAGTTAAAGCGTAAAACAGACATTTATTCATTAAGTAACGTCGCAGGCATATTGTACTACCACCACAAGGGTGAATTACATTTTATTCTTAAATTGAGAAATAAAGTAGGTCATCAAAAATTGACACTCTTTGTTCCCATATTCTTTTGTCTCCACCCATATAGTTCAATAAGTAAACGTGTGGCCCATTATATCATAAAAAGGGAGGGGATATTATCCTCTTTCTCGTGGGATATCTGAGGAAAAAAGAATTAGCACAAATATACTAGAGATTTCTTACCAAACTTATAACAAATTATACGTACAAAGAAGCTTGGAGTGTGTCCATAGAATTCACTGTTTGGTATAATAATATGGTACTAATTATATAATAAGAAAGTCAAGGAATTTAAGTTGATAATCCCATACTTAGCAAATTACATATGGGCATAGAAATAAATGAAGCGTCATCTGTATAACTAAATTATAATCAACCCAAAACCTTTAGGAAAAAGTAATCGGCTAGGCACACAATTAAAGTGGCGCTCATATTGGTCAATCTTTCTGGCTGAAAAGCTCATCTTCAACCACTCGACAATTGAATTAGGTTTGAAAAAACTTTGACCGTGAATAACTCCTAATTCTCTAAATCATTTGAGATTATTCTTGAATCAATACAACCTAATTTTTCACAAGGAATCCAAAATTATAACTTTTATGGATTGAGGTTTAATTTTCATCAAGTTACAAATATTGTGTGTTTTTCAAAACATTTGACCAAACTTTCAAAATTTTAATGAATATGGCAATGGTTTATATGCATATGCTTGGGTTTCTTCTATCCTAAGGAAGGTTTTGTTTTTTGTTTAAAGGATTTATGTCATGTGGTTAGGGAGAATTTAAATATTTTAGTTTTATGAAATAAAATACACTTTTGAGAAATTGTTGTTCAAAACGTATGATTTTTTGAAAATGATCATTGCACTTGAGCTCTTGGGATCATAAGCAAACTATTCCTCACTTTGAAATTGGCTCAGAGTAATGGAATCAAATTTCAGAATTAAAGCTTAAGCTTTAATGGATGCTTTTGGTGGTTTTTTGCGAACGGAAGGGGTTTCAGATGTAAAAGCTTTTTTCATTGGTATGATCCTAACAACATCATAAAAGACAATTGGAATTAATAAAATATTTAACGCATAAAATGACAGTATACCAGTTTGGAAGGAAAATTTAAACTTTGGGCACGCTTTAGGGGTGAGTTTTATTACTAGTAATCATGGGGTATTTATAGTAAGAGATGAGGGGAGATCATTGGATGAGAAAGGAGGTGGATTCTTCTTTTGTTTAAGAAGATTAATATGTGGGAACTTGACCTACACATGGTTACATGGTGTAACCATGTGATTTTGTCTTCTTCTACCCATGTAGAGGCTGATGTGGAAGGGGGCAATGTCTAAATGATGGATTTTAAGTTTTAGTCCTTGGTTTGAAAGTTTTATATTTATTTGATATTAAATAAGGGATTTTTTCAAGTTTTGGGGATATTTTTGCAATTTCATGAAAGTTCACAGGTTATGATTATAGATTTTAATTAGTTGAAGTCTAAAGGTTTAAATGGATGTAAGGGTTGGGTCTAGGGGTTAAGTATAGGTCAAGTTATACTTGTTTGAAAAGTTCAAGTGGTATTGTGGTAATTTTAAAACTTCAAGGGTAATTGGGTAATTCAACAAACTTAAAGATTTAATGATGTAGTTTCATATTTGTTAGGGTGTTTTAGGTTTTGAGTAACATATAAGGGATATAATGGGAATTTTAGGTAGTTATTGAAATTTAATTAGCTTGGTTAAAATGTACGAATGTTAAAATAATGATCCTTTGAACATGCCTTATTTAGGTATTTGAAGTCAACGCGCATCCCCTAGTTGTTGTTGTTCTTCTTTACCATAAAAATGTTTGATAATTAACTTGCATATTTCACGTCTTTGATGAATTGAGCTTTTTTGAGTTTGTCCACCTCTAATTCGATTGTTGTATTCTTCTCTTCAAAAAATACTCAGTATTTTTGTTTCACTGTGTTATCTTCTTTCATTATGTTGAGTTCATGGCAGAGTACATTGGGATTTATTCCAGCATTTTCTTCGTGGCTCCATGAAATATATTTTTCCTCTGCCTTAAGAAATTTGCAGGCACTTTCTTTAACACTGGGTATAAGAAAAACCCAATCTTCACTATCCCTTCTAGACGTTTATCATCTAAGATCATGGGCTCTATTTGCTTGGATTCCTTACTAGTAACCAACTTATCTTCATCTTGAGGATCTAAATTCTCAATTTGATAAGCCTATGTCATATTATCATTCTCCTCGGATGACGTGTAATTGCATTCCCATGCTACCACTTGACTTTCTTTCACTTGTTACTCAATAACGCATTAGGAACTTCATAAGCAGATGCACTATGGAGGATAATGCTTTGGATTTAGTTAGATCGGCCCTACCAAAAATGATGTTATATTCTGAGCCCACATTCTTTTTTACAACGAAGAAATGCACCATTTTTGTTCGGCAAGTCAGTCATGTCCTAGCTATGGCTCATATCTCAATGGTTCTTGAGGGCATACCTTTTCCAATCAAAATCAAATTAATGGGTGGTAGTAATCTTATAACTTCCTTTCAGATAGTATGGGGCTTCTGAAAAAATCATAAAAGAATAGATTTGTTGAAATCCCATGATTTACCAAAATCCACTTAACAGCCCTTTGGTGAACCACCATGCTCATGACCAACATGTCATTATATAGATATAACATTCCACACAAATCATCTTTAGAAAAATCAATAACTAAACGATTTTTATTTGCCTTACGAGGGAGAGTTTCCACGGCTTTAGCCATGTTTATCTCATTTTGTCCATTGATTGCACAAGCCTTTTCCTCATTCACAAATACTTTTCTTTCTAGGTTACCGTTACAGCAGCTGTTGTCTCCCCCGGTAATGAATTACATCCTAAATGAAATAAGACTAACATTTTTTAGGCTCCTTGGGTAAGTTAAGGCATCTTCTATCATCAGAATCCTCATAGTTGTGCCCACATTTCTTATTATCCTTTTCCTTACAAGGAGACGTTCACCGCCTCCTCAACTTATGATCACCCCTTGGTACATCTTCTTGCCCTAACTTATCTATGTACTTCGCCAACTTTCCCCTCCTAATCACGGCCTCAATTTCATCTTTTAAGGCCAAATACTTATCTATTATATAGTCGTGGTTGATACGTCACGAATATTACATATTAGTACCCATTATCTTTATGCTTTCTAGCACTTTTATCTTCTTTATATCCTACTTTTATTCTCATTTATTGGAATGCTTAACAAAGCAAGTGGTTTCATTTTGATGAAGTTCAGTCATCTAACCTAACTTCAAGGTAATTTTAGTCTTTTCATACTTCATGGTCAGGCCAATGGATCTCCATGATGCATAGTTCGTTGAGTTAACTTCGTATCGCCATAAATAGCACGTCGTTTAGAGTCCCGATGATGAAGTTATATCCATTTCTTCAATGCATATTTCTCCCTTTTGAAGGATTAATTTGCCTAGAAAAAAAACTACTGGTCAATCGGCCATTCCATTTATGCCTACAAAGGAAGGCAGTGGGCTTCAGACCAGATTCCCGATCGACCAGTCCCTTCAAATGTTGGGTAAATTTTGTTCTCCTTATTTTATTTTTCCCCACTTACTATATATTTGTAAGTTGGGTTTATTCTCAACTCTCTAGTTTTTATTTCTTTATTAGGCTAGATTAGGGTTGAGTTTTGGGGGAGCTTTCCCTCTCTCCCACTCTCCTAGGGTTTCACCCATTTGGGTATGTAAAATCATTATTCTTCTTCTTTTTCCTTTATATAAGTTTCCATTGTTAATTTCAATATTTGTTAATTAGTTTCTTCATTTATTTCTTGCTTTATTTACTTCCTTTCTTTAAATACATGTCATTTAATATACTTTGTAGGTAATTAAGTTTAGGTTGAGATAATTGAACTAACCTTGGATTAATGGGTTGCTTTGCTTTGGTGATGGGTTTTATGAGCTTAAATGGTTTAGGTTGTTCTTAAGTTTATGCCAAGGAGATTTAAAAGTGTACATCATATATGCGTCTTATTTACGACCTTGTGCGTGTAATCTTGGGGATATTTGTTGACACTAAAATCATATTAAGTTTTTATGACAACTTAGGGGGTAACGATTCTAAATTTAATTAATTGTGAAAATGAGATTTAATTTGAATAAACTTGTCTTTCCATGTAACCATTTATACTTACTAACCTGAGGTGAGGGATATTATTCTCAGTCTATTGTTTTTACTTGTTCTGTTAATCTTAGTTTAAATACATGCCTAGAATTATCTTTTGTTATAACCTTCATCTTTTACACTTTTTGTAAGGACGTCATTTTATAAATGTCCATTTGGAATCTAGGAAGTTTTCCAGGTGTCCTAAATCACAGCAAGTATGTCATATACCGCTACATTCGGCACGTCAACACAACCATCCATGACGGCCTCTATCTGAATCTGAAGCTTCACGCATCTATCATCTTCATACATGCGTAGTGCAACAACATCGAGAAATGTACAACGTGTGTCTTCAATCGTTCCCACTAACTCACTCGTTGAAATGATATAATGTTTAATTTGGAGTTTTGAATGTTTTCGTATTTATTTGGGAATTTTTTTCTAAAATGTTTATATGGAAGAAATAGGGTTTTCTAAGTCAAAATTAATTTGTAAAATCCTGTAGGCGAACTTAGAAAAAGGAACTTCATTCGTTCAAGTGACTAAGCCATGTCGTTCAAACGACAGGCTGATGTCGTTCAAATGACCTCATCAAATGACATTACATGCCATGAGATAGGTTGCTTGAAGTTGGCTTGAAGAAGTCATCAAATGAACCCGTACTGTTTTGGTCTTTTTACTTCATTTGATAGGTCGTGCGATGAGGGATCAAGAAACATCACCTTATCATTCGAGCGACCGTGCTAACTCAATTGTATATATAAATACCTATTTCTGCATTCAGTTTTTTTAAGTCATTTACAACTTCATTTTCTGCAGAATTGCTGCGATTTTAAGACTTCATCTTCTGAGTTTTAAACCACTTTTGATTCACCAAATCATCCCATATATATATATATATATATATATATATGTGTGTGTGTGTGTGTGTGTGTGTGTGTGTGTGTGTGTGTGTGTGAAGCATTCTAAACCCTTGTTACTCATTCTACTCATCTGGAGTACTCTTGTGGAGAAGAAGGTTGTTTCTCCATTGTTGACCAGTGGAGCTCTTGCGGGATCTCTTACCGACGACAAAGAACCGACACCTGTGGGTATTCGTGTGTCCCAACAAGTTGTATTTCCCTATACTTGTAGGTCATTACACAATATAGTGAAATAAAAATGTTTTGCCCCCTTGGGGTATTTTTCCTCAAATTTGTGATTGTGTGCATGTTTAATTACATTTATTCTGTCAATCACAATTAGATGCATGAGCTAGGGTTTTAATTAATAATGGGGGCATAATATTGGAATTTAATTAAACAATATAATTCATTTATTGCTAGAGCACTCTCAAATTGGTATCAGAGCCAATTACACAATTATACCATGTAATTTTTTCACAAAAATTTTTTAGGATATCAATTTTGGTCTAAAAATTATTGTTTTGAAAAAGCGCAAATTCAATGGAAAACTTGTATAATCGAGTGCCATTTTTTTATGGGACAAACTATGCATATTGGAAAGCCCATATGAAATCCCATTTAAAGGACATTGATGAACATGTCTGGATTGTATGTGAAAGAAGGTGGAATCCTCCCACTATCATCGCTAATAATGTCAGGAATATTAAACCTGTGACTGACTTAGATGAAGACGAATTTAAATGGAGCACATATAACTCACGTAGGCTAAGTGCAATTTTTGGAGCCGTCACACTCGACTAGTTCTGACACATCATGATGTGTACCATGTAAAAAGAAGCATGGGAGGTTCTTAAACTTACCTATAAAGGCACAAATGCAGTTAAAGAATCTAAATTGTAAAATTTAACTACTCAATTTGAAATTTGAGTGTTTTGATGAATTCTATGCACACTTATTTGATATTGTTAACACTAGTTTCAACCTTGGTGAACCTATTCCTGATGCTATAGTAGTTAAAAAGATTTTGAGATCATTGCAGTTTTATCCCTAAAGTCACTGTGTTAAATTCTTTAGTTAATTTGAGTATTTCTAAAATTAGAAGAACTGGTAGGAGACCTCCACACTTATGAAATTGACATGTTTCCTAATATGATTAAATCAAAAGATAAAGGGGTAGCACATTAAGCCCAAGCTAGAAAAAGTGAGGGGTCAGCTAGAAATAGGGGTGAGTCGTCTAAGAGAAAAGAGGAAGATACGTCAGACTTGGAGTCTGATTTTGATATGGATGATTTGGCTTTGTTTGCAAAAAAAATTCAAGAAATTTCTCAAATTAAAGAAAAATAATGGCAAGGATAAAAAGAATTTTAAGAAAAAAACATTTGAAAAGAAAAATGATAAAGATAAAAAGGGCACGCCTCAAAAAGATAAAGAGAGATGTTATGAGTGTGATGGTAGAGATCATAAGGATTTTGAGTGTCCAACTAGGTATAAACGTCAAGGTAATGGCAAAGCTGCTTTAAATGCCTCCCTTAGTGACAATAGTGAGGTCGAGTCAGTGGATTCTGGAGACGAGTCACTGCATGAATGTAACTTCACCACATTCATGGCTAGTCATGTGAGTATTGACAGTTCGCCTCACGACAATGAGGATGCTACTTCACAAGGACACCCCGATAGTGAAAGCGATGTGAGTGAAGGGGAGGAGGCTGTAAGTGAGAGAGAGAGTAATCTATGACACGCCTACACCGATTCGTACTAATTTATATAAAATAAAATGTGTAACAAAGCATTAGCTAGTAGGATCACCACCTTAGAGAAAGATTTGGGAGAGACCATATAGAGAGAGTCCTCCATTATCACTGCCTTGAGAGAGACAGATATAGTTTGTGTTGAGAAAGAGAGATTTTTTTGGAGAGAGAGTCACTCTAGAGAGACAGAGAGATTGTTTGGAGAGAGATAGAGAGTTTTTTTTAGAAAGAGAAAAGGGACTTGACCAAGCAAGTGGCTAGTCTTATGAGTGATCTCCATTCCTTCGTGGAGGCTCAGAAAAAAAATTGAAGCCCTTGTAACCCAACTCACTCATGACCTTGAGAGATCCATGGAGTTCAAGGTAAAGATAGAGAAAAGATCTGGAAAGAAGGGGAAAACGTTTCTTACCCCTGCTTTGGGAATTGGTGAAAGGAAGGGAATATGTTTTGATGGTGATTCCACGTCTCATGTTACATCGAAACCAATTCCTAAGTTTGCTACGAATCCATATGGCCATAATCCAAAACCCTAAGGAAGAGTTAGGCCAAGAAAAACAAACTAAGGTCGACCTAAGACTTTGTATTTTTTCACCTACTGTAAAAGAAAAGAAAAACCTTAGGGAGTTTTGCTATAGTTTGGGTCGGCCACGACGTACTTTTGCTCTGCCACGTGCCACTAGCAATCTTTCTAGTCCTAGAGAGAAGGTCGAGTTTCTAGTCGCCACATCTCAGAGTTTAATAGAAGAGTTCTAACGGATGTCTTTTTCATTAGTGGATACTTCCAAAATCCCGACCAGAACCAATAATGACAAAGGAAAACAAAAGTTTACCACTTCTTGGGTACCTAATCATAACGTAAAAGCCCTTGTTGTTCATATTACTCTTAAGGCACATAATACCTCACAGTGGTATTTTGATAACGGGTGCTCCAGACACATGACAGGTGATGTTTCATTTTTTACCTACCTATAGGATCGTAAGGAAGGTAAAATCACATTTAGAGATGGGATCAAATCTAGCATAGTAGGACAAGGTAGAGTAGAGATACCATGATTTCCTAAGATAGAGAATGTTTTGTACATCAAAGTTTTGAAAGAGAACCTTCTCAGCATTAGCCAGTTGTGCGATGATGAATTTGTAGTAAAGTTTGACCGGAATGAGTTCAATGTTTATGATCAAGACAGTAAACTTCTATTTCAAGGGGTGGGGACTCAAGATAATTGTTATGGGATTGTGCCCAAGTCTTTTTTATCTGTGACAGCTCAACGATCACTCCTATGGATTTATGGCATCAACATCTAAATCACATGAATTTTAGAGATTTGGAGAGATTAGCTAAAAAGGACCTAGTATGAGTCTTTCCATCACATGGCAAGTCGACTTCTGCGGTATGTGGACCCTGTCAGTTAGGAAAGCAAGTCCATAGCCCCCATAGGAAGTTGAATTCCATTACTACTTCATGAGTGCTTGAGTTAATACACATGGATCTTATGGGTCCTACTCATACTGAGAGTTTGGGTGGTAAGCGATATATCCTCGTGATGGTAGATGATTTCTCTCACTACTCCATAGTAGGTTTTCTGAGAGAGAAATTCGAAGCAGTAGAATTTATTACGACCAAGTGTCGTGTCCTGCAAAATCAACACGGTGTCACTATCAATAGAATGCATAGTGATAATAGCACTGAATTTCAGGAAGTAAAAGTAGATCTTTATTATGATAGCCTCGGGATCAAACATGAATTTTCGACCGTGAAGACTCCTCAGTAAAATGGGACTGTTAAGAAGAAGAATCAAATGATTCCGGAGATGGATAGATCTATATCTCTAGGTCGTAGAGTTCCTAAAAGATTTTGGGCAGAAGCGGTGTCTATCGCGTGCCACGCGGTGAATAGGGTTTACCTTCATCCACACACTCTTCAGACACCTTATGAATTATGGATTGAAAAGAAGACTAACCTTTCATATTTATGTGTTTTGGGGAGCAAGTTCTACATCTTACTGGATAGAGAGAAATTAGAAAAGTTTGACTGCCAGAACGACGAGGGAATATTATTAGTATACCGTGTTTTTAACCTGAGTAGCTCTAAGGTTATGGAGTCAATAAACGTCACCGTACAAGATGACGAACCATAGACGTTTGTTATTTCTAGCCTTTTGTGTGAGGATGATGCACTTTCAGCTGATACTCCCATTGTCCCTCACACACCCACGATGTACCTTACTCCTGACTTAAGGGACACACCTGCTTAGGTTCGCAAGATTCATGACCCTACTTCCATTCTAGGAGATCCCACCTTAGGAGCCAAGACTCGTGCTCAGCTAGAGAATGTCGTTAGATTTTTTGTTCTACCCGTTTAAAGTCGAGCCTAAGAATGTCAAAGAAGCACTCAAGGATGAACTTTTGATATCTGCTATGCAGGATGAGTTGCTTCAGTTTATAAAGAATGATGTCGGAGAACTTGTCACCCGACCTAGTGAGAAGAATGTGGTTGGTACCAAGTGTATCTACAAGAATAATATGGATGAGAATGGTACCATTACCCACAACAAGTCTAGGTTCGTCGTACAGGGCTACACATTGATAGAGGGTGTATACTTTGACGAGACATTTACTCCTGTTGTGAAGCTTGAGTCCGTCCATTTACTACTCACCGTCACATGTCTTCTGCACTTTAAGTTTTACCAGATGGATGTCAATAGTGCCTTGTGACACCTCACCTACTAAAATACCAATTGGTCATCCCGTGATCAAAATAAAATGTTGGTCTCATATGCCTCATTCTTAGCATCATTATCAAAAACCTTTTTAAAGTTACTAACCCCCTAGTAATTTAATTAGAATGGTTCCAAATTTTATCTTTCACTAATGAACAACATGCGGAAGTAAATAATAATTAAACCATCCACAAAAATTCATAATTAAATCCAACACAGATGAATAATATCAATATAGGTGATTGCATAAATTATCAGTTCAACAATAAAATCCAACAATCAAATGAAATAATAAATTGGATACACGAGATCAAATAAATAACTGAATACTAAATCTGAGGGCGACATGCCCAAATGAGTACAAGAATAAAGTCCCTACACTAGGAATGAATGAACAACGCGTCTATAGAAAAGCCTTAGAACTTCCACATGAGCTGCAACTACGCATCCCTGGATAGAATCCTCAAGTTGGGCGTCCCTATGGCTGGACACCTAAAAGGTTTTGGAAAAGATTTTGACACGGGTCAGAGCCCAAGTAAAACATTTTAAAAATATTTAGCAAGTATCTAATTTGCAATAATTCAATATGCACGCACACTTTTCATATTTAAGCTAGTGTCGCACTCTCTTGAGGTATAACTCACCCCTCATCTAATGTGAACACCTAATGCTTGTCTTCTAACCTTCCTAGTTATGTTACCCCACCTAACTAGCTGCATCACACCTCTTTCTACCGCACTACTCTAATCCTAGTATTCTTACATTTATTATTAATTTATCTTCTCATTTACTTATTAATCGGTTCGACCATATTAAATCACATAATGTTCACACTAGTTATATAGGAAATCCTTTTTTTAATCATATAACTTTCACATTAGTTATATAACAAAAGCATTCACACTTATGTATTAATCCCGTATATAATTATCTACTCATATTATATACGTACAAATATACTACAACATTCACATGCATGTCAAGTATAATAACCATCCATTCTCAAGTAATAACTCACCGGATGCCTTCTCTAAAATGCGATCATGTTCCAGGTATGCTCATTCTAACCCGGCTACCTCAACTCACTCTCGAGCTTGTATAAAAATAATAATAAGCATAGCAGAGGCAGACATAGTTTCCCGGGTTTGAGATAGAATCATACCCAAGGTGTCTCACCCCGAAAACAATCACAACATATAAACACTGGACGCTATAACTTGGGGATTATACTCTCCCTGGTCCTCAAGCCAGGGGTTTCACCCACATCACGTAACCTCCTATGATAGCACTAGAAGGGTATATATTCCTATAATTATCATTCACATCGATATCTATAAAGAACACAAATATATATATATATACACACTATCACACTACCGTATACATATATTTAATAAAAGGTCGGCTAACTCATCCCTAACACCCGTAGCACTAACCCAAAATACCCAAATATACTTGTAATTTAATTAATCACACATTAATTGTTTGTTACTCAAGTAGTGTTACCCAACTACAATACTCAGACTCACCCATTCGGTCCATATCTTCACCCCTTAGAATTTACTACACAAAGTCCCACTATTAAGGTTAACACTACTCGTTAAATTCAATATTCGACAATTTTTTATATATACCTATAATAAATTAAATTGTCTACCCCATGCCTTACTCCCGTCGCTCTAGCCTGAAAAATATCCGAGTCAAATCTCATACCCTTAATTTAATTGATTTCACCTCAATAAATTTTTATCCAAGTGGCCTCACTCAACCAATATTCCCGAACTCCCTCACTTGGCTCGTATTCTAACCTTTTAACAGTTATTACACAAAGTCTCACTAATAAGTTTGACCCATTTATTAAATTTTGATATTCCTTAATGTCCATCTTCCAAGACCATAAGTAAAATCCTCTATATAATTATCCTCAATTAACTCCCTAATATTCACGAATTAAACCACCAAAAAAATATACCAGACCAAAACAAAAAAGGAACGTGCTATCAAAGGGTTCTCCACGTCATTCGAACAACTCCTAAGGTCGTTCGAACGACAGTCCCTTTTACCACCCCACTTCATCTTCTCCACGGGTTTATCTCCAACCATTGTTGATTATTCAATCTCCTAAACCCCCTCACCTAACCTTCAATTAAGGTATATACCACCACGAATACATGATCCCTCTGCTTATAACCCGCCATACACCATTTACCAAGAACTGTCCCACATTGGATGAGTTTAGCCATCGGTGATGGCATCCAATTCTCCGGTCGATTTCTCCCACGTTGTTCCCAAGGATTGGTGGTTCCTACCCAGTCTTACTTAATTCATCATAGGGTTCATCAAACATTAGAAGTTTTAAACATCGCCAGTTTACTTACAAGTTGGGTTCACAATTTTACACAATCCCCAAATATAACTTCGATCACACCCACAAATCAATCCATCAAAATTTCTCCTGGATTTTGAATTAGGTTTTCAATTTAAACAGTAGACCTGGATTTCTCCTCATAAATATTGAAAATTACACAGCGCATACTACTCAAATCATCAAAACCCATTTTACACGAAATCCCATCCCAACCCGAATTTCAATTACACCCACCATGACATGAATTGAGATATTGCAATTAAATTGAAAGCAAGTTTATTTACTTGCCTAAATAAATTTTTAGGGTCTGATTTCCTTTGTTGTAGCCGAAGATTTGACGGAGAACACACCCCTCTTTTTGGTTTGGCTCCCAAAAGTTCTCCCAATTTCTACCTCTTTTCTCCTTTACAAAACTAGGGTTTTCTTATTGAATTGTGTCTAACACAAACTCCCTAATGTAGGTTTTATATCACTAATCCCGAAATTAAGCCTATGGGCTAAATTAAAATAATCCAAACACCCTCGTGTGAGCCCGGTTATGCCTAAAACTTCCCCGAGACTCAATTACTATCCCCGGTACTCTTTTTTTACTATCTTGACCTATTCGGAATCAACTGTGCACTCAAAATTATGATCCAAGTTACTTAACTAAAATATCCAACCTCAACCTCAAATTACGACACAAGTAAATTTTAAGTAACCAGAATTTATAAAATCTTAATTCACTAATTTAATTAAATCCTCCTAATTAATTAAATCCTCTATCAGCAAATTAATTAAATTTTATATCCTCTTAATTATGGGGTGTTAGATACTTCCCCCATACAAAGGAAGTTCGTCCTCGAAATTAATGTAAGTCTAGTACTCCAAGCCTCAAATACTTCCTCACTGGCATGCCTCTAAGATCGCTACACATATCTCTACCCCTTCCAATCGTGAATTATATTAAAATTAAATTCATTACTCAGGGTGCCCAATCACCCTGTACCCATGCTTATATGCACGAATGTTACCCGGCTCTACTTGTCTTAAATCGTAATATAACTTTCAATTCACAGTTCTAACCACATATGTTTATATTAACGAAGGTACCAACCTCATATCCTAATGACCACACATCTCCCCACTTCCAACGTCCCGCTAAGTTTCATACGTGGGATGTCTCGCAAAGCGAAATCCAATCGAGTAACCCCCGATACACTACTACCTAGCATTGCCAGTCGTTGAGATCCATTAGGCTCTCATGCCATAATATGTACCCCTAAACTCCCGTATCATGACATAAAAGTATACCCGTCCACTCTCATGTTACAAAAGGCATCATACGATATGGCGCTCCTTACTATAACTAGTTTCTTAGTGCGAATCAATCACGAGATGTATCTCCTCGCTCAACAATAAGTCTTATCCACCTTGAATCCCATCTGTAAACGTCCCTAATCACCAGGATCAAATATAACAATACAAACACTTTCTTGTAAGTCAATTATGCAACGCATGATAACATATATACACGTATATATAGACTAAACCCTCTTTCAGGTGATAACTAGCACAAGTAAATCATAACTCAGAACAGCGAACACAAAGTCTCACCGTACTATATATTATATCCCAAATATCACAGCATAAATATCACTAACGTCTCATATGTAATTACTCATCTTAAGCTTAGCTCTGCACTCTCGGTGTGGCTATATCATACAGGACATCTCAATTACACAATAGTTTGTGATTTAATTCTTCTCAGTATTGTAGCACCCATTAACTTGTGATACATAAGTTTTCTCAGTGCTTCATTCGCAGCACTCCCTGGCTCCATTAGTCATATATCGTAATAGCTCTCAGCTTAAAGTGTTTCCTCTACACATTCAATAATTTAACATTTAAAATCTATGCACTAGCATCTAATAATGTCTCACTACACCCAACGTTTATTAAGGTCCATGCATGTAACATCCCGTAACAAAGCTTAAAAGAACTCTCCCCAACGTACTATCCCCTAGCATTATTTGTCATCGAAATTCGTGGGCCCAAAGCATATCCCTAAGTTATCAATAATTATGTCTCCTAACACAATAATCAAATCGTCTATTCCCATGTCTCTCAAGACATCACACGATATGATGCTCTCACTATCACTAATTTCTCAGCACGTAAACAATAATGAGATAAAAACTCTCTGCTCAACGGTGAACCTGATATACCCTGAATCACAACAGTAAAAGTCACTGCGCACTGGGATCCAACGTAACTAGACAACTGTACTCTCTGAAGTCTCCTTCGTAAAAATATCACTACGATCTTGACCCTCTTTCAATTAAGACATCGCAAAAATATACATCCTATCCCGGAACAGCGAACCCTATAGTCTTACTGTAACCACCAACCATCGCTTCACAGTTCGTACCCAGGATAAAACCATTCATCGAATATCATCTTTCAAAATGAGCTATCCTTATCAAATATATCCTCCCACTGTCCACGCCTACTCCCCTGCAGATCCAACTAAAGAGAGCCCCACTACTCAATGGTAATTATAGACACACTATAGTAATATTAATGATAACTCTACTAAACTTATTTTTCATGCAAATCTAGTAGTAATAAATTATTGTGACTCGCTTGTGTCACTCAAAACAGACCCCAATCACTCCAAGATAAAACTCGTACTTTCAATTGCCAATAGCACTCACGGTTCAAATGGTTTTGGGACATAACACCCTCGTCCCAACTAAAACCCAAAACTTCTTATAACAGTTTCCCCTACTGGGCATCCTGGCCTTGTCCCCTAATTGTCTTCGGACAAGATCCACCCATGTGCTCCTACTCTTTACACATAATACACCTCTCTGTGTCATTCACCTTTCTCTAGACCCACTATCCATGTATGGGTTGTACTTCTCACAAACCTAGTAGACTAGACCCTAATTTCTACATTCGTTGTCCGTTTAGCTCCGCTAGCCCTATGGGACTCGTTGTTAGCCTTGACGGCCCTAACTTAATCCACCGTCACCTGGTAATAATTCTATTAATCTTAATCATTAATATGGGTCCTCCACTAGGTATACCCTCCTTTGGTTTCTCACTAGCCCTATTAATTCCAGTCTTTCCCTTCGATTAGATTCTCCAAGTTTCTTAGCTCCTTTCTCATAATATTTACAATAACGGTACCCATCGTTCTATCCATATTTCCCCATCCATGCTTGTATATCCTACCCATGAGTCCATCATTAACTTATGGACCTTCTTTATTTTTTGTATCCACCTCGTCGGGTATGAATTTCATTAAACACATCAACTTCCCTTCATAACCAACCACTGCACGGACCTTCTGAAACAAGCGTTGAAAATTTCTTTTCCTCTCTATTTAAAAAGTTGATGATAGGATTTATGGTCAAACCGCACCCCAAATTCCTCGTTATTCATGGCATCTCTCCATAGTTATAGTGATTGACTCCCATCACTACAACACTGCTCCTATGAGCCAAACTTTTACTCAAAATTTAATCTTGGGTTCCACTGCACTCCACCCTACAGAATTACCTTTGGGTTATATCCTTCCATTGACCCATCACACTCCCTCTTTTACCTAAATCCTTATGGATAAATCTTCAAAAGAGTTCCTTCGACGCCCCCCATTACCGACTATATTGAGTGAGTCTGAATTTGCATCACCGCTTTCTATAACGGTGTTTAGGGAAACTACTGTGCCCTAGTGATTATCCCAACACCATCTGCCTGAATAATAACCATGGTGACTTCTATCGTAGTCACCGTTCCCAGAATATTCCATGGTTTCTATTGAGCCTCTCCCCACTGGAGTTCTTCTAACGACCCTCATTGGTCGTCCAAAATTGTTCGGTGTAATCAAACTCGTATATGAATCGCATCAACTATACTTAATAGCAGGAGAACATAAGTTCCATACGTGAAGGAGTAGAACAATATTATAACAAGGCTATATATCAAAGAATGATACGCTGAAACATAATAAGTCTCACAGATCCTAAGGACTCTTGAACCTGATGCTCTGATACCATCTGTGACACCCCGCCTGCTAAAATACCGGGTGGCCAGACCGTGATCATAATAAAATATTGGTCTCATATGGCTCATTCTTAGCATCACTATCGAAAACCTTTTTAAAGTTACTAACCACCTAGTCATTTAATTATACCGGTGCCAAATTTTATCTTTCACTAATTAACAACATGTGGAAGTAAATAATAATTAAACCACTAACACAAACTGATAATTGAATCCAACAAAGATGAATAATATAAATAAAGATGACTAAACTATCGGTTCAACAATAAAATCCAACAATCAACTGAAATAATAAACTAGATACACGAGATTAAATAAATACCCGAATACTAAATCTGAGGGTGATATACCCAAAGGCGTACTGGAATAGAGTCCCTATAGTAGGAATGAATGAACGAAGAGTCTATAGCAAAACCCTGCAACTTCCACATGAGCTTCACTGTACATCCTTGGATAGAATCCTCAAGCTGGGCGTCCTTGTGGCTAGACACCTAAAATGTTTTGGAAAAGATTTTGACACGGGACAGAGCCCAAGTAAAACATTTTCAAAATATTTAGCAAGCAGTTAAATTGCAATAATTAAATATGCATGCACACTTTTCATATTTAATCTAATGTCGCACTCTCTTGAGGTATAACACACCCCTCATCTAATGTACACACCTAACGCTTTCCTTCTAACCTTCCTAGTTATGCTACCCCACCTAATTAGCCGCATCATACCTATTTCTACCGCACTACTCTAATCCTAGTATTCTTTATTTGATTATTAAGTTATCTTATCATTAACTTATTAATCGGTTCGACTATATTAAATCATATAACGTTCATACTAGTTATATAGGAAATCCCTTTTTAAATCATATAACTTTCACACTAGTTATATAGCAAATACATTTACAGTTATGTATTAATCTCGTATATAATTATCTACTCATATTATATGCGTACTAGTATACCATTCCCGAGTAATAACCCATTTGATACTTTCTCTAAAATGCTATCATGTTCCAGGTATGCTCACTCTAACCCGGCTACCTTAAGTCGGACTCACTCTCGAGCTTAAGTAAAAATAATAATAATAATAATAATAATAATAATAATAATAATAATAATAATAATAATAATAATAATAATAATAATAATAATAATAATAATAATAATAATAATAATAATAATAATAATAATAATAATAATAATAATAATAATAATAATAATAATAAGCATAGCGAAGGCGATCATAGTTCCCCGGGTGTGAGATAGAATCATACCTAAGACGTCTCACCCCGAAAAAGAATCACAACATATAAATACTAGATGTTATAACCTTGGAATTATACTCTCCTTGCTCCTCAAGCCATGGAATTCACCCCCATCGCGCAACCTCATATGATAGCACTAGAGGGGTATGTATTCCTATAAACATCACTCACTTATATAAATATATATATATATATATATATTTAATAAAACTCTAGCTAACCCACGCCTAACACCTTTAGCAATAGACCGAAATACCCAAATTTATATCCCGACTTGTAATTTAATTAATCGAAAAATAATTATTTATTATTTAAGTAGTGTCACCCAACTACAATACCCAGACTCACTCATTCGGTCCGTATCTTCACCCTTTAGAATTTATTACACAAAGTCCCACTATTAATGCCAACACTCCTCGTCAAATTCAATATTCAATAATTTATTTTATATACCTATAATAAATTAAATCGGCCACCCCATGCCTAACTCCCATTGCCTTAGCCTAAAAAATATTCGAGCAAAATATCCGATCCTTAATATAATTAATTTCACCTCAATAATTTTTTATCCAAGTGGTTTCACTCAACCAAAATGCCTGAACTCCCTTGCTTGGCTTGTATTCTAACCTTTTAAAATTAATTATACAAAGTCCCACTAATAAGTTTGACCCACTTATTAAATTTTGATATTCCTTAATGTCCATCTTCCAAGACCATAAGTAAAATCCTCTATATAATTATCCCTAATTAACTCCCATATATACATGGATTAAACCACCAAAAAAATATAGCAGACCAAAAAGAAAAAGGAACGATGTGTCAAAGGGTTCTCCACATCGTTCGAACGACTCCTACGGTCATTCGAACCACCGTCCCTTTTACTGTACCACTTCGTCTTCTCCACGGGTTTAGCTCCTGCCATTGTTGATTATTCAAGATCCTAAACCCTCACTTATCCTTCAATCAAGGTATACTCCACCGTGAATACTTGATCCCTCTGCTTATAACCAGCCATACACCATTTACCAAGAACAGTCCCAACCAAAACTATCCCAGATTGGACGAGTTCAGCCGTCGACGACGGCATCCAATTCTCCTGATGATTTCTCCCATGTTGTTCCCACGGATTGGTGGTTCCTACCCAATATTACTTAATTCATAGGGTTCATCAAACATTAACAGTTTCAAACATCATCAGTTTACTTACGAGTTAGGTTCACGGTTTTACACAATCCCCAAATCTAACTTCGATCACACCCAAAAATCAATCCACCAAAATTTCTCCTGGATTTTGAATTAGGTTTTTATTTCAAATAGTAAATGTGGATTTCTCCTTATAAATATTGAAAATTACACAACGTATACTACTCAAATCATCAAAACCCTTTTTACACGAAATCCCATCCGAACCCGAATTTCAATTACACCCACCATGATATGACGACCTATTTGAAAAAAATTTCTCCGAGACCCAATTACTACCCCTCGGGAACTCTTTTTCGACTATCACGACCTATTTGAAAAAAAACGCGCACTCAAAATTGCCATTCGAGTTACTAAAATATCTAACCTCGACCTCAAATTACGACACATGTAAATTTTAAAATAACCCGAATTAATTAAATCTTAAATCACTAATTTGATTAAATCCTCCTGATTAACTAAATCCTCTATCACCAAATTAATTCAATTCTATATTCTCAGAATTACTGGGTGTTACATGCCTTTCTAAATGGCATTCTACAGGAGGAGGTTTATCTGGAACAACCAAAAGGGTTTGAAAAACTTAAGCACCCTGATCGCGTCTATTTTCTGAGAAAAGCCCTGTATGGTTTGAAACAAGCACCCCATTCTTACTACGAGAAGCTTACTTCCTATCTCTTGGTTCGTGGCATCCAGAGAGGTGGAATTGATAAGACGTTGTTTGTCAGGAGGAGATGGTGCTATTTTAGTTTCCAAAGTCTCTGTGGACAACATAGTCTTTGGATCCACGTGCTCCCAACATGCTCACGACTTTAAGGAAGGGATGAAGAGTGAGTTCGAGATGAGCATGGTTGGTGAGCTTACATTCTTACTTGGTCTCCAGGTTCATCGGCTAGAGGATGGGATGTTCATCTCCCAATCCAAGTATGCTAGAGACCTAGTGAAGAAATTTGGTTTAGACTTTGCTAAATATGCACGTACCCCGATGAGTATGTCAACTAAGCTTAGCAAGGACACTTCAGGCAAGGACGTAGATAAAACCTTGTATCAGAATATGATAGGTAGTCTTCTCTACTTGATTACCAGTTATCCCGACATCACCTTTAGTGTTGGAGTATGTGCATGATATCAGGCGTCCCCAAAAGAGTCGCACATACTTGCTCTTAAACGTATTATCAAATACGTGAGTGGGACTCTCTCATTCGGCGCTTGGTATTCCTTTGATACATATGACCATTTATCCGCCTATTCGGATGTCGATTGGTCCGGGGATGTAGATGGATGTAGGAGCACTTCTGGTGGGTGTTTGTTCTTTGGTTCTGCTCTTGCCTCTTAGTTGAGCAAGAAGTAAAACTCCTTCTCTTTATCCACTACAAAGGATAAGTACATAGCCGTCGAGAGTTGTTGCACGCAACTTATGTGGATGAAGTAGATGTTGGAGGATTATGTGATATCACAAGACACCGTGGCTATTTCCTATGACAATATGAGCACGATACACATATCCCACAATCCAGTCCAGTATTCGCGCACAAAGCACATTAGGATACATGAGCAGTTTATCTATGAGTTAATAGAAGAGAAAGTTGTATCCTTGAGTTTTATGTCTACCGACCTCCAGTTAGGCAATATTTTCACGAAGCCTTTAGACGCCCTTAGATTCAAGAGTCTTAGGAAATCTTTAGAAATTTGCACAGTTGAGTGAGGGGTGGTTACCATGTCCAGAATAGGATGCATTTTTCATGTTCATATCATATGATTCTTATTTATATATTGTATCATTTATTTGTAGTATTTTTATTTTTCATATTTTTAGACAAATAAAAAAAGATTTTCAATTTTTTTGAAAAATTAAAAAAAACTAAAAATATTTTGTTTTTAATAATTTTTTTGAAAAAGACAAAAAGATTTTCTTTCTGTAAAAATTTTTGAAAAACACAAAAAAGAGTTTTGTATTTTGTTTACACTGTTTATGGATGAACATTTAAGATAGCCGTAGTCACAACTTCATTTCCATATTCCACGTGACTGTTTGATAGTGATTTGAGATGCTACATCATTTCATCCATGTGTTTCATAATGAATGGAGTCATTAAGATATGAGTAGTGATATCTTTCTATATGTTTGGCTTTTTATCTCCTTTAATACACACAAGCATGGTTTTATTTGAATTTTGTACTTGTCCATCACATGTTGGCTTGAGTATTTCCATCTCAATTCTATCTATACAATGAACCAAATGCAATAAAACGAGAATAATAACAATAGTGCCTGTAAATACCATTTATCGTGAGGATTTATATTGCAAAAATGAAAAAATGATGAGTGATCATGGAAATGGGATGCGAGTGAATAATAATCAGGTCCTGAAAGTCGTCATTTGAAAGAACCCAAGAAAATATTGAGGCAATAAAAAAAGAATCATGTGCCAAAAACGGGCCAATAATTTTTCTCTAAGTTGAGAAAAATAGACACCTCAAAAGAACTTTTAAAAATAATATGAATATACATTTGAGGGAGTTTGGTTGGATTTGAATATCAACGGCTTTGGACTTTCTTAAAAATCTAAAACAAAATTGCATAGTTTTGGACGTTATTGGTATGGAAATCACTTTGAGCTTTGATTTGTTGATTAGATTGAGTCAATTTTTTATAATTCCACCATTTTTACACCTAAGGAAGATGTTGATTTCATTCATTAAGAATATCCAAAATTCATCGTGCACATATGTTATGCTTGTTTGCACTGATTTTCCTATCACATTTGTTCACATTCCTTCATTTACGCTATCATTGGCTAGGTTATTTTCGTGTTCTTTCATGGTGTGATTCTTTGTTGTATATTTTTATGAGATAAATTTTGAAAATTGAAAAAGAGAGGTTTATTACCTGTGACATTCTCCATATGCATTGCTGAGTGTACTTCATATTTGTCTATTTGCAGACATCATAAAAAGGGAGAGAACGAATTATTGGGGAGGTGTTTTGCTTGCTTGTTTGATTTTATAATGATTTCCTTGTGCTTAATTGATATTGATTTTTACTTATCATTATATTTTAATCTTTTGCGAATCACGGGTATTGTTTCTTGTCTCATGTATATAGGTACAATATTGAGGATTATTTTGCACACCCTGATGATGACAAAGAAATATTAGAGAGTTGAAGAATTGAAGATGTTAAAAGAATTTTTGAAGACATCTTATTTAGTATTTCTAGTTTTGGAGTTTATGGGGATATTAAATTGTATGTCATTTACTTTGAGTTTGGGTAGCATAATTTGGATATTTTTATGTATGTACCGGCATAGACATAGGGAGAGATTTGTGAGTACATGATTTTATAAATGTTCGCTTAGAATCTAGGAAGTTTTCTATGTGTCCTAGATCACAACAACTACATTCGGCACATCAGCATGACCATCCATGTTTGCCTCTATCCGAATCTGAAGCTTCACGCATCCATCATCTTCATACATGCGTAGTGAAATAACATCAAGCAATGTGCATCTTCAATCGTTCCCACCAACTCACTCGCTTTTAATTTGGAGTTTTTAATGTTTCCATATTTATTTGGGATTTTTTTTCTAAAATGTTTATATGGAAGAAATTGGGTTTTCTCAGTCAAAATTAATTTCAAAAATCCTGTAAGTGAACTTAGAAAATGACGTTGCAGTCGTTCAAGCAACTAAGCCATGGCGTTCAAACGACAAGCTGATATCGTTCAAACGACCTCATCAAACAACATTACATTTCATGAGATAGGTCGCTTGAAGCGCACTTGAAGAAGTCATCAAACGAACCCGTACTATTTTGGTGTTTTTACTTCGTTTGATAGGTCGCACGATAAGGGATCAAGAAACATCTGATGTCATTCGAGCGACATCACCTTGTTGTTCGAGCGGCTGAGCCGACTCAATTTTTTATATAAATACCTTTTTCTACATCTAGTTTTTTTAAAGTCTTTACAACTCTGTTTTCTGGAGAACAACTGCAATTTTAAGACTTCATCTTTTGATTTTTAAACCACTTTTGATTCACCAAACCCAAATATATATGTGAATCATTCTATACCCTTGTTACTCATTCTATTCATTTGGAGTACTCTTGCGGAGAAGAAGGTTATTTCTCTATTGTTGACTGTTAGATCTCTTGTCGATGACGACGAACTGACACCTGTGGATATTCGTGTGTGACAACAAGCTGTGTTTCTCTTTATTTGTAAGTCGTTACACAATATAGTGAAATAAAAAGGTTTTACCCCTTTGGGGGAATTTTCCTCAAATTTTTATTTTGTGCATGTTTAATTACATTTATTCTATCAATCACAATTAGAATCATGAGCTAGGGTTTTAATTAATAATTGGGTATTAAATTGGAATTTAATTAAACAAGTGAATTCATGTATTGCTAGAGCACTCTCACTTTTATTCCTGAAATAATAAATCAAATAATGTCTAACAACATTCCATGTGGATTCGAAACCCGAACTATCCACTATACTCCCCTAAAGAGTAGTTAATGTTTGGGTTTTTTATACGCAGGTGGGAGCCGAAAACTACGACAAACGTATTCACACGTCGCTCGATTTTCTCCACTGCCAAAATGGCTACATTGTCGGGGAGTGTTTATTTTAAAATTTAATTGATTTATTATTTTGTAATATATTTTTTTCTATTTGTATTATTTATTAACTAGTTTTGTTGGACTTCTAGATTTGAGCACCAAGAAATGCTTGACTCCATCGGTCGTACATCACTTGGTGGATTTTGACATCTTGAGCCTATTGGGGTAAGCATGTATTATTCTAATATTTTCTTAATCATAATGATAATTCTCAAAATACCCCTAAACTAAGGACTTTTGGTCAATACTCGTCAAAACCTTGAAACATCTAAAATGACTTTGGGTGAGTATTGAAAAAGTCAAGATATGGATTATGACAATTTTGATAATGATCATTTCGATCGTGGTCCACAAAGTCATTATAATAAGAATGGTGAAACTAATTGTAACAGCTTTCAAAATTCTTATAATAATGATTTTGATAGTAGTTCCGAGGATTGTTTCCAAACTTCTCATTTTCAAGAATTTGTGCCTCCGCCTATGACATTGCATGAGGGTTTGCACATTCTTGAAAATGAAAAACTTGAAAACCATTATCGGGAAGAAAATCATTATTGGGAACAAGATTTGGATGCATTATTCGAATACAATGATGATTTTTCTTCCGAGACTTTTAAAGTTGAGGAATGTTTCGAACCAAATGTGGAATCGTTGCCTACTTTGGAACACCATTATTCTCTTTGCCCACGGATAATAGATAATGAAAGTGAGGAAAAAATGGATATAGTATTAATTTGTAATGAAATGATTTCTTCTTTGAAAAACAAAGAGGAGGTTGAGAAATATGTTTCACCTCAAATAATTTTGGAAGAACATTTCATTAAAAGTGAATCCTTTTTCTTTGGAATTCACTCTTCAAGCAATGATGAGTCATCTCTTGAGATTGAATTTATTTCCGACACATCTTAAATATACATTATCAAATCGTTACAATTATCTCATGAATCGGTTCAAAACTTTAAAATGTTTAACCCTTTCACCGGTGAGGATTACTTGCTTGAGCATCTTTCCATTAAGGCAATTTTACCTCATTGTGTGCCATCTCCCATTCCACTTGAAAAATCATTGGGAGGAAATTCTATTTTTTTGGAACCCATGTGTATTTTCCACTCGTTCAATCCAAACTCCCCATCATCCCCAAAAACTTTTAAATGATGATGGTTCATTTCTTCCGCCTTACACATACCTTTGGTTATTCAAACGGATTTCTTATTTTCTGAAAGGTATATGCTCAAATGAAGGGGACATTATTTATCCCTCAAAATCAAATCATATTTTGGGTGGAGCCTAAAAAATTTCAACTTCTGGTGTATAGTTAGTTAGAAGTTAAAATTATATGTTGTACATATTAGTTTTTTTTTCCTTTTTACTTATTGTCTAGTATAATTAGTTAAAGTTTTAGTTAAATAAATCATTTTCGAAAAAATACCTATACCCCAGTTCCATATATTTTGGTTCGTTATCCCGGTCATGATTCTTCTTTTTTTGTTATGCTTGGTACTAACATGTTTTGTAGAATCTTCAAACTTGTACTTTTCGAAGATCGCTATTTTTTGGGTAATATCACTATTTTTCTCTCTTTAACTTGGTTCTTGGTTCTCATTGAGGACAATGCAAGGTTTAAGTTAAGGGTTATGCGGTATTCTATCCATTGTTTTTTTAGTCCATGATTTGATTATAAGCATGATTTTGTTGTAAAAAAGTGCCAAAATTCAAAAATATTTTCTTTCTTTTTTCTACTTTCTTAGGCATTTTTCCCTTATTTTTTATGATAATTTTTAAATAAATGCCCGATCAAATAGATAATTCAATGATGCATGTTCTTGATTTTATAAGTTATTAGACTTTAGTCCTCGAATCATTGATATTATGAAAAACTTCATAAATTAAACTTTAAATCCATGAGCACATGCACTTATCCTGTTAAATGATTTGGTTTAAGGCATTTATAACTCGGTAATCTTTAGTTGCATTGTATATACTTACACTAAGGTAGCTTTGGGATTTCCTTCATTTATGAATAGTGAGATTACCAATGTTTGGGTTTGTACATTACTCTTTCTTCCATGAAAACTTTAAATTCATTGGTAATCTCACTATTCTTTCATATTGTTCTAATGTGTTACTTAATCATGATTTTTAAAGTTACTTTGACTCAAGGATTACGTAACTTTAGGAAGGGATCATAGGCCCTCTTTGTTATATCACCCATGTTTACCTTGACCTTACCTTAAAGTTTTCCTCTCGTTAACCCCTTTGAGACTAAATAGAGCCTATCGGCTTATCCCAAAAATCCCATAACCAACTCCAAATTGGAGTTATAAACCATACCTATTTCCTTCCATACCATTGTTTGGAATAATACTTGGGATTGAATGATGTTATTATGTGGTTGCAACTAAGCATGAGAAGGTGTGAAAGAAAAGAAAAGGAAGCATAAAACAAAAGAAAAATAAGAGAAAGGGAAGAAAGCAAAATAAAGAGAGAGTATTTTTCATTTTGTACATAGTGTTCAATAATCTTTGTCACTTTCCAATGTTATATCTAATGCTTGGTATAGAAATCATATTCCAATTTTGAAATTGCCTATAATTATCCATTATCCCAAGTATTATCCTTAAAACACCTTTGAATCCGTACATATTCTCCTTCATTGCATAACCTTAACCCCAAACCTACATACCAACCCTATAAAAGTCCTATGTGAACCAAAGGTGAGTGCAATTCAAAAGTTTAAATAGTTGCGATAATCAGTGAAAATGCATTTCACCTCTATAATGATTATATCTTTTCATTGAGATTGCATTTTATGCATTTTATATATGACGTTCCTCATCGATGACATGTGCGCAACCAAGTTTCCATTTATATTTGCTCTTTATGCTCGCATGTCCCATGTATGTTACACCCCTTTTTATAGTGTTTCATTTGTTGAGTGTATGCACCATGAGAATTGATTTATGCACGCTTTAATTTTTATTCGGATTATAAAAGTTTTTTCGAAATATACTTTGCATGTGCTCATTTTTCCTCGCGCACTTAAGGTTTCAATTCTAAGAAGTTCATTCTATAATGTTAATAACTAAGGACTTTTGTCTTAATTCAGTCACTATCCTAATACATTTTGAAATCCTTTCCGTTATTGTTTGGCTTGTCTTGTTTTATTGATTGGGCATATTTTGAGGGAACTTGATATTTGTGGGTTTTATCCCTAAAAACCCTCACGAGACAATACTCGTCCATTAGGGTAACCTATAGGTTTAACGGCTAATTGCATATATTAAATGAAATCGTTCGTCCATGAAAGTGGCATTTAAGTCTTTTTTCTTATATATGTTTTGTTTCGCTATCTGTTGGACTAGTTTTGTTTTGTTTCATCACTAAGGACTAGAAATGTCTAAGTTGGGGGGTCTGATACGTCATGAATATTTCATATTAGCACTCGTTATCCGTATGCATTCTATCACTTTTGTCTCTGTTATATCCTAATTTTATGCTTATATATTGGTTAACCTTGGTTTTGGATATATTTATGCTTTTCATGGTTTATGTGAGATTTTGTAGGTATTGAAACGCTTAATGGAGAAAGTGGTTACCTTTCGAGGAAGATCAGTCATTTGACACAATTTCAACGGAATTTTAGCCTTTTTATACTTCATGTTCTGGCTAGTAGATCTCCATGAAAGCGTAGTTTGTTGAGTTAGCTTCTCGTGGCTACAAATGGCACGTCGTTTTGGGTAAAGTTAAAGCCATTTATGTAATGCATGTTTTTTTCCTTTTGAATGAGCAATTGCCATAGAAAATAGAGTACCTGTTGACCGGTCATTCCAGTTTTGCCTATGAAGGAAGGTAGTGGGCTTCAGACCATACTCCTGATCAATTGAACCCTTGGCCCCAGTTGACCGGTCCCTTCAGATAGTGTGTGGTTTTGTTCCCTTTGTTTTCTTTTGCATTTTCTTTTTCCCATCGTAATATATATTTGTAAGTTGGGTTTATTATCAACTCTATAGTTTTTATTTATTTATTTCTTAGCTTAGATTAGGATTGGGTTTTTAGGGAGCTTTCCCTATCTCCCTCTCTCCCAAGGTTTCACACATTTGGGTATGTAAAATCGCTTTTCATATTCTTCTTCCTTTATATGAGTTTCCATTGGTAATTTCAAGTTTTGTTAATTAGTTGTCTTCATCTGTTTCTTTCTTTGTTTACTTCCTCGCTTTAATTACATGTCATTTAATATGATTTGTAGGTAACTTAGTTTAGGATAAGATAATTGAACTCACCTTGGATTAATGGTTTGCTTTGCTTTGGTGATAATGTAACCATTTATACTAATTAACCCGAGGTGACAGATATTATTCACAATCTATAGTTTTTACTCATTTTATTAATCTTAGTTTCAATACATGTCTAGATTAAGTTTTGTTCACCCTATCATCATTTACACTTTTCTTTGGGAAATAATAAATCAATTAAAGTCTAGCACTCATTCCCCATCGATTTGATACCCGAACTCGCTACTATACTTATAAAACAAGTGTAGAAAAAGTGTAGTTTTTTTTTTTATTGTGGTGGGAAACTAAATGACATTATCCTTACATTACCATTTTGTTTACCCTCACACAATCAGTGGTCTTTGTGGAATACCACTTGGTTCTATCTCTCATGCAAGTAGGAGTTTTCATCTTCCTCAACTATTTTTTCTTCTCATTTTCTCGAATCTTCTCAAGAATGTGATGTGCCCCTACAGGAAGGAGTGTGTCCTCATCAAATTTATTTAATCGATATTGCTTTGGCTGGTTGTAATTTTATTTTTATCTAAGATTCTCCCCGTATCGAACTTAGTATAACCAGATTCCTTCACAACCATTGTCTCATCGGCCTTCATGGTCTTCCCAACCTTAGCCAAGAGTTCAACCATCGTGTTGGGTAGTTCTTTCACCAATTCCCAATACAACTTCCTAAATAATATATCATTCATAATAGTAGTGATTGTTATTTTTTTATCGTAATGCACTACCTTTAATTTCTTGGCCTTGAACGTAGTGATGTACTCCCTCATAGTCTCATCTTCTTCAACTGCATGCTGAGTAAATGAGCGACTCTCTTTCCAAGTTTTGTTCCAAAACAAAAGTTGAAAATAAAAAGGTTGTCCAGGTGCTTAAAACTGGTTATATTCCCCCTTGGGATCCCATTGTACCATACGTGGGCATCTTATCTCTTCAGAAATGGAATATGTATATATATATATATATATATATATATATATATATATATATATATAAGTAAACTTAGTATTATTTTATGTGGTACATTGGGTCACTCTTTTTATCATACCTTATAGTTATGACCAGTTGTTGGAACTTCTTCAAGGTCAGATAGCCCATGATTGCTACTACAAAAGGAGATACCTACACATAAGCATGCTACAAAGAGTTTTTTAGTTTTTACCAGGTCCCCTAAATGGTGTTCCAAATGTTGAATGGACCTTTCCAAAGTTGGTTCTATTTTATCTGCTCGGCCTTCACAATCTTCTCATCCTTTTTATTTCATCTCTAACTCTAGGTTGAACTCTCCCCATACCTAGAAGTATGTTTGGACCTGACCTAACCTCTCGCACTTTTGTCTGGATCTTGTCGAGAGGTTGACTTTCCTTATTTATGATCTCCAGGATTCCTCCATGCCCTGTTTGCACGAGGTGTTATCGTTGGATTTAGGCCCAAACGATCAAAGTCACTCCCTTTGCTTATCTTTTACAATACACCAGGTCACTCAATCATATCGGGCTGAACAACCTTAATTGATCGAACGGTTGAGGTTTTCTTTAGCTTATATGATGAATCACCTCGATCGGACTCAGTTCTCCTTACAGACCTGCTCCTTTCACCATTTGAACCCAGATCCAATTGTCTAGGATTATCCAAAGCTCATCCATTGTGTAACTACCTAGAATCCCGGTGTTAGATGATGGCATAATCTCTATCCTTTGATCCATTTTTTCACCAATAGCAAGAGTGATGGGATTCAGTTCTAGTTAGTTATGCCCAATCAAGATACTTTGACTCAATTGTTTCATATTTTCCTTTGTAGCCTCCTAGATTTTGGCCAAGCTCTCTCGGATGCCTTACAAGTCAATAAGACCAACAAGTGTGGAGGGAGTCAATCCCTCTCCCGCTATACTACTTTCTGGATTTTTAGACATTTTTAATAAAATTCAAGTCAAAAAATAGAGTATCATAATAGAATTAAATCGATTCATGAGGGATGAAAATTTAAATAAGAATAACAGTATCTAAGAAAATATCTAAGAAATTTCTAAGAATCAAACTGAAATTTTTAAAATAACTTTAACCCTTTAACACCAAGGTGAATCTATTCACAATTCATATGCTTACCGAAATTGGGATCCTTGATCCTAATGCGGCCTCCCAGCTATGTGAGTGCACCTAGAAGAGGCTTGCATGAAAATGGGGTCAAGGAAGAAAATTCACTTTATGCCACTCGTGCGATGGGAAGGTATTAGACACTCATTTTTCCTTTGTGGTCTCTCATGGTCTATACAAATATTCACCTTTTTCTTAAGTGTAATTCATGTGTGTAATGTGTGAAAAGTATACGAGGAATGAAATCATCGTTTCGACATCATGGAAAGGACGAAAAAGAACGAGTCATTCTAAGTATGACTCGAAAGAGGAGAAAAGTATAAAGTGGCCAATTATTAGCGATACACTAGATCATGGTTTAGTATGGAAGAGTGAATACGCATGTCTAGCGCAACTGCTAAAAGGTAAAGAAATGGATACAAATGACTAAACTATGAGTGATACACTAGACCATATATATATATATATATATATATATATATATATATATATATATATATATATATATATATATATTTGAAATGAGTGAATAAGGACTCAGATCTTAAGATTAACATGATATGCCTATATAGCCGAAACCAGCATCAAAGTCCATTTAGTTTGAAATACACAGAGGGTGGGGTCTAACCCATAAATCCAACTAGAGTTTTATTATTTTAATTTGTAGAATAGTGTGCTAAAGTGGTGAATAGTATAGAAACAGAAGAAAATACAAATTTGGGATGCATGAATTAAACCCTCTAATTGGCATTTTGAGTTTACGAAAATAGATTTATAAGTATATAAATAATAAAAATGTTGATCAAGGGTGAGAAAGTAGAAACTGAAAAGAAATATATGCTTAAAGGGGAAAATATTAAACTTCCCCTTGATGTCTATTGGCAGGCATAGCCCTTAGCCTCCTGATAGGTAGGCTTAAAAGACGTGGTATCTAAATAAAGTATCCCCTGCCTATACGCAGGGGAAAGGGTGCCCATAGGCATCCAAAAAGGGATTTTGTAGGAAAATAAGAGTAAAATAAAAATCGTAAGTCCATTTTTCATATGGACACGACCGTTGGAAAGAGGATTCAATGATCTATACAAGTGTATTCAGATACTTTCGGGTTCAAGAGTTTATCAAAGTAAAACATAGCTCAGAAGTGTCTGGTAACCTCTAGTTTTGGATTTTGGGTTAAAATGGCAATTAAATAGGAATTGTAATCCCAATTCGCGCATGGTATGGACCATTAGAAAGGGGATTTAGATACCTATGAAAGTGAATAGGATACTATCAATTTTGAGAGTTGACTAAAGTCAAACAGTGCTCGAGAAGCATTCGATGACCTTTTGGGTAATAGGGGTGCTAAATGTGAACGGTAAGTCAGATTCATGAACAATATGGACTGTTGGTATTTAGATCCCTGTGATTATGTGTTGATATACTCTCAGGTTCAAGAGTGTACCAAAGTCAAACAGAGCTCAAAAATCATTCGGTGACCTCCAATTAGGGTTTGAAAGATAATTAAGGGTCCAAGGGTTTAAGGAATAGTGTTTGGGACCTATGGAGGATTTTGGGGGTAGTAGAATGAGGTGTCTACAAAGACCCTCAATGATCGAGCTTATGATAAGAGAAAGTCATCGAAAGATAGACATCGTGATGAAGGTTTATGAGCGTTTATTTCTTATTAGTGGGAACTCCAGTGGGGATGAGTGGATTCTAGTAATGCTAGGGATAAAGGTGTGATTATCAGGTTCTAGGGAGTGTAAGTGACAGATTCTTGGAATTGTGGTTAATTTTGAGGGTCAACGTCAGCTTTGAGGGCCTAAGGAGGCTAGGTGATTGATTCAAAGGATATACATCCAATTTTTCGAGCTAGAGGTCGATTTCGAGGACCTCAAGTGTGAAAGCAACTGATTCAAAGAATATCGGCCAATTTTGACGGTCAAGATCAATTTTGAGGGCCAAAAAGTTGTAAGAGGCTGATCCAGAGTATTGCAACAAATTCTAAGGTTCAAGATGTATTTTGAGAACCTAAATAGTTTAAGTGACCGATTAAGAGGATCACGGCTAATTCTAAGGGTCAAGGTCAATTATGAGGACCTAAAGGGTGTGAGTGATCGATTTTGAGGATCACGGCCATTTAAGGGGAAATGTCAATTTTGAGGACCTAAATAGTGTAAGGAATTGATTCAGATGATCTCTTAGGACAAGATAAATTATGAGGACGTAAAGGGTGCAAGCAACGATTCAAAGGATAGCGAAAAATTTTGAGGGCCAATGTCAATTTTGATAACCAAAGGATGGAAGCGATTGATTCAAAGGATTGTGGCCAATTCTGAGGGTGAAAGGTTAATTATAAAGGCCTAAAGGAGTGAAGAGCTTAATTATGTGAACCTAAAGGGTTGAGAGGTCAAATATGTTGACCTATGGGGTGAAGGGGTCAATTCTCTGAACCTAAAGGGTGAATAGGTCAATTCTACATACCTATAGAGTAAAGAGGTCAATTTAGTGGACGTAAGGAGTAAAGAGGTTAACTTTGCAGACCTAAAGGGTGAAGAGGTTAATTATAGATCAATTATGTGGACCTAAATGGTCAAGAGGTCAATTATGCCTACCTAAAGAGTAAAGAAGTCAATTGTGCGGACTAGTAAAGAGGTCAATTCTGCCAACTTAGAGGGTGAAGAGGTCGATTCTGCCAATCTAACGAGTAAAGATTTCAATTATGTGGAACAAACGGGTAAAAGTCAAATTTATGGACTTAAAGAGTAAAAAGATCAATTATGCAGACGTAAAAGGTAAAGACGTCAATTCTGTAGACCTAAAGAGTAAAAAGGCCAATTATGTGGATCTAAATGGTGAAGAGGTCAATTTTCCAGATATAAAAAGGTAAGAGGTCAATTATGCGAACCTAAAGGGTGAAAAGGTCAATTATGCACACTTAAATAGTAAAGTGGTAAATTATTTGGACCAAAAACATAGAGAGGAAAATTTTGTAGATCTAAAGAGTTTTGGGAATGGGTTATATTTTTCTATGAGTCTTTTGTATTTTTTATGATTGAGCAGTTTTGAATTTTGATGACTTTTATTGGAAAATATGTTATTTGACTTTTGTGACTTTTGGAATTTTTGGGTAAATGTTGATAAATTTTTAGAGTTTTTTAGGGTTTAATTGTAACAAAATTGGAGGGGGTGTCGATTGACACTGGTTGAGGGGTGTCTATAGGTAGGGCACATAATTTTAATGATTTTGGGGATTTCTAAGGAACACTTCCAATTGGCATCCAAGGGTGCCAATAAGCATACCCCGTGGCCCTTGGTTGTGGCAGCTCATTTTATAAAAATTATTAAACAAAATCATTTCTCACTCTAGAAACCAATCTTAACGGATTTGGGGAATTTTTTGAAGAAACGACGCACAGCAACACCATTGAAACTGATGACTAGGCCGGTATTGAATGGCGACGCTTATCATGACACTAGGTCAGTGGATGGTGAGTGAATTCTTTTAAAAAAGATCCGCAAGGGTGAAGAACTCGAATGGTTATGTGAGTATTGTATTATTTATTTTTTGAATATTTATTATTATTTTTGAATTTTTTTCTTTGTATTTCTGTGTGCGATTAATGATTTTTTATTTGAACTTTACAGCCTAACATCGCTCATACGAATATTATCTCCCAGGTTTCGATGGGGATAAAGAAAGTGTGGGAGAAGCTTCCTAGGGAGGTGCGGATTATGGTGGATGTCATCGGGTTTTATCATATCATGCGATCTCTGGATGACATGCAACAATCGATGATGATCTTTTACGGTCTAGACGAGCGGTAGTGGGACATCACCCATATGTTCCACTTGGGTGTGGGTTAGATGATGTCCACCTTAATAAATGTGCACTAGATCTTTAGGGTAGACTAGGAAGGGAAAGATCGTGGTGGATCGTCCCCTCCACCTGACCGGAGAGGCGATTCAGGAGGCCATGGGTCCCATTGTACAAGTGGGTTATGGTGAGTCAATGAAGGTGGTTGTAGTTAAGGAGGCTTTACTGGCGGAGGGTGGTAAATATGGTTGATGATCAGTGGTTGCGATATTTGATTTGCCTTTTTATTTTTCTTTCGCTGGGGAGTGCACTGGTGGTGAAGAGTAGTGATGGTGTCCATGTCGAGTTCCTTCCTTTTTGTAGGATTCCACACATATCTATTATTTTGACTAGGGGAGATTGACACTGGCGATGTTGTACGCTTGATTTTATGGTTTTTCTTTCTACCTAATAAGAGATTCAAAAGGAATAAATGATGCATTTTTATTTGATTATCTTAATTTAGTTGCTTACTCCACATGCACTATAATTTTCCACTGAGGGTTTTATTTGAGAAAAGTAAAAAAGAGTATTTTTGAATTTATTGAATATGTTTTTTAATGCTCAAGTACAAAAATGCCTGGGCAAATTTGTTGGAAAAGCCATTTTAAAGGAGCTTATTTGGAAATAAGAAAGATAACAAGCAGTGAAGTGGAATTCCTAAAATGAGGGATATTGATCGGTTAACCCCTTGACTAGCCACTCAACACACCGACTCAGATAAATTTTCTTTTTCAGTCTTTATCGCGTTATTTTTGTATTCTTAGTATTTGGAATTCTCCATAATCGTTGTTGGATTGATTTATCGATGGATTAGTTATTAGAAAGGTTGAGTAAAGTTTGGTTGTGCATGTTCTGCAATTGTGTGATTTCTGTTATTCTTGACTCGCGGTTCTTTGCCTGACTTTCTGTCACCTTACTTGGAGACTTTTGTGCCAAGTAGGTTGAAAATATATATTTTTTCTATTAAAATAAATTTCTTCCTCAGGGACGTCTTCAACAAATATCCTAGGAAGTTTTTGGCAATGTTCAAAGTTGTCTCGTCGTCCGGTCCATTCTATGTTGGAAGCTTGCGTAGTAGTTGTGAAAGGATTTGATTTTAAAAGTTTTGTGATTAGAAAACTGTTCAAATTTGTTGTTTCATAGCAGAGGTTAGCTTGTTGGGAATCTTTGAGAAAATAATGCGGTGTTAGTTTAGGTAGGTTGGTTTGTAAGTGACCTTTTGAAGGGTTTTGGTGTTGGCATGTGCTGAGGAGATTGGGCAGATATGGATCACGATGGTTGAGGCTATGTAAGGAAGCGTGGTGTTTCCATCCAAATCGTTCAAGTTATATTACCATATTGAGCGCATGATAGTATGTAACCATTCTTGTGGGACCCTAGGGGGATAATAGCAGTCATGGAAATGATGATGATAGTGAGACAAGGACTTCTAGTAATTGGGGATGAATCTTTATTAGTGTAGGCTTAGTAATATGTGTGTATGTGTTTGGGTTTGGATATGCTATGTCATTTTGATTGTTAGGTCGGTGGTTTATGTAAGTTTTTAGGGACTCTTCTTGTCATTGATACTTTATGTAACTTCCATGTTTTAAAATAATGATGTAATAAATGATGATTTTGATATATCCCATTGTGACTTTTGGAACAATTTATTTCTGTTTAAAAAAACTATATTGATCGCTAGGGCATACATAATCCTTTTGTTCAATAAGAATGATGAGAGAAACTACTGTTTCTTGATAGGAGTGTGACACCTCGCCTAATTAAATACCGGGCGATCACTCCTTTATTAAATTAAAATCAAGGTGAGCAGTTGGTTCATTCTTAGCATCACTGTCAAAAAAAAATAACTTTTCCAATTTAAACTCCCTAATTAATTAAGATAAGTGTCAAAACCAATTTTTAAACATTACTTTCCAAATTTTATTTTAAAAACAAAGATTTAATTATTTACAACAATTCAATATTAAAGAATCACACCAAAATAATCCTGGAATATATAATCCAAATAATTTAAACATTCAACAACTAAATCTCAACATTAAAACTTAAAGTAAAACATACAGGCAGTAATAAATCCCAAAGTAACAATACTAGAAATAACTGAATCACAAAGTCCAAATAAACAACTTAATAATGGAAAGGGTAACACATGCCCCACTAAATGAATATGCTAGGAGTGGAGTCAAATAAATGAAGTCGTCTAAGCGAAAGGCCTGCAACTCCCACCTAAGCTGCAGCGCGTTCCTTCCAAGGGATCCTACGCAAGACGCCCCTTTGGCTGGGCACCTATAATATATACATATATATACAAGAGAGAAAGAGAAATAAAAACGGGTCAGAGCCCGATAGTGTAAAGGATTTAAAATTCGTTTAGCAAGTATTTAAAATGTTTACAGGCCAATGCAACAACATATTAGTGCGGCACTTTCTTGAGAAATTCTCACCTCTCTTCTAATGTGCACGCCTATCGTACTAACCTTCCCAACGGATTTATCTTATCTTTTATCGCACTAAACTTTCCAATGGGTTAACTTATCTTAGGTTACTCGTAAGATTTAAAACTAAACAATATAATTGTTTAAAAGGAAAATTTCATTTAGTAACAAAGCTCTCATTTTAACTTTATTTATTAATAAAGTTTCCCAGTGTCATATTATACTTTTTTTCAAAACAAGTATTTCTAAATTTAAAATTCAAAATTCATTTCTTACTTACCATAGCACAGTAGGCAGTTCCAAATTTCAGAATTTCATATATATATATTAAATACTCGTATAATATATATATTCTAACAGCACCCCACATAAAAACTATGGTGCGGGCATACTCTGCTATCCAATCCCCGTATCACTCGTACTAAGGGAAATACAAATTTGGAATCACTCTCGAACTGTATTAACACATACACAAACAATATTGAGGCGAAGCATAGATTCCAAGTCTCTAAGAGGATAGCACATGCCCGCGTCTCTTAGGACCGTCTGAACTATCAATTCGATAGCCTGTACCAAGGATTTCTATCTTCTAGGGTAGGAGTCAATATCCCCCATAAAGGTCCCATCGAGATAAGACTGTCCCAGCGTGGTAACCTCAGGGATAACAAGTAATGTGGGCACGATTTTCACACATAGATAGTATATGCATAAACACAGTCATATAACTATGCTAATATTACCATATCAATTTAGGTACATTTCAAATCCCATATTTATGACATTTGTCCTCATATCTCATTATTTAGTTCTCACGTATAACCGTTCATTTCTTACTTTGATTCGAGGGATTTTTCCAACTTACTACGTAATACTCATGGACTCTATCCTCCCAAGTGTAGAATTCTGTAGGTACTCATCTAATTTCCAACATAACCATCTTACGCGTCTCTCCCCTTAATACCTAATTTCATCGTCCCTTATATGTAAATATCCCAAAAATACAACTCTTGTCTTACATTAAAGGTCCCAAAATTATTCACATGTCCTACTGGTCTTCTTTATCTCCCAAACATTTTAATAAGGGTGTCCAAGAATTATTTCTCATTAAATTGAATTCAACTAATTTAAAAAGGGGAAATATGAGCCTGCCAGAAGGGGTCGATCGATCGAGGTCTGGGGCTCGATCGATCGAAGCTCTTGGCTCGATCGATCGATCAAACAGGTATGGCGAATTCTGCAGTTAATCAGTTACGGGTTCTATCACGTAACCTCCTCCAAATCCAAACTTTTCATTCCCAATCGTCCAGAAATTTGTACTACTAACATTATAATCTCATTTTATGTATCTTCTACGTAAAGCATGTAAATTTCCGTCACTAATCATGGATTTATAGGCAAAACTTCATAAAAATCTCAAGAACCCTAGAATCTCTTTAACATGGTTCTAATCAATATTTTCCATAATTTTCTTCTTCTAAACATCAAAATTTCGTGGTTTAATCCTCTACATGTGAAGGGGTTTCCAGATTTACATTCAAATCATTACTACATGCGATTTTCTATCTCAAATTTGGGTTTTCTTCCATAAAACTCATCCTAATCATCCCTAAACTAGCATGAATGATGCATTAATGAAAATAAGCAAGATAAACACTTGCCTGGGATTTTAGAATTCTATTTTTGCGGACGATTTTGGTGTGGTTGTGTTCCCCGTCGCGCGATCTACGCGTTGGTGGTGGTTGTGGTGGCGGTGCAAACGGGTGACTTTTTGGCCTTGGATTGCTTTGGAAGCTCTCTCCTTCCCTCTCCTATGGCCATCACTTGTCTTTGGTTATTTTAACCCTAGAGGTAAACCTTAGACATCTGATATATCCCTTGAAATTTCGTGGGTTTAATTACCCAAAAATGTAAAATGTCCAAAATGCCCTCCTGGGGTGCTAAATAGGCCTAAAAATGCCCCGAGACCCAAACTAAACTCCTGGGTATACTTTTCTGACTATCTCGACCCTTCCGAACACTTTGGCTCACTCAAAACGACCATACGAGCAACTTATAATATATTCACTTTTATTCATCCATATTTAGTCCCGACGCGACACGGGCGCGTCCCGACTCAAATTTCCAAAATTGTCATTTTATTCACTCGTGACATTTAATATAATCAATATTATATATTACTTTGCTCATTAGTAATATTCAACAAATTCCCATAATTACTAACTCTCATCACGTTAATAATTATAACATAAGTAATTTCCGGATTTATATTAGATAATTAATTCACATTAAATTTAATAAATTCCCAAATTAATATAGCATAAAAATACGGGGTATTACATACTTCCCCCCTAATAACGGAATTTCGTCCCGAAATTAAAAAAATAAGGCGTACCTGGTAAGAATAAATCTGGGTATCTCTCGCGCATATCTGCCTCGCGCTCCCAAGTGGACTCTTCCATTATAGTATTTTCTTCAAGAGATATGTCCCATTATAATTGGTCACGAATTTCCCTCTTGGGTCCCAGATGGGTTCTATGATTTCCTTCAGAGATAGGTCATCTTCTTGCAGACCACGGTCTTTGACATTTTTTATTGAACGATCATACAATGCAACTAATGTGGTATAAAGCTTTCCACCTTTTTTCATTCAAGAGTTTGAGTTCTTCATAATAACTTTATTGCCAATAAACATATCCGACTTGACTTTCAAGTATGACCCGTAGGGAGGGTATCTCAATTTTAATGGGTAGGAATACATCCATGTTGTATACTAAGGATTAAGGATAATATCCAGTGGGTGTTCTCAAAAATGTGTGGTAGCCCTAGAAGGAATAAGGGATTCAATCGACCCAATCCTTGTAACTCTCTCTCATCTTGCATATTATGGACTTGAGGATTTTATTAGTGGCTTTGACAGATCCATTGATTTATTATCGTTAAGGAGAAAACTTGTGTCTTTAAATTCCATATTTTTTTACTACTTTTGTAAATTCAACTTTGAGATGGATCCCATTATCTGATATAAGCATATAAGGGACCCCATATCAACGGACGTTATTCTTTTTGTTGAACTTGGCTACTTTCATCGTATTCATCACTACATTAGATTCTTCTTCAACCCAGTTGGTAAAATTATCAATAGTGACTAGAATGAATTGGTTCCCATTTGATGTTGCATAAGTGACCTTCCTATTAATATCAATGCCCGAAGTTGAGAAGGGATGAAGAAAGGTCATGTTGTATAATTCTCGAGGAGTTAAGTGTTGAATATTAGCATTTTTGCATTTGAGGAATCTTCTGACATAAGTAGTGCCATCTTGGACCATGATAGTCGAATAGTATCCATATTAGATAATCTTCTTAGTAAGCATGCGACTATTCATATGGGGTACACATTCCCTGCTTTGGATCTTGTGCATCATTTCTTCATTGTCATCCCTTGTCATACTTTATAAATGGGTACCATAGAAGTTCAAGTTCTTTGTATCGGATGATGTACTGAGCTACAAGCTTATAAAGGGTCATGCGATCTTTCTGATCAGTCCCTGGAGGGTATTGGCCATTCTTGAGGATGTAAAATATATCTTAATACCATAATCCAACCTTGTCTAAATCTTCTTTCGTAATGAGCTCGATATGGTAACAATGATATGGAATTAATTGTGTGTGAACTTGAAGGGGGGCCATTATTATTCCTTTGGGCATGTCGACCATGGAGTCTGAGGTTGCTAATGCATCGACAAAACTATTTCTTGATAGGTAAAGGAAGTGTAAGGTGACATATATGAATTGGGAAATGACCTTTTCAAGGTCCTCATAAAGTGGAAGGATCTTGTCATCCTTAAAGTTCCATTTTCGAAAGACTTGTCCTATGATGAGGGTCAAGTCTTCATAGACATCAAGGTATCATATTCCTTTCTTAAGGGCAAACTTGAGGTCCACAGTGCATGCTTCGTGTTATTAGTACATGGAAAGTCCAACTTGATGGCCATTGGAGTGTTAAAGTCATCAGGCATGATTAGAAGTATTACAATTCCATATATTTTTATTATTGGTAGCTCCATTAAAAAAACATTTGTAATTGGAGCTCTTCCTGATAAATATAAAGAATATCCTCATCTAGGAACTCGAAAATTCGTCGATCGGCCTCTACCATGGGATTGTGGGCTAGGTAATCAGAGATGTCTCTCTCTCTTTCATGGCTTTCTGCATGCCATAGGTGATATCAAACTTGGCTAGCAACAACAACCAAGGGACCATGAGACATGACAAGGAAAGAATCTCTAGAAGGTATTTCATGGGAGACACTAGTTTGATGGGAAAGGCAAGCGTGTAGTGTCAGTGTTTCTAAGAGACTCAAAATAGGGTGAGACACACCTTTTCCAATGCGATGTAGTTCAATTAATATATGGATATTTCTTTGCACGATTCTTTGATGTATTAGGTTAGCATATCCCCAGCCAAAGTGTCTATGATTGTTAGGTATAAGAGAAGGGGGAGACCAAATTTTAGTGGCAAGAGCACCGGATGTTTGGTAAGGTATCGCTTGATTTTTTTCGAAGTCTTCTTGATAAGCCTCATTCCATACTTTGGTTGAATATTTTTGGAGGAGCTTGAATATGGGTTCAGAGATAAAAGTGAGATGAGTAATAAACCTGCTAATCTACTAGAGTTTACCCAAGAAATTACGAACTTCCTTCTCTTTTAGGGGCGGTGGAATTTAAAGAATGGCTTTGAGTTTAGGAGGGTGTAATTCCATTCCCCTTTCTCTAACCATGAAGCCAAGGAGTTTGACCTTCCTAACTCTAAAAATGCAACTTTATGGGTTGAGACGCATCTAGTATTACCACAATCATTCATAGAATTTCTTCAAGGTAGTAATGTGACCTTCTCTTATTTTGGACTTGATGATCATGTCGTCCACATATACCTCAAACTTTTGTGGATAAGATCATGCATGATGGTTTCATCTTTTCTTTGTATGTAGCCCTGATAATTTTTATACCGAAAGGCATGGGAATGTAGAACCCTCAAGGTTGTGAAAGTAGTTTTCTCTTAGTGGTCAGAATGCATCTTGATATGATTATACCCTATGACTCCATTGACAAATGACTTAAGGGTGTGATTAGCAGTGTTATCGAAGATCATATCAATACTGGGCAAGGAGTATTCATCCTTTGGAGAAGCTTTGTCCATATCTCGATAGTCGATGCATATATGGACTTCTCCTCCTGATATTGGCACAAGGACGATGTTTTTTATCCAATTCGGGTATTCAATCACACGAATGGAAACTTATGTTCAATTGCTTAACCACTTCATCCATCACTTTGAGGGACCATAGAGTTATATAATTTAATGGATTCACACATACACACCAATTTTTTAATTTTTTAAAATTAATTAAATGATTAACCCAATTAACCTTGCACTAATTAAATCGAATGTTGTGTTAAACAGATTACCAAATTTTATCATGCCTACTCATGAATCTAGTTAAGTATAATAAGTTTAAAATAAAGTAACAAACCAAAATGTCGATGTACAAGGCAAAAACAGAATAAGAAAAATCTCGGACGGTACAGCCACGTAAATTCATTACGATCTAGGAATTACACAATAATGATAGATCACTTACACAACCGATTCGGCTCATTTCAGTCCTTAACGTGTAATATTTCCTTTAACCTTGTTCACAATAAAACTTAGGAGTCCACCTATGCTCTGACATAATGTGTGCTTCTCACACACCTCAGTATCAACCAATCTTAGCTCAGCATACCGTCAACATATCGAACACGAAGTCTATTGCTTCAAATTGCCACATAGAGTCCGTCGTATGTAAAAACAGCAAGCACGAAATCCATCGTATCAAACATTACTCAACAAAAATGATGATTAAATAAACTTTAGTGCCAAACAGGAGATCTCAAACAAGCATATAGATATGAAATTTGGATGTCAAACCTAATGGGTAAAACTAGGGTTCGGAAGATCTAAGTTATTTCTTGGAAAACAATTTTTGCAAAACCTCTTTTTAAAAACTTTTTCCAACACTCTGTTATATATAAAACACAAAAATCAAGGCAATACAAAATTTGAGACAACTCATTCGAACGAAATCAATTCATTGGAATGAAGTACACAATCTCATTTGAACAAAAATAAATCTTCGTTTAAGCGACATAGTGAATCTCGTTTAAAGAGACATAAAAAAGAACTTCAAACGACAGTTTTCTATTAGAAAAAATAAATCCATTTGATTCTCGTTTGAAAGTAATTTAAACAACTTTCCCAAACTTCTTCGAACATGGTGAAATTCTCATTCGAATGACTTCCATAAAAAATAAAAAATTCTTTAAAATTATTTTTATGAAACCTTAAATATTTTAAGACAAACACCCAAATGAATATTCAGTGGTGAAAAATAATACATATTCATACCTTTGTAGATCCATGGACTTTAAATACAAACATGGAACAAAACACGACATGTTGATGTAAGCATTTTAACTTTCCGCTACGGTCCTCAATCAAACATCATAGGCTTGAAGGATAAACAACTCAAGTCTTAACTAGGACGTATTGTGCAAACCCATTGATCTTAAACTTTAATAGCCTATATATATCATTTTTTATCAATGGGTTTCTATTAAAAACTTCAAAATTTATCTCTTATCGACGGTAGCCTTCTCAATTAAAAACTTTAATAGGCTATCAATTAAAAACATGGCCTTCTCAATTTTTTGTTTCTTTTACCTCTTTTTTATTTTTATCTCTTATCGACGGTAACCTTTCAAGCAAAGGATATTTACTCCCTTCGTAGCCCTTTTCCATTGTGACCTCATAGTTTCAAAATAAAATATAATATTAGGCAATGATTCTTACATGCACAAATATTCCAATCAAATACTCATGCATATGAAAAGATTGATAGAAGAACACCTCACTTAGGTCATGCAACATAGGTAGTTATAATCTAAAAGACCTACTGCAATGTGTGTGAGGGGGCATATGCAAAGTTAATCCATTAAGAAAACCAAAGTCAAACAACTCAATGCAAGCATGACTAAGAACAATACTAAGAATTGTAAACCATAATCAAATGTCCTAGACATATGGAAACATGGAACGAATGGGATTCAAAAACTAGTGTACCACACAAAATGTGCAAAAATAAATTACACAAATAAAAAAATCTTTAGGCCTTTTAAATATTTTTCAAAATGACTCAAACGATGAACAAAATATATCTGTATTTTTCTCAATAAGACCCAATAGAAGAAAATTCCAATTACAAAAGACTCGAACATCTTACAACTAGCAATAACATATAACATGAAGCACAAAATCTAGTATATGAAAAGCATCTAGGCACAATTAACCATAAGATATAGCATGTGGAGAATCATGTGAAATCATGCGATAGTTAATAAGTCTAACATTCAATGTCTCCAAAGTCTATTTCCTAACACAAATAGATGAATACTAAACATCTCAGGATTTGGGAACCATGGTAACATGCGATCTAGACTTCTGAGGACCTTTTCTAAAATCATAACAAAATTCCCTAGGGTGACCTTTCCTATTACAATGCGAGCATGCGTAAACACAAGGAATGTTAACTTGGGTTGATGTTTTCTAGCATCCATGGCAACGGTTGATACTCTTAAACACATCGTCTTGGATTTAAGAGCAAAAGAAATAGAATTATAGAACCCAATATTGATTTGATTTGAGTCTCTTAAATTATGTTCTAATTTCATAATCCTAGACTTAAGAAAAAATTTAGACGCTTCAAACTATAGGGACTCCTTTTTCATATTTCAACAATTCCTAGAAGGTTATCTCGCTCCCCATAGATATAAACGAACTTATCCCTAAGAGTCTTCTCACATGCCCTTAATTCCTCAAATGATTTATTATTATCTTCTACAACACGTTCTTTCACCCTAGACTCAAACATTATAGAGTCCTTTAATCACTTCACTAAAACACATACTCTATCCTCACTCTCTTTCTTCGACACTTCTAAAATTTGAGAATCACAATTCATTTCCACAATCTTCTTACAAATATCTATTTAGGATTAAAAAGTTCGTAGGAGTTAAATCTTAGCTTTTAAGCACAATTTTTCTTTTTAAGTAATATAACTGTAAGGACATTTTTCTCATGTCTAACATGTTTCATCTGTGTATGTCGTACGCCGCTACATTTGGATCTCACTCGACGGCCTCAATCCGAATTTCGGGAATCAATCATTTATTATCTCCATCATGTGTCCTTCATCTGCCTCAACGACTTCACGTTTCATGATTTTAGGCTCGTAATGCAAATGGTACGCAAGCGAAGTCAAAAAAGTGCAAAAAGGCTTGATAGGGAAGTTCAAGGGAAATTTGGTAATTTTACAACCACTGTCCGGAGGACCGGTCAACTAGAAAGTTGAAGATCTTGCCGCAGCAAAGATACTGGAAGAAACGGTACCTCAATCCGAGCTACGGTGAACATTTTATGGTCCGTTGAAAATGGAGATAATCCCAAGAGAAACCTTGGAAATTTTACTAAGTGTTTAGCCCCCTTCCAGCGAGTTTCCCCGAACCCAGCCCGAACCGATTCGGGGGGGCGATCCGGTTTGCAGGGTACCCAAACAAGTTCGAGATCACTATACGCTGGATAGAATTTCAGAGTTTTAAAAACGTGGAACTCTTCATTTGTTTCCCTATAAATACCAACTTCGGGGGAGTTGTTTTGCAAGACTTGCATAGACGAATTTGAGAGTCCTATCCCCTCAAGTCTTCATATTTTTGAGTTCCCAAACTCATGTTTTGATTCACATATCATTATCATATCTTTGTGAATCCTTCTGCAACCCAAGAACACATCCTTGTATTTGTTCAACCCTTGTGAAGAAGTCGTTTCTCTTCTTCATTACTGACCACCTGGAGTTCCTGAGGGAGATTCCAGCCGACACTATTTCTAGCCGTTGCTTTGAAGGTTTGACGAAGACATCGTGCGTTACACTTGTGGGCGATTATCAGGTTGTATGTAAGTCAATGGTCTTGTAAATTATTCAAAGTTCTAGAAATAAAAGGTTTTGCCCTGCGGGGATTTTTCCTTAATTTTGTGTCGCATGCTTTATTTGTTTATGGATTGAATCACGCTTTTTAGATGCATGTTTAGGGGTTGAAATTAATTAAGTGTGTCAAATTAGAAATTTGCGAAGTTAATCAATTATCACACTGTCATACGACGTTTTCCAATTGATATCAAAGCGGGTTACGCTAATTTATTGTGTATTCCTTTTTCCGCAAAATTGTGTGATATTTGATTTTTTTAAATCAATTTTGTGAAAAATCGCAATTTTTCCAATGGAACGCCCATTTAATGAGGAGCCTATTTTTGAAAAGATTCACGACCGTGCTGAAATTTAAAAAGTTTGAATTTGAAACTTTGCAAAAGAATTAAAGTTTTGGAAAAAGAAAATTCTCATTTTAAATCCGCGATGGATCTTTTGTAAACGGTTCAAAATCAACTAGATTTTTATTGTGAAAAATTTGTTTCCTTGGACCATGACTTTGTTTCTTTAAAATTGTCCAAGAAGGAGAGTGATGATAGGGTCCTATTTTTAGAAAAAGATTCGGAGGACCTTAAAAATTCGATGGTTTGTGTTTGTGCCAAAGATGAAAAAAATATTTTAATCAATGAATTTGTGGCACGTGAAGAGACTCTTAGGGAAAAGTATGCTTTAATTGAGGGGGAGAGGGATACCCTTTTGAAAATTGTTGAAAATTTGAAAAAGCAATCCATGTCTTGGGAAGAGTCTAATTCTTTGCTCGAGTCAAAAATTTTGAAGTTAAAAAATGATTTGACAGACTCAAGTAGGTTTGATAGTGATGGTAATGGCTCATCGTGTTTACATGCTTTTAATGCTAAAGCCAAAACCATTATTTGTTTTAGAGGGTCAACTAATTCCAAGGATGTTAGAAAAGATCACACTTTAGGTGTCGTTCCACCCGTTTACACATGTTCATATTGTGGTAGGAAAGGTCACCTTAGGAGATTTTGTTTTGATCTTGGAAGAGATCCTAGGAATTCGAAGTCTAGTGTTTTGTTGGTTCCCAAAACCCTGGGTCAACGTTTCACATCTATTTGGGTTAGGAAATCACTTTTGGATACCCTAGATTTTAGACAAGTTGATTCTCGTTTGCTTGCACATGATTCTTCTCTTACCATATCATATAGATGATTGTGTTTGCATGTTTTTCATACGCTAGTTGTGCTTTTTGATATATTTTTGCTAGCATTGTGACATGTACTTTTTGTATAAATTTTTGTTTTTGAAAAATACAAAAAGATTTTATTTTGCTAGATTTTTTAGAAAATCCAAAAAGATTTTTGTTTTTGTTTGCACCGTTTATGGATACACACTTAGGATGATCGAGTCACAACATCATTCCATTTTATTCATGTGACTATTTGATAGTGTTTTGAGACAATATGTCAATTCATCCATGTGCTTTATAATGTTTGGAGTCATTAAGATGTAATTAAGTGTTACTTCCTACATGTTTGACTCATGTTTCCTTTATTGCACACATGCACGGATTTGTTTGATTATTGTGCTTTTCTTATCACATGTTGGTTGGGTGTTTTCACTTCAATCCTGTCCTTAAAACGAACCAAGCGCGATAAAATTTTGATAAGGAAATTGTGCATATAAGAACCGTTTTGTTTATTTGTGTGCTTTGTTTTAGAACGGGGAAGGGCTGCGAAAGGTTCATTTTGCCTTTGCGAATACTAAGCCACTGTTAAATTGGACCTAAAAATGGAGGAATTTTATTATCCGGGGTCCAAAGAGGTTTAAAAGAGCCCGAAAAATTTAAAGGCAATAAAAAGAAATTCATGCCAAATTATGGGCCATTTAGGTTTTTGCACCAATTCTCCAAAGTTTGAGAATTTAGTTTAACACCTCTAAAAAGAAAATATATATGAGGGAGTTTGGTTGGAGATTTTATAACGGGTTTGCATGTCCTTGAAAATCTTTAAAAAGCGCTAAATAGGTTTGGACGTTATTGGTGTGGAAATAATTTGACTTTGATTTGTTGATTTGCATAAGACGATGTCATCTAAATTCAACAATTTTTTACACCTAAGGATACTTTTGATGCTCATTCGTTAGGGGTACACATATGCATCGTGCACATATGATTGATTGAGTTGATTTACCTATCGAATGTGTTCACACCGATTCATTCCATTTCCATGACTTGGTTGTTTGAGTTTAAATCCATGGTGTGATTTTTGTATCATGTTTTACATATTGTTTTTCAAATGGTATCTTATTTTTTGTGCGAAATATTGAAAAAACAAAAATAGTTTGTGAAGATTTTTTTTGAGCATCTCCTTGCAAGAGCGTGTTTATCATATTGATTGATGCCTTGTTTTGAATACCGTGACACCCGATTTTGCTTGTTTGATTCATTCTTCTTTTTTGTCTATTTGGGGACATCATAAAAAGGGGGAGAAAGAATTATCTTATTTTGGGGGAGTTTGAATTTTGGGGGAGTTTTGAGATTTGACTTATGCTTATCATATATTGGTATCTATGTTTATCTCATTTCAAACTCGATACGTCACTTGGTATTTTTTTTTCTTTATCTCATGTGTGTAGGTACTACATTGATGATCTCTGAATTGCACACCCTGATGAGAAAAGATTTGAGATTCCTGAATATTTGAAGATCAAACGATGGAGACTATTCATTTATACCTTTTCCAGTTTTGGGTTCATGGGAGGGTAGATTTGTATAGGCAATTTCATATTTGCTAATTCAGATTTTTTATGTATGTACCGGCATAGACATAGGGGGAGATTTGTAAGGACATTTTTCTCATGTCCAACATATTTCATTTGTGTATGTCGTACGCCGCTACATTTGGCACGTCACCTCAAGATCTCACTCGACGGAGTTAATCCGAATTTCGAGAATCAAGCATTTATTATCTCCATCATGTGTCCCTCATCTCCCTCAACGACTTCACATTCCATTATTTCAAGCTCGTAATACAAATGGTATGCAAGAGAAGTCAAAACAGTGAAACAAGGCTTGATAGGGAAGTTCAAGGGAAATTTGGTAATTTTACAACCACCATCCGGAGGACCGGTCAACTGGAAAGTTGAAGAGCTTGCCGCAACAAAGATACTGGAAGAAATGGCACCTCAATCCGAGCTACGGTGAACATTTTATGGCCCGTTGAAAATGGAGATAATTCCAAGAGAAACCTTGGAAATTTTACTAAGTGTTTAGACCCCTTCCAGCGAGTTTCCCCGAACCCAGCCCGAACCGATTCGGGGGGGCGATCCGATTCGTAGGGTACCCGAACCGGTTCGAGGTCACTGTACGCTGGATAGAATTTCAGAGTTTTAAAAACGTGGAACTCTTCATTTGTTTCCCTATAAATACCAACTTCGGGGGAGTTGTTTTGCAAGACTTGCATAGACGAATTTGAGAGTGCTATCCCCTCAAGTCTTCATATTTTTGAGTTCCCAAACTCATGTTTTGATTCACATGTCATTTCCATATCTTTGCTAATCCTTTTGCAACCCAAGAACACATCCTTGTATTTGTTCAACCCTAGTGAAGAAGTCGTTTCTCTTCTTCATTGCTGACCACCTGGAATTCCTGAGGGAGATTCCAGCTGACACTGCTTCTAGCCGTTTCTTTGAAGGTTTGACGAAGACACTGTGCGTTACACTTGTGGGAGATTATCAGGTTGTATGTAAGTCAATGGTCTTGTAAATTATTCAAAGTTCTAGAAATAAAAGGTTTTGCCCTGCGGGGATTTTTTCTTAATTTTGTGTCGCATGCTTTATTTGTTTATGGGTTGAATCACGCTCTTTAGATGCATGTTTAGGGGTTGAAATTAATTAAGTGTGTCAAATTAGAAATTTGCGAAGTTAATCAATTATCACACAGTATTACGACTTTTCAATAACTCTTTTTGCAAACTTCAAATTCAAATGAGTTAACTTTTTAACACGAAAATAATGTGGATTAAACTCCTCTCGAATATCAAAATTGCCATCATCACTAAATACATCGGACAACTTCTCACTTTTATTACCCGTCGAGAGAAACTGACAAACATTGAGAGAGAGAGAGAGAGAGAGAGAGAGAGAGAGAGAGAGAGAGAGAGAGAGAGAGACAAACAAACAGTCCTAAAATAATACTAAAATAAGGATCCACGTGTGAAACCCCTCCTAATTAAATACCGAGCGATCAGTCCTTAATTAATTAATTCACAATACCCAGTTGGTTCTGATTATGCACCACTATCAAAAATTTATAATTAAAACTAACCACCTAATATTTAAAAAGGTTGATGTCATAATTTTATCTTTTCAATTACTATAACACCATGTAAGGATATAGTTAAACATTCACCAGTCAATCCAATCTCATAAGAAATGAAATAACTGACATAATAAAAGGGACCGGAGTAAACACTTCCAATCAAAAGCCAAATACAATAGTCCAACTGAATAAATCCAATAACTGCCAAGAGTGAGTAACTAAATCCAAAATCTCTAAACATTTGAATAGAAAACGCTACATGCCCAATTGATGAAAATGGCTCAAAAGCAAGGAATGATAGACATAGAGGTGTCTACTACCAAAGTCCTGTAACCTCCACATGTGCTATATCTCGTCAAATGAATGGAACTCCTAAGCCTGGTGTCCCTGTGGCTGGGAACCTAAAATAATTTGACAAGAAAAAGAGATTTGCAGAAAAAGGGTCAGAGCCCAAGTTGAAAACAGTTTAAAAATCAGCAAGTGCTTAAAACGAGTTATTAGCACATACGTTATTCATATTAGATTATTTTACTCCCTTAAAATGCTCACCTCTCATCTAGTGTGCACATATAACGTACTTTCCAATCCTACTAGTCCTATCCCCATACTAACTAGTCCTTCCTGAATAATATCTACTACTAGCCCAATATCGTTCCCATGTATTTCCCTTGCAATATAATATATATGATCAATATCTTTTTAGCATAAAAGGGGACTTTTAGTTTAATATATTTAAGTGTTCGCTACTTAATTCATTTCCAATTTCATTATAATTCTACCTACTTAATTCACACAATAGATATCATCACAAGTGTATATATATATACACACACAATAATGCACCTCGAGACACAGTTGCGGTGCCGGTATACTCTGCTATCATGTCCCGTTGCATTGCTCATTGCATAAAGGACTAAAGGTTCAATCTCTCTCGAACCATCAAAACAAAACACATATACTGGAGATGAACATAGTCTCAAGTCGATGATCTATGAACCCATATGACCGACATCATTATCGTTCTCACAGATAGCCCGTACCTAGGTTCTACGCCCTAGCGGTACAAACCAATATCCCACCCGAAGGCTCCTCATGGCATGATTGTCCACAACGCACAACCTACGCTCGACAGCAAGCAGCGTAGGTATGTTATACACATAATAGTTCAATCAATAAGTATACACACAACTTATTTTATATACAATAGAAATTCACGTAACCCAAATCCCCAAGTTTATATGTAGCATTATCTCCTCTACTACTCATAATGTTTTAACCATACAACTTATCTCTCTAACGGGTACATTCTCTTTAAGGAACTATCATCCCGCTATATACCTAGAGTAGTCACTCCCTCATCTTACCACTCACCACTCACTAGGAGTTGTAGTCGCTCGATGTTAGCGTAGGTCAATTACTTTCACTTGCACCAACCTAGAAGGATTTTAACTTGTCCGGACCATAAATAAGCATTATGGAATCTCGTTTGAAGTTCAGGATTCTCGTTTGAATGAGGTCATTCGAATTAAATTCTCACTTCGAGCGAATTCAAAAATCTCGTTGGAAGTCTTGTTGGAAATCTCGTTCGAACAACCTGGGCAGGTCTTCAAATGAGATTTCCAAGATCGTCCTTGTCCTCTCAATTCTGCATCTTTCCTAACTTTTCCATCATATAACACACCCAAAACTTATCCTAGCCCTCAAACAATGATTCTAAACTATTTCTAATTATCATAGAGTAATTTCCCACAAGTTTCCATCATCAATTCCTAAAGTAATCATAGGGATTTAAATTAATTCCTCAAACATCTATAAATTCCATATTCATAAACCCACCATTAATAATAATCAAACCCCCAATTAAAATTTTGTGATTTTAACCTATAATTCCATATTTATCATTCTTAGAATAGGGTGATTCATCTACATGCAAACCTATACTCCAAATTCAAAATTAATTCCCAATTCAGTCTCAGATGCATAATATCATGATTAAAACCTTGATTGATCTAACATGGGCATCATATGCTTTTAAAAACAAGACAGGTTAAACACTTGCCTTTTTATGAACTTCTCAATCGCTGAATGAATTTGGTATGGAGATCGCGATCTACACATTGGTGCGGTTTCTGGTGGAAGAACTTGAATCTTTTGCCCAAAGAACCTATAGAGTTTTTCTTTTCCCTCTTTGGTTCTCTCTCTCTCTCACGTAAGTTTGGAAACTGTCAGATAACCTAATTCCCACGTTCTTTATCTTTTTAATTTCCTATTTCCGTCCATTTTAATTCCTAAAAATCTCAAAAGACCAAAATATCCCTTCGGGGTGTCGATTTGGCCTAACTTGCCCCCGAATCCATATAAAACACCCGAGTAGTGTTATCTGAATATCTCGACCCTTCCGGACACATTGTCCTGCTCAAAACGGCCATTCGAGTTACTTAAAAATAAATTATCTTTTTAATCCAATAAAGTAATACCAACACGACCCACACGCGCGTCCCAACAAAGTGTATTGCAACTCCCGTATTTTTCAAACCCCCCATAATAATAATTCCGTATTCATATATTACTTTACTTGCTAAGTAATATTCAATATAATTATCGCCAATAAATACTAACTCTCGTCACGCTAGTAATTATTACAATAAAATCTGGATTAATTATAAAAGAAATTTATCCATTTAAGTTAACTAATCCCAATTCCATAATTAAATCCCAATTCCATAATAAAAATAAAATCCCACAAAAATTTGGGGTATTACATACTTCCCCCTAATAACGAAATTTCGTCCCGAAATTTGAAAAAGAACCAAATAAAGGTATACCTGGTAGGAATAAATCTGGATATCTGTCCCGCATGTTATCCTCACGTTCCCAGGTAGACACCTCTACATTATGATTCCGCCATTTCACTCGTACTAACGGCGCTACCTTTGACCTCGGTTTCCTCTCACTATGGTCTAGAATAGCCATTGGTCCCTCCCCGTAGGAACTATCAGGCTCAAGATTAATCTCCTCTAATGAAATATGGGTGTGGGACAAATCATCCTGAAGGTATCTCCTCGGTGAAGAGATGTGGAATGCATCGTGAATCCTATGCAAGTGTCCTGGTAACCCAAGTCGATAAGCTACTAGCCCAATTCGCTCAATAATAGGGAATGGCCCAACATATCTCGGTGCCAACTTCCCCTTCTTCCAAAACCACATTACCCCCTTCATAGATGATACTCTTAATAACAACAGATCCCCCACACTGAATTCGTTGAAAAATCTCTTGGCATCGGCGTAACTCTTCTGCCTATCCTGAGGAATCTGAATGCGACTCAGTATCAACTCAATCTTAGTCGAGGTTGATAGAAAAGACTTTTTGGTATATGTTTTTTTTTGTCATTGCTTGAAAAGCTCCTCTAATCAAAATCCTCAAAATACCTACAAAATAACATTAAACTCAAGTGTAGAGCGGTAAGTAAGGATGTCAATCCACATCAAGGGGGTAAGCTAGAGACAAACTCAATTGTAATTCCTTTTTATTTTCTTTTTCGGATTTTTACTTTTTCTATTTTTTTTAGCTTTTTCAAATATTAAAATAATTAGGGTGAGCATGTGAAATAACACTAAACTAAAATGAAAGATCAAATTACAAACTAAAAATTGACTAAAATGAAAAATAAAGTCTAACACAAAAACAAGAGAGTAAGTGAGGAAGCAAATGTGAAAACAATCAAGGAATGGGATTACACCATAAATTTTAGCTATTCTAACTAATTAATTTAATTTACTTGAATCCTCCCAAATTAATATCAAAATTACAAACCAACTCTCGTTGCATATGTAATTTTAATAGTAACCTTTTAGAAAATTAAGTTTAACCCCCCACAACATTAGAAAATAGACCTACATTCCTTTTAATTAATCATCCGTTAGGATCAATTGATTAAAATTTATGTAAATCTTAGAAAATAAATTTAGAGTTGAAATTCAAGTAATAATACCCCACTTAAGAAACCCATATCTCTAGTTCGAATCTAAAATGGGTATTATAACTAGAATTTTGATTTTCTCTCGAAAATCATTTACCCTCTCTCGAGGCGTAAAATTAAGGGTGAGGGATCAAAATTAATTTTCAAAGGGAATTTTCAAGTACTCAAACTAATTAATTTAAAATAACATCAAATAAGGGTTCACCCCACCCCTTGAAAGGGTATTTAGCCTAACATGGTATGAAATTTGACAAATTAATAATCAAAGCCATAAAATAAATGAGAAGAGAAAAGAACAATCAAACCCAATCTCTTGATGCTTAATTGAACTTCAATCCATGAGTTGAAATAAACATCCCTCAATTTGAATGATCCAAGCAAAATTACATCAACAATTTCACTCAAATTAATTCTCACAACAATTTATTTTTCCCTCACTATCTAAATAAAATAAAATAATAATTCTAAACTCAAAACCTACACTAAAGTGGTATTTCTCTGTCTAGAATTCTCTACCAGTTGATATGATTTCAAATGGGGTCTTCATCTTCTTTTTATAATAGGCATGGAGATAGGTGTAAAAATGGGAAGACAAGGGTGAAAGAGGTTATATAAGGTGTGGGTGAGGGTTAATTTAAGAAAATGCACAAATGTGCATGAGTTGTGTGAGGTCATGTGGGAAGTGAGGTGAGGGAATAAAATCTGATTTGGTAAAAGGGGTTTTGGGGTAAAATGGAAAAATGGGATAAAAAGGGTTTTAATTGACATGTGGGGACTTTAGCTGTCTTTAGTATTTGTTTGTTTGGGTTTAGTAGGTGAGAGATAAAATCGTGGGGCTTTTGAAAAGGATTTGGATATATGTTTTGAAATGGGTTTAGGGGGTTTCATGGGTTAAAGATTGGGTAGAGTGGAATTCGGGTTTGGGCTTCGGGTATGGAAGGTGAAGGTTTGGTGGGTGCGCCGGAGTTAAATGGGAGAACGGGTTGATGAGCAGGGGTTAGCTCCAGCAGCGGTTGGTTGCCGCTGGAGAGGGGCTTGGCTGGGTTGCAAATCGGGGGTTTAAGGTTGCTTGGATAGTTTTTTTGGGGGCGCGAGCTATTTGGAGGGGGTAGCCGCGAGGTGCGCCGCTAGTTGGGTTCAACTCCGGCGGGAGATGGCAATTTCGAAGGGGGAAGGGGTTTGGTTGTTGGCCGGGTTCTCGCCTGAAATGGGTTAGCGGGTCAGGAAGGGGGGAGTAAGGGTTGCTGGCCGACAGGGATCGGCTGCAGGTTATCGCCGGGGGTTTTCGAGTTAAGGCGCCGTAGGTCGCCGGTGGGAAGGTTTTGGGACAGATTTGAGGGTTGTTGGTTAATGTGGATGGGGTTGATAGGGTGTGTGAGGGTCTATGATGGTTAGGTGTGAGTGAGGGTGTTAATTAGGTGTAGGATTAAAGGTGTGAATGAGTTTGGTTGTAGGGTGTGTGTGTGTGTGTTTAATTTGTGATCCTAAATAAAAAAACTAAGACTCAAAATAAAATAAAACAAAAATTAACTTAATAAAATGAAAACGAAGAAAATAAAAATCAACTAAAAATAAAAATAAAAATATAACGACACACTACACAAACTCTAGAAAAAACTAAACATAACTAAAATAAAAACTATAAAAATAATAAAAGAAAAAAATAAAAAAATAAAAAATAAAAATGAAATAACAATAAACTAACTCAAAATTAAGAAAATAAAAGAAAATATAAAAACTAACACATGATGCGCTACAAATATAAAAAATCCTAAAAATATATACATGACTCGATAAAATAAAATAATAAAATAAACCGTAAAAATAAAATGGCACAATTAAAATAAAATGGGACAAATTAAACACACATGGTTCGGGATAGGTTTAGGTAGGCTAGTGTAAGGTAGGCTAGTGTAAGCTAGGGAACGGGACAAGGGTAATTAGCTCCATAATCTGCCCAATTGCCTTGAAATATGCATTTGGACACCGCAACGGGCATTTGACCTACAAAATACATAATAAAGCGCATAAGACCCAAATTGCCGAGAATTAGCAACTAAAATACATCTATTCGGGGGTTTAAAATGTACACTTTTTGGTGCTTATCACACCACCCCCAAACAGATCGTCGCTAGTCCTCGAGCAATAAGATAGAGAGAAGAAGAAAGATAAGAAACCAAAAGTGTAACACTTTTACGGGCACTTGCGATTGCACTTAGCATGTGCAACAAGCCTTTAAACCTATAGGTTTCCCTACAGGACGAGTTGTGTCTCGTGAGGGTTTGCAGAGAATTTACCCATAAAATTCTTATTTGCAAAAATTTATTGAAAGGCAGTCAATCTCTTATTAGACGTAGAATAGTCGCACAATCCATCTTGAGAGAAATAATTTGAGAAATACAAGCTAGAATGTGTAAAAAGATTAAGCTAAGTAAATACTCAAGGCACATCCTTCCTAGAACTCAAAATGTGTAGTGTGAATCAGTCAAAACGGGTCGATTATCACAAGAGTAATTCCTAGATTGCCTCTTCGGAATCAACGCTTCAACTTCAAATCTCACGGATATCTCTCTCTCAAACGATCTCTCGAGATTAGGATTAGTGTATCGCTCTTGTGTGTGAGGAGGTAAGTAAATGTAAGCAAGTTCAAATGTCTCACACACACATAAGAAAGAATGTACATTTAGAAAGAAAAGTGATCTCATGAAAGAATGTTAACCGCTATAGTGAGAACGTCGAGTTATTCACCACGTTGACTATCATTTTCCCGAACACCGAGGGGAGAATATTTATGCATATGGGTGAGGGGGAAATGAAATGAGGTAGGATAGGATAGAATGGTGAGTGATTGATGTGTGAAATGATGGATGTAAAATGGATGGATATACGACAAGATTGAGAATAGTGTATAGCACTTGAAGAACAAATGTCTTTATTATAAAAGAACTAACTACAAAACTCTTTTTCTTTTCTTTGCTCTCTTTTTTTTTTGCGATTTTTCTTTTCTTTTTCTCTATTTTTTCTTCTATTTTTGCTATTTTTATGTTTTTCTTTTTTTTCTTTTTTTTTCTCTCATTTTTCAAACCAACAATGAAGACATTTAACATATGGAATCAACACTCATTTATTTGAAAATGAAAGATGATATGGAGATGATAGTTGATGGTGCGGAGAAATATGTGAAAAATGGGAAAGTAATGGGTGAATGAATGAAAATGTGATATGGAAAAGTGGTAAGTGTATGGATGAAAATCTAGTATTCAGGATAAATTGCAAGGCACGCGTTTCTTAAAACTCAAAAAAGATGTCATTCTCAGTGATCAAGCCAAAATTTTATGAAAAATAATGAGATCATGCAATAATTTAAAGTGCGGACCCAAACGAAGTTGAATCAACTTGTGACTCGTAGATTGCTTAAAATTATCTGAAAGGGTGAAAGGCACGAATCTCACAAGCTAAAGTCTCTACTAGTGATCCTTAAGGTTCTCTTGAGAATTGTAATACTCCTCAAATCTAAACCGTAGTGACGTGATAAGTGCGCAACTTTTTGTTGAGTCTAGAATTTCATAGTGCAACATGCCTTGTTAAGTATTACATAAGCTATTTAGAAAAAATATTCTAGCTTGATTCTTAGACTTAAAAGGATGGAAGATAGAAAATTCACGCCAATGAATTGAGATGAAAAAAACTACACGAAATTTTAAAAATCGGGTTTAAAAATTAAAAAATTTCAAAAGAGGTACGATTTTCATAAAATCCCCCCCCCCCCCCCCAAACAAAAAGGAACTTCGTCCTCGATGTTAAGTAAAATGATTTTTAAAATTGAGAGCATAAGGTGGAAAGAGATTACCAGAATCAACCACTAATGAAGTGGACAGATGTAGCCAAGAAGAAACCTGAATGAAATGAGAGAAAAAAAAATGTACAAGTCTATAAACATGGCAAAACATAGGGCGATGTGAAACACCACCCCCAAACAGGATGAGACTAGTACAAGAAATGCGGGCTAACTCCCAGTAGCGCTATGTTTAATGTCTTTAGCCAGACTGATGGATACTCACCCTAAAGATAAGATAAAGGAAAGCGCGGGGTGGCAGAAAAATTGGGTGATGAGAATCACCCCCAAACAAGACTGAAGCGTCAGTCTTGTTGGATAGTGACTAAAAAGGGTCAATGCACTTGTATGGCAAAGTGCATCACGTGATGGAAAGCATCAGTGGACCATGGGTGGGTGGGTATTAGGTTAAAGGTGAGGGTGGAAAGGGTGAATAGGTATCGGCCACGGGCCTTGTTGAGCTTAAAGGTGAGGGCAACAAGGACCCTATAAGCAGAATGTTGTAATTGGTGAGGAAGGAAAAGTGGTTTGGTAAGTGGAATGGGTTGGGCCTCAGATAAACGACATGACTGTTCTACGAATGGACGATGATAATGGTCGCGCCATGACACACCAGGATAGCATCAGTGAATGTGGTGGTTGGGTAAGACGAGGCACCAAGATCTAAGATAGAGGAATCACTACAAATATCGGGCTCAAAGGAAGCCATGCATGGTGGGACAACATCCATATCCGGATAGTTAGGAGCTATCACGGATTCTATCTCGATAAAATGGTGAGCACTCGTAGCCGGAGCTAACCTATGATGAATTTGTTCATCGAGAACATAAGGGTGAAGCTCGATAGGTGTAGACTCGGGCATATTTTTGGATATGATGGGAGTGTGAACTGCAATGATGGGTTCATTTGGATATGGTGGAATTTGATCAGGCTCACTATCGAAAGGTAAGTCAACACAATTGTCGACTTGGGGCCCGGACTATGGGATGGTCTCAACTTCGAGATTCTCGGGGTGGTATGGTTGGTCACACTCAAAATTCGTGTCACAAGACGACGCATCATCACTCCACGTGGGGGCAAAAATGGGTTGACTTGGGGTGAAATCCGACTCTCGCTCACACTCAATTTTATTTAATCGTTGTTCAAGCCTTTGGAGAGCTTGAGTTTGAATTTGAGTGGTTTCCTCTTAGTCGATGATAAATTTTTGCAAGAGTGCCTCAAGAGCGGAGGTGGAGTGATTGGTGGTGGCGGTGGTGGAGTACCGGGTGGTGGCGATGGTTGAGGTGGACGCAACTCGCTATGATTAGGGCTATATAGAGAATACGCAAATGAATTAGTGGGGTGGGACCAAGCTCATCATACACGAAAGGATCGCCTTCGTGATGGACAAATAATTGATATTCAGTGGGTGCATAGTGAGGGAACTGATCATGAATGGGTGCATAAGGTTGCCATGACAACTGTTGGAACGTTTGAGGATCTGCAACATCGGGTTGGGATTCGTATTGCGTGGAAGGGTGATCAGGCCTCCACAAATAACTGGGGTACTCACACCACTCGGGATTGGATACATCAGGATAATAGGCCGAGGTGGGTTTCGGAACAGTGTCATATGAATACACATGTTCCATGGTGGGTTCGTAGGGAAAGGACAAGTATAGACACTCATGGGACATGTGATCGGCATAAGAACAATGGGTGCACGGCAAAATATGCGACACGTCGACACTTGACACCGAGGGTGATGGAAAATGAGGTGCGTGCATAGATGGGTCAAGAGTACGAGAGGTACTTGTGAGAGAGATGAAACTACTAAGAATATCATAAAGAGACGGAACAAAATCACTTTCACACGTATCGCGTGTCAATGGTAATTGACCAAAGTAGTCCCGTGAAGGACGTTCGTCGGCCATGAGGTAAAAAAATATTTTTTTAGAATTTTTAATTTTTTCAAAAGGAAAGAAAATATTTTTGGATTTTTTTAAAAAATGAAAGAAAGAAAAAAAAATTGGAAATTTTTTTTTATAAAAATAAAGAAAGAAAACGTTTTTGGATGTTTTAAAATAGAAGAAAATATATTTTGGAATTTTTATAAAAATAATAGACGAAAATATTTTTGTCGATTTTTTTTTCTTGGAAGAAAATATGGACTTACAGAATGGACGAACTAACTAAAATCGACCACCGAAAAATGGAATTGGACACACACAAGTCAAGGAGAATTCCTAAGTAGCACATAGCCAATTTTTATCTTCAAAATTTAGTGAAAGGGGTAGTCAAATTTTAATTAAGTCTGCGGGTGATAAAAAATCACGGAAGTTATCTTTGTGATCACTTTTGCAAAAATGTTCTCCTATTGGTCTACCTAGTTAATTGATTTTAAATTTAGTGATGGCTAGGGTAGCACACAATTGGTAAGAGAGTGAGTCGGGTGATAAAATCTCTTCTCGTGAGTGACCGGGTGTAGGTCTTAGTCAATTAATTCATCACACCATTCGAAAATAAATTCAAGAATAAAATCAATTAAGAGCACACAAAGCACACAAAAGAATTGACTCGCTAACAGGAGAGCCGCGAGGATTTAAAAATGTACCTCCCACGATTTTTAGGCCGTGGGGTGCCAAAAAATTTGAGTCGACCGGGGGAAGATCACGCCTATCTTAGTCGGCCCCGAGAATCCTACCGACCCAAGGTAGAGAGGCTTCTAAATCCTCGCCTTTGGACGTCCTCTCTCTACCTTGTCCGGTTTTCCTATCACGCTTGTCTTTGATTATTATAATTTTTTTTTAAAAATAAAGGTGTCTCTATGCACCGCAATACAAGCAATGATAAAAGAAACCTAATACAAGACTTCAAAATATAGAAAAATGGTACTGAAATGCAACAAAATATAGGAAATAAATGAACTACAAAATTGAATCCGCTCCGAGTGTTTCACGCTCCCAAGAATGGCAATGGCGCCATTTGATAGGAAAGACTTTTCGTTATATGTTTTTTTTCGTCGTTGCTTGAAAAGCTCCTCTAACCAAAATCCTCAAAATACCTACAAAATAACATCAAACTCAAGTGTAGAGCGGCAAGTAAGGATGTCAATCCACATCAAGGAGGTAAGCTAGAGACAAACTCAATTGTAATTCCTTTTTATTTTATTTCTGAGATTTTTACTTTTTATACTTTTTTTTTAGCTTTCTCAAATATTAAAACAATTAGGGTGAGGATGTGAAATAACACTAAACTAAAATGAAAGATCAAATTACAAACTAAAAAATGACTAAAATGACTAAAATGAAAAATAAAGTCTAACACAAAAATAAGAGAGTAATTGAGGAAGAAAATGTGAGAACAATCAAGGAATGGGACTACACCACAAATTTCAGCTATTCTAACTAATTAATTTAATTATTTGAATCCTCCCAAATTAATATCAAAATTACAAACCAACTCTAGTTGCAAATGTAATTTTAATAGTAACCTTTTAGAAAATTAAGTTTAACCCCCCACAACTTTAGAAAATATACCTACATTCCTTTTAATTAATCACCCACTACGATCGATCGATTAAAATTTATGTAAATCTTAGAAAATAAATTTAGAGTTGAAATTCAAGTAATAATACCCCACTTAAGAAACCCCTATCTCTAGTTCGAATCTAAAATGGGTATTATAACTAGAATTTTGACTTTCTCTCAAAAATCATTTACCCTCTCTCGAGGCGTAAAATTGAGGGTGAGGGATCAAAATTAATTTTCAAAGGGAATTTTCAAGTATTCAAACAAATTAAATTAAAATAACATCAAATAAGGGTTCACCCCACCCCTTGAATGGGTATTTAGCCTAACATGGTATGAAATTTGACGAATTAATAATCAAAAGCACAAAATAAATGAGAAGAGAAAAGAATAATCAAACACAATCTCTTGATGCTTAATTGAACTTCAATCCATTAGTTGAAATCAACATCCCTTAATTTGAATGATCCAAACAAAATTACATCAACAATCTCACTCAAATTAATTCTCACAACAATTTATTTTTCCCTCACTATCTAAAAAAAATAAAATAAAAATTCTAATCTAAAAACCTACACTAAAGTGGTATTTCTCTCTCTAGAATTCTCTACCAATTGATATGATTTCAAATGGGGTCTTCATCTTCTTTTAATAATAGGAATGGAGCTAGGGGTAAAAATTGGAAGACAAGGATGCAAGAGGTTGTATAAGGTGTGGGTGAGGGTTAATTTAGGAAAATGCACAAATGTACATGAGTTGTGTGAGGCCATGTGGGAAATGAGGTAAGGGAATAAAATCTGATTTGGTAAAGGGGGTTTTGGGGTAGAATGAGAAAATGGGATAAAAAGGGTTTTAATTGACATATGGGGACTTTAGTTGCCTTTGGTATTTGTTTGTTTGGGTTTAGCAGGTGAGAGATAAAATCGTGGGGATTTTGAAAAGGATTTGGATATATGGTTTGAAATGGGTTTGGGGGGTTTCATGGCTTAAAGGTTGGGTGGAGTGGAATTCGGGTTTGGGCTTCGGGTATGGAAGGTGAAGGTTTGGCGGGTGCGCCGGAGTTGAAGGGGAGATCGGGTTGATGAGCAGGGGTTAGCTCCGGCAGCGGTTGGTTGCCGCCGGAGAGGGGCTTGGCTGGGTTGCAAATCGGGGGTTTAAGGTTGCTTGGATGGTTTTGTTGGGGGCGCGAGCTATTTGGAGGGGGTAGCTGCGAGGTGCGCCGCTGGTTTGGTTCAACTCCGACGGGAGCTGGCTGTTTCGAAGGAGGGAAGGGGTTTGGTTGTTGGTCGGGTTCTCGCCGAAAATGGGTTAGCGGGTCAGCAAAGCGGAGTAAGGGTTGCTGGCCGGCAATGATCGACGGCAGGTTATCGCCGGGGGTTTTCGAGTTGAGGCGCAGTAGGTCGCCGGTGGGAAGGTTTCGGGACAGATTTGAGGGTTGTTGGTTAATGTGGATGGGGTTGATAGGGTGTGTGAGGGTGTAAGATGGTTAGGTGTGAGTGAGGGTGTTAATTAGGTGTAGGATTTAAGGTGTGAATGAGTTTGGTTGTAGGGTGTATGTGTGTGTTTAATTTGTGATCCTCAATAAAAAAAACTAAGACTGAAAATAAAATAAAATAAAAATTAACTTAATAAAATGAAAACGAATAAAATAAAAATAAAAATATAACGACACACTACACAAACACTAAAAAAAATAAACATAACTGAATTAAAAATATATAAAAATGAAAAAAATAAAAAAATAAAAAATAAAAATGAAATAAGAATAATAAACTAACTAAAAATTAAGAAAATAAAAGAAAATATAAAAACTAACACACGACGCGCTAAAAATATATACATGACTCAATAAAATAAAATTGTCAAATAATAAAATAAACCGTAAAAATAAAATGGCACAATTAAAATAAAATGTGACAAATTAAACACACACGGTTCGAGACAGGTTTAGGTAGGCTAGGAAACGGGACAAGGGTAATTAGCTCCATAATCTGCACAATTGCCTTGAAATACGCGTTTGGACACCGCAACGTGCATTCGAGTTACAAAATACAAAATAAAACGCATAAGACCCAAATTGCCGAGAATTAGCAACTAAAATACGTATATTTGGAGTATAAAATGTACACTTTTGGGTGCTGATCAGAGGTATTCTGAATCACCTTCGGCCCAAGTAACTTGTTGTCCCCCACCTCAAGCCAACATGTTGGAGAACGCCAAGGTCTTCCATATAACACCTCAAACGGAGTTATGCCAATAGTAAATCGGTAGGAGGTATTACAAGCAAACTCCACCATTGGAAGGTACTTCTCCCATCCCCCACCAAAATCCAAAACACACATCCGTAACATATCCTCCAACATCTAGTTCGTCCGCTTTTTTTGCCCGTCCGTCTGCCGATGATAGGCCAAACTCAACTTTAACTCCGTGCCCATAGCCTGCTGGAAACTCTCCCAAATTTTGGACACAAAAATCTTGTCCATATCGGACACAATATCAAGGGGCACCACGTGGAGTCTCACTATCTTGACAATGAAGATCTGAGCATACTGCCCCGTAGTGTAGTTTGTCTGAACTAGGAGAAAATGAGATACCTTGGTCAATTGATCCATAATCACCCATATGAAATCGTGACCTCTCTGCGATGTAGGTAGCCCTGTAATGAAATCCATGAAAATGCTCTCCCATTTCCACATAGGAATCTCTAACGGTTGTAGTAGTCCTCCCGGTATCTGATGGTCTGTCTTCACCAACTGATAAGTGGCACACCTCAAAACAAACTCGGTGATGTCCTTCTTCATTCCGCTTCACCAATATTGTCTCCTCATATCTTGGTACATCTTATCCCCTCCGGGATGTACCGCAAACCGTGAATCGTGTAGATATCATCCCAAGTGTATATATATATATATATATATATATACACACACACACACACACACAATACAGCATGCCGAGATGCAACTACGGTGCCTGGATACTCTGCTATCGTGTCATGTTGCATCGCTCATTGCATAAAGGACTAAAGGTCCAATCTCTTGTGAACCATCAAAACAAAACACATATATTGGAGGCGAACATAGTCCCAAACCAATGGGCTATGCACATACATATGCACCCATACGATCGTCATCACTATCGTTCTCACAGATAGCCTGTACCTAGGTTTTATTCTCTGGTGGTACAAACCAATATCCCACCCGAAAGCTCCTCAAGTCATGATTACCAACCTCCGCTCGATACCAAGAAGGGTAGGTATGTTATACAGATAATAGTTCAATCAATAAGTATACACACAACTTATTTTATATACAATAGAAATCCACGTAACCCAAATCCCATAGTTTATATGTAGCATTATCGTCTCTACTACTCATAATGTTTCAGCCATACAACTTATCTCTTTAACCGGTACATTCTCTTTAAGGAACTATCATCCCGCTATATCCCTAGAGTAGTCACGCCCTCATCTTACAACTCACTAGGAGTTGAAGTCGCTCGATGTTAGCGTAGGTCAATTTCTCTCACTTGGAACAACCTAGAAGGATTTTAACTTATCCGGGCCATAAGTAAGCATTCTGGAATCTCGTTTGAAGTTCAGGATTCTCGTTCGAACGAAACCAAAAATCTCGTTAGAAACATCATTCGAACGAGATTTCTGAGATCGTCCCTATCCTCTCAATTCTGCATTTTTTCCAACTTTTCATCATATAACACACACAAAACTTATCGTATCCCTCAAACAACGATTCTAAACTATTTCTAATTGTCATAGATTAATTTCCCACATATTTTCAACATCAATTCTTAAAGTAATCGTAGGGATTTAAATCAATTCCTCAAAAATCTAAAAATTCCATAATCATAAACCCAACATTAATAATAATCAAACCCCCAATTTAAGTTTCGTGATTTTAACCTAGAATTTCAAATTTATCATTCTTAGAGCAGAGTGATTCATCTACATGCAAACCTAAAATCCCAATTCAAAATTAATTCCCAATTCAGTCTCAGATGCATAATATCATGATTAAAATCTTAATTGATTTAACATGGACATCATATGCTTTTAAAAACAAGCAAGATTAAACCCTTTCCTTCTTGTGAACTTCTGAATCGCTGAATGAATTTGGTATGGGGATGATCCTTTCTTCGCGATATAAGCGTTGGTGTGGTTTCTGGTGGAAGAACTTGAATCCTTAGCCAAAGCACCTATGGAGTTCTTCGTTTCCCTCTTTGGTTCTCTCTCTCTCTCACGAAAGTTTGGAAACTGTCACATAACCTCATTCCCACATTATTTCTCTTTTTAATTTCTTATTTTCGTCCATTTTAATTCCCAAAAATCTCAAAAGACCAAAATACAACTCCGGGGTGTCAGTTTGACCTAACTTGCCCCGGAATCCAAATAAAACACCTGAGTAGTGTTTTCTGACTATCTCAACCCTTCAGGACACACTGGAGCATTCAAAATGTCCATCTGAGTTACTTAAAATAAATTATCTTTTTAACCCAATAAAGTAATACTGACACGACCCACATGCACATCCCAACTAAGTGTATTGCAACGGTCGTATTTTTCACTCCCGACCATAATAATATTTTTGTATTCGTATATTACTTTACTTGCTAAGTAATATTCAACATAATTATCGCCAATAAATACTAACTCTCGTCACGCTAGTAATTATTACAATAAAATCCGGATTAATTTTAAAATAAATTTCTTCATTTAAGTTAATTAATCCTAATTCCATAATAAAAATAAAATCCCACAAAAAATACGGGGTATTACATACTTCCCCCTTAATAACGGAATTTTGTCCCAAAATTCTGAAAAGAACCAAATAAAGGTATACCTGGTAGGAATAACTCTGGATATTTGTCCCGCATGTCATCCTCACGTTCCCAGGTAGACTCCTCTACATTATGATGTCGCCACTTCACTCGTACTAATGGCACTACCTTTTACCTCAGTTTCCCCTCACTACGATCTAGAATAGCCACTAATCCCTCCGCGTAAGAACTATCAGGCTGAAGATTAATCTCCTCCAATGCAATATGTGTGTCGGCCAAATCATCCTGAAGGTATCTCTTCGGTGAAGATATGTGGAACATGTCGTGAATCCTATGCAAGTGTTCCGGTAACCCAAGTCGATAAGCTACTGGCCCAATCTGCTTAATAATAGGGAATGGCCCAACATATCTCGGTGACAACTTCCCTTTATTCCCAAACCACATTACCCCCTTCATAGGAGATACTCTTAACAACACCTGATCCCCCACATTGAACTCCGTGAAGAAGCTCTTGGCATCGGCGTAACTCTTTTGCCTATCCTGAGCAACTCGAATGCGACTCCGTATCAACTCAATCTTAGCCGAGGTGTTCTGAATCACCTCCACCCCAAGTAACTTGTTGTCCCCCACCTCAAGCCAACATGCTGGAGAACGAAAAGGTCTGCCATATAATGCCACAAACGTAGTCATGCCAATAGTAAACTGGTAGGAGTTATAATAAGCAAACTCTACCAGTGGAAGGTAATGCTCCCATCCCCTGCTAAAATCCAGGACACACATCCGCAACATATCCTCCAACATCTGGTTCGTCCGCTCTGTTTTCCCGTCCGTCTGCGGTTGATAGGCCGAACTCAACCGTAACTCCGTGCCCATAGCCTACTCGAAACTCTCCCAAAATTTGGACATAGAAGTCTTGTCCCGATCGGACACAATATCAAGGGGCACCCCATGGAGTCTCACTATCTCGGCAATGAAGATCTGGTTGCTCACTATCTTGGCAATGAAGATCTGAGCATACTTCCCCGTATTGTAGTCTGATCGAACTGGCATAAAATGAGATACTTTGGTCAATTAATCCACAATCACCCATATGGAATCGTGACCTCTCAACGATGTAAGTTGACCTTTAATGAATCCATGAACATGCTCTCCCATTTCCACATAGGGATCTCTAATGGCTGTAGTAGTCCTCCTGGTCTCTGATGGTCTGTCTTCACTGACTAACAAGTGGCACACCTCGAAATAAAATCGGCGATGTCCTTCTTCATTCCGCTCCACCAATACTGTCTCCTCATATCCTTGTATATCTTATCCCCTCCAGGATGTACCAGAAATCGTGAACCGTGCGACTTTGTCATCACTGCATGCCGCAACTCCTCCCCCTCTGGGACTACTAATCTTTCATTAAAGCGTAAACCCCTATATAAGCTCACGGAGAAATACTCTTCTCCCTCGGCTAAAATCTGGATAATCAAATGCTGACAGAAGGAATTCGCTGCATGAGCCTGTGTCACCTTGGTAACTATCTCGGGTGTAACCGTCATCACTGACATGAATGAACGGGCAACTGCATCCTGATGCCCGAATTCTTTCCATTTTTCCTTCCACACCTCGGCCACCTCACCTGCAGGCCTACGGCTCAATGGGTCTGCTACCTCGTTAGCCTTCCTCGAATGGTAATGGATGTCGAGCTGGTAGTCCTTCATAAATTCAAGCCACCTCTGCGGATGCATATTCAGTTCCTACTGTGTGAACGGATAATGTAGGGATTTGTGATCCGTGAATAGGCAAAATTTATCCCCCGAGAGATAATGCCTCCATATCCACAATGCAAACATGACTGTCGCTAAATCCATGTCATGGGTGGGGTAATTCCTCTCATGAGGCTTAAGTTTACGGGAAGCATAATCGCCTTATCCTCCTACTGAAGCACACCCCCAAGTCTTGACAAGGACACATCAGTGTAAACTAGATATTCCATCCCTGGCCTGGGTAGTGCTAGGACTGGTGTTGAAGTTAGATTGTCCTTCAGCTTGTCAAAAGCTGACTGGCAAGCATCATCCCATATAAATGGTATCCCTTTGCGAGTCAAGTTTTTCAACGGACCCGCTATCTTAAATAATCCCTGAATAAATCACCTGTAGTATCCTGCCAGCCCTAAGATGCTACGTATCTCAGTCAGCGTCGTGGGCTATCCCCACTCCCTCACCGCTGACACCTTCCCCAGATCTATCGATATCCCTTCCGTAGAAATGATGTGCCCCAAGAACGGCACCTCTCTCAGCCAGAACCCACATTTCTCATGTTTCACATATAACTCGTGCTAACGTAGAGTCTATAAAACCATCCTCAGATGCTCAGCATGCTCCTCCTCAGTCCGTGAATAAATAAAAATGTCATCAATGAAGATGATGACAAACTGATCTAAAAACTCTGTGAACACCATGTTCATTAAGTCTATAAAAACGGCTGAGGAATTCGTCAGTCCAAACGGCATCACTCGGAACTCATAGGACCCATATCTTGTCAAGAAAGCAGTATTCGGCACATCCTATTCCCTAATACTTATCTAGTGATATCCTGATCTCACATATATCTTTGAGAAGAAGGTAACTCCTCTTAATTGGTCGAACAAGTCATCGATTCGGGGCAACGGATACTTATTCCGTATCGTGACTTTTTTCAACTCTCGATAATCCACACACAACCTCAACGATCGATCTCTCTTCTTTACAAATAACACTGGAGCACCCCAAGGTGAGGTACTCCTATGAATGAAGCCTTGTCCCAATAACAGCTCAATCTGGTCTTGTAACTCTTTTATCTCAGCTGGAGCCATATGGTAGGGCACACGAGCTATCGGTCTAGTGTCCGACATCAAGTCTATGAAGAAATATATATATCAGTTAGGCAATAGTCCCATTATATCCTGGAATACATCAAAAAACTCATGAAGTACTGGAATCGAATCAATGGGGATCACTATCTCCCTAGAGGTCTCCTCCTTTATGTAATATAAATAGGTGGACGATCATCCCTTAGGACGAGGCATCACCACTGAGAACATATCCTGTCCCGGTATAGCAAAGATAATGCTCCTACTAAAACAGTCTATCATGGATCTATAAGCAAGAAGCCAATCCATGCCAATAATGGCATCATGCTCATGCATATCTAAGACTAGCATATCTGCTGGCAAAATCAAACACCCAATCTTTATACCTACTCCCCGGCATATAAAGAAAATCAATGACCTATTCCCTAGTAGTGAGTCAACACAAGTCATTTTACTCTCTGTTGTGTCTAACAACCCTGTAGCCCGTGCAAAACTAGTAGCAATAAAGCAGTGCGATGCCCCTGTGTCAAATAAAATGAGCCCCGTAGTCCCATGGATAGGAAATGTACCCTCAACAGCGAGTGGCGCTTGATGAATCGAGGCCTGATGGACGTTGTAGACACGCCCATACTGCAATTGTCCCTGTTGTATCGGAGCTGCTAGAATGGCTGGCAAAGCTGGAATCAGGGGTGGTTCTGGGAGGGCGGCTGGAAATAACGATCGCTGGGGCTCCTAACGAGCACCCTGCTACTGCTGCTATGTGTCTCTACCCCTCTGAAAATAGTCCTGACATTTGTGTCCAGGGTCGCCACAAGTAAAATACCTCCCTGTAAAGTGTCCTCCCCTCTGTCCTTGCTTCCCTCGGCCCTGATGGTCGTTACCATCCCTCCCCTAGCCCTGCTGGCCCTGCTGAAAATGTTGTTACCCCTGGTGGCCAGGCTGGCCCTGCCTAAAGATTCCCTGCCCCTATCTAAAATCTCCGGAGTGAAATTTCTTAGCAGGGTTCCCCTGATGGGAACTCTGTTCCCCATGACAGACCTGTCCCTAAGCTGCGAGTGCCCCACTGGCACTACTATGTCTTGTTCGGCCCTGCTGGCTGGACTCCCCAACTTGTTTGCTTCCTGAATTAAGTAGGTAGAATTATAATAAAATAGAAAATGAATTAAGTAGTGAAAACTTAATTATATTAAAATGAAAGTCCCATTTTATGCTAAAGAGAGATTGATCATATATATTATATTTCGAGGGAAATACATGGGAACGATATTGGGCTAGGAGTAGATATTAGTCATGAATGACTAGTTAGTATGAGGATATGACAAGTAGGATTGGGAAGTATGATAGATCTTCACATTAGATGAGAGGTGAGCCTTTCAAGTGAGTACGATAATCTAACATGAATAACGTATATGTTAATAGCTCGTTTTTCGCACTTGCTGATTTTTAAAATGTTTTCAACTCGGGCTCTGACCCATTTTCTGCAAATCTCTTTTTCTTATCAAATTCTTTTAGTTTCCCAGCCATAGGGACATGAGGCTTAGGATTTCCATTCATTCGGAGAGTTGTAGCTGTTATGGAGGTTACAGGACTATGGTAGTTTATGAATTAAACCCTCCCAAATTCGTATAAAACTTCCAAAAACATGAAATCAAACCCTATCCCACATGGGTATTCTAACATTATTGATATAAATTTCCATTTAAATACTTGCCTCTCAATAGAAGGTCTGAAATTCATTGATAAGATGGTGTGGTGATTCTCCCCTCGCTTCGTTCTCGATTCCGTTGCGTTCGGGGTGAAAAACTCTATAGGAAGCTTGGTTCTCCCCTACTCTTCCTCTCCTATGGCTTATATCACTTTTGAATTGTGTTAAACCTATCCCCTCTCTCTAATAGGCAAATATACACTTACAATTTTCGGAGTTTTCTAAATCTTAAACTCCCGAATGACCAGAATTCCCTTAAACGGTGTCGGGATGGTCTAAAATAGTCCCGGGACCTAAATTATACACCCGAGTATACTTTTTCAACTATCTCAACCCTTTCGAACACACTGGGGCACTCAAAAATGGCCATCCAAGTTACTTAAAAATAAATTGTCTTTTTAACCCAATAAAGTAATACCAACACGACCCACTCGCGCGTTCCAGCTGAGTGTATTGCAACTATCGTATTTTTCACTCCTTGCCATAATAATATTTTCGTATTCATTAATTACTTTACTTACTAAGTAATATTCAACATAATTATCGCCAATAAATACTAACTCTCGTCACACTAGTAATTATTACAATAAAATCTGGATTAATTATAAAATAAATTTCTCCATTTAAGTTAATTAATCCCAATTCCATAATTAAATCCCGATTCCATAATAAAAATAAAACCCCACAAAAATACGAGGTATTACACCACACGATAACTTAGTATAGCCCTACTAACTTGAAAGTGCTAGGATTTTGTATGGATTGTCACACACACACCAATTTTTAGTTTTTTAAGAAATTAATTAAACTATTAACCAATTAAACCTAATGTTGTGTTAAATAGTTTACCAACTTTTATCTTGCCTAAACATGCATATAGGTGAGTATAGCAAGAGTAAAATAAAGAAACAAACTGATATATGAGGAAAACTCACAATGGAAAAAAATTTGGATGACCTAACCATGCAAATTCCCTATGATCAAGGAATTACACAATGATAACAAATGACTTACACAACTGACTTGACTACTTTCAAACCTTGACACGTCTGCACTCCTTTGATATTCATCACAATGGCATGTAAAAGTCCATCTCCGCGCTGCCATAACTTGTCCACCTCACACGCCTCAGTATCCACCAATCTTGGCTCATCAAACCATTCACGGATCAAAAGTGGAGTACACCGCTTCAAACCTCCACATACACAGAGTCCATTATATGTAAATAATAACAAGCACGAAATCCACCGTATGAAATAATAATCAACAAAAATGATGGGTAAATAAACTCTAGTGCAAAATAGGAGATCTCAAACACTCATATGGAGATGAAACTTGGATCTCAAACCTATTGGGTGAAATTAAAGTTTGGAGGCTCTAAGATATTTCTTGGGATATAATTTTGCAAAACCTCTTTTCAAAAGCTATTTAAAACACTCCTTGATATACAAAACATACAGAAAAAAACAATAGAGTTGTTCTAACAAAGTACATAATCTCGTTTCAACGAAACTAGATCTTATTTGAATGACACAGTGAATCTTATTTGAACAGACATCAAACGAAATTTAAACAATATTTTTCTGTTATACAAGAAAATTTCTTTGATCCAGGTTTGAAGGTTATTTGAATGACTTTTCCAAACTCATTCTAACTGGGTGAAATTATAATTCGAACGACTTCGATAAAAAAATTCTTTTTACGAAAACTGGCCTCAAACATTTAAAAAAACACCCATATTAATATCAAAGGATAAAAAATAGTACTTACGCATACCTTTGGAGATCTAAGAATTTTGAAAATGAAACACAACAGGTTGATGTAGGCGCTTTAACTTGGTTGTTGTGATCTTCAATCAAAAATCATATACTTGAAGGATAAACAAATCAAGTTCTAACCTAAGACTGAAATGGTTTTATACAAATGGAATTAAACTAAAACACATCGGGCCAGAGTTTTCTCAATTTTTTCTTAACACACTTATATTTGGGATAAGTGGTTATTTTGTGTCATACGATCTCTGGGTAGATTCAAGACATATCTTTGTAGGACCATGAGAAGACGTCCACAAATTCCTTCAGGAGATCTTTAAATTGGGACCTCTCATACTTATCTAAGGTTGATCTTATCCTAATTTCATGTGTATTTATACTAGAACCAAGATTAATAATAATAGTCTCTTCATCATTAGTTTGGACGTGGTCATGTTGTTTGATCATTTCCTTATTCAGATTAGTTAAGAACTGTTCTTTCATTAGATCATTTTCATCAATTGTTTGATTATAATCAATACAATTGATATAGGACACAAAAATTTACTCAAAGTCTTCATTTATTTCATTAGTAACTTTTTTAGGAATATAATATTAGGAACCTCATCAAAAGAGTCCTCGTTTATATTTGTACCAGTGATATAAAAAAGAAGCAGGCCCGGGTTCATTTTCTAGGAGGTAGACACTATGGTCTTGGATAGGTAGAATTGGGCTAGTGGGAATGCTTTGCCAATTGAGTAAGGATTTATCAACAGGGATAGTTTTTGCAGATGGGTCTAACGGCTCAGCCTCGAGGTGGATCATGAAGAGGTCCATTCCTAGTGTGTGGAAGTCAAAAGATTCATTGTTGTTAGAGATTTTTGTTTTCTCTGTGCTTTCAATTCTTTCATTGTCAGATCAGCTCGAGTCAGCAGACTTGATAGTTGAGGCTTCACCTTATGCTTCAGACCTTTAGTCCAAGTAATTTTGTTTTCAAATAAGATCTTGAATCCCAACTTTAACTTCTTCTTAATGTCGAATTCACCATCTGAATCACCTGAAGGGATAGAATCATCTCCCCATCCGGTAGCAATAATGTTGTCTTTCCAAGAAAATTTTATAAATTCTATAATCTTCTTATACAAATTAACCCATGTAGCGAAGAAGTGTTGGAAAAAAGGGACCAAGTACCCTTTGAGTTTTAGCATTGCAAGTAGCTCGTAGGCTCCACATATTTTCTTCTTTCTGACACATTCTTCTAAAAAAACTTTAATGATGTTATCTAAACTAAATTCTTTCGAAGGTATAACCAATCGTCTCACTAACAGCCCCACTTTTGTGCTTTCATGTATAGACCATTGATCTTCTCATAACTACCTTATTCAAAGGTTATTTCAGATAGAAAGTTCATCCCAAAGCTTCCAAGTTATTCCAAGACAGTTGGTAATTCCATATTCTCTATTTCTGAGCTAGTTCAAACAATGATGCAGGCCCTTGTCACGAGGGAAAGAGCTTGACTAGGAGAATTTTTATGGTATAGGAGGAAAAATGGGAAAATTTAGAGGGGTTTAGGTGATTTGAATGAGACTTTGTAACAAGAGGGTTAAGTAAACTTTAAGATATGGGAATATAGAGCTCGATATATTACTTTCAAGATGTAATAGGGAGGGCTTTTGATGCCCATAAAGTGGAAGGTAAAGTGATGTTGTTGATAGCTAAAATAGTAGTAGTAACTTGAACTTCTCTGTTGGCTTCTTTCATTCAGACTCGATATTCTAGATGTTGGCATTTTCTTTAATATCAACCCCAACCTCCCGACGGGCTATGAAATGGGGGTAATACTAGCTACTCATAGAAGTTTGAATGTGCAATAGAAAATTCTTCTTTATAATATTGTTTTGTTCTTCATCAAATGGTTGGTTGGTTATGGTAGTGGCCTTTTCTCTCCAGCTACTGATAAAACTATTGAAAAATTCCTCGAGGTTTTGTTTGAGAAGTTTAAGATCTCGATAACTTAATAACAACTCTTCATTATATTTATAATTAGCCATGCATTCCCTTGTTATATCCTCCCAACTACAAATCTGGGATTCCTCTAGTGACAAGAACCAACAGGAGGTGTTTAATTTGAGTGTATATTAGAACATCTATGTGATTATCTGAGCTTATGGAACAGTGGTAATTGCAAAAATGAAGAATGGAAGGCCCATTACCTCCAAAATTCTCGATATTTAACATCTTGAATTTCTATGGCAATTTGGCCTTCTTGTAAGGGGACATATGGTTGTAATCCATGTAGTTTCTTAAGATTTTAACTTAGTCAAACTTCTTTGAAAGCATTATGAGATTTTTATTGACTCAATTCAATTCCTCTTCCTTGGTATCCATAAGAACGGACGGTGTCTAGTTAGAACCGGGATAAGCAAGGTTTGGCATCAATAGATCAATGGGTGGTGGACCTGTAATGCCCCGACCCAGATTTGAGTCACCGTTGGGTCAACCCTCATCGAGTCAAGGAGTTAAAGGGGGAGTGGGAAAGTCCAATTCTATTATTTGAGAATTTCCTGAGGAAAGTACCGGTCTAGGAATGCAACTCTGAAGTTGCCCTCGTCTATAGTCTCTACCACACTGGCGGAGTAGGCGTCCCACCAGTATTATGCTTGCCTTGTGCGCTAGAAGGTCGCTCTCTTGGCTTTATTCCCAGCTGGCACATCAAGAATCTCCATAACCCTAGTGACCTCATCAAGCCACTCTTCTATAGTGTCGAGGCCAGTTGCCACATTAAAGGTGGGTGGGTGCAGCCTCCTCAACTCCTTCAAAATGGAAGTTGAAGTAGTGTTTACAACTATTCCACTACAATTGGCCCTTTGCGACTGTGAGAGGGAGTCTGCAAGTTGATTCATATCATGTTTCATGCGTCTAAGCTCACTATTTACTGAGCCTGTAGGCCCACCACAATGTTTAGTCATCTACACATGAAAGGAGAGTTCAATACACAATGATAAGAAATGAAAGAGATAGTGGAAGCGATTAACTTAAACACTAACTAAAGCAGTAACTACAGCGAAACGTATAAAGAAAGCGTAGTAAGAAAGAGTAAACACTCAGTCACACCTAACATTCCTATTTACCTGATATCATTTGTAATTGTCGACCCGAATTTAGGTCACCGTCGGTCTCAAGGAGATAAAAGGAGAGGGGGAAGTCCAATTCTATTATTTAAGAAAAAACCTTTAATTAAACCAATTTACGAGGATTAAATTATCAATTTTAATTTGGAAAACAAGAACTCACTTTAAGTAATTAGATTAATTAACAAGGTTTATTTATCAAAATCCATTGAATCCATCAAAGCCTAATAAATAAGAAATAAACCATAGTTTTCCCTGTATTATTACAACATTTGGCCCAAGGTCCGAATAAAATGATTTAAAAATATTCTAAATCCAATGTTTTAAAAAACAAATTTGAATAAAATGACAAAGATTCTAACGATGATTATTACCCTCAAGGTCCTTACAGGTGTCCATGTCAACATCCCTACTCGATGTACCTGGGTGGAAAATACTAAGTTATACGGTTTTTACGAAAATACTATACATATAATATGTATTTTGAACAATTCCAAAAATGTTAAACAATTTATCTTGTATTAATACAAGTACCATGCAATGCATCTGGGCGATGTGCTCATAATCACACTTAACCATTTCATACTACCCTTTACTGGGTCTAGGGACTATTTAACCATATTTTATTCTTTAGTCTACATTTTTATCCCTTTCATTAGGTCGTCTTATTTATATTCCTTAAGCATAATCAAGTTCATTTCCATTTCCATTATCGTTTCTCAGAATCCTCCAATTATTCGCATACTTTAAAGGGCTCTACACCACCTGCTATGGTACATATGATCTGTCTAGTGATTTTGCATATTTCACCTTGGGCTCCGGGCCCTTTTAATTATTTCTCGATCTCATTCGGGTCCATATTAATGTGTTTTAAAGATTTTACCAATGTCCACAATATTCCTTTACTTTCACCATTCCCATTCCATTTCATTCATTCATCAATTTTTCACAAAATCGATCGATAAGGTCAAATGAGGAAGCCCCACCACTAGGACCCTCTAATTTTATCAAAATTATTCTTTTACCATTCATTTACCCAAACCATATGAAAAAAACATTTCTTTCAACATCACATCATAAATCATCATTTTTACATTCAAAACCACATTTCATGATTTTATGTCCCAAAAATCATACATTAACCTTTTTCTCCAAGAAAATACCATTTCTTCATATTACTTTTCATGAAGCATATTTAATGTCATAAACATCATTTTACAAAATGTCCATTTTACCCTCATACCCAAATGTTTCATTAAATATTATTTCTTTTTCATTTCTGCAACATGTCTATGGTTAATATTTCCAACTTTCTTATTTAACATACTACGACATTTTAAATATTCTTTAAAGGACTTCAAGCCGAGAAACCGTAAACATGCAATCAAAATATGATATTAACATTGGAATATATCTTCATTCTTTTTCCGCATTTTTCAAAGATAAAAATATCATTTGTTCATTAAAAGCCATTTTGAACATAGTTTTCATCAAAAATCCCATTTTTTGCAAAAAAAAATCCTTTGAATAAACATACTAGAAAATGTTTTTGCAAAATAAACCCTTCGAGGATGCGTCTTAACAGCTTTTAATCTTGAAAACACTTGGATAAAAACCCTAATATTTATTTTAAGAGGAGAAACTTGAATTGAATGACTTGAAATCTCCTAAAAACTCCAAATCTCCAAGAAAGCTCCAACTTCCTCAACAGATCTCCAACAATGGCTTCTTTACCCAATTTATTTCCCATTCAGGCTTGAAATGGGTGTTTGAGCCTTGGAATAGCTTGGGAAATTCTTGGGGTAGAAGGGGGAAACCTTAGATTATGGTGGAAATGGGAGGGGAATGGAATAGTGTGATTTAAAGAGAGAGAGAGAGGGCTCCAAAAATCTTATGAAAATGGCTCTTTAACCCTCTCACCCATATTTATATCAACCAACTCTTAAACCTTTAACCAAGGTTTAAACCCTCATTTTTATATGAGTCGTTGAGATCTCGACAATTGATAAATCCAACACCCCGCGTCACGACAGCACATTAAAATGTGCAAAAATCCTGATATGTTTCCAGTCATTCGAACGACTTGAATCTTGTTTGGACGAGAGTTATAATGAGGTATTAACGAGGGGAAAATGTGAGAGAAAAGGAAGGGAGGATTCCACCGCATTTTAATGGGACACTACCCCTCGTTCGAATGGCAACGCACTATAACATCTCGTATTTCTGGGTATGTATAACTTAATTTATTAGGTATTCTTTTTAAATTACAAATGTGCCATAATTTAATTGAATTAATTATTATGTGGTTATTAAAATATTAATCGGAGAGATAATGATTAATATTTATGCAATATAATTACTAAGTAAATAGTAAATGATTATTTTATGTCATAGCGAGTGATAGTGGCGTGACAGTATTATATCTCACCCGGGAGTCGGGTGTAGACTATATGAGGTCAAGATAGGAAATTATTGTAGGGTGACTCGAATTGATATTTAGAGGTCACAGTTGGTTCCGAAAGGGTTAAGACAGTCAAAATAGTGTACTCGAGGGTAGTAATTGGGTCCCGGGGCCCTTTTAGTCATAACCGAGCCCACATAGGGATGTTCGGGTCATTTGGGCTTGGCCCTTTAGCCTAATTTCGAGATTTGAGTTATTTAACCTAAGTTAGAGAGTTTTGGGCAACCATTGTGATTAATCTAAACCTTAGAATTGGAGTGAAGAAATAAGGAAGAAAACAAGGGAGTTTTAGGAGTCAAATTCGGAGAGGATTTGGGTGTGTGATCATTGGTTCGTCGTCTACAACGTGTAATCACATTCTACGAACATTGAAAGGCAAGTAATTGACTTGCTTCTGATATTTTCCTTTTATATTTACTCCTCAAATTGATTCGATTCTGTATTTTCCTTGACTCGGATACGATGATTTTTCTCCTCACTCACTTTCCATATATATATATATATATATATATATATGTATTTTTCAACCCAACACACATTATACACATGGTTACACGTTTACGATAAGGAGAACATTTTTTCCCATGAAAGAACGGAAAGGGGAAATGGGTGCCTAACATCTTCCCATTTTGTAGCATAGTCTTTAATACTGGGATCTATATGATTTCGTATGTATTTGTTAGACTTTTTATGTTGTCTCACCTTTTTTGCCTGTTTTGAGTAAAATAGGTTGGCGACTCAAATTTCCATACATTCAAACACTTTCACACCATTGACATCGGTTGCTTCATGTCCTTTGTTATCGTGAAAATGCCTCATGAGTGGCGGGAGGGGATTTTCTCTCTTCATAATTTCGTTAGAGAATACCTCGGGATGGCCACAAAACTCTAGTGGCCTTAAAGCTTTAGGAGAACTTAAGGAGGATATTGTGTAAGAATTAGGAATTTCTTTAAACCTTAATCTACCTACAACCTCGATTTAAACCCTTATAAAATATGCAAAATCAAAAGTCTTTTAAGAGGAAAAAAACTATGTTTAAAAATCTATAACTTTGTTATATCAACTTAGACCCCTTAAAGTTTTACTAAATTACAAAAGAGACCCTAAAATTTTTAAAGTAAGATAACTTGAGATATATTTAACCTCTAAACCCCAACTTTATATAAAAATAAACCTTAGACCTCAACTGGTATAAAATTATAATTTTAACATTTGAAACTTTTTAAAATTAGCAAAATACCACTAAACTTTATAAAAAGTGTACTTTTAGGGCTATAAATGCAATTATACAAACAATGAGGGATTAAAACCAAAACCTTCTTAAATTTTATTTCAAACCCTGTCCACTTGCTACCCCACATAATCATAAGAGGATAAAACAACATGAAAAATCCTATGAACCCATGTGCACCCCATTTACCCACAATTTAAACCTCACCTAAACTAGTTCAAATCCACCTCCTTTTAGCTCCAATCAAATCCTCACATGAAATAGTATAAATGCCCCTTCGACCCAAGCAGTAAAAAGTCACCCCATAATTCAGTTTCAAATCTTAAAATTTCCCTCATTTCAGGTAACTCATCATTTTATGCTGCATTTTCAATTCTTTCAATTTTAGTAGTTTTTTGCATAGTTAATATAGCTAGAACACTCATAATATGCAAGCTTTTACGTTTAGAATGGCCTAAGATAGTAAAAATTAATAGGAACGCCATTAAAGATTGAGCTTTAATGGTGAAACTCGATATATTATCTTAAACTTTGATTTGAAGTCATGTATAACTTCATTATAACCTAAGGATCTCGAGTGTAATAGTTAAAAGCCATGAATGTTCATGTAGAGCTCAAATCAATCAAAAGTATTTTTTAAACTAAAAACCTGCAAATTCAAAATTCTCACTGTGCAATCCATCATAATCTTTGTAAGGACATTTTTGTCCAACATACTTGTATATGTCATTAGCCGTAACACCGTTGCAAAGATTCAAAGTCCATTCATCATCAACGGAATCCGAAGATCAAAAGAAAGGAAGAATTCAGAAATCCAGTCAGCCGGACCGGTCCGCCTGAAATTAAAACGAACCGATCCGCCCCGGACCGATCCGCTGAGACCCGGACCGATCCGCCTTGCTCTTAGAAGACCAGTAAGCCCCGGACCGAATGCGAACCGATAGAGCCAATAATTAAAAGAACCGGTCCGCTATCGGACCGATCCGCCTATGGCCCGGACCGGTCCGCCCTGGATAACCACGAACAGATCGTGTGCAGATTTTTAGGGCAAATGAATTCTTATTTATACCACGATCAGGGAGTTTGTTTTCTTAAGACTTACACACGATTTTCTGAGTTCCATAACTCATAAGTCTTCATGGTATTTGAGTCCATTGATTCATACCCTTGATTCACACAAATTCCATACATTTGTGAGTCACTTTTGGTAACCCAAGAACACCATTGATGTTCAACCCTTTGTGAAGTGGACCGCTTCTTCCTCTTCATTGCAGCCCTACTGGACAGGGATAGTTCCAGCCGCCAGCCCTACTGGAAAGGGTTTCTTCCAGCCGCGACTACAGAATCCGATACCCGAGGGTAATTCTTAGTCAAACTGTATTTCATTGTAATCCGATTGTAAACCGTCTTTTACAAATTATAGTGATATACAAATGGTTTTGCCCCTGTGGGGGATTTTTCCTTAACTTTGTGTGTTGAATATCTTGTGCATGATTTCATATTGTTTCAATCACACCTAGTTGCATGCTTAGGGTTGATTTGGGTTAAAAATGGTGTTTATTATATTATTTCTTAATTGAACGCAAGCGCCAACTCTTTCAATCTTTGAAGCCAAACCCAAACTACTCTCATATATAGCATAACCCAAACCCAATTCACAAGAGACCTTGCCATACTCTAGAAATCCATGAAAGTCAAGTCAAATTTTCAAAAACAAACACAATTTTAGAACTTGAGTTATACTGAATGTCAATTAATAAAACTTATATATTTGGGTTACTCATGAAAAATCAGGTTAAGTTTATTATGGAATAATCTCAAATGGTATAACAACGAAGCAGAAAACTTCGATCAAAAATTGAAACCCTAGAAAGTCAAAATCGAGAGGTTGAAGATGAACACTTTATTCGGAAACCTTGACCATGCGCGTGACGGTGCACGGCCAATTAGGAAATTTTGATTATTAAAATTTTCTTATCAAAATGGTATAAGATAAGACCATGCTTGGATATTCCTAGCTCAAGTTAAGTAAAAACAAGGTTTTTACTTAAAGAAATTTCTTTAAATTTACAAATCAACCCCTATCAACTTTTTCAACTTATGAGTTTGATCCCCCAAACTTTGCCCATACATACGTCAAATTATTTTAAGATAAAAACTCTCTTGCACCAAATTTCAAAAATGAGTTTAAGGTCAATATTTTAAAGTCCCAAGATAATTACAAATAAGCCCCCGAAACTTTAACAAGGACAGTTTTGAATATAAAACTGACTGATTAACCCCGAATACTTGTATAACACACATTGTATAACAGAATATCAAGCCACAATTATTTCTAACATCCCAGTGTGACAGCAAGTCAATCGAATACCAAGCAAGTAGATTTTTCCTACCTTATAAGTATTATACTCTGTGTATTTGAAATACTGCTATTAATATCACTATGTGATAGCCTCATTCACTCTTAGTATGCACGTGCTACGATTATACCATACTACATATTTTGTTAACCATCATCAGTATTTGAATTTATCATCAGTATTCAAATTTAAGGATCAATTTTAACCCTTCTCATCTAATAATTGATATCATATACCTTATTGATTCAGTTCACCCTAACACTTTGTGCCATTTTTACTATAAGAATCAGTATTAACTGGGAAGTAGACTGACGTATTATCCCACGAAACTTTCTACTTGGCCTACTAGTTTCAGATGGATGAGAGCCATGATTATTGGTATATACGTATGAGTGTCACTTTAATTGTGTGCATAGCAGATTACTTTTTCCCAAAAGTTTTGGGTTGACCGATTATTATAAGTGAACTGATGACTTAATTACTTCTATACCCTTTAATGAACTAGTAAGAATGGGATTATAAGTTCAAAACTCTTTGACTTTCTTTACATGATCCTAACTAAACTGGTAATTAACCATATTTCTTAAACAGACTAATCATTATGGAATTGTGAGTTCGAACATTTCTATGTTTTATAATCTGATAAATATGGAACTATCAGCTTATTATTGTCAACATTTTAAACACTGATTCTATACACACTCCAACTCTCGTTTATATCTATATCATTGTCATAGAAGTGGTAGAACCTTCTTAGCATATTTGTGCTAATTTCTTCCTTCTCCAGATGCGCTAGGATAAAGAAGATAGTTTTTCTTCCCTGCTAGAGATAGAAACCGGTCACATGTGTGCGCATGTGATCTTGTGGGTAGAGATTAAACCAAATGGTATCAAGGAGTGGAACTTTTCAATTTTTAATATTATCGTGTGTACTAGAAACATGTAACTCACTCCTGCGGTGGTTCAACCCTATGTAACATATTAATAATGAATCAAAGTTATGTTATTCCTCCTTAGCTTTAATTCATTTCTTTATGTGTACTTCTTGTTCATTCATACCAAAAAGAAGGGTGTGACATTTTGGGAGAAAAATAATAAGGATCCATTCATAGAGATTCATCATTCGTATACTGAGGCACGAAATCTCTTGCTTTATCCCGAATAATATAAAATTTGTTTATAATTCATGTTATAAAGTATAATTTGAGAATTAGACGTATGTTTAGGATTTTGACTTAATATTTTAATCATGTTTTGTAAATGGTTTAATTAGGATTAGTGTTGAACTAATTCTAACCTAAAAGACGTAAGCTTTTTAGGAGAAAACTTAAATTGAATCACTTTAGACTATGAATCTGTGATTATAATTCGTGTCCAGGTTTGATTTTCATATATAAGTTGAATCCCCATGTTAAATTGATGTTTGGATCCGAAATCATATTTTATTGAGTCCATTTAATATAAAAGATGAATTAAGTGAATTTGGGAACTGTATATGATTAAACCCTTATCTTGATGTGTTTTCACGCTAATCATTATAGAATCTGTATAGGATCATGCATCCATGATTAGATTTTATTATAATATAGATGGGATTGTCGGGTGAAATATTTATAGTTAACAATGGAGGTTAAGTTATGAATTTGCATTTTTGAAAAAAAGAAGGAATTATGTTGCCATATCATTTGAATAAGATTGGTGTCTTGTTCGAATGATAAGGGGTATCTTGTTCTAATGACACCCAATTCTCGTTTGAAGGAGACCGATTGTCAACAAATTTTGGGGAAGCAAAGGGGCAAGTTTAGTTTGGCGCATAATCAATTCTAGGAAAATTCTTTTGCACTTATAAGATAATTAAATATTATGTTTAAACTAAAATATTTTGAGAATAGATTTTAATGTAGATTGGAAAAATTTAAAACCTTTATTTAATTAGTATAATCCAGCATTAGGGATTGGGACACTTTTGAGTATGATTGTGAGTAAAGAGACATTCTATATATATGTATATATATTGTGTGCTATATATATGTATTGTCTGTGTGAAAATACCGTTATTCGTGGGGAATCTATCGATCAGTGTGCTTTAAAGGTTACGATCATGTATCTCACACCTAGTTATTGATGCATGCCATTTTGGAGGTCTTTGTGTTTTGATCATGCGTCAAGATATGAAGATTGACTTGATTGATAGGGTAGTTTTGGATATGGGACAAGCTAATGGTGTAGTGATTCTAAGGTAAAAAATGTGGGATTGACATTTAAAAATGAAAAAATCTAATCCCTAAAGGTCTTTGATTAATCGTGTACTAAAAAAAATCAAGAAATAGGTTTAAAATTAAACCTAGGGTTCAAGAAAACAATACAATTGCGGATCTGGTTGCAATCTGATGGGATGAAAGTATTTGTTTATGATGAGGTTTTGCCCTATTTTGGATATTCAAAATCTTACTAAACCTTTTGTAAATCTTTTATCTTCTAGTGTATGGTCCTCCCTAAATCTAGGTAGGTGTGTGGACTCTTTTTGAGAGAAAACTTTTGCTTTTAATTGAGATATAGTGATATCTCTCTACCATCTTCACAAAAACGTGAGTAGTATTTTCTTCCACCCATTTCAAACCCTAATGATGAATCATAATGCTTAAAACCCCTTCCAACACCTTTATATACAAGTATATAATGTGGACTTAGGTCAAACTGGGTTTTTAAGAGTCTAGGCCTAACTACTTGGGTATATGGACTACACTATAGACCCAAGACAAATAATTAAATTAGCTTTAAAATAAATACTCAAAAATCCCAAATTATAATTATCGTAATTTATTTGCTTTACTTATTTAATCATAATTAATTTAATGTACTCCAATTTAATTATCTCATAAATTATTTGGATATAATGAGGTCTTATTTGCAAAGTTGATTATGGTACATAATATGATTTCATGTGATAAGTGTTTGGTACCCGCTTGGTCAAATCAATTTATTATTAATCGATTTTAACCAATATCTAATCAATTCATTGATTCTCATACTTAACTTGTTTACTACTCCACCTAGATCATAAGTTAATCCATCGTTCTAGTTTTACTTGGTGGAAACAAAACATATAAGTCTATCAAGGGGGTATCACAATCCACGGTATCTCATGGATACGAATTCCCCAGAATTAGGATCTCAAACTTACTCACACAATTATCACCAAGTATGCGGGGATCATTTGACCCAATATAAAATCAAATCACACCCACAGCAATCTAAGTGACAGTTATGCAAGCATTTCAATCCTCAAAATTCTCGAGACTAAGAATCTATGCACCCTTTGTAAATGGTGTGAGATTGCCTAAGTCTAATCAAGACATCCCTTAAACTCAAATCTCAAGAGTGGCCCTATTTAATACATTACCAGGATTTACGGATCATAATCCTCTGTCTAAGTATTATATAAGTTCTCAAACCACCATACAGGTTTTTTTAATTTGAGATATATTACTATGATTGCATCACAACTATCCCGAGAGCATGTCAACTCCCTATCTATGATTTGAAGATTTTAATAGTGCTAGAACTGGATTCCAATCTCTTGGTGATCAACTCGAAGCTGACTAATCGGAATTCCTACTGATCTCTATTAATCAACATATCTTCAATATATTTAGTCCAAATATAAGGCATTCTCGTTACCATGATTCTTATTTCAAAATGATTTGATGCACATTTACTGAAAAGTAAACGTCATACATAGTTTTTAGAATAAAACCCTAAAATATCCCACTTTGTTTTAAAGCCATGTATCCAACTCCCAACTCATTTACATGGCAGTTTGCTACCTATTGGTATAAGGATTAACTGGGGGTTATCCGATAAAACCCTCTTGTTTGATTTCTCGAACCATGTGAAACTTATGTTGAATGTTCTTAACCCTTTTATGGGACAAGTTCTCTTAAATTTTCAATCGTTCTTCTATGAACACTAAAAGTGTAATATACAATTTCACTTCAAGTAACCTCACTCAAGTTACTTAGGAAGTAACTGGTCCATAAACCCTCTTTAGTGTTCTTCGAAGTGACAACAACTTTGGCCTCCCTGGTAGAGTTAGAAATCCAAGATTGCTTCATACTCCTCCAACTTATAGCTCAACTTCCTTGGGTAAACACATATTTCGAGGTAAAAATCTTGGAATCATTATTTGACTAAAAACCTAGTCTTTGTGCCTAAAGGGTATAAGATTGTTGTACTGAAATTTATTGATCATGCTGAAGGCATAATATGTTTTAGTCTTCGCACACAATATATAGCATTCATGAGGCTCCCCATTGCCTACTCATTAGGTATATTCCTCATTCCTTCATCTAATCAAGTGTCCTAAGATATTGATTCTCATATTTTTATGGAATCCTGATGCTAAACTTTAGAATAAGATAACGATATAAATGAGTTGTGATAAGATAAATATCTTTTGTATTTTATCAATCAAAAACTTGATCATGAGGATGTTCCTTTCTTGTCCTAAGTTTTATATATCAAAATACTGAGACAGCCACTCTCTTATAAAAGACGGTACTCCCACCTCGTTCCCGATTAGGCAAATATTATCCTTAAATTATACTTAGATATACCACCACATTTTCGTCATGTTTCTTATACAAACAAGTATTATTTAGGCCTTGATAAAAATCAAAACTTTATTACCTGATCCAATCGAATGACCCAAGACCTTAATATTAACTTAAATCCATAAATGAAAATCAAAAGCTTACATCACTTTGCTTTCTCAACTTCTTACTGTGCATGTGTCATGACAATCGTTTATGAACAAAGTCTTGACATTAAAAGAATCTTGACAGACTTTAGCATGGCTACTGTGAGAAGGTTTTGCTACACACTTTAATCCCTATCTTTCTGAGTAAACCCTTTTGCAAGCCTTGCCTTTAAGGTTTGCACCTTCTCATCCATTTATCTTTAACTTCTTATAGGTCCACTTATTACGATGGGTTTTACCCCGTAAATAAATTGTATCCCTTTTGGTATTTGAAGTCATAAGGCAAAGAAAAATCCTTATCTTGGAATGTATTATTGTAGTTTTTGAGACCCGGTTCATTTTTTTCCTGGTATCCCATCGAAATGATCACCCAAAACATTAACCATTTAAGGTGACTCATGATGCTCCCACCATGGCGTGGCACCACTTAATATCCAGTATAGGTGACATGTAACCCAATCATCGGTATAATAACCTCGATTTTAATAAATAAAGTGATTATTAAATATTTGGGTCACATAAAAGTTTCGTGTAAAATAGTCACACACGTTGCATTACATGGGTCGCATAAGTGTCAAAAGGAATGGTTTTCATTTTAAGCGAACATTCCATGTAAATGTTTGTGTGAAAAAAAATTTATATGTACTATACAGAGGTTGAATATCATGAATACAAAATTTCATGTCGTTTTCGGTGTTGGCTTGGTGCATGCATGGCACGCGTGCATAAAAAGGACAATAAATGGCAAAAAAGGGTACTTGACCTTAAATAATAATATAAAAGTGTCTGAATACCACTCTCATTGTATTAATAACATATAAAAAGTGTCGTATACATATTTTAGGGTTTTTTTATATGGATTACGAACCTCAATTTGGTAAAAATAATATTTTTGGTAAGAAAATATTATAATGACGAGAAATCCTTATGGGAAAAATAATTTCAGTGAATTTTCTTGGTACACATGACTTAGCACATATCTTTTATGTAATTATATATGCATACACATATACATACAGATATATACATATATATATATATATATATATATATATATATATATATATATATATATATATATATATATGTATAATCTGTTGGATAATATGAATACAAATACAGAAATGGAACTCTTTATATATCACAGTAATGTCAACTTCAATACAACAATGTAACTTCTGAATAGATACTAGAAAACTTCAAGGAATGATGTCACTTTCCTAAATACAGTATTTGGCCCACACGAATAACTTTGGTATACAAACGGGAATCAGCAAATTCGTACTCAAGATACAATGAAGCAATTGCACTGTCTGCAAATTATATGTTTGAAGACAGCCCTTAGATGCAGCAGCGAAGAACAGTCAATCAAGTTCTTATTCTGTTTCTGTGCACAAAACAGAATAAGAGAATTCGTATCCCCTGAAAATTGTAAGAGAGTAATAGCAGGGTTTAGAAATCTAAAACTGGGTTTTTGTTATATGCAATTTCATTTTAGGCAGCCTTTATTTATAGATAATGAAAAGCTTTGTCTTCAAGAGTCATGACTGCTGGATTAACAGTCTTAAGTCATTTTCGAACAGGTACAATTAATACCGAATTGGTTTTGCACGAGTCAACCAAAAAGTGATCACGCCCGAGCTAACGCGATCCGACCCGGAAGAATCCCGGGAACCCGCTACCACTGCGGACACGCGGCATGCGAAGTGCAAAGTGCATCACTATCACCTCTAAAGCCCACTACCCCGCACCCGCACCCTCACCCGCACCCGCACGCACGAGCGCGCACGTGTGCATGTGTGTACGGTGCTTCGCACCGTATTGAGGTCTCTTGAATAGCCTCTTAAATGCTAGATGCATTAACTCTTCATCTTCCATTTGTACTTATTAAGTGCACAAATTATTAATATTTTCCAATGTGGGACTCAAAGGTTGCCCACTCCTTTTATAGCTTAGTGGTGACGCTTAGCTTTGTACATTTTCCAATGTGGGACGCTATCCCTTTTTATATTTGGGTTAGCTTCCCACCTCTTCCACACACTTTCAATGTGGGACAAGATCTTTAAGAACTTACACCCAAAATCTTACTCACTTATTTTATAAAATCTCCAACATTCCTCCACCATTTTCAAAATAAGTTTTGTAAATCTTTTACTGTCTGTAAGACTGTGTATAAGCATTGGTGTGTCATGACTTGAACCAATACCCTGTGAAGGTTCGTCAAGGCTAACCATGAAAGTATAGTACACTTATCTTTGAACTATCAATCCATATTGATCAGCCGTATTTGTCTTCACACACAAATCTTTTAGTCGCTGATTATCCATATAAGCCGACACATGTATTAGGCCTTGTGTCTGTACCTTGATTTCATGAGTGCTTTAGAGTCAAGCCCAGTTCTCATAGGAAGCGACACCACGTCCACACTCATATAGGTAGATTATCATAGGTGTCCATGTAACTTAAAACACCATAAATCTATTAAGGTTAAACTCATCCTCTTTCATTAATCATTACATGTTCTAAGCACTTATCCTTGGGATGTTAAATTTTATAGTGCTTACAATCACGGCGTATGATGTACTTTAATCATTGAACTTGAGACTTGAATATATCAAGTTTCAAGTTGAGTTTCCATCAAGAGTGATTATTATTAATGGGCTTTAGTCCCATCCATATTGATGTCTTAGAAACCAGTCCTCTTACATGACCTTTTGTAAAAGGATCAGCTAAATTTTGACTTGATTTTACATAATCCACTGTGATTACACTATCTGTAATCATTTGTCTGACATAACTATATGTCAGACCAATATGTCTAGATTTTCCATTGTACACTTTACTATAAGCTCTGGAAAGTGTAGACTCGCTATCACAATGTATAGATATTGGAGGCATTAGTTTTGGCCAAACTGGAATTTCAATCAATAAATTCCTTAACCATTCTGCCTCTTTACTAGTTGCAACTAATGCTACAAAATTAGCTGCCATAGTAGAATCATCTATACAAGTTTGTTTCTTTGATCCCCAAGAAACAGCTCCTCCACCATGAGTGAAAATCCATCCACTTGTTGAGGAATGATCCTCCCGCTCAGTTATCCAACTGGCATCAGAAAACCCTTATAATACTGAAGGATATCCACTATAGTATATACCATAGTCCATAGTTCCTTTTAAATATTTTAATATTCTATTGACAGCATGCCAATGAAATAAACTTGGATTACTAGTATATCTACTTAATTTACCAGCAGCATATGCAATATCAGGTCGAGTACATGTCATTGCATACATTAAATTACCAATTACTCATACATATTCTAATTATGAAATAGCTCTACCAGTATTAGGGATCATAATTAGTTGTGGTTGAAAAGGTGTACTAACAGGTGTGCAATCAAACTGATTAAATTTCTTTAAAATTTTCTCAACATAATGAGATTGAGTGAGAATTATATTTTTATCTTTCCTTATTATTCTCATTCCTAATATGACATCAGCTACACCCATATCTTTCATATCAAATTTAGAAGACAGAAAACTCTTTGTATTATTAATGATTTCTAAATCAGTACCAAGAATTAACATGTCATCTACATATAAACAAATGATCGCACCTTTACCATTAGCAAATTTACTATAAACACACTTATCAGATTCATGAATTTTAAAACCATAAGAAATAATGACTTTATCAAATTTTTCATGCCATTGTTTAGGTGCTTGTTTTAGGCCATATAAGGACTTAATAAGTTTACATACTTTATTTTCTTGTCCAGGCATAACAAACCCTTCATGTTGTTCCATGTAAATTTCTTCTTCTAAGTCACCATTTAAAAAGGCGGTTTTCACATCCATTTGATGAATCTCAAAATTATATATCGATGCTAATGCAATTAAAATTCTAATAGTATAAGTTCTAGCAACTGGTGCATATGTATCAAAATAATCAATTCCTTCTTTTTGTGTAAAAACTTTAGCAACCAATCTAGCCTTGAATTTATCAATTGTTCCATCTATTTTCATTTTCTTTTTAAAAATCAATCTACACTTAATGGGTTTAGACCCTGGAGGTAAATCTACTAACTTCCAAGTTTTATTTCCCATGATTGAATCCATTTCATCATTTATAGCTTCTTTCCAAAATGCAGAATCTACAGACTTAATTGCCTCACTATAAGTTTGTGGGTTTGTTTCAACGCTAAGAGTCAAAGCAAATTTATTACAAGGTGTATCTCTAGTTCCTTCAACAAGATAGACTACAAAGTCGGGACCAAAGCTTTTTTATTTCCTAGGTCTCTTACTTTTTCTAATCTCTTCTTGTTCCACTGTTGGAGTATCAGATAATTATGAAGGAGTGCTTACCTCTTATTCATTATTAATTCTAGGAATAGAAGAAAACCTTTGTTCATAAAAAATTTCATCTCTCGATTCAATTATTGTATTTACCTCAACAGAATCATTAGGTTCAATAACCAAAAATCTATAAGCTTTACTATGTTGTGCATAACCTATGAAAATACACTCAACACCTTTGCTTCCTAATTTCTTTCTCTTAGTTTCAGGTAGTCTTACAATAGCTCTACAACCCCAAACTTTAAGATAACCTAAATTAGGTTTTCTATTCTTTCATAATTCGTAAGGAGATTTCTTATTATCTTTAACAGGTATCCTATTCAGAATATGACACGCAGTTAAAAGTGCTTCTCCCCAAAACCCTTTACTTAAACCAGAATAAGAAAGCATAGCGTTAACCATTTCAGTTAGTGTCCTATTTTTTCTTTCTGTAACTCCATTTTGTTGTGGTGTATAAGGTGCAGTAACTTCATGTATAATTCCCATATCTTCACAAAATTGAGGAAAGTGATATTCACCACCTCTATCAGATCTAAGACATTTTATTTTAGTATCACATTAATTTTCAACTTCATTTTTATATGTCTTAAATCTATTAAGCACATCATCCTTAGAGTTTAAAAGATATACGTAACAATATTTTGAAAAGTCACCGATAAATGTAGCAAAATATTTACTACCACCTCTAGTAGGTGTTCCATGCAAATCACAAACATCACTATGTACTAATTGCAACAAAGATGTAGTTTTTTCTATTTTTGGAAAAGACAATCTTGTTATTTTTGTTTGCATGCATATTTTACACTTTTCATTCATATCATTCTCATATTTAGGAATTAAATTTAAATTAACCATGAAATGCATTTTCTTTGTATTAACATGTCCTAAACGACTATGCCATAATGAAAGACGATCAACGATATAAGCAGAAGAATCTTTTTCATTGATATTGAGCTTAAACATGCCCTCATACAAATATCCTTTGCCTACAAAGGTACCATTCTTAGTCAGAATAAATTTGTCTGACTCAAATACAAGCTTAAAGCCAAATTTCTTAAGAAGACTTCTAGAAACTAATTTTTTCCTAACATCAGGAACATGAAAAACATTGGTGAGGCTAAGAAGCAGTAGAAGAATTTCCCATATAGAGAACATCTCCTTCCACTGTTTCATAAGCAGAGAACAAGTTCTTGCCCTTACAAACATGCCTTGTGGCACCAGAATCAACCCACCAAGAGTTGTCTTCTCCAAGCATATTAGCCTCGGATATCATAGCAGCAAATTTTTGTTTTGTGTCTGATGTCCCTCCTTTTTCCTTTAGTTTCTTGAACTCACGACAATCCTTCTTGAAGTGACCTGGCTTGTTGCAATGAAAACAATTTTCTTTCTTCTTTTTGTTTGCTTTAGAATTATTTGAAAAAAAATTCCGCTTGTTATTTTTTCCATGATTGCCATATTTTTGCTCCTTTCCTTCCTCCACCACATGGACCTTAGAAACAGAATTTTCTTGTTCCTCTTTACCATCTAGAATTTGAGACTCTTGTTCAATTCTTAAATGAGTCTCTAATTCTTTAAGTGAAAGATCCTCCTTTTTGTGTTTGAGTTCTTTCTTATAATCTTTCCAAGAAGGAGGAAGTTTTTCAATTATGGCAGCAACAATTATATTATCATCCATATTTAATTTTTTCAGTTTGCAATGATTTATGATGCATTGGATGTCATGAAATTGTTCTAGCACAGGCCTATTATCATGCATTTCAAAGCTTAAAAACAGACCGATAAGGAACCTCTTACTTGTAGCGTCTTCCGTAAGATATTTGGTCTCCAATGTTTCCCACAAAGTTTTTGCAGTCCCAACATTTTGGTACGAGTCGAACAGATTGTCAGCAAGTGCATTGAGAATGTGACCACGACACAAGTAATCATCGGTCTCCCATTTTGTGCGTTGCCTAGTCTGTTCCACGGTTTCATCTTCATCTTCATTTGGTTTCGGTTGTGACACGGCATATACAAGCTTCAATGTTGTTAGAAGAAAATGAACATTTTTCTGCTAATACAGAAAATTACCACCATCAAAACGGTCCAACTTGACAAAGCCTTCTGTTATTTATCGAAGTGATTTGGAAGAGTCGGCCATTTCTGATAATACTGTATTTAGATTGTTGGATAATATGAATGGAAATACAGAAATGGAACTCTTTATATATCACAGTAATGTCAACTTCAATACAACAATGTAACTTCTGAATAGATACTAGAAAACTTCAAGGCGTGATGTCACTTTCCTAAATATAGTATTTTCCCCACACGAATAACTTCGGTATACAAACGGGAATCAGCAAATTCGTACTCAAGATACAATGAAGCAATTGCACTATCTGCAAATTGTATGTTTGAAGACAGCCCTTAGATGCAGCAGCGAAGAACAGTCAATCAAGTTCTTATTCTGTTTCTGTGCACAAAACAGAATAAGAGAATTCGTATCTCCTGAAAATTGTAAGAGAGTAATAGCAGGGTTTGGAAATCTGAAACTGGGTTTTTGTTATATGCAATTTCGTTTTAGGCAGCCTTTATTTATAGACAATGAAAAGCTTTGTCTTCAAGAGTCATGACTGTTAGATTAACAGTCTTAAATCCCGGCAACCCGCTACCACTACGGACACGCAAAGTGCAAAGTGCATCACTAGTGCCTCTACAGCCCACTGCCCCGCACCCGCGCGTGCGCGTGTGCATGTGCGTACGGTGCTTCGCAACGTATTGAGGCCTCTTGAATAGCCTCTTAAATGCTAGATGAATTAACTCTTAATCTTCCATTTGTACTTATTAAGTGCACAAATTCTTAATATGTTTCCAATGTGGGACTCAAAGGTTGCCCACTCCTTTTATAGCTTTGTGGTGACACTTAGCTTTGTACATTTTCCAATGTGGGACACTATCCCTTTTTATATTTGGGTTAGCTTCCCACCTCTTCCACACACTTCCAATGTGGGACAATCTCTTTAAGCACTTACACCCAAAACTCTTACTCACTTATTTTATAAAATCTCCAACATAATCAAACTTCGGGTTGTCATTTTAGAGATGGGGCATAATGCTCCCATGCCCAGTTGTGGGTTTCTTGGTCCAATTCATTGTTATATGTGGTTGGATACATACTTTGGGTTGGAAGTGTAGGTTCTTGCTTTATATATATATTGGTATGAAGTAAAGAAGACTCGTGTGGAGGGTATGATGTGTGTGTTGTCGGTAGGAGATTAAAAAAAAGGGGGGTCGGGCCGCCCTTACCATCTTGGTTCATGGGTATATATATATAATACATACATAATTATAAACATGTTTAGGTATGTAAGAGGTAGGACCATTATCTGTCAATTGGGACAGGAGGAGTAAAATAAGGATCTTTTTTTATTATGTAATGCGTGTGTGTTATTAAGCTCCCAATGACCCTAGTCATTGAGTTATAAATCATCCAGTGGCTCTAAACTTAATACCTAATCACTTTCATCTTATAAAGATCAAACCATCATCTCCTCAAACTTAAGACACGAAAGTCGCAATTCTTATTCCTCCATTTTTAACTCACGAAAAATCACCTAGTTGGGCACTAAAATCACCATCTAAACCAATATTTTAGGTGTGTTACACCATTTTCACTCATTAAATAAACCTAATATTTTTAGTGATTTTCAACTAATATTTTTTTAGGAGCACTTGTATTGTACTTTTGGAGGCGTATTTGGAGTATATTTTTTGTGTAGTTGTGAGGAACACTTTGACGTGATTTTTAGAGATATTTTAGTGGCTATTTGATAAGGTCTTAAAGTGTATTTTTATGTCTTTCTTGGAGTATTTTTGTATCACTATTTAAGTATATTTAGGAGAATTTTCTGTATTATTTCTTGGAAATTCTTGAAGCACTTCATATATATATATATTCCTATTTTCAAGTTTTAATCAATAATGTTTATATATGTATGTATGTATGTATGTACGTACGTACGTATGTATGTATGTATGTATGTATGTATGTATATATAGGTGTGTGTGTATATATATAAAATTCACAAGCTACTTATGTATTATTATCACTACATATGTTAAATTCTTAAGAAAATGTGATAATAATGGAAGAAAGTTATAGATTTAAAGAATCAAAAATTCCACAATGTTATATAGGTTTTTCATGTTCGAAATCATGTAAAAAGTTAGTGTTTCATGTTAAAAAAATATGTTGAACTTAGTAAGAATATGTTACGTTGCATTCATGGATTTCATTGGTATTAGATCCTATATTTTATGTCTTAAAATGTGAAGGTTAATTGAAATATTATATTAAATGTGTATTAAATGTGTCCTTGGACATGAAGTTATGGCTTTAATATATTTAGCAGATTTTTCACATAAAAGCAAACTATTTTATGTAAAGAAAAGTTAAGAAATGTGGTTCTAAGATCCCCAAAAATAAAAGTAGCGGAGAAAATATAACGCCCCGGTCCGGATTAATGGGTTATCTATGGTCAACCCGGTCCGACATGAGCGCTATGTCTGAAGTGCAATGAGACCACCTATATAATGTTGCTAGTCCAACTTAATTTAATTTAACGTTTCACTTGTTTAGCATGCTATTCCAATTTAAATCAATCTACGCGAGGGACCCGTGGGAAGCATCCTGAAATTCGAGTATAAAGAGCTACTAACGTAAAAATAAAAAGGGTATTTACCTATACAACGCTCTCAAAATGCAGAACATCACCCAACTTGTCATAAACAAGATAAGGGAATGAGTCGAATGCCCAATGAGAAATACAAGGATGCAATATAGAATCGAACGATTGAAAGTAGACTCTCACACGTTATATCTACATGCTCATGCAACTATCTTATATATATATATACTTTCATGCATGAAATCATTTTTATTCCAAAAATGTTATTTATCCCCATTATTTCACCTTAATCTTGTAAAAGAATTTCCCTTTTACATGACATTTATTTCTTGATTTAACACACTCAGTTAAACACTTTAAAGAACACCTTTTGTTTAGGAAAAAGAATTTTTGTCACCGAAATTACCCCTTTGTTCATACCAATTTACACTAGTATTTTCATCGAAAATCACCTTTCAACACACGCAAGCACCATATTAAAAAAAATACTTATTTTTCTTTGAAAATCTTTCATGAACACACTCTTGTATTAATTATGAGTTAAACCTATTTAGGTTGCTTAGCTATCCATTTAGTCACTTCACTTTACCATTCATTTACTTTATGGACATTAATCAATTTTTCTCATTAACTTGTCCACGTTATCCTTTATCATAACATTTATTAATTCATTCAAGTTAGGTTGTCTTTTTTCATATTCACAACATAACCACTACACCAAAATGGGAGATTGGTCACGAGTTTTGTCCGTGGCCACGGGCTGTGGGTCGTGGATTTGGTCCATGACCAAATCGGGCGTGACCATATTCAGTGGTTATGGCCAATATCCCTGACCACAGCATTGGTCACGGACCTCAGAGGTCACGACATATAGTCGCAAACACTATCTGTGACCCCATTTCACACCTGGTCATGACCTTGGGCCATTACCCACCCTTCAGTTTTACACGAATGTTCATGAAGGCCCAAAGCCGTAACCAACCCTTCGTTATATGAAAATGGTCACAGACATTGTCATGGTCCTGGACCGTGACCCATAATTTAATGGTATCAGATTCATCACGGCCCTAGACCGTGACCCATACCCTTATGTACTCAAACTGTCCACGTCCTATGGTTGTGACCTCATTTATGCATGATAAAAAAAATAGGGTTGGTCATGGACTATGTCCGTCACCATTTTTAAATATATTAAAAAAAATTGGCCAGAATTTTATCGATTTTCTAGACATTCTAAAACATGTGTAATGTGAACCCCACACGGACATAATGCTAAACAATAAATTATAAAAGCCCGCGTGGTCACGGAACCCCCGGTTTGAGAGCATGGAAATATTCTAAAATTTGGACCATGCTATCAAACTGTGGATCCCGTGGCCACGAGATCGAATCCTATGAGATACGTTGGACCCGTGGGAGGTGTTGGAGCCGCTCACGGGACTGTTTGGGGAGTGGATCCTAATTTCTTCCTCTAACGGCATGTTTTCAGGCCTAAGTGTAGATATTCAGAAATTTAGATCATACTCTGAAACCGTGGATCTCGTGGCAATTCGGTCAGTTGTTACGAGATACATTAGTCCCGTGGGAGGTGTTGGTGCCACTCACAGGACCGTTTGGGGGGTGGTTTGTGCTTCCGCCCTCTAACGGCATGTTTTCAGACCTTAGTATATATATTCTTAAATTTGGGTCGTGCTATCAAATTGTGGGTCCCATGGACATACAGTCGGTTCCTACAAGATACGTTAGTCCTAAGTGTTGGCGCCACTTACGGGGCCGTTTGGGAGGTGGTTTGTGGTTTCGCCCACTAACGGCATGTTTTTTGGCCAAAGTGTAGATATTCTGAAATTTGAGTCGTACTCTCAAATCATGGGTCACATGGCCATGCGGCCAGTTCCTATGAGATACATTGGTCCAGTGGGAGGTGTTAGCACCATTCACAAGTCTGTTTGGGGGTTGGTTCTTGGTTCTGTCCTCTAACGGTATGTTTTCATCCCTAAGTGTAGATATTCTGAAATTTGGGTTGTGCTCTCAAACTGTGGGTCCCGTGACCACCTGATCGGCTCCTACGATATAGGATTGTTATATGGGAGGTGTTGGGGCCACTCTCAGGGATGTTTGGGGGGTGCTTCGTGGTTCCACCCTCTAACGACATGTTTTCAAGCCTAAAGTGTAAATATTCTGAAATTTAATTCGTGCTCTCAAACTGTGGATCTCGTTTCCACGGGATCGGTTCCTATGAAAGACATTGGTCCCATGGTAGGTATTGGCACCTCTCATAGGGCCATTTGGGGGGTGGTTCGTGGTTCTTCCCTCTAACAGAAGGTTTTCAGGCCTAAGTGTAAATATTCTAAAATTTGGGTCATGCTCTCAAACTGTGGATCCTGTGTCCATGCGGTTGGTTCCTACGAGATACATTGGTCTTGAGGGAGGTGTTGGAACCACTCACGGGACCGTTTGGGGGTTGGTTCATGGTTCCGCCCTCTAACGGCATGTTTTTAGGCATAAGTGTAGATATTTTGAAATTTGGGGTCATGCTTTCAAACCGTGGATCCTGTGGCCATACAATGGGTTCCTACGAGATATGTTGGTCCCAAGGGAGGTATTGGCACAGCTCACAGGGATGTTTGGGGGGATGCTTCGTGGTTTCTCCCTCTAACGGCATTTTTTCAAGCTTGTGTAAATATTATGAAATTTCGATCGTGCTCTCAAACTGTGGGTCCCATAGCCAATCGGTCAATTTCTACGAGATGCGTTGGTCCTGTGGGAGGTATTGGCACCACTCACGGGGCCGTTTGGGGGGTAGTTTGTGGTTCCGCCCTTTAACGACATGTTTTCAGGCCTAAGTGTAGATATTTTGAAATCTGGATCATGTTCTGAAACCGTGGGTCCAGTGTCCACGTGGTCGGTGCCTACAAGATACGTAGGTCCCGTGTGAGGTGTTGGTACCACGCATGGGGCCCTTTTGGGGGTGGGTCGTGATTTCTCCCTCTAACAGCATGTTATCAGGCCAAAGGGTAGATATTCTGAAATTTGGGTTGTGCTCTCAAATTGTGGGTCCCGTTGCCATGCGATCAATTCCTATGAGATACGTTGGCCCCGTGAGAGGTGTTGGCACCACTCACGGGACCGTTTGGGGGTGTGTGACACCCCGCCTAATTAAATACCGAGTGATCAGTCCTTTATTAAATTATAACCAAGGTGAACGGTTAGTTCATTCTTAGCATCACTGTCATAAAATAACTTTTCAAATTAAACACCCTAAATAATTAAGCTAAGTGTCAAAAACTATTTAAAACATTATTTCCATATTTAATTTAAGCCCAATAATAAAAACCTTTCATAATTCATAGTTTAAGAGTCACACAAATAACTAGACTGGAAAAGATCATCCAAGCAATTTAAGCATTCAAATACTAATACCAACCTTAAAACTTCAAAGGAAAAACATCCTACCAGTAACAAATCCCAAAATAAAAATACTGAAAATAAATGAATCACAGTCTCTGGCAAAACCAACTGAATAAGGAAAAAGGGTGACACATGCCCAACTGGATTAAAACAGAACTAGGAGTGGAATCAATAATGAGGTCGTCTAATCAAAAGGCCTGCAACCCCCACCTAAGCTGCAACACGTCCCTTCCAAACAATCCTAAGCATGACGCCCATATGGTTGGGCACCTATAATATATACATATATATATACAAGAGAGAAGATATAACAGGAGACGAGTCAGAGCCCGATTGTAAAATAGTTTAAAAATTCAGTTTAGCAAGTATTTAAAATGCTGACCGGATAATGTAACAATCATATTAGTATGCGGCACTCTCTTAAGAAATTCTCACCTCTCTTCTAATGTGCACACCTACCTCACTATTAATCCCCACGAGTTTAGCTTCTCTTAAATTCCTCATAAGGTTTCATGCCGACAATTACTAGGGCTAAGATAATTAATTTCTTTGAAAATAAGGTTTTTACATAACTCTCATTTCATTACAAAGTCTTTCAGTATTTCCTCAAACTTTTCAAACACTTGCAATAAAGTCGGAATGTTTATTCATTACTTACTACTTTTAGCCACAATAGAAAGTTCCCAATTTCAACTCTATATACATATTAATCACTCATATAATATATATATATATATACTATCGGCACCCCACATAAAATTTATGATGCTGGCATACTCTGCTATCAAGTCCCCGTATCACTCGTACTAAGGTAAATACTAGTTTGGAATCACTCTCGAACTGTATTAACACAAAACACATACAAATTGAGGCGAACCATAGTTCAAAGTCACTAAGAGGTCAGCACGTACCCTCACGTCTCTTAGGACCGTCTGACTATCAATCATATAGCCTGTACCAAGGATTCCTATGTTCTAGGGTACAAGTCAATATCCCCCATAAAGGTCCCATCGAGATAAGACTGTCCCGGCGCGGTAACCTCAATGATAGAAAGTAGCGCGGGCATGATTTTTACACGTATACAGTATATGCACAAACACAGTCATATATATATATATATATATATATATATATATATATATATATATATATATATATATATATATATATATATATATATATATGTATACTACCATTCCCATTTCTAAATTAGGTACACTCACGACCCATACTTATAATAATTTGTTCTTAGTACACATTACTAGATTATCCCGTATAACGGCTCGTCTCTTTTATTCTTATTTATGGGATCATCCCAAACTTACTTCGCATCACTCATAGTATCTTATCTCCCTAAGTATAATTTCAGTAGGTACTCTTTTATTTTACGACATAACTTCCTTACGAGTCTCACTCCTTTAGACACACGTTCCCATTATTCTTTATGTGTAAATCACTCCCCGTTAAAACTAATTTCGTCTTTACATTAAATGCTCCATTTTTACAAAGTCCTACTGGTCCTCTTTATGTCCCAAAATGTTCTAACAATAATGTTCAAATGTTACCACTCATTGTAATCGAAAGAAATTATTTAAAAGAGGAATATGAATTTTCCAAGAGGGGTCGATCGATCGATGGAAGTGGTCGATCGATCGATCATCGATCAATCGATGCTCTTTGGTCGATCGATCGATCAAGCAGTTATGGCGAAACTGCAGAAATACCAGTTATGGGAATCCTATTCCAAACTCATCCAAATCATCATTTTTGAGACCCAAACTCCCAACAAATGATATTACAAGTGTTATATACCTGATTAGATAATATTCTATGTAAGACGTGTGAGTTTCCATCAATTATAATGAATTAAAAGGCCAAAATCTATATAAGTCTCAAGAACTCTAATATCTTCTTTAACTTAGTTCTTCCCATTCTTTTTCCAGATTTTCTACTCCTAACTCAATGCAAATTTATGGTTCAACCTCTACATATAAAACAGATTTCCAGAATATGATTTTCACCTTTACAACATGTAAATTTTAGTCTCCAATATGATTTTCTTTCAAGAAAACTAGTTCTAATCAACCCTAGACTAATATAATTGAAGCATTAACTAAAATAAAGCAAGATAGATACTTTCCTGGAAATCTTTGTTACTGATTTGTGGAAGAAATTGGTGTGGTTGTGATCCTCGTCGCGCGATCTACAATTTGGCGGTGACGGCGGTGCAAACGGTGGAGTTCTTGGCCTAGAACTCCTTGGAAAGCTTTACCTGTTCCTGTACAATGGTCTTTCTTGGTTTTTGGTTATGCTAACCCTAGAAGACAACCCCTAACATCTGATAAAACCTTAGAAAATTCGTGGGTTTCCATGCCCAAAAATACAAAATGTCTAAAACGCCCTCCTGGGATGCTAATTAGGCCTAAAAACGCCCTGAGACCCAAACTAAACCCCCGGGTACATTATTTTGACTATCTCGACCCTTCTGGACACATTGACGCACTCAAAATGACCATACGGGTGACTTATAATTTATTCACTTTTAATAACTCGAATTTAATCCCGACATGACAGAGGCGCGTCCCGATAAAATTTCCAAAATTATCAAATTAGATTCTCATGATAATTTTACTAAATTTAATTACACAACTTACTTTACCCATAAAGTAATTACTAACTCTCATCACGCTAGTAAATATTTAAATAATTTTCGGATTAAATATTAAACTAATATCTCTAATTAAATTTAATAAATCCCCAAAATTTAAAAGTCATAAAAATACGGGGTATTACATACTTCCCCCTAATAACGGAATTCCGTCCTGAAATTCGAAAAAAAAGGGTATACCTGGTAAGAATAACTCTTGATATTTCTCACGCATGTTTGCCTCACGCTCCTAAGTGGACTCCTCCACATTATGATGCTCCCACTGGACCCCTACAAGTGGGACTACTTTCGACCTCAATCTCCTTTCACTATGGTCTCAAATAGCCACTGGTCTCTCCTCATAAGAGCTATCGGGTTGTAAGTCAATCTCCTCAATCGCGATGTGGGTGTGGGCCATGTCATCCCGAAGGTATCGTCTCAATGACGAGATGTGGAATACATCGTGAATTCGGTGTAAATGCTCCGACAGTCCCAATCTGTATGCTACCGGCCCAATCCTCTCGATATTGGGAAATGGTCCCACGTACCTTGGGGACAGTTTCCTTTTTTTTCCAAACCTCATCACTCATTTCATAGGAGATACACGTAGTAATACTTGGTCCCCCACATTAAATTCTCAAAAAAACTGTTTTGCATCTGCGTAGCTTTTCTGCCTGTCCTGGGCTACCCGAATGCGACTCCTGATAAGCTCAATCCTAGTGGAGGTTTTCTGAATCACCTCTGGTCCTAGAAACTTGTTCACCCCACCTCTAGCCAACAAGTTGGAGAACGGCAAGGCCTGCCATACAACGCCTCAAATGGAGCCATGCCAATCATGAACTGATAGGAGTTATTATAAGCAAACTCCACCAGTGGAAGATGTGGCTCCCATCCTCCTCCAAAATCAAGGACACACATGCGTAGCATATATTTCAGCATCTGATTGGTACGCTCTGTTTGTCCATCTGTCTATGGGTGATAAGCTAAACTCAACCTCAACTCTATACCCATGGCCTCTTGAAAGCTCTCCCAGAAACACGACACGAAAATCGTATCTCTATCTGACATAATATCTAGGGGCACCCCATGTAGTCTAACAATCTCAGCAATGAACAACTGAGCATACTGGCCCGCGGTATAGTCTGTTTGTACTGGCAAAAAATGAGCCACCTTAGTCAAATGGTCCATGATCACCCAGATGGAGTCGTGATCCCGTTGTGATGTAGGCAACCCAGTGATAAAGTCCATGGAAATACTCTCCCACTTCCACGTACGTATCTCCAACGGCTGAAGCAACCCCGACGGTCTCTGGTGGTCTACCTTTACCATCTGGCAAGTAGAATATTTGGACACGAACTCAGCAATGTCCTTCTTTATCCCACTCCACCAGTACTGTCGCCTCATATCCTGGTACATCTTATCTCCCCCTGGATGTATCACAAATCTGGACCCGTATGACTGTGTCATCACTGCATGACGCAAGTCTGTTCCTTCTGTGACCACTAATCTCCAATTAAACCTCAAACCTCCATCGGAACCAACTGAATAAGACTCAGCACCCTCAGCTAAAATCCGTACAATCTGCTCTTACCAAAATGGGTCTGCTATCTATGCCTGTAATACCCTCGTAACAATCTTGGGTGTTACTGTCATGACAGATATAAAGGAATGGGTTATCGCGTCTTGGTGACCCAACTCTTTCCACTTTGCTCTCTAGACGTCCGCTACGTCGTCTACTGATCTATGGCTTAATGCATCAGCAACCACGTTAGCCTTCCCCGGATGGTACTGTATGTCGAATTGATAGTCTTTCACAAACTCTAACCACTTACGCTGACGCATATTCATCTCTCACTGAGTGAATAGGTACTGCAGTGACTTGTAGTCTATGAACAAGCGAAACTTCTCCCCCAATAAATAATGTCTCCATATCCACAATGCAAAGACGACCGCTGCTAGATCTAGGTCGTGAGTGGGGTAATTTCTCTCGTACGGCTTAATCTTGCGGGAGGAAAAAGCTATAGCCTTCTCCTCCTGCTGAATTACTCCCCCGAGTCCCCGTAAGGAGGCATTAGTGTAAACCAGATACTCTACTCTCGGCTTGGGTAAAGCAAGAACTGGTGCTGAAGTCAGCTTATCTTTCAACTCATCGAAAGCCAATTGACAAGCATCGTCCCAAACATATGGTACCCCCTTACGAGTCAAGTTTGTCAGTGGACCCGCTATCTTGGAGAACCCTCGGATGAATATCCAGTAGTACCCGGCTAACCCCAAGAAACTACGCACTTCCATCGATGTCGTGGGTTGTCCCCACTCCCTCACTGCTGACACTTTACTCGGGTCAATCGCTATCCTCAATTCAAATACGACATGTCCCAAAAATTGCACCTCCCGTAACCAGAATCTGCACTTCTCGTACTTAGCATACAGCTGATGCTCTCGTAGAGTCTGAAGAACCTGCCTCAAGTGCTCAGCATGTTCTTCCTCGATGTGTGAATATATCAGGATGTCATCTATAAAGACGATGATAAACTGATCCAAGAACTCTCTGAATACTCGGTTCATGAATTCCATGAATACGGCCGGAGAATTTGTGAGTCCAAATGGCATCACTCTGAACTCATAGGACCCATATCTCGTCAAGAAAGAAGTCTTCTAAACATCCTGCTCCCTAATCCGTAGCTGATGGTATCCTGACCTCAAATCTATCTTCGAAAAGAAAGTTGTTCCCTTCAGGTGGTCGAACAGATCATCGATTCGAGGCAACGAGTATTTGTTCCGTATCGTGACCTTGTTCAGCTTTCGGTAGTCCACACATAGCCGCAGTGAACCATCTATCTTCTTCATAAACAAAACTGGAGGGCCCCAAGGTGAGGTACTCCTACGAATGAAACCCTGTCCTAACAGCTGCTCTATCTGATTTTGTAACTCCCTCATTTTTGTTGGAGCCATACAATACAGAGTACGTGCTATCGGTCGAGTATCCGGTAACAATTCTATGACGAAATCTATCTCTCGATTGGGGGGTAGGCCTGGTATCTCCTGAAATACATCAGAATACTCACAAACAACTGGGATCGAGTCTAAGGGAATCACGACCTCCTTAGAGGTATCCTCCTCTATGTAATACAAATGAGCGGAAGAGCCTCCCTTTGGGCGAGGCATCGCCATTAGAAATATCTCTTTCCCCAGAATGGCAAAGATAATACTCCCACCGAAACAATCTATCATGGCTATGTATGCTGCGAGCCAATCCATGCCAATAATAACATCGTGCTCATGCATATCTAAGACTAACATGTCTGCTGGTAAGATTAAGCTACCAATTTTTACTCTCATACCCCGGCATATAAAGAAGATTAAAGATCCATTTCCCAGTGGTGAGTCTACGCATGTCACAGTGCTCTCTCCTGTGGCTAATAATCCTAAGGCCTTAATAAAATGAGTAGCTATAAAATAATGTGTCGCCCCAGTATCAAATAAAACTCGACCCATAGTACCATGGATAGGAAATGTACCCTCAATCGTGAGTGGTGCCTGAGGAGCTGCTGCCTGGTGGACGTTATAGACACGTATGTACTGCAACTGCCCCTGTTGTACTAGAGCTGTTGGGGTGGCTGGTAGGGCTGGTGCCTGAGCCGGTGCTGGGAGTGCGGCTGGAAAAAATGGCCTATGTGGCTCATTACGAGCACCCTGTTGCTGTGGGACCCTATCTCCCTCTTGACAATCCTGGCCCCTATGGCCATTTTTACCCCACCCGAAACATCGGCCCCTAAAATTTCCTTCCCTTTGTCCCTGCTGATTATAGCCCTGCTGGACGTTACCACCCCGCCATTAGCCCTGTTGACCCTGCTAAAAACGTTGTTGACCTTGATGGCCCTGCGGCTGACGGTGTTGGCCCTGCTGCCCTGCTGATTTGACTGGCCCTACTGGCCCTGCTTAAATCCCTAAAATCCCTGCCTGGAGTCACCTGATCGGAACCGCTTAGTAGGGTCCCCCTAATGGGAACTCTGCTCATGACGAGTCTGCCCCTGAGATGTCGGTGCTCCACCAGTACTACTACCCTTATCCTGCCCTGCTGGTTGGACTCTACTGCTCGTTTGCTTCCCTGCAAATGGAAGCGGTGATCCTGGCAGTGTAACAAAGCAGCATTGAGTACATCCGTGTAGGTACTCAGCGATAGATTGCCTATGAGGTGCTAACGGATCCTCCAGGCCAACCCGTCCATAAACAACAGTATCTTCTTCCCCTCAGTGGGTGCCTCATATGGCACTATAATGAGAAGTCTAGTTAACTCCTCCTCGTACTCAACAACAGTCTTATTCTCCTATTTCAGATTCAGTAATCTCCACCTCATCTCAGTCTGCACAGCGGATGGAAAGTATTTGTGATCAAACCACGCCCAAAATGACTGAATAGTGATAATGTCCCTCTCCTCCAAGGTGGTGGTGGATTCCCACCACTGTAAAGCGGCCCCCACTAGCTTGAAGGAAGCTAACATCTGTTTCTGCACGCCCGTGCACTCGTACATGCGCAGATGCCTCTGGATATATTTCTTCCAATGGCTGGCTACAATGATATCCGAACTACCCGCGAACTCTGGGAGATGCGCCTTCTGGAAGGCATCCCTGACCCGCTCCCATGCAGATGGAAGTTGAGCTGGTACTGGTGCCACTTCTTGAACCTAGGGTGGAGCCTATTGCACTACTGCTAATGCGGCGTTCACTGCTTGGGTAATGATGGCGGCTACCTCTGTTGCGTTCATCACTCCCTGAGCCGGAGCTGCTGGTTATTCGGCCTGGGCACGTCTATCTTTGGGTGCGCGTCTCGGAGGCATCTAAAACGAGAAGGATGTTTATTAGTATACAGTTATTAGCAAATCTAAAATAGATGAAGATGTAAGTGTAAATGCAAGAATACAACAATCATAAAAATAAGGCTCTATATCAAGGACGCTAGGCTGAAAGTGAAATAAGTCGTACAGATCCTAAAGGACACTAGAACCTGATGCTCTGATACTACCTGTGACACCCCGCCTAATTAAATACCGGGTGATCAGTCCTTTATTAAATTATAACCAAGGTGAGTTCATTCTTAGCATCACTGTCGTAAAATAAATTTTCAAATTAAACACCCTAAATAATTAAGCTAAGTGTCAAAAACCATTTAAAACATTATTTCCATATTTAATTTAAGCCCAATAATAAAAACCTTTCATAATTAATAGTTTAAGAGTCATGCAAATAACTAGACTGGAAAAGATCATCCAACCAATTTAAGCATTCAAATACGAATTCCAACCTTAAAACTTCAAAGGAAAAACATCCTGCCAGTAACAAATCCCAAAATAAAAATACTGAAAATAAATGAATCACGGTCTCTGACAAAACCAACTGAATAAGGAAAAAGGGCTACACATGCCCAACTGGATTAAAACAGAACTAGGAGTGGAATAAATAATGAGGTCATCTAATCAAAAGGCTTGCAACCCCCACCTAAGCTGCAGTACGTCCCTTTCAAAGAATCCAAAGCATGACACCCCTATGGTTGGGCACCTGTAATATATACATATATATATATACAAGAGAGAAGAGATAACGGGAGACGGGTCAGAGCCCGATTGTAAAATAGTTTAAAAATTCAGTTTATCAAGTATTTAAAATGCTTACCGGCTAATGCAACAATCATATTAGTATACGGCACTCTCTTTTGAGAAATTCTCACCTCTCTTCTAATGTGCACACCTACCGCACTATTAATCCCCACGAGTTTAGCTTATCTTAAATTCCTTAAAAGGTTTCATGACAACAATTACTAGGGCTAAGATAATTAATTTCTTTGAAAATAAGGTTTTTACATGTAATACCCCACATTTTTTATGATTTAAATAATTATGGGATTATTTATTACGGTGGGATTAATTAAATTTAAATGTGAAGAATTAAATTGTTAATTAATCCGAATTAAATAAAAATAAATATTAACTAGCGTGCTACGGGTTAATACTTATTAGTTTAATATTACTGTGTGATATGTTATATGTAACTATGTGCTTTGATAAATTGTCGAGAGATAGTGATACGATAGTTTAGTGAATTAAGTCAGACGCGCGTGTGAGTCGTGTCGGGACTAAATTGGTGGAATAAATATTTAAATTATTTTTAGTAACTCGTATGATGATTTCGAGTGTACAGTTGAGTCCGGAAGGGTCGAAATAGTCGAAATAGTATACTCGGATGTTTAGTTTGGGTCCCGGGGCAATTTTAGGCCTAACCGGCACCCCGAAAGGGCATTATGGTAAATTGAATTTTTAGGCCCAATTAATTGACGAAAATTAGGACTTAATGAATCAGCCAAAAATAATTTCATTAGGGTTAGAAAGCTGGAGAAAGCAAGAACGTCCATAGGAAGTGTGAGGGAAGACTTTTGCCAAGAGAAGAGGGCTAAATCGACATCACCTTGTACCACCACCACCACCACCGTATAGATCGGGACGACGGGAACACACCCATACCAACAACATCCGGAAATCAAACTACTCACTCAAGGCAAGTGCTTATAACTTGTTGTATTTCGATATTAATCTGATTCATGTTAGTGTAGGATTGTTAGGATTATGTTGTAGGTGATAAAAATGGTGAAATTGAGGAATTTGAATGTGTAAATAAATTCTGTAATTAATTTGATCGAAACCCTTAATGTATGTAGACTGGAAATTACATTTTGAGGAATTTGCATGTAGAACAAATATGGAAATTATGGCTTCTTGAACTTAATTTGTAAGAACTAGGGTTTTGATAAATTTAAATTGGGGATTTCACGTTTTATGAACGATTCATAATGAATTGATGATCTTAGGATGTTAGAATTCATATGTTATTGATGGGATCCGATGTATAACGGTTTATTTGGAGTTTGGGGTGTTGAAGGAGAAGATTTGAGGTTAAAAATGGTGGAAAATGTAGAAAATTCTGGGTAGGGCACGAACAGCGAATTCTCGCGCGAAGTAGCTCAAAGTCGTTCGAGCGAGATTGCCATCTCGCGCGAATTCGTTCGAGCGACATGTGGAAGTCGTTTAAACGACTTTCCACCTCGTTCGAGCCACAGGGTGAAGTTTTGATAATTTCTTTTAAGGCCAGTTTTGAGTGTATTAGTTCAGAAATGAGAAATATATTTTCTAATAATAAACTTAAGTAAGGCAGAATTTCGGAAGAAGTATGAGAAGCTAAATACTTTAATGAATTAGGTATGAAGAGAATGTACCGTAGAAATTTTGAGAGGGAGAATAACCCAATAACTATTATGAAATGTTGGAATTAAAATGCGTAAGAGAAGCATATGTAGGTAAGGGAAATACCTATTTATTATAATCGGATGTGTGTATGCCTATTATGTATTATTACTAGTAAAAGCACTAATGGGTGATAACCCGGGAGTGTGAGGATCTTATGATTATAAGTGTACTAATGGGTGACAACCCGGGGGTACAAATATGTATTGTAAGTGTACTAATGGGTGATAACCCGGGGGTACAAGATTATTTAATTAAGTGTACTAAAGGGTGATAACCCGGGGGTACAAAATTGATTAAGTGCACTAATGGGATATAGCCCGGGGGTGCAGTATCATGTTACATATATATATATATAGCACAGACGTGACTATATGTATATATATATATATATATATGAGAATTGTAAATCAATCTAGTGTGTATAGTAATGAATATGGGCATGAAAATTTGTTAAGAAATTCTAATCGAATACTTGACTTATTATGGAAATGAAAAATGTATTAATTAGCTTTTCGTCGGTGGTTAATTGGTTAACGTATTGTATGGGCGATACGGGCATACTAATAGTGAGGGTAAATACTATTAGGAGGGATTCAGACTAGTTATATTGGGAGGTATAGCTAAGGAGAAAATTTAGATGCGTGTTAGGCGTGCACATTAGAAGAGGGGTGAGAATCTCAAGAGAGAGTTCGAACTAACATGTAATTAATACTTGCTTTACTGCAAATTTTAAATACTTGATTAAATAATTTTTTTTACACATTGGGCTCTGACCCGTTTCTTGCATCTTCTCTCTCTTGCTATATATATGTATTATATCAGGTGCTCAGCCGCAGGGACATCAGGCTTAGAGTTTCAGATTTTGTGGTATGCTGTAGCAGTTATGGGAGCTGCAGGACCTTGTTTAGACGCTACGATTATTTCATTCCTATTCATTATGACATTTTCTGTAGGGCATTTGTTACCCCTTCCTTAGACAGTTTCAGAGACTATGTTTACTCTATTTCTCGTTTACTTTCATTTGGATTTATGGGTACTATTGTTTTGGCTTAGTATTTTGAACTGGAATGTCTTATCCAGTCTTATTTATTTCAGCATGCGATTCTGACTTAGTATTTGTATTAATTAATTGTGCGTGGATGTTTTATATTAAATTACTTGGTTTGGTAATTAAAAAATGCTTTTAAATAAATAAGAAAAATGTTTTGACACTTAACTTAATTATATTAGGTGATTAAATAACTTATTATGTTTTCGACAGTGATGCTAAGAATGAACCAACCGAACATTCTGTTGTAAATTTTATAAAGGACTGATCACCCGATATTTAATTGGGCGGGGCATCACAGGTGGTATCAGAGCATCAGGTTCTAGTGTCCATTAGGATCTGTACGACTTACTATGTCTTCAGCTTTGCGTCCTTTGATATAGAGCCCTATTTTTAGGACTGTTGTGATCTTATATTTTGAGGTTACATCTTCAGCTATTTTGGATTTTGAAATAACTGTGGACTAATAATATTCTTTCTCGTCTCAGATGCCTCCTCGACGTGCACTAAGAGACCGACAGGCCCAGCCAGAACAGCCGGCCATACAGGCTCAGGGAACAATGAACGCAACGGAAGTTGCCGCGATCATTGCACAAGCGATAAATGAAGCCTTAGCGGTGGTACAGCAGGCCCCACCTCAGGTTCAGGCAGTAGCACCAGTTCCAGTGCATCCATTTCCCACTGCATGGGAGAGAGTTAGAGAGTCCTTTCAGAGGGCTTGTCCGCCAGAGTTCTCGGGCAGTTTCGATGTGGTTAATGCGAGTCAGTGGAAAAAGGACATACAGCGGCATCTTCGCATGTATGAGTGCACAGAGGTTCAGAGGAAAGTTTTGGCTACCTTCAAGCTGAAAGGGGCAGCCTTACAGTGGTGGGAGTCCACTACTACTACCGAGGAGCGAGATGGGATGACTATCAACGATTTCTGGGTGCGGTTTGACCGCAAGTATTTTCCTTTTGCCGTCAAGACTGAGATGAGACGGAGACTTTTAGACCTCACCCAGGAAGGGAAGACCGTTGCAGAATATGAGGAAGGGTTTACATGATTGACAAACATGGTACCGGAGGAGGTGTCTACTGAGGAAAAGCGCATTAAGATGTTCATGGATGGCTTGAGTTGGAAGATACGACAGCATTTATTGGGTAACCTTTCCCTACACTCATATACCGACGTTCTGAATGCAGCCTTATTGCATTGTCAGGACAATCGCTTTCATGCTAAGGGAAGAAAGCGAGGGGGAGATACCAACCAGTTGGGAAAGACAGGGGGAGGTAGTTCCAGTGGAGCACCAGTTGAGCAGAGTCAGAGGCAGGGTTCCCAGCAGGGGGAGTCTGCTAAGAGGTTCCGTTCTGGAGGGTTCAGGCATGGTCATGGGGGTTGGAGATAGGGCCAGCAGCAGGGCCAGCCACAAAATCAGCAGTAAGGTCAACACCAAGGAGGACAACAGGGCCAGCTGGGCCAAGGTAGAGGTGGTAAGGGCCAACCAGGCCGAGGCTACCAGGGGCAGAGAGGAGGAAACTTCATTGCGAAGTGCAATACTTGTGGCAAGACTGGCCATAAGAAGCAGGAGTGCCCGGATAGGGACGGAGTTCCTCGACAGCAGGGTGCTCACCAGGACCCCCAGAGACCCATTTTTCCCATCGCCCTACCAGCGTCGGCTCCAGTTCCAGCTTTACCCGCAGTTCCGATGCAGCAGGGATAGTTGCAGTATGGACGTGTCTATAACGTCCACCAGGCCGCAGTTCCGCAGGCACCACCCACAGTGGAGGGTAAGTTTTCTATCCATGGCACTTTGGGTCGCATCTTATTTGACACGGGGGCATCACACTCTTTTATAGCCACTAACTTTGCAAAGGCCACTGGGTTGTTAAGCACAGCATAGAGTACAGTTACTTGTGTTGACTCACCACTGGGTAATGGGTCATTGATTTTCTTTATATGACGGGGAGTAGGCATAGAAATTGGCAGTTTAATCTTACCGGCTGATATGCTAGTATTAGATATGTTCGAGTACGACGCCATTATTGGTATGGATTGGTTAATCGAGTATAGGGCTATGATTGATTGCTTCAGTAGGAGTATTGTGTTCGCCATTCCGGGTCAGGAGATGTTCTTAGTGGCAATGCCTCGCTCGGAGGGAGGGTCGTCCACCCACTTATTTTATATAGAGGTGGATACCTCTGCAGTCATAGTTCCACTCGATTCGATTTCGGTCGTCTGCGAGTTTGCTGATGTATTTCAGGATACACCAGGGTTACCTCCGAGTAGGGAGATCGAATTTGTGATAGACTTAGCACCAGGCACCCGTCCGATAGCATGTGCACCTTACCGTATGGCTCCGACAGAGATGAGGGAGCTACGGGATTAGATAGAAAAGTTATTGGGACATGGCTTCATCCGTAGGAGTACCTCGCCATGGGGTGCCCCAATTCTGTTTGTAAAGAAAAGGGATGGGTCCCTACGGCTTTGTATTGATTATCGAGAGCTTAACAAAGTCACGATACGGAATAAGTATCCGTTGCCTCGGATCGATGACTTGTTTGATCAGCTGAGAGGAGCGGCCCACTTCTCGAAGATAGATTTGAGATCCGGGTACCATCAGCTACGCATCAGGGAGCAGGACGTGGCCAAGACTACTTTTCTGACGAGGTATGGATCGTACGAATTCAAGGTTATGCCATTTGGGTTGACCAATGCCCCAACAGTATTCATGGACTTAATGAACAGAGTATTCAGAGAGTTCCTAAATCAGTTCATCATCGTCTTCATAGATGATATCCTGATTTATTCCCGCACTGAAGAAGAACATGCCGAGCATTTACGTATGGTTTTGCAGACCCTATGAGAGCATGAGTTGTATGCCAAATATGAGAAGTACGAGTTTTGGCAGCCGGAGGTACAGTTTTTGGGACATATTGTATCAGAAAAAGGGGTATATGTAGACCCTAGTAAGGTGTCAACAGTGAGGGAGTGGGGACAGCCCACGACACCGACGGAGGTGCGGAGTTTTCTGGGATTGGCCGGATACTACAGACGGTTTATTCGAGGATTATCGAAAATTGCGGGTCCTATGACAAATTTGACTCGTAAGGGCGTACCGTTTGTTTGGGACAATGCATGTCAGTTGGCATTTGATGAGCTGAAGGACAAGTTAACTTCAGCACCCGTTCTAGCACTTCCCAGAGCGGGAGTGGAATACCTGGTCTATACGGACGCATCATTACAGGGGCTTGGGGGAGTACTTCGGCAAGCGGAGAAGGCCATAGCTTTTGCTTCCCGAAAGATTAAGCCTCATGAAAAGAATTACCCCACCCATGACTTAGAGCTGGCAGTAGTTGTGTTTGCGCTTCGTATTTCGAGGCATTACTTATTGGGAGAACAGTTTCACTTATTTATAGACCACAAGTCACTACAGTACTTGTTCACGCAGAAGGAGTTGAATATGCATCAACACCGGTGGCTTGAGTTTGTAAGTGATTACCAGTTCGAAATACACTATCACCCGGGAAAGACTAATGTGGTTGCTGATGCATTGAGCCGTAGGCCGGTCGATGAGACGGCCGAAGTGTGGAAAGCTAAATGGAAGGAATTGGGACATCAGGATGCTGTGGTCCGGTCATTCATGTCTGCGATGACAGTTACACCTCATATCATTACAGAAATAGTACAGGCACAGGCAGCGGATTCGTTCTGTCAAGATCGGATTAGGCAGCTTTTGGCCGGGGTAGCCGAGTCTTATTTAGTAAGTTCTGAAGGTGATTTGCGCTTCAATGGGAGACTCATTGTTCCAGAGGGGGAAGACCTTAGATATGTAGTAATGACGGAGTCGCATGGGTCCCGATTTGCGGTACATCCCGGTGAGGACAAAATGTATCAGGATATGAGATGGCAGTATTGGTGGAGCGGGATGAAAAAGGATATCGCAGAGTTCGTATCCAAGTGTACCACTTGTCAGCTAGTGAAAGTGGACCATCATAGACCACCAGGTTTACTTCAGCCATTGGAGATTCCTACCTGGAAATGGTAAGGCATTTCTATGGATTTTATCATCGGGTTGCCCACTTCGCAGAGGGGGCATGATTCTATATGGGTTATTGTAGATCGGTTGACGAATGTAGCCCACATCTTGCCCGTCAGGACAGACTACACAGCAGGATAGTATGCTCAGTTATTTATTGCAGAGATAGTGAGACTGCATGGTGTACCTCTTAACATCGTGTCAGATAGAGATAAGATATTTGTATCTCATTTTTAGGAAAGCTTCCAGGAAGCTATGGGTACCGAGTTGCTGTTGAGTACGGCGTATCACCCGCAGACCGATGGGCAGACTGAACGCACTAATCAGATGCTCGAGGACATGTTAAGCATGTATATCCTTGATTTTGGGGGAGGTTGGGAGCAATATCTTCCACTGGTAGAGTTTGCTTATAACAACTCCTATCAGTTTACGATTGGCATGGCCCCGTTCGAAGCATTGTATGGCAGACCTTGTCGTTCCCCAATTTGTTGGCTAGAGATAGGAGACAACAAACTACTCGGGCCAGAAGTGATTCAGGATACGTCGAGCAGAATCGAGATGATTCAAAATCTCATACGGGTAGCCCAGGACAGGCAGAAAAGCTACGCCGATGCAAAAAGGTTCTTCCGTGAGTTCATAGTGGGAGACCAGGTTTTGTTGAGAGTATCTCCGATGAAGAGGGTAATGAGATTTGGGAAGAAAGGGAAGTTGGCTCTGAGATATGTGGGACCATTTCCTATTATAGAGAGGGTCAGACCAGTGTCATACCGATTGGGACTACCGGAGCACTTACATCGTATCCATTATGTGTTCCACATTTCATCACTGAGGCGATACCTTCGAGATGAGTTAGCACACACTCACATTGCAATTGAGGAGATTGAACTACATCCAGATAGTTCATATGAGGAGAGACCGGTAGCTCTTCTAGATTATAGTGAGGAGGCTAAGGTCGAAGATAGTTCCACTTGTTCGGGGGCAGTGGCAGCATCACAATGTGTAGGAGTCTACTTGGGAGCATGAGGCAGATATGCGTGAGAAATATCCGAATTTATTCGCACCAGGTATGCCTTATTATTTTCCGAATTTCGGGACAAAATTCCTTTATTAGGGGGGAAGTATGTAATACCCCACATTTTTTATGATTTAAATAATTATGGGATTATTTATTACGGTGGGATTAATTAAATTTAAATGTGAAGAATTAAATTATTAATTAATCCGAATCAAATAAAAATAAATATTAACTAGCGTGCTACGGGTTAATACTTATTAGTTTAATATTACTGTGTGATATGTAATATGTAACTATGTACTTTGATAAATTGTCGAGAGATAGTGAAACGACAGTTTAGTGAATTAAGTCAGACGCACGTGTGAGTCGTGTCGGGACTAAATTGGTGCAATAAATATATAAATTATTTTTAGTAACTCGTCTGATGATTTTGAGTGTACTGTTGAGTCCGGAAGGGTCGAAATAGTCAAAATAGTATACTCGGATGTCTAGTTTGGGTCCCGGGGCAATTTTAGGCCTAACCAGCACCCCGAAAGGGCATTATGGTAAATTGGATTTTTAGTCCCAATTAATGGACGAAAATTAGGACTTAATGAATCAGCCAAAAACAATTTCATTAGGGTTAGAAAGCTGGAGAAATCAAGAACGGCCATAGGAAGTGTGAGGGAAGACTTTTTCCAAGAGAAGAAGGCTAAATCGACATCACCTTGTACCACCACCACCACCACCGTATAGATCGGGACGACGGGAACACACCCATACCAACAACATCCGGAAATCAGACTACTCACTCAAGGCAAGTGTTTATAACTTGTTGTATTTCGATATTAATCTGATTCATGTTAGAGTAGGATTGTTAGGATTATGTTGAAGGTGATAAAAATGGTGAAATTGAGGAATTTGAATGTGTAAATAAATTCTGTAATTAATTTGATCGAAACCCTTAATGTATGTAGACTGGAAATTATGTTTTGAGGAATTTGCATGTAGAACAAATCTGGAAATTAGGGCTTCTTAAACTTAATTTAGTAGAACTAGGGTTTTGATAAATTTAAATTGGGGATTTCACGTTTTATGAACGATTCATAATGAATTGATGATCTTAGGATGTTAGAATTCTTATGTTATTGATGGGATCCGATGTATAACGGTTTATTTGGAGTTTGCGGTGTTGAAGGAGAAGATTTGAGGTTAAAAATGGTGGAAAACGTAGAAAATTCTGGGTAGGGCACGAATAGCGAATTCTCGCGCGAAGTCGCACGAAGTCGTTCGAGCGAGATTGCCATTTCGTGCGAAGTCGTTCGAGCGACACGTGGAAGTCGTTTAAACGACTTGCCACCTCGTTCGAGCCACAGGGTGAAGTTTTGATAATTTCTTTAAAGGCCAGTTTTGAGTTTATTAGTTCAGAAATGAGAAATATATTTTCTAATAATAAACTTAAGTAAGGCAGAATTTCAGAAGAAGTATGAGAAGCTAAATACTTTAATGAATTAGGTATGAAGAGAGTGTACCGTAGAAATTTCGAGAGGGAGAATAACCCAATAACTATTATGAAATGTTGGAATTAAAATGCGTAAGTGAAGCATATGTAGGTAAGGGAAATACCTATTTATTATAATAGGATGTGTGTATGCCTATTATGTATTATTACTATTAAAAGCACTAATAGGTGATAACCCGGGAGTGTGAGGACCTTATGATTATAAGTGTACTAATGGGTGACAACCCGGGGGTAAAAATATGCATTGTAAGTGTACTAATGGGTGATAACCCGGGGGTACAAGATTATTTAATTAAGTGTACTAAAGGGTGATAACCCGGGGGTACAAAATTGATTAAGTGCACTAATGGGATATAGCCCGGGGGTACAGTATCATGTTACATATATATATATAGGACAGAAGTGACTATATGTATATGTATATATATATATATATATATATATATCAGAATTGTAAATCAATCTAGTGTGTATAGTAATGAATATGGGCATGAAAATTTGTTAAGAAATTCTAATCGAATACTTGACTTATTATGGAAATGGAAAATGTATTAATTAGCTTTTCCTCATAGGTTAATTGGTTAACGTATTGTATGGGCGATACGGGCATACTAATAGTGAGGGTAAATACTATTAGGAGGGATTCAGACTAGTTATATTGGGAGGTATAGCTAAGGAGAAAATTTAGATGCGTGTTAGGCGTGCACATTAGAAGAGGGGTGAGAATCTCAAGAGAGAGTTCGAACTAACATGTAATTAATACTTGCTTTACTGCAAATTTTAAATACTTGCTTAAACAAATATTTTACACATCAAGCTCTAACCCGTTTCTTGCATCTTCTCTCTCTTGCTATATATATGTATTATATCAGGTGCTCAGCCGCAGGGACATCAGGCTTAGAGTTTTAGATTGTGTGGTATGCTGTAGCGGTTATGGGAGCTGCAGGACCTCATTTAGACGCTTCGATTATTTCATTCCTATTCATTATGACATTTTCTGTAGGGCATGTGTCACCCCTTCCTTAGACAGTTTCAGAGACTATGTTTACTCTATTTCTCGTTTACTTTCATTTGGATTGATGGGTACTATTGTTTTGGTTTAGTATTTTGAACTGGGATGTCTTATCCAGTCTTATTTATTTCGGCATGCGATTCTGATTTAGTATTTTTATTAATTAATTGTGCGTGGATGTTTTATATTAAATTACTTGGTTTGGTAATTAAAAAATGGTTTTAAATAAATAAGAAAAATGTTTTGACACTTAGCTTAATTATATTAGGTGATTAAATAAGTTATTATGTTTTCGACAGTGATGCTAAGAATGAACCAACCGAACCTTCTGTTGTAAATTTTATAAAGGACTGATCACCCGATATTTAATTGGGCGGGGTGTCACATTACATAACTCTCATTTCATTATAAAGTCTTTCAGTATTTCCTCAAACTTTTCAAACACTTACAATAAAGTCGGAATGTTTATTCATTACTTACTACTTTTAGCCACAATAGAAAGTTCCCAATTTCAAATCTATATATATATTAATCACTCATATAATATATATATATATATATATATACTATTGGCACCCCACATAAAATTTATGGTGCTGGCATATTCTGCTATCAAGTCCCTGTATCACTCGTACTAAGGGAAATACTAGTTCGGAATCACTCTCGAACTGTATTAACACAAAACACATACAAATTGAGGCGAAGCATAGTTCCAAGTCACTAAGAGGTCAGCACATACCCTCACGTCTCTTAGGACCGTCTGACTATCAATCAGATAGCCTGTACCAAGGATTCCTATGTTCTAGGGTACAAGTCAATATCCCCCATAAAGGTCCCATCGATATAAGACTGTCCCGGCGCGGTAACCTCAGTGATAGCAAGTAGTGCGGGCATGATTTTTACACGTATATAGTAAATGCACAAACACAGTCATATATAGATGTATACTACCATTCCTATTACTAAATTAGGTACACTCACGACCCATACTTATAATATTCGTTCTTAGTACACATTACTAGATTATCCCGTATAATGGCTCGTCTCTTTTATTCTTATTTATGGGATCATCCCAAACTTACTTCGCATCACTCGTAGTATCTTATCTCCCTAAGTATAATTTCAGTAGGTACTCTCTTATTTTACGACGTAACTTCCTTACGAGTCTCACTCCTTTAGACACACGTTCCCATTATTCTTTAAGTGTAAATCACTCCCCGTTAAAACTAATTTCGTCTTTACATTAAATGCTCCATTTTTACAAAGTCCTACTGGTCCTCTTTATGTCCCAAAATTTTCTAACAATAATGTTCAAAGGTTAACACTCATTGTAATCGAAATAAACTATTTAAAATAGGAATATGAATTTTTCAGGAGTGGTCGATCGATCGATGGAAGTGGTCGATCGATTGATTAAGCAGTTATGGCGAAACTGCAGAAATTCCAGTTACGGGAATCCTATTTCAAACTCGTCCAAATCATCATTTTTGACTCCCAAACTCCCAATAGATGATACTACAAGTGTTATATACCCAATTAGATAATATTCTACGTAAGACATGTGAGTTTCCATCAAGTATAACGAATTAAAAGGCCAAAATCTATATAAGTCTCAATAACCCTAATATTTTCTTTAACTTAGTTCTTCGCATTCTTTTTCCAGATTTTCTACTCCTAACTCAATGCAAATTCGTGGTTCAACCTCTAGATATAAAATAGATTTCCAGAATATGATTTTCACCTCTACAACATGTAAATTTTAGTCTCCAATATGATTTTCTTTCACGAAAACTAGTTCTAATCAACCCTAGACTAATATAATTGAAGCATTAACTGAAATAAAGCAAGATAGATAGTTGCCTGGAAATCTTTTTTTCTGATTTGTGGAAGAAAATTGTGTGGTTGTGATCCGCGTCGCGCGATCTACAATTTGGTGGTGACGGCGGTGCAAACGGTGGAGTTCTTGGCCTAGAAATCCTTGGAAAGCTTTTCCTCTTCCTCTCCAATGGCCGTTATTGGTTTTTGGTTATGCTAAACCTAGAAGACAACCCCTAACATCTGATAAAACCTTAGAAAATTCGTGGGTTTCCATGCCCAAAAATATAAAATGTCTAAAACACCCTCCCGAGATGCTAATTAGGCCTAAAAACGTCTCGAGACCCAAACTAAACCCCCGGGTACATTATTTTGACTATCTCGACCCTTTCGGACACATTGACGCACTCAAAATGACCATACGAGTGACTTGTAATTTATTCACTTTTAATAACTCGAATTTAATCCCGACACGACACAGGCGCGTCCCGATAAAATTTCCAAAATTATCAAATTAGATTCTCGTGATAATTTTACTAAATTTAATTACACAACTTACTTTACCCATAACGTAATTTACAACAAAATTCCAATAATTACTAACTCTCATCACGCTAGTAAATATTTAAATGATTTCCGGGTTAATATTAAATTAATATCTCTAATTAAATTTAATAAATCCCCAAAATTTAAAAGTCATAAAAATACGGGGTATTACAAGGTGGTTCATGGTTTTGCCCTCTAACGGCATGTTTTCAGGCCTAAGTGTAGATATTCTGAAATTTAGGTCGTGCTCTCAAACCGTGGGTCCCGTGGCCACGCGATCGGTGCCTACTAGATACGTTGGTCCCAGAGGTGTTGGCACCGTTCACAAGTTCATTTGGGGGTTGGTTCATGGTTCCTCTCGTGGATGTAGATATCGAAGAACGACGGAGGAAACTATTTCTCTAATACACAAACTACCTCGGCTAAAGTTAATTTTGCAGATTTAATGTGCCTTTTGTTAACCACTTTTGTACAAACTAGGGTAAAACACAAAATGAATTGCATAATTGCCCGACGGAGATCTTTGTGTTCATAGAAGCAATGCCGAAACAATAGAGGGATTAATTGGATGATTACATACCACTCGTGAGACTTGCACTGTTTTAAGTCATTTTCTTGGTAGCTTACTACCCTACGTAACCAGAATAAACTGTTGGAATCTTTAAGTTGGACAATGTGTCTAAGAGGATCTTCTTCTCACTAGTAGTCAAAGTGAAAGCAGTCGGAGGGGTAGAAATTATTCTTGTCATAGGATCATTTTTTAACCAGAGTTTCTTCTTTAGCTTCATATCCTGTAGATCTCGGTGCGCCCTCTCTCCATCATTGGAATGAGATCCACCCAGACATGTTCCTATCAAATGTTCTGTAATATTCTTCTCTGCGTGCATCATATCAATTACATGCGTTACACAATGATCTTTTCAATACGACAAATCAAAAAATATTGATCGCCTGGACCATGGTTTTGCTTTCCTAGGGTCTCAGGATCTCCCATTTCTTTACGCTTCAGGTTTACAAACTTTGGATGTTTGCCTACGTATCAATTCCCCGCAGTCACAGCCATCTCTTTCTCCTCGATATGTTTACCAGAAAGCCGAGCAGGTTCCATCCGGCGCTCTTAACTAATAGGATAAAAGTTAGACTTATCATTCCTGACAGGGTGACTGGTCGGCAAAAATCTACGATGACCCATGCCACATATGGTACATCCATAATAACCATAAGCATTACAACTAAATAAGGTCCCATAAGAAGGAAGGTCGTGGATCGCCCACATCACCATTGTTTTAAGTGTGAATGCTTTACCCTTGTGCGAGTCGAACGTCATCACGCCTTTATCCCATAACTCTTTAAGTTCTTCGATTAATGGGGCTAAGAATATATCAATATCATCGCTTGGAACCTTCGGCCGGGTATCAATAAAGATAACAATGTGAACTCCTTTCTCATGCACAGTATTGGAGGGAGACTTAAAGGCGTCATGAGAAATGTTCAATAACTCTGACTAGTACTTAAATTGTTGAAACAATTAAACCCATCGGTTGAGATTACATAATGAATATTGCGCAGTTCCTTTGCAAATTCATGGTGTCGTGTGTTTAAAATTTCCATACAAGTGAATCAACCAGATAACGAATCAAATTCCCAACCACCTCACATCGATCATGCCATGTAATGGCCTCCTCTATCCATGCTACAGTAAAAAAATCATTTTAACCATGGCCCAAGTGGGAAATACTTCAAAACCTTTTATGGGACTTGCGATCTCTTTTAATATGTTGTTTCTCACAAATGACATATCTAGGCTCACCACATAATGGACATTCATCCTTCTCTACGTGATCGTTGTGGTACAATATGAAATCATACTTGCATGTATGAATAGATTTGTATTTCAATCCCAAACCCTTCAGGCTCTTCTTCTTAGTAGGATAATTGTCTGGTAACGTGTTCTCTTTTGGGAGAATTTCTTTAACCCGCTTAAGAATTCTGGTTATGCTATTCCTAGACAAACCAAAAAGACTCTTCAAATTATGCAAACCAATCATTGCATATAATATCGAGTGATCTTTATCGCAATCTTTATACAACGGTCTAGCTGCATCGACTTTCAATTGTATTTTTTTCGATCTCCTGGTAGTTCAGTATCAAATTGTTCCTTGTCCATATTATTTGTCTCCATAGGTTGGTGATTTTGGTTGTGGTGGACTCCGTAAGCATCGTCAATTAGGTCGATCAATGGACGATGTGTTGGCAAATCATTTAGCACTTCAACTCGTTGGTGGTCTATTACACGATTGGTTACTGGTAATTCTTCGGGAATATAAGGTAGATGTTTTTCACCATGGTATGTCCATTTGCTATAATCTTAACAAGTTCTCCACTTTATTAAATGTAACTCAACATCTTCTAAAGATTTATATTTTTCGTTAACACAATGGGTGCACGGACACGAAATCTTCTCACTTTTAAGGTTCTTAAAAGCTTAGCTAATAAATTCTTAAACGCCTTCGACATAATTATCATCTATTTCTTCACGCTCCCCCATACACTCTTTGTATTGTGGAAAATCCATTTAATAAACTTCAAATTGCAGTCCTATGTTAAAATGATAAAATAAATAGCATGATGCATAAATATCATTTTGCATAGTAAAGCTTAAATATCATAAATATCAACAACGCACCAATCAATTAAACTATGGAATAACTTAAATACAAGAACACACCAATCAACGATACTACACAACCACTTAAACTCAAATTAAATAAATTTGTCTACTAATACTATTAAATCATAAGAAAAATATTACTACATCTTCATCAAACGATAAACTAGCCAAATGGTAAAAGTATTTAAATAATTTTTCAACAAATTCCCTTATCTGCAGTCAACGTGCACTGGAGCATCTTCGCAACCGACATATACTTTATCAACCAGGATCTGACACTCACCCTCCTGTAAAGGCCGATTATGTACTAAAGTGCCTACTTGAGTGGAGATAAGCGTGCACACCCCCAACGACAACTTTACTACTCGGGTCCTTCATATAGTATTTCTCATGATAGTCAGCGTGGATTGTTGACGAGTATCCAACACCTATGGCATGCTGAGGCGTTGAGAAGGGGAATGTTGAAGGAGGAACCGGCATTTGTGAGGGGAATGGAGAAGGAGGAAAATTTTGAGGATGTAAGAGGAAATAGGGATGTATTGGGGGTTGCATGGGGCATACCACTGATTAAAAGGGACACAATTTGTGAAATTTTATCATTCACGCCTCCCAATTCATTTCGAAGCCCCATTACATCCCCTTCAGTCCTAGAATGGCGTTCATCGTTGGACGAGAAACGTTTATTAACACAAAAAATCTCGTCCACAAGAGGTGCGGTGTGTTTGAATATTATTTTTTACATATACGACCCCAAATCTCTCGTCCTCCCTCTATGGTCCTTCCCTAAGTTCTGTGCGAGGGCGTCATTGTCAATTTTGTCAAACGGGCTTGAAGCTAACTGACTACTGAGAGACTCTATTGATTCTAGAGTCTTGGCCAAGTGAGGAGGGAATTTATTATCTTTGTCCCGTCTTGCATGCACATATAAGTTGGACCTATTCGGTGTCTTTCCTTCCTTTGGGCTGCCATTTGTCTTTCTCAACCACTCGTTCTTTAAATCTTAAGAAGATTTCAATCCAAGCCGGTTGACATCAGTTTTCTTAGCACTATTTTGTTTTCTTTTCTCCCTTTGCAGCATTTTCGAGTCCTTCGCCTCATTTTCCAGAAAATCATTCCATTGACTGACTAGCATCTTAACGTTCGAAGGGACTTTGTCTTTGAGCACCAAAATGTCAGATCTCGATGATCCATTAGGGAAATTCTTGTGCCTAAGGTTTCTCCGATATGCTCAAAGTTGTTCAGCAACCCGAGAAAAAATCTTATTTTTTGAGTTTGCAAAAAATTCAAACCGTATGTTGAGTTGCTCGTAAATGTCATCTTTAATAGCTTTATCTACGAGGTTCCAATTATCAGCTCCTCCCACTCCCACATTCATTTTTGCCAAGGACAAACACTGGACTTTAAATTGTTGAACATGATTCTTATCCCCTGTGGTGTTATTTCCCAATAGAGAGAACACAATGGGCTTCTTCTCAACTGACTCGACAGTTTCAGGAGTGGTGGGCATGTATATTGGATTAATGGAAGTAGCTTGACTACTGCAACTCAGAGTAAAGGACTGAATTGTGGGTAGCGTTGAGTATTTATCACCAATTGGTGATGAGAATTCTCCTTGTGTTGGTGTCACATCCTCGGATGGAGCATTGTTTCCATTACCGCCCGACATTATCTATAAAAATAATAAACCTTCAATGTGTATTGATAATAATAGATGCATAATTTCAAAGTTCAATATGAAATTATAACTAATAAAATAAATTTTTTAACCATATATTATAATCTACCTTTTCATGGTAAGACTTTAATGAAAGTTCAATGTGTCATCCAATCGGGATTTGTTTTTAAAAACCTATGGATTTTTGCACATGGCCAATTAGGAGGAAGTGTATCTATAATGGATGCATAGATGTCAGTGACATGAACTCTAAATCTCATCCTCTTCAGCTTATTGGCAAGATTGAGTTTGACGTGGATGTGTCGCGAGACATCACAGTCTTTGACATGCTCTTTGTACGTAATTCTATCCATGATGGGTGAATTTTTTTCTGTTTTCTCTAACGGCGTAAGCAAGGTCAGTGTTGTATCAGGACAATGTACGCGAAATATATATTATAGAGCTTCATCCCAGTATTCTGGTTGGGAAAACAGAATACGATTGAACAAGTACTCTTGCTGGAGATGAACTCCAATGTTTACAAGGTAGTTAAATTGTTTGATTTTCCTATTCCCATACCAATAAATTGGAGTACCCATTGAATGAGGCTCATTAATGAAAGAGGTACGAGTGCAGCCAATTGTAACCATTTACACTCTTCTTTCCGTTTATTATCACCGTGACTCATTTTTCCTGAGAAAAATGAGCGATGGCGTGAATATTATTCCTATAAATAATGGCTCTAATGAATCATTAATTAGTTATTATGTACGAGGATGTGAATCCCGTGCACACATACACACACAAATCGGGGGTCCCGTGACTACGCGGTCGGTTCCTACGGGTTACATTAGTCGTTTTGTGTCTATTTTACGTCAAGATATATGAATGCGATTGTGGAGTCACTTCGGGTCGAATACTCCCAAAATAGAGATCACTTTTTTGCAGTCGTTACAGCCTTACTTCACACAAGAGTCGCGAAATATTTGTGACCCGACCTTTGATTTCCTTCACACAATGGTTACTTTCTCGCTAATATTAAGTCTTCGCTTTACAATGGCAACTCCCACCAACAATATGGCATTTGATAAGGAGAGCGTGGATTCAAACTATAGTTTCATAACAAGCCTTACTTCCCCTCACTCAAAAAAATCGAACTCCACCATCTAAAATCAGTAATGGGAATACTTGCTATAGTGGTAAAAAGCCAGGGCACTGGTCCAAAGACTGTCCAAACAAAAATCCAAAGAAACTAGAGGAGCCACGTAGTCTCCCACGAGTGAATCCCGTGTATGTGTGTGTATCTCACTGTTAATTTATTAGATTTTGAATACCTACTTTTGTCATTTAAACCAACAATCCCAAAAACCAATCCTAACATCAACCCTAAAATTAATCCTTACAAATATTAGTCATAAAATTAACCCTTACAGACATGACTCATAAAATTAATCCCTTACAAACATTACCCCTAAAATTAATCCCGAATTTAGCATCAATATTAAAGGGCACACATTTTTTTTTAATATTTCAGCCCCAAACTTAAACCAACATTAGTCATATATTTTTTTCTAGAATACACACACACACAAATAATAAACATATACATATACACATATGTATAGTATACACACATATATACACAATACACACATGTACACACACATATACACACTAAAATACACACATAGAAATACAAATGCAAAAAATATTACCTTTGAGATTGAAAGAGAGATTGAGATTGAGATTGAGATTGAGATTGAGATTGAGATTGAGATTGAGATTGAGAGTTGAAATCGCCGGAGAAGAGCCAAAATCGCAGAAGAGTGGGAAAATTTAGAGGGTTTAGAAATTTTTGAGGGAAATGAAAATTTCGTCTGGGAATTAAGTATAAAGACACAGGTCATGGCCCTAAGCCGTGACCATATGTCGTGACCACTTTAATTTTTAACACGTCAGCGTGTAAATAATACACTGCTCACAGCCCAAAGTCGTGACTCGATTCCCAGTATGGTCACAGTCCAAAGTCATGACCATCTCAGTGTGGCTTTGGGTTATGGTCACGACCTTTGACCGTGACCCCATCTGAGACCACATTTGGAGGGAAACTTGGTGCCATAATGGTCACAGCTGGATCACGGCTCATATCCATGACCCACACGAGTCACGACTGTGGTCCATGACCACATGGAGTCGTGGACTTCGTCACGCCCATTTTGGATATGGTCATGGCTATGGGTCGTGAACCCAATACCGTGACTATTCGCAAGATTTGGTGTAGTGAACCCATTTCTTGACATATTTCACTTTTCATTATTTTTTTCTAGAAATCCTTCAATATTCGCATACTTTAACGGGCTCCACACTGCCAACGATAATATCATATGCTCTGACCAGTGATTTTGAGTTTTTCACCCCAAGGCTCCGATCCCTCCTTAACTATCTTGGTGTCATCCGAGTCTATATTATTGTGTTTTAATATTTTACAAATCTCCACATTACCACACTTTCCTTTACCGGTAGAACCCAAAATCTGGGATTTTACCCCAACTTGTGTTACACTTTAAAATCCTCATTTCTTGTCTTTTATACACTTGCAATGATTTTTATCCGAAAATAACTTCCCTTATCTTTTCCAACAGTTCCATTTCATAAAAATGTTCTACTTTACATAAAATTATCATTTTACCCATTTGTTTCCAAACTTGGCCTTCTCTCCATTTCACAAGTGTTGTTTTCTAAAATATTATTATTAAGTTACCCACATTAACTTCTCAAGTTTTTTTAATTCATTAACACTTTTTTAGCACTTTAGAGTAACATACTTCTCAAGTTGGAAACATCTTTAGTTCATTACTTTATTTTTTTAAGAAATCATTGAATATTTAAAGATTACTTTTTAACAAAACACTACTTTCCTTTATTAACACATGTAGTCTTGAAACCTTACACTTATCACACTTTTAACACTTTAAGAGCTGAAATTTCTGTTTTCCTTATTTCATTTTTAGACCCAATAAAACCTTTATCAAACTTATTTATACACTCATCATCAAAACACTACAAGTTTGTATGCATGAGAAGGTGGATTTTAAGTCCAAAATCCTATTAAATGGTTCTAATATATGTTTTATTCTAGAAATTTCATAATGTTTATCGAAATGTACTTTCCAGGTGCAAAAGATATTTTTGTTTCTTCAAAACTTGAATGAATGCCCATTTATATAAAAATCCCAATTTTTCATAAGAAAACAGTGAAACGATTATTTATAAATTAATTCCAACAAAATAAACATTCTTCCAATATTTTTATTTCATAAAAATATTTAATTACCAAGTTTTCTTGAAATATATCATTTTGTTCAAAACCATTAAAGCTCCTTTTTCTTGAACCCATTTTCACAAATCATAATAAATGTCATTCTTAGATCAAATATGCATCCTACTCTTAAACTATACATGCAATATCAAATACTAGAAAAAATAGAGTCTTTAAACTAAGGAGTAGAGCTCTCCCTCCTTAAATGAAGCTTCACAATGGTGGATGAAGTATAGAGGAAGATGGCAACCTTCCACATCCTAAGGTAGCCTTAAATAGGTTGCTTAGCTCCATAAATCTTGCCTCCATGAAAGCTCCACCAAAAAACCCTTTAAGCTCCATGATTTCGTCCTCCTTCCTCTTCAAGAACCCCCAAAAATAACTCCAAATTTTATAGTTTTTCTCAGCAATGGTTGAAACGGGTGTATAAGGCTTATATATGGTGGAATACTTGTAAAATGTGTTGGAACAAGGTGGGTGGTGGTGGTGTAGGGTGTTTTTTGGTGGTTGGAGGAGGAGAACTCTCAAGAGCTAGAGAGAGAGAAATGAAATCTGATTTGAGTCTCCCACATGAGCCAACACACACACTATAATTTAAAAACCCTTAGGGGTTAAATACCAAAAATGACCAAGAAACCATAAAACTTCCCCGTGGGGGTACCGAACACATGTAATATTTAATTTTAAAAGAATTACCATACATTTTAAAATACTATTATTTCATGATTAAAACCATTCGTGGAAGGAGGGCAGCCAAACTGACACGAGGAGTTAATCACGTCATAATGTTTTCATTAATAGGAATTGTGAGATAAAATAGTCTAATTATCCCCTTAAGTTAGAATAATGTCCAATTACATTTTCAGACCTTGAAACTTATTCCAGTTAAACCTTTAAGTCTAATACCAGTAAGAAAAGGTTGGATTTATTTTTGAAATCTTAGAATCATCAAATCGAAAAAACGAATTTCCAGTTTAATATACAAGATTTAATTCGAATAAATTTTAAAGTCATCCCTCTACCACCAGTCAAAAAATTAATCTCGTTGGACATCCTAGTTCCCTTATGAGATGAGATTTCTCGTGAGGATCTTAAATCATCCCACCTTGAACCAGACATATTTTAATCTTTCATTATGATATCTAGACAGTTCAAGACCATATGTCCAACATAACGAATAGCCAATGACTTTTGATCCCATAATTAATGCCAATGACTCCGTTGGAGAAAATATCTTTAATTATGTCATGGGTTCATTCCTTTAAATAGTGTGAAGGACTTTCTCATGGGGAGTCAAACTCACACACATTATAATTCTCGAAATTATCATTTAAATGTTCTGATGAATCCATAATGCCTAATTAATTCCCTCTGTGGGGAGCCAGTCTAACTAACGTGGGCATATTAATCACATCTGATTCATAAAACACCGATGAAGATCGTGGGGTTTATGTTGTAACACCTCTCCCACTTAGTATTTTAAAACTTGGGAGTTTTGAAAAACTATTCATTCAATTCTAAAAGACCGAATTAAATCCTTTGGAATTTTTATTTTACTTGTACAAATTAAATCACCCGATCTCACTATTTTAATTTTTTTAAATAAATCTATTTCTAAATTAAAATAAACCCATAGATCAAATTTTAACGTATAGCTTAAAATTAATTTTCCCTAATTAATTCAATTTATAAAAGAATAAATAAAATGGAATTTTCAAAGAAAAATGATGATCTAGGTCGATTTCAAAATTAAATCCATGTTATCTACATAACGGATGTTCCTAATTAATCCAATTAGCATGCCAAATTATGCAACATAATAATAAAGAGAAACACTTGTAATTGAAAGATATTGCATCCAATTATAAAAAAAATGAAAAATAATCCTATCCATCGTGGTCTAGTATTCCATTAGGACAGAAATCTTTGAAATTGCAATTTTTCTAATACCATAATATTTCTGGAACAAAATCTTTATCTCGGATTAGCCTCTGTGGTGCAGGAGTCTTGTAACATAATGAAACCAACTAAAACTCTTACACCCCTTTAATTTAGCCAGAATCCATGTCTGAAACGAAAAGAAAAACATCCTTTATCTCAAGTACCAAGTTGGATTCCCAATAGACCTTGGACACAAAAAAGGGCCTTTTACAGTCTAGTCCTTGGACTAACAATTTTGGACAAAAAAATCGGGCCCAACAAATTTTAAACGATGAGGTCCAATATATAAATACCCCCAAATTAAAACAAACACGCACTTCAAAGAAATTAAAGCGCAAAAAACAAGGTATCATATCTTTGATCAAAACCCTAACCGTACTATCTCTTCGATTAAAACCGCAACACGATTGTCATTATCAATCAAATTTTGGTCCAACAACCTATAAATACCCTTTAATTCCAAAGCAAACACACTTCACAGAAATTCAATCAATCAAAACCTTAATCGTGGAAGTTCTTTCAAACATTTCACATTCTCAATCAAATTCTTCCAAACAACACTAATAAGTATGGATACATGCTCATATATATGTTCTTAAGTTTTGTGCTTAATATTATGCCATACACTTTGTATATGTTGTGTTCTTAGCATTTTATTTGTGATATCACTTATTTGTCCTTATGTATTTTGTGTTCTCATATGTATAAATTTGTAGACATTAATCATGGACTGATGAAATCACATTATTATTATTCATGATATGAAAAAATACATTTGTTACCCTGATTTTAAATGCAAAACACACTTTTTGTGTGTTACATTTTTGTATTTCATCATTATACATTCCCTCCTGTATACATCATTTACTGAGGACTGGGAATATATACATGATTGAAATATGTACATACTATTTGTATTTGTATAACTCCTATATTAATTGTGGTCCGCGCCAGTGGAATTTATTTAGGACTGCAAGTAGTATATAGGTCCATGTACTTTGTGAATTTGAATTTGTATAACACTTTGTATTTGTACAATTCCTTTATCATTGCGTGCACTTTGTGAATTTTGTAATTGTATAACTCTTTGTATTTGTACTAGCCCTTTATTATCGTGTACTTTGTTAATTTTACTTGTAAATTCATAAAGTACACGCAAAATTCACAAAGTACACGCACATTAAATTTATGAATTTAGGTATTGTATTTGTATAAGTCCTCAATTTTGACTGTACAATGTGAATTTTAGTGTACTTTGTGAATTTTGTATGTACTTTCAAAAAGTACACACAAAATTCACACCAAAGTACACGCAAAATTCAGCCCCTAAATTCATAAAGTACATGCAGTCCAAAATAAATGAATTTAGGGGCTGAATTCATACATTTATTTTGGACTGAATGTACTTTATGAATTTAGGGGATGAATTTTGCGTTTACTTTGTGAATTTTGCATGTACTTTCAAAAAGTACAAGAAAAATTCACAAAGTACATGCACATTGAAATTGAATTTCTTCAATCCAATATGCGTGTACTTTTACGTTCAATGCGTGTACTCTATACAATATATATATATCATATCCATAGTTAATCAATCATATGTTATTTTGGTCCACGCCAGCGGCATTTGAATGATATTCCAAGAGTTTTTAAGAAGTATTATTATTGTGTTATTGTTTAGGAACCATACCATCAAGCATGTTCAACTACCAAATTGTTGCTTGAAGCTTTGAAGATCTTAACAATACAAAACCTTTCACATTAACAGTCAATACTACTAATGATGATGAAATTCGTTTTCTCCTTTGCATCAATGATAGAGCAAAAAAGTTACTTGGTTTTTTCTACTACTATGAATACATAAGTGCACTTTTGAAGTGCAACGGATTCAAGTAACTGAATCAAAAGTTAAGGATTTAGCCAAATGAATTGATCAGTATTGCCTGAGAGCGTTTGAAAACGTTAGCGCTTATAGCATGCAACTATTGTATCACTTCTTTTCTGAATATGTTCAGAACATAGAATCTTGATTTTTTACTTGTCAAACCACATGTATTAGGTATTACCATATAACAGACGATCTATATTATCCCCTTTAGCATGTATTTTGTTGATACTTAAATGAAGTGTTTATGAGAATATTGCAAGTACTTTTGTTAAATACGCATGTATTTTATTAGTTGAGTCTGTATTTTATTATAATTCGTGTGTATTTTATTTTTGTACATGTAATTTATCATTATACGTTAGTAATTTAAATTTTGTTTTTAGATTAATAGATTGGGGATGACGATGAGAGCAAGAAAAGGAAAGAACAACAAGAAGAACAGTTCTGAAGAAATTTCTGAAGAAAGTTCTTCAAGCAGTGCTAGTGTGGTTGCGGAATCTACACGTGGTGTAAATAAACACGACCAGTATAGGTCGAATGTTGTTAGTTTTTCGCATGATTTTTTTATATTAAAAATAAAATAAATGATGGGCATATTGAACTGCTTAAGAAGACTCCATTTTAGGAGCTTTTCAATCCCTACTATAAAGGGGAAGTATTAGAAGCGCAGCACAAAAAAATGATAAAAATATTCTATCCATTATCAAGTTGTACAAAAATGAAACCAATAGTTTTGAGATGAAGAGTAGGGTTAAAATAAACCCAAGAGATATAAGTGAAATATGTAGGATCCCAATGTTTGAGGGGTAAGAATCAATAAATCTGAAAAGGAGATTGGGTACTTCTCAAAAACTTGAATTCATTGCCCAATACATCAAAGCTAAAAAAATTGGAAAGTCAAAAATATATAAAGGTTTGAAGAAATCAGTAGAGTCAGACACAGATGAGAGCATTACAGATTTTGTAAAACTTTTTGGTCTCCACTTCTTGACTATGTTGTTTTTCTCCAACTCAAACTTCACATTAGGAGAATTTTTTACACCATTCATCAATAATATTGATGACATGAATAAATATGATTGGGCATCTACCGTGCATAAGTTTCTCATCAATTCACTCAACAAAACAGCAAGTTCAAAACCTAGCAAAGCAAATGGATGTGTCATTTTCCTATTGGTGAACAAAATATACTAATTCAATCCAAAAAACAATTGAATTTTTTTTTTGAAAACTTGGCTTCATGTGTACTTTGTAAATATCACGTGTACTTTCAATGTACAGGTGATATTTTTAAATATCACACATGTACTTCATAAATATCACATGTACTTTTGTAGTACACGTGATATTTATAAAATACATATGAACCTTAGTATTATTACATTTACCATGGTTGTAATATCACTTGTACTTTCAAAGTACCACTGATATTTAAACTGATTCACTCGTGTACTTTATAAAAATCAAGTGTACTTTGAAAGTAGATGTGATTTTTATAAAGTATACGTGATATTTACAAAGTATACGTGTACTTTGTAAATATCAAAACTATATTTTGATATTTTGAATGTACATGTGATATTTACAAAGTACACTTGTACTTTTGTAATATTTACAAAGTACATGTGTATTTTGTAAATGTAAGTACACGTGTACTTTGTAAATATCACATGTACTTTCAAATTACAATTGTAATATTTATAAAGTACACTTGTAATATCATGTGTACTTTATAAATATCACGTGTACTTTCAATTATGAATAACTAGATAATACAATTATTAATATCATTTTGTTTTTTACATGATCAGAGCATTGGGTATGAGAGAAGTTTGATATCATTCCTCCTGTTAAAGAGAAGAAAAATAAGACACCAAAATTTCTTAGGTGGAACTTGTCATCTTTAAAAGATTGGTTTGTTGTGAATGATATCGCTTCCGCAAATATGAAGGAGACAAAAACTAAACCATCTAGTAAGAACATTTATGTCAAAGTGAAGCTCAGTTTAAAGGGCCCAGCTACTCTTTGAACATTTTTAAAGGAAGTCCTATACATACTGATTCATCGTCGAAAAAAACTGCTGAAGAATTTGATGAGAATAAGCTTTCATCGGGTTGGAATATTCCTCTTAAAATAATGTGAGTCCTTTGAAATTTTGTTACTAAAGCCGTTTAATAAAATTAAACTATTTAAGTAACTCCGAAGTGTTTTTTGAAGAAACTCTTTTCTTAAAAACCAAAACTATTTGAACACAAGATGTGTTTGATAAGAGTATGTACGAGATCTATTCAAGATTTGAATATCAGGTTTATTAAACAGTTTTAAACAAGCTTTTAAACCCAGCACAACCAAGAATGAGATGAGAAGATGTAGGAAGATTAAGAACAAGATTTTTACGTGGTAAGACCTCACCCAACTGAGGAAACATCCATGACTCCCTCTACGGAGTAAAACAAAAATCCACTATAAACAAATTTAATAGTTACAAACTATATAACAAACATGCATACAACTCAGACCTATATAAGTTTAGGAATGTACCCTCTGGTGTCCTTATAACTTCTCTGCAGTTCGGATTATTGATGTTGTCCTCTCAGTTTGTTAACTCCAATTTGTTCAAGCTCTTTACGTCGACTCTTTTTCTCAAGATCTTATTACGAACACTTTTCGTGTGGTAGAGTGAAAGTGTTTGTGGAGGTGCTCTCTAACACATGCATGCACACACACACACACTTATCATGTACCAACAGTCCTAGAAAATTACATATAAGTCTATATGCTATGATTTTTCTTTTTCTCTCTTCTCACAAAACTTTGAACCTTTTTGACCTTTAAATCAATCCCAGAATCCACGGATATCTTGCTTAGAAGACAGCCAAGATCTTAATCAATCTCAGAGTTTTAAAAAGATTTTCGAGATTGAAAACCTCCAAGTGTGATTCCAAACTAGGTCAAAGGTTTAGTTTTAAGAGAACTAGAAACAAAAAACATTTTTGTTGATTTCAAAGTTAAAAATATTTACAGAAAACGAATCAACAAAATATTTCTCAAGCTGAGAAATAAACATGCAAACTAAGTGTAATATATCATGAAAAACTCAGATCTGAAAATTTCTATATACAAGAACAATAGATCTAAGAAAATGATTAAGTTTGAAACAAGATCTAAAGAAGAAGAGGTTACAGTAACAGACCAACTCTCAAATCATCTCTCAAAACACTCAAACACTCAAGGTTGTGTTTGGTAAAGTATAGAGGTTTGAAGGTTTACATTTGGTTTGAACTGTTTAGACGATTTAGGGTTAGGGTTAGGGTTTCTAACTCTTTCTCTCTCTTCTGGTTTCTCTCTTCTCTCTCTCTTCTCTCTTTCTTTTCTCTCAAAGGATGAAATGGCAAAAGTCTTCTAATGCTGAGAGTAGGAGTCTTTTTATAAGAGGCTAGGAAGGTTCGATAATAAGGATTGAAATCAAGGGACCAGATTTAGTTAAGTTCAATTGACTTAGATCCAAGGGCATACGATATGCGGTGGTTAAAGCTCCCCTGATTGGTTCAAAGGGGATCACAGGGATTATGATGGAAGACATGCAGATCGTTGATAAGAATGATCCAAGGGATGAAAATGATCACTCGATTTGTCTCAGCGAGGAAACACACTTCTCACCAATCAAAAACTAACACATGTTGGCATATGAGGCGAGATAAAACGCGCGTCTAAAGTAATTACAATGTAAACCCTGAAGTCTCTGCCGCTTTTGAATTCTACCCAAGGCAACTTTAGACAATTAGACCAACATTCTAAAATAGCAGATTTACCCCGTAACCTTTTAAAACCAAGTTTTATTAATAAAACCTTATTTTTAAAAAGTTTTTAAAAATCCCAAAAAATATTTAAAAAAACAATATTGGGGATTTAAACACACTAAACATATGTACACACACTAATATGCAATATGACATGTAAATGATTCATTCTACTGTGTGTGAGTGTTGGTAATTAGGTCTATATCCCTTCAATCAAAGATGAAATAGAAATGCAAGCTCTGAGGTTCTTTGGATTCTAGGTTAGACATAATTTTGTCACAATTTCCAAACTAGATGAACACTTGTACAATATAGACTCAAGTGAGTCAAGAGTATAAGGTGCTTCAATCTCCCCCTTTGGAAATATGAGACAAAATCTCCTTTGAGTCAACTAGAACTCATAGGGCAATAAAAAGAAAGGAAACCTATTCCTACAAAAATCTATCTACCCAAATCCTAGAAAGCAAAAGTACATAACTCAACTATTTACAATTGAATACCCTATTACAACTGTTGAGTATGACTGTACAAAAACCTGCAATGAATCACTAAGATCAAGCTGTTTAGCATATATAAACAATCATTAGAGACTCAAATTTCTCCCCCATTTTGTCTCAAATGGACAAAGGGAAAAAACAAAGAGATTAATCAGCACACACCATACCAATAGATTTACGCAAAGAAATAAATCGATTGTAATCTAACGGTTTGGTAAACATATCTGCAAGTTGTAGATCAGTAGGAAGATAATTGATTTTTAATTCCTTAGTTTCAACCAATTCGCGTATAAAATGATGTCTTATTTTAATGTGTTTTGTTCGCGAGTGTTGAACAGGGTTTTTAGAAATATTAATCGCACTTTGATTATCACAATAGAGATGCAATTGGTTTTCTTGAATACCATAATCACTTAGCATTTGTTTAAGCCATAGTAATTGAGCACAACAGCTGCCAGCGGCTATGTATTCAGATTCAGTTGTTGAGAGTGATGTACAGTTTTGTTTCTTACTACTCCATCCTACCAAGTTATTACCTATATAATAACATGCTCCTGATGTGCTTTTACTATCATCAGTACACCCAGCCCAGTCAGCATCAGTGTACCCAATTATAGTGCTTGGTGTGTCATTAGTGTACCAAAGTCCTAGATTCAGAGTGCCTTTTACATATTTAATGATACGTTTAACAGAATTCAGATGGCTCTCTTTAGGGTTATTTTGATAACGAGCACATACACACACAGCATACATTATATCAGGACGCGAGGCAGTAAGATATAGTAAGGTTCCTATCATACTACGATATAGAGTAGGATTTATGGATTTTCCAGTTTCGTCTTTGGATAGTTTTATCGTAGTACTCATGGGCGTTTTAGCATCATTAGCACTCTCAAGGCCAAATTTCTTTACTATCTCTAAAGCGTACTTAGATTGCGAGACAAATAATCCTTCTGAATTTTGTTTGACTTGAAGACCTAAGAAAAATTGTAACTCCCCCATAAGAGACATTTGAAATTCCTTATGCATAATTTTAGAGAAGGATTTTACTTTTAAGGGAGAAGTTGATCCAAAGATAATATCGTCAACATAAACTTGAGCAATAATGATGTGTTTGTCAAAATGTTTGACAAAAAGGGTTTGATCATTTCCACCTCTTTTGAAACCTTTATCTAAGAGGAAACTGGAAAGACGCTCATACCAAGCTCTAGGTGCTTGTTTAAGGCCATACAGAGCCTTTTTAAGACGTAATACATGATTTGGATATTGAGGGTCAATGAACGCTTTAGGTTGTTCTACATAGGTCTCTTTAGTCAATATTCCATTAAGGAATGCAAATTTGACATCCATTTGGTAAAGTGTAAAATGCATGTGGCAAGCTATAGCAAAGAGCAGACGAACAGATTCTAACCGAGTAACAGGAGCAAAGGTCTCGTTAAAATCTATTCCTTCAATTTGAGAGTATCCTTGAGCAACTAATCTAGCTTTATTTCTAATGATTATCCCACTTTCATCAGACTTATTTTTAAAAATCCAACGTGTGCCAATAACCTTTTTGTGATCAGAACAAGGAACAAGATACCAAACATCATGAATGACAAATTGAAGAAGTTCTTCCTGCATACCAGAAATCCAGTGAGAGTCATTCAATGCCTCATTTACATTCTTTGGTTCCACTAGGGAAACAAAACATGCATAATGTGCATAGTTTCTTAGTTGGGATCGTGTACGCACTGGCTCACTAGGGTTACCAACTACGTTATTTATGGGATGATCTTTAGAAACCCAGTTAGGTACTTCAGGTGTTTCAATTGGTAATGAATCATCTATTTCAGGAGAGTTATTTTCTAAAATGTTTGTAGGCTCTTCCTCAATAGTTTATTCACCAGTCTTACTCTCTATAGTAGTGTCACTCACAATTACATTTATGGATTCCATCAAGGTTTTAGTGCGAAGATTATACACTCGATAGGCTCTACTGTTAGGCGAGTATCCTAAAAATATAGCTTTATCTCCTCGGCTCTCAAATTTGGACAAGTGTTCCCTATCTTTGCATACATAACAAGTACTACCAAAAGTTCTAAGGTACTTAAGATTGGGCTTTTTCTTGTACCAAAGTTCGTAAGGGGTTTGTTTGGAATTATTTTTAAGATAGACCCTATTTATGATGTGACAGGCAGTACGAATAGATTCTACCCAAAAATACTTAGGCAAATTCTTGGCATGTAACATAACACGTGCCATCTCTTGAAGGGTATGATTCTTTCTCTCTGCGATCCCATTTTGTTGAGGAGTCTTAGGAGCACTAAACTCGTGTTTCTAACCATTATAGTCACAATACTCTATTATACCAGTGTCTTTGAATTTTCCACCTCTATCACTACGGATTCTATTTACTTGAGTGTCCTTTTCATTTTCAATCCGAAGAAGTATTGTTAAGAAAGTTTGAAAAGTGTTAGACTTTTGTTTTAAAAAGGCTACCCAAGTAAATCTTGTGAAGTCATCAACCATAACTAAAATATAACTGTGTCCACAAAGACTAACAGTTTGGGAGGGACCCATTAGGTCCATATGGATGATCTCCAAGGGATTTGAGGTAACAACATCATTAACTTTCTTATGAGGTGCCTTAACAATTTTACCTTCCTGACAGGAACCACAGACAATGTTAGGAATGGGTTTGATTTTAGGAAGTCCTCTAACTATTTCTTGAGAGGTTAGTCTACTAAGGTTATCGTAATTTATATGACCCATTATGTTATGCCATATCTCGTTGTCATCCATTCTGGAAACATTACAGATTTCAGAATTGTTCATGACAGTATAACAATTGTCAGGAGTCCTGAATCCTGTAATTATGCATTCACCTTTTTCATTTAAAATTTTTCAATTGTTCTTTGAAAAGGTAACAGTATGATCTGAGTCACAAAATTGCGATATACTAAGTAGATTGGCCTTGAGACCTTTAACTAGAAGGACATTTTCAAGAACAGGGAGTCCTTCTTCGTGGAGAGTTCCTTTGCCTATGATTTGAGATGATACTCCATCACCAAAAATAACTTTTCCACCAGCAAAGCTGGTTTTGTTCAAAAGTTTAGTATCATCCCCAGTCATGTGCTTAGAACATCCAGAGTCTAAATACCAACCAGATGATGTGTGTTCAGCTTTTAAAGCAGTAATAACTATGTTACACTTCATCTGAGGTAATATATCATCTTTTCTAACCCAAATAGCTCTAGTTTTCATTTTGCGCTTATTAGCTCTCAGCTGATAAAATCTGCGAGCATTCGATTTTTATTGAAAAATGTTTTGCGCATGATTTTGAGTTTTATGAAAAACATGAGCATTTGGTTTAGGAAAGTGCTTAGGAATCCTTCTAGATAATGTTCTCTTAGGTTTGGTCTTTCTCTTCCTATAATTAGAGTTTTTGTCAGGTTGTCTAGGAAGTACATAATTGTTCCGGCTCCTCCTAGAATAGTTAAAGTTCTGATAAATAGGAGAACTATAGACAGGTGTAACTAGTCTCCTAGCATAGCAACTATCAAAAGAGTGACCGTATATATCACAATAAGAGCAATAAAGATTGCTCAAGATTGGGGTCTCCTTAGGAAAGTCTCTAAATAAAGGTTTTGAGAAGTTTTGAGGTTGAACTCTATTCCTAGGTGTGACAGTCTTGAATGCAGAATCACTCTTCCTAATAGAGGGGCAGACGTATTTAGCCTTAGGTGAACTTTCATGTTTAGAGAAACTTTATTCCCCAATGTTAAAATTTTGATGTTTTGAGTCAAACTCAGTTTTTAGAGAATGAAAGTCTGGGCAAGTTTCAATAGGTCTTTTACCTCCTGACACAAACTTGATAGTTTCAAAAGGTTTTGTTTGTGTCTTCAAATTGGGGCAAAATCCTATTCCAGTTCGATCATCAGAATTGGTTTTTGATTCAGTAACAAATTCATCAAAACAGTTTGAGTTGTTTTCAAATTTAGTAAATTTTTTGAAAACAATTGTTGTCTTTTCTTTAGTTTGTTCCAATTCTAATAATGTCCCCTTGTATTTTTTCTCCAGAGTTTCATTTGTTTCATTTAAATTTCTGAGTTTTTTATCAAACATTTTGATTTCTCTTTCATTAGTCAAACATTGGGTAGTATACTCTTCAGCATTCAGTTTAACCATTAGTCTTAGATCTTCTAACTTCTTAGTGAGATCTTTCACAATCTTTTCTAGTCTAGTGCTTTTCTTTAGAGTTTTAGCATAGAGAGTGTGAATATCTGGGAGGTCTTCATTGTCCGAGTCACTAAGTGTAGTGTGTGAAGTGACACCTAGGGATTCATTCTTTTGTGACACCCCGACTAATTAAATACCGGGTAGCTACTCCTTTATTAAATTAATACAAAATGCCAAGTTGGTCCAGTTAATAGCATCACTGTCGAAAACATTTTAATGATTACTAACCACCTAGTATTTAAAAAGTAAGTTGTCAAATTTTAATTAAAGTCTGATTAACATGCAGTAAAGATTTAAAGCAAGAATAATATCACCATTCACCATAACGAAATAATAGAATAACCATCACATGATATAAATAAATCCGGAGGAAAAACTCCTCACAACAAATCCCACAACTGAAATAAGTAACGAAATACTGAATACTGAATTAATACATGCCAAAGTCTGAAAAACTGAAATGGAAATGTCTCTAATAGAATTTGGGCAACATGACCTACAACTGAGGAATACTGAATATGGAATCCAAATGATAGAAGCGTCTAAAAGCAAATCCCTGTAACTTCCACAATCAGCTACAGCTCGTCACCTGTATGAGGATCCTAAGCATGGTGTCCTTGTGGCTGGGCACCTAAAATGATTTTTACAAAAAGATAGATTTGAAAGCAAACGGGTCAGAGCCCGAATGTGGAGAGTATTTTAAAAACAGCAAGTGCTTTAATAATAATTAAGACAATGAATGCAAGATACATGTTAGGACGTGCTCTCACATGAAATACTCACCTCTCGTCTAACTGTGCACTCCTAACGTTCCTGTACCCATTCATGCGTTTTCTCATAACTATTTAATTCTAAAGAGTTTCTAACACTTCTACTCAGTTCATGTTAAATTTTCAACCTTAACAATTAAATAGAGAGTTCTACTATAATTCTCGGATTTCCAATTATTAACAAAACCATTTACTGATAACTGTCCCCTTTTATATGTTCATCACGTTACAATAACTATACACACAATTTAACATAGCAAATTCCTTTTCATTTAACCGTATATTATTCGCATCATAAATATACAATACAAGCACCCAAAGGCTAAGCTGTGGTGCACACATACTCTGCTATCCATCCCGGTACATCACGTACATAAGGATCACAAATTCCGAATCTCTCAGGAATTGTTGGAATAAACACCACACACAAAAATGGAGGCGAACATAATTCAACATATCCATGGTCACGTACATACCTACGCTCCATAGTCAGCGGGCTTATTAACTCACAAATAAGTCGTTCTCCTTGAACTATGTCCTCTAGGTACCAAACTAAATCCGGGCACACAAGGATTAGAAGGCCCTAAGCGAACGTAAACCTCCCGTGATAGCAAGTATATGGTAGGTATGTCATACACATAAAAATCATATACTAAGCATTCACACATCTTAGATATCACAGTATTAATAAAGGTATACTCTACATCCTTATACCGTTATTCCAATTTTATATAGTTTAAGTCTCTCGATAATATAAAAGTTAAACCGTCGACACGTCTCACGTCGTAGTCTCTTATACTGAAACCATATCTCAAATAGACTATAAAGTTCCTATTATTCCCACGTATAACATCTTTATTCCTAAGGTCCTTACTTCTTCCCCAAACCTCATTTCATCAAATTATTCAAATTTACACAATTAACCCAAATATTATCTCACTTATCGAATTTCATTAATTTAGAATAACTCCTCAAATTGAATTCTAATTAAGGTCCAAGTTTCATACTCATGCCTACTGGTCTTCTTTAAGTTTAAGGGTATTCATAAGGTCTCCAATATTATTTTCCAAGGGTTACCACCATTAAAATTTTAAATAGGGAAAACTTTACTCATTCTGGGAAGGTCGATCGATCGACCTTTTCCTTCGATCGATCGATGGTGGTCGATCGATCGACTGATGAACATCGATCGATCGAACGTAACAGGTATGGCTACGGATTGCTTCGTTTTACAGTTTTCAATTCGTCCCAAAACACCATTTACAAGCATGAAACTCTAAGACAAGGTTATAATATCATCATACTATCATCCTACAACAGTATTAACGTTCTAAAACTAATAATTCATCATTCAAGGGCTTTGTTTAGATCAAAAATTTATCAAAAATTCCAGATTTCTTCTTCTTTCAAGAACATCAATAAACTTCTCCTAAAATCCATTTTTAGATCATCAATGGTTCTGTTTTGAACACATAATTCGTCCAGAATGTTACTACATGCAATCCCTAACATAATTTATAGCTTTTAACTTCCAATTCATGGGTCTATATCATCTTCATAGATCAATTTCGAAAATTCCTAAACATGGAAAACATAGCATTGAATTAATTGAAATTAAACCACTTGCCTTAATCTTTCTCTGAATTTGAGGTTGAAACTTGAAGGTTGGATTGTCTTCTCTCTCTCTCTCTGCAGAATCCTTCTCTTCCTCTCTCTCTCTACAAGTTCTTCTCAAGGTTCTTCTCAAGGTGTTAATGGAGGTGGGGTTGGTTTTTGCCAATCTCTATGGTTTCTAACTTCTCCCGTAGCCCAATACCTAAATTGGGTTTGGAACATGGCTTAGTGGGTTAATACTAAGTCAGATTTTAACTCTAATTTTCGTGGGTTTTAATTTTCCAATTTCCGAAATTACCAAAATGCCCCTATAAGTACCGGTATGGCCCAATAATGCCCCGGGACCCAAACTTAACCCCCGGCTAGTGTTTTCTGACTATTTCGACCCTTCTGGACGCGTTGGTTCACTCAAAATGACCATACGGGTGATAAAAATAAAATTCACTTTTTAATTCAAATAATTATATTCCTGACGCGACTGTCACGCGCGTCCTAACAAAATATCCCAAATTGCCGTATTTCAATCTCGCGACAATTTTAATGTTTCCAATATTCATATATTGCCATATATACACATTATAATCAAATACTAACTCACATCTCGTTAATATTTTATCCGGATTAATTTTCAATTAATACGCATTTAATTCAATTAATCCCCAAAAATAAATATCACGAAAATACGGGGTATTACGTACTCCCCCCTAATAACTGAATTTCGTCCCGAAATTCGGAAAAGTAAGGTACACCTGGAAAAAAAGGTATCCTCCAGTATTCAAAACAATTATAAAGAAAAGTCCAAATTACTAAAACCCTCGCTTCACAATGAGTTTGTTTAACATACTTGATACCTTATCAGAATAATCTTCGATAAATGCACCTCGCGTTGTGCTCTTATTAAACAACATTCGAATAAAAATACCTTATACTTCATTGGTTATTTATCTCAATATCATTATGAGTCCGCACCTCACTACGCATTAACTCCCGCGTTTATCAAAACATAAAACACCCATTCTGGAAGGAATCAATAACACATCTGACTACTCCTATCCACTCTTTGAATCTCTATTCCCGACGTTGTGACCTTTACATAAGGAAAACTACTACAGCCGGTTGGTGTTGCATAAAATAATTGTAAGCACCTTGTTCACTATAAAATAGATATGGGTGCTTTTCCCCCAACTCTACCATTAGGTAATTCTGCTCCTCATGACTACAATATACCGCACTAGTTATACTTTTGGAACTGCAAAATATCGCAATGAATCCAAAATTTATTTCATACAATCCATCATTATCACCTTGCGCCTGTACCTCGGGTTATAGGTGATACAACCTTCAGTTTGGATAGTTATATACCACTACTTATTGTCACCCCACCGGAATTTGGATTTCGAGGATTTCATCCCAGTTCTAAATAATACTACGTCGAACCACGTACCGGCGTGTTCACTATCTAATAGTGTAAATCACCCCTAGTATATAACAATGTCTCTTCTTCTGGACAACATGTCCCACATAATCGAAGGAACTCATTTCTTATCAATAAGTTGGCTATCTCTCAAGAAAATACTCCAACTTGACCCTCCCATTTTTGGATTCGTCGTCTTGATACAAAATTATCTGGTTGTTCATCTAACCCCGGCTGTTCTACTACTTATTATACCTCTTTCAATGCCGATATTCACATAAAATTTTCCCCGTTTAATGATACTTAATGATCTTATTCTCCCGACGAATACCAAAAGTTTGGACCTTTACCCTTTTCACTACTTTGTACATATCTGGACTTTATATCTGATTGACATCCTCATTCTATTTTCTCTTGAGTCACCCTCAACATTCGATTGATCGGAACTCTACTCCAAATTTCTCATAATAATTTATTCGTCTTCTCAAGAGATATTCCTTAATTAAATGGCTTTCTACTGCCTTTTCTCCAAATTTGAATTTGTTATACTGACATATGATATCCACTTACACCTTTTCTTATGACGTTTAATCTCATAAGTAATAATCTCACTCGTCCATGTTCCCTCTTCCTTTGATTTACACTTTAGTAAATCAAGATGTATATGCCCCTTATAACCCAACCATACTGTTTTTAAACATTATATACGATTCATACAAATCCCAAACTCTTTATTGTCACTGTAAATACAACGGTGCTATACCACTTGGGCGTTCTCAATCGCTTCTGAATTAGAAATCCTAAATCCTCCTTATCCTCAATGCGTCCTTCAACATGCCGTGGCAAAACTAACATTATTAATACTTATATCATAATTTACTAACAACTGGCTCTACTGGCCTTACCACATAATTTCCTCCTTGTAACTTCCCGTTATAATTACGTACTCCCATATCGACAGAGGTATCCAATTCATGAACGAAGGGCCACACTTCTCCTTACTACCAATCTTACGCTAAGTTTCATGTCTGGGGTGTCTCGCAAAGCGAAATCCAAACAAGGAACCCCCCGATACACTACTACCTAACATTGTTGGTCATTGGAATTTGTTAAGCCCTGTCCATAATATGTACCCCTACACTCTCATTTCTCAATAAAGTTACATTCTGTCGCAATGACACTTAAACAAAGAACTCCTTTCGAATGACACTTTCACTTGACACTGATGGTAATCACATTCCATATACACCATGTAACTAAAATCGGGGTTCTCAAAATCCCGTCCCCAGACACACAACTATGAGTATAAACTCCCAAATCTCTAACGGGGAATAAAACAATGCACTCTTTTTGTTACTACTTCTCTATCGTTAAATATAAAAACCAACTAACTCTTTGTTGACTAGTAGATCAACTACATACGACTCAAAAAAAAATGAAATCCCTACGCATGCTGGGATTAAATATTTAAGACCATTATACCATTTTGAAATCACAACATATTCATATATATGTATATATACCTATATACAAAAGTACAATTGCGAGTCCGGCCCTCTCACAGATGGGGCCTCGCTAGAACAAAACATGCTACCCCAAGGTGGCAATCCCAATAAACTTGCAATACCAGCACGCTATCGGTATAATCATATATATAAAACCATAAATAATATCATCTCATACTCGTATAATACAGCACTAAAACGAGTAATTTCAATAAAGTATAAACCGCTATTAATATACCCATTCATCCTCCGCGGATGACAATAAAAGTAACCCCCCACACTATTAGGGAAAATGTTTTTAAAAATAATAAAGTTACTGATATACTCACTAAACTCGAATCTCAAGTGAAAGTAAAAATTATGACAAACGTAGCAACTCATTCATGCCACAATTGACATGCATCATCATCTGAGGATGTAACTCATACTTCTATCTTATCAACCATCTCGGCTGCTCAAATGGTTCCTGGACGTACCACACATATCTGTCCCAACCGAATATTTCAATAACTATTGCCCCCGCCAGGCACAATACCTTGATCCCTACTCTTGTATCGGAAAATTTTTATAACGCACGGGTTTCACTCCCCACAGAAATACCTCTACACATACTCCACTTATCTTTTGTCTCACACATCATGTTAAGGTGGTCCATCTCTCGGACGTTGGTAGTCTCGACTCAGACGACTATCTCTGTTGTTCCCTTAGTTTTGACGGCCCTAAGGAACATATTACTAATTTTCCACCTCTCTTACTGGAATTTCCATTGCTCGGTAGTAATTCCGCTATCGAATTATTTTAACGGTTTTTCCATTGGGTCTTCCCGTTGTGGTGCTTCTCCAACACCAGTTTTCCCCAGTCTTACTTTATATAAAGTTCTCGATTCTGGTATATCCCCACCCGTGGTTGTTTACCTCCAAATTAACACTGCGACAATACCATTTGCTTAACCGTCCAAGTAGAATTCTGCCAAAAGGACTAGCAATTCTCCTATGTAAATTCTCCCTTTAATATCCCCTTCTTCGTTTCACCTACTTCACCCGGTGTAGGATTCACTAAATAATTTTATTTCTCCTCACAAAGTGATCTCTGTCCGGACCTCTAGTGTGAGTTCATAACGACATTCGGTTCTCACCCTAAACATTTGATCAAGGAACTTATGGTCAAACCGTTCGTGTAAGCTTTCTCTCGACGTCACCTTCCACTTATAAGTGTGGTGATTGTTTCTCCCCATAGAAACTTCGCTCTCACGAGATAAGAAAATTTTCCTCAAATTTTCACTCTCGATTAGTCATACTCCGACACAAGTCCAAGCCTTTGGATACTTTGCGTTCGTTTGGCTAGCACATGTCGTCTTCTCCTTTCGAGTGTTGTTACTGCTGGTTCTCTTCAATGTTACATTTAATTCTTTCTCTCCCATTCCAACCTTGTTGGATGTGTCTAATTTGACCCCATTCCTACTATTGTCGTACCCGGAAGTCTCAGGTCGCGTCTTAGCCTTCTATATCATCCAGGACTTCCGTGCCATAATATCGGCGACCTCAACTACGGTCTTCCTTCTTTAAATAAATCATTTATCCTTAATATGTGTTTGCCTCCTGCTGTTCACCCAACTGTCTTCGCCTGACATACTGCATTGTTCGGTACACGAATACACCCGATCGCAAATAAGATTCACTACCATATGTATTAAAGCAGGAGAACGAAATTACACCAAAGATATCAACAATCCTAATCATAGGGCTCTATATCAAAGAAAGCTCAGCGGAAACATAACAAGCCGTACAGATCCTAAGGACACTAGAACCTGATGCTCTGATACCACCTGTTACACCCCGACTAATTAAATACCGGGTAGCTACTCCTTTATTAAATTAATACAAAATGCCAAGTTGGTCCAGTTAATAGCATCACTGTCGAAAACATTTTAATGATTACTAACCACCTAGTATTTAAAAAGTAAGTTGTCAAATTTTAATTAAAGTCTGATTAACATGCAGTAAAGATTTAAAGCAAGAATAATATCACCATTCACCATAACGAAATAATAGAATAACCATCACATGATATAAATAAATCCGGAGGAAAAACTCCTCACAACAAATCCCACAACTGAAATAAGTAACGAAATACTGAATACTGAATTAATACATGCCAAAGTCTGAAAAACTGAAATGGAAATGTCTCTAATAGAATTTGGGCAACATGACCTACAACTGAGGAATACTGAATATGGAATCCAAATGATAGAAGCGTCTAAAAGCAAATCCCTGTAACTTCCACAATCAGCTACAGCTCGTCACCTGTATGAGGATCCTAAGCGTGGTGTCCTTGTGGCTGGGCACCTAAAATGATTTTTACAAAAAGATAGATTTGAAAGCAAACGGGTCAGAGCCCGAATGTGGAGAGTATTTTAAAAACAGCAAGTGCTTTAATAATAATTAAGACAATGAATGCAAGATACATGTTAGGACGTGCTCTCACATGAAATACTCACCTCTCGTCTAACTGTGCACTCCTAACGTTCATGTACCCATTCATGCGTTTTCTCATAACTATTTAATTCTAAAGAGTTTCTAACACTTCTACTCAGTTCATGTTAAATTTTCAACCTTAACAATTAAATAGAGAGTTCTACTATAATTCTCGGATTTCCAATTATTAACAAAACCATTTACTGATAACTGTCCCCTTTTATATGTTCATCACGTTACAATAACTATACACACAATTTAACATAGCAAATTCCTTTTCATTTAACCGTATATTATTCGCATCATAAATATACAATACAAGCACCCAAAGGCTAAGCTGTGGTGCACACATACTCTGCTATCCATCCCAGTACATCACGTACATAAGGATCACAAATTCCGAATCTCTCAGGAATTGTTGGAATAAACACCACACACAAAAATGGAGGCGAACATAATTCAACATATCCATGGTCACGTACATACCTACGCTCCATAGTCAGCGGGCTTATTAACTCACAAATAAGTCGTTCTCCTTGAACTATGTCCTCTAGGTACCAAACTAAATCCGGGCACACAAGGATTAGAAGGCCCTAAGCGAACGTAAACCTCCCGTGATAGCAAGTATGGTAGGTATGTCATACACATAAAAATCATATACTAAGCATTCACACATCTTAGATATCACAGTATTAATAAAGGTATACTCTACATCCTTATACCGTTATTCCAATTTTATATAGTTTAAGTCTCTCGATAATATAAAAGTTAAACCGTCGACACGTCTCACGTCGTAGTCTCTTATACTGAAACCCTATCTCAAATAGACTATAAAGTTCCTATTATTCCCACGTATAACATCTTTATTCCTAAGGTCCTTACTTCTGCCCCAAACCTCATTTCATCAAATTATTCAAATTTACACAATTAACCCAAATATTATCTCACTTATCGAATTTCATTAATTTAGAATAACTCCTCAAATTGAATTCTAATTAAGGTCCAAGTTTCATACTCATGCCTACTGGTCTTCTTTAAGTTTAAGGGTATTCATAAGGTATCCAATATTATTTTCCAAGGGTTACCACCATTAAAATTTAAAATAGGGAAAACTTTACTCATTCTGGGAAGGTCGATCGATCGACCTTTTCCTTCGATCGATCGATGGTGGTTGATCGATCGACTGATGAACATCGATCGATCGAACGTAACAGGTATGGCTACGGATTGCTTCGTTTTGCAGTTTTCAATTCGTCCCAAAACACCATTTACAAGCATGAAACTCTAAGACAAGGTTATAATATCATCATACTATCATCCTACAACAGTATTAACGTTCTAAAACTAATAATTCATCATTCAAGGGCTTTGTTTAGATCAAAAATTTATCAAAAATTCCAGATTTCTTCTTCTTTCAAGAACATCAATAAACTTCTCCTAAAATCCATTTTTAGATCATCAATGGTTCTGTTTTGAACACATAATTCGTCCAGAATGTTACTACATGCAATCCCTAACATAATTTATAGCTTTTAACTTCCAATTCATGGGTCTATATCATCTTCCAAGATCAATTTCGAAAATTCCTAAACATGGAAAACATAGCATTGAATTAATTGAAATTAAACCACTTGCCTTAATCTTTCTCTGAATTTGAGGTTGAAACTTGAAGGTTGGATTGTCTTCTCTCTCTCTCTCTGCAGAATCCTTCTCTTCCTCTCTCTCTCTACAAGTTCTTCTCAAGGTTCTTCTCAAGGTGTTAATGGAGGTGGGGTTGGTTTTTGCCAATCTCTATGGTTTCTAACTTCTCCCGTAGCCCACTACCTAAATTGGGTTTGGAACATGGCTTAGTGGGTTAATACTAAGTCAGATTTTAACTCTAATTTTCGTGGGTTTTAATTTTCCAATTTCCGAAATTACCAAAATGCCCCTATAAGTACCGGTATGGCCCAATAATGCCCCGGGACCCAAACTTAACCCCCGGCTAGTGTTTTCTGACTATTTCGACCCTTCTGGACGCGTTGGTTAACTCAAAATGACCATACGGGTGATAAAAATAAAATTCACTTTTTAATTCAAATAATTATATTCCTGACGCGACTGTCACGCGCGTCCCAACAAAATATCCCAAATTGCCGTATTTCAATCTCGCGACAATTTCAATGTTTCCAATATTCATATATTGCCATATATAAACATTATAATCAAATACTAACTCACATCTCGTTAATATTTTATCCGGATTAATTTTCAATTAATACGCATTTAATTCAATTAATCCCCAAAAATAAATATCACGAAAATACGGGGTATTACATCTTTGTACTCACACACCCATTGACATCGTCATTATCACTTTCCCTTTTACTCACACACCCCGAGGAACAGATAGCAATATTCTCAGTAATCAAAGCATCTAAACCAGTAACAGCAGTATTCGAAACATCAGAGGTAGAATTACTAGATTCATCCTCATTAACAAACACAGGCATATCATCATTATAGATAATCTTGGCAAAGAAAGACATGCAAGGGTCAAAAACATCAGATGACTCAGGTTCCTTATTTTCAGATTCACTTGAATCATCCCATGTCTTGCAAATGTTGGCTCTAGCGTGTTTGTTTTGAGTGTTCAAGTTAACTCTACAGTCTTGTGCAATGTGTCCTAGTTTACCACATCTATAGCATTCAGTCTTCTTAAGGTCTCTATTAGGTCTAGTGTGAGAGTCCTTGTGATTTTTATCATGGATTTTCTCATGAGGTATGTGATTGAAAAGATATGGATAATTGGACTTGCCTTGTTTATTTGCCATGTTGTTTCTAAATTTAATGATTTTCTTAAACTGTTTTGACATTAAGGCAATCTGATTGTCCAAACTCTATATATCGCATTCCTCATCAGAATCATCACTGGAAGTATTAAACTCAGGCTTAATCAATTTAGAAGAGAAGCTTAGATTGGAACTAGTCTATATCCTATGGGACTGGGTCAATTATTTCTTAAATTACAGTTCCATTTCCACAGTTCTTAATTTACTACTGAGTAGTTCAGGAGTGAAATTGATATCACACATTTCCTCAATAGCATATCTTTTGTTATCAAATTTCTATAGTAATGATCTTAGAATTTTAGACACAATTTCTTGTCTGTCATATGTTATCCCATTAGCATGTAGCTTTGTCACAATATCAGTCAGGTTCATATAGAAGTCATCAAATGACTCAGTCTCAGACATAATTAAAGAATTATACTGTTGTATGAGCATTTGAGTTTTAGCAGCCTTAACTCTAGTGTTACCTTCATGAGCAGTAACCAAGGTGTCCCAAGCTTCCTTAGAAGTGGTACAGGATGAGATTCTTTTGAACTCATGTTCATTTATAGACATAAATATAGCATTCTTTCCTTTGTTATTGTTGCGAGAAACTTGTTTCTCTTCTTGTGTGAACTCACTTAAACTTTCTTAACCCTCTCATTACTTCCTTCAATGGCTGGTTTTGTAGGAAAAATGTAACCATTTGCAATTATGTCCCAGACATCATCTCCCAGAGTTCCTCGAATGAAAGCAATCGTCCTTACTTTCCAGTAAGCAAAATTGGTTCCATCAAAGATAGGAGGTCTGGTCAAGTTACCAAATCTTTCATTTTTCTCGTCCATATTTGATTTTCAGAAAAAAAATTCAGAAACACAGTATCTCTTTAAAAGAAGTTTACCAAGCTCTGATACCAATTGAAATTCTGTTACTAAAGCCCTTTAATAAAATTAAACTATTTAAGTAACTCCGAACTGTTTTTTGAAGAAACTCTTTTCTTAAAAACCAAAACTATTTGAACACAAGATGTGTTTGATAAGAGTATGTACGAGATCTATTCAAGATTTGAATAATAGGTTTATTAAAAAGTTTTAAACAAGCTTTTAAACCTATCACAACCAAGAATGAGATGAGAAGATGTAGGAGGATTAAGAACAAGATTTTTACGTGGTAAAACCTCACCCAACTGAGGAAACATCCACGACTCCCTCTACGGAGTAAAACAAAAATCCACTATAAACAAATTTAACAGTTACAAACTATATAACAAACATGCATACAACTCAGACCTATATAAGTTTAGGAATGTACCCTCTGGTGTCCTTATAACTTCTCTGCAGTTCTGATTGTTGATGTTGTCCTCTCAGTTTGTTAACTCCAATTTGTTCAAGCTCTTTACGTCGACTCTTTTTCTCAAGATCTTATTACCAACACTTTTCGTGTGGTAGAGTGAAAGTGTTTGTGGAGGTGCTCTCTAACACATGCATGCACACACACAGACTTATCATGTACAAACAGTCCTAGCAAATTACATATAAGTCTATATGCTGTGATTTTTCTTTTTCTCTCTTCTCACAAAACTTTGAACCTTTTTGACCTTTAAATCAATCCCAGAATCCACGGATATCTTGTTTAGAAGACAGTCAAGATCTTAATCAATCTCAGAGTTTTGAAAAGATTTTCGAGATTGAAAACCTCCAAGTGTGATTCCAAACTAGGTCAAAGGTTTAGTTTTAAGAGAACTAGAAACAGAAAACATTTTTGTTGATTTCAAAGTTAAAAACATTTACAGAAAATGAATCAACAAAATATTTCTCAAGTTGAGAAACAAACATGCAAACTAAGTGTAATATATCATGAAAAACTCAGATCTGGAAATTTTTATATACAAGAACAATAGATCTAAGAAAATGATTAAGTTGGAAACAAGATCCAAAGAAAAAGAGGTTACAGCAACAAACCAACTCTCAAATCATCTCTCAAAACACTCAAACACTCAAGGTTGTGTTTGGTAAAGTATAGAGGTTTGAAGGTTTACATTTGGTTTGAACTGTTTAGACGATTTAGGGTTAGGGTTAGGGTTTCTAACTCTTTCTCTCTCTTCTGGTTTCTCTCTTCTCTCTTTCTTTTCTCTCAAAGGACGAAATGGCAAAAGTCTTCTAATGCTGAGAGTGGGAGACTTTTTATAAGAGGCTGGGAAGGTTCGAGAATAAGGATTGAAATCAAGGGACCATATTTAGTCAAGTTCAATTGACTTAGATCCAAGGGCAGACGATATGCGGTGGTTAAATCTCTCCTGATTGGTTCAAAGGGGATCACAGGGATTATGATGGAAGACATGCAGATCGTTGATAAGAACGATCCAAGGGATGAAAATGATCACTCGATTTGTCTCAGCAAGGAAACACACTTCTCACCAATCAGAAGCTAACACATGTTGGCATATGAGGCGAGATAAAACGCGCATCTAAAGTAATTACAATGTAAACCCTGAAGTCTCTGCCGCTTTCGAATTCTACCCAAGGAAACTTTAGACAATTAAACCAACATTCTAAAATAGCAGATTTACCCCATAACCTTTTAAAACCAAGTTTTATTAATAAAACCTTATTTTTAAAATGTTTTTAAAAAATCCCAAAAAATATTTAAAAAAACAATATTGGGGATTTAAACACACTAAACATATGTACACACACTAATATGCAATATGACATGTAAATTATTCATTCTATTGTGTGTGAGTGTTGGTAATTAGGTCTAGATCCCTTCAATCAAAGATGAAATAGAAATGCAAGCTCTGAGGTTCTTTGGATTCTAGGTTAGACATAATTTTGTCACAATTTCCAAACTAGATGAACACTTATACAATATAGACTCAAGTGAGTCAAGAGTATAAGGTGCTTCATCCTTTGAAAAAGAAGGGAAATAATCAAAGGATACTAGGAATTTTGAAATGTTTGAGAATATTGGGAATTATGAACCAACAGATGCTGAAAATGATGAGAAGTTGAATTTGGAGAAACAAATTGCTACTTTGGAAAGGGAATTGTTGGAAAAAAAATAAACAACTATCTAAAGCATCTAAAGACCTTGATTGTGCACTAAAGAAGGAAAATTCTTTGGAGGTCGAGAGTTCCAACCTTACTGTTATGAATGTACAGTTGCAGGTAGATAGTCGTGAACTTTTAAAAACACAAGAGGAAATCAAGAAGTTGAAGTTTGAAAATTCCCATCTTTTGAAAGAAAGAGGGTCACTAAATAAGTTGGAGGTAGAAAATGTCCAAATTTTTTAGTTAAACAATTCTTTGAATGAAAAACTTGTTTAAGCAAGACTGAGTGACTCAGAAAGAAGTAAACAATTGGAAGAATCGTTGAAAAAACAGGATGAATCATCAAGAATGTTGGAACAAATAAATGCATATCTGTCTCATAGTAATGAAAATCTCAAAAAAAAAAGTATAAATATATATTGCAAAATTTGAGAGATGGTGAAATAGAAATGGGGACATTGAGGCAAAATCTTCAGGAGTCGGAATTGAAAAGAACTCAACAGGCACTTTAGATTAATTTTCAAATGGAAAACATAATTATTCTATATAGTTCAAGAAGTTATTTTATAAAGTACACTTGTATTTTATAAAGTACACGCATATCACCCCGAAGTACACATGGAATGATTTTTACATTTACGTGTATTTTGAAATTTTTCACATGTACTTAGGTATTCTTTGAAAATAATGCAGAGTACATGCATTTGACATAGTTTTATAAAGTATACGCATAGTTTAATCATGATCATCCATGGTTTGATAAAGTACACACATAGTTTAATAAAGTATACACACATTATCAATTTATAAAGCCACAAATTCTCTTGTTGTTTGACATTTATTTATTATCATTGAGGTTTATTTCAAGTTTAATAGTTAAACATTACGTTTTCTTTTATCCAGGAAACAGAAAATAATATTCTCAATAAAAAGATAGTGGATTTGTCGTCCTCCATTTCTAAAAAGGATGAAGAAATAATTTCAATTCAGAACTCAATGATTGGGAGAATCCAAGATAGAGTTGACAGGAAGCAAAAGATTGATGAGGATTTTATATATTCACATCCTATTAATGATTTGTCAAAAGGATATGGGAATGAAAATCCTTCGAATAATTCTCCTGCTAAATTGCAGCCGAAAGGAAGAAAGAGACAAACCAATTAGGCTTCTACCGTTATATCAAAAAAAGAAAAAGGGCAGAACAATAAAGAAAAGTCTTTTTCAATATCAACACATGAAGTAGACATTCAAAACTACAAGTGTACAATACACCTTACATAAGAAGACCAAAATAAATTGAAAGAATATTTGATAAAGGAGAAGGATATCGGGTAAATCTTCTGTAATGCCCCGTATTTCTACGTATTTATGATTTAATTAATTCATAAAATTAATTGGATAAATACGTTTTAGTTAAATTACATGTGTGACATAATTTAATTTGATTAAATAAAAAAAGTGATTATTAAATATTAATCGAGAGATAGAGACTGATTAATATTATGTTACCAGATTTACTATGTGCGTGAATAGTAAATAATGGTGGATTTTGATATACGGCATAGCGAGTGATATGTGCGTATTTTATTTTATCTCACTGGGAGTCGCGTGTAGACCATTTTGAGGTGCGAAATGAGAAATATGTTTTAAGTGACTCGAAAGATAATTTCGAGTACACTGTTGATCCCGAATGGGTCGAAATTGTCAAAATGAAGTACCCGGGGGTAATGTTTGGGTTTCAGGGGCTTTTTGGACTAGTCGGAACTCGCATTAAAGTACATGAGTCATTTTACAATTGGGTATACACCCAATTTCAGGTTTAAAATGGGGATAAGCCTTATTTCCCCTATTAAAATGCCCTGAGAGAGAGAAAGAGAAGAAAGAAACGAGAGAAAGGAAGGAAAAGAGGAAGAAGAAGAAAGGGGATTTTCGGCCAAACTCCGTGGGATTCGACTCGAGGTCGTTGGATTTTATCCACGAGGCAAGTGTTTACTTGCTTTATTCCATTGAGCGTGTGTATCTCATATTATAGTTGGTATTTTGGATTAAAACTTTTGAAATAAATTTGGGAGATTTGATTTTGAGTTCATTAATTGATGTGTTGTTAACTCTTTATGAACTCTAGTGTTAAATCCATGTTAATGGTGTGTATATATGGTTAGAAATAGAAGGTAAAAATCTTGGAGGTGTATTAATGGAGATTTGTAATTTGGAGAAGACATTAAATAGTAAGACAGCGCCTTACGGAGTCGATTCAGCTCTTGGTCAAAAGATGAAAGTTGTAGATCTTTTCGATCTCATGTGGGCGCTAACCGCATATTTTTATGATTTATTTTGGATTTATAATGATTTTTCTAAGAAATAATCTCCGAGATTGAAATCGTTAGCTCGGGAATCAAACCGAAAATTTCATAGATAATTCAAATGCATGCCATTTTCTGTATGATTTGAATTAGATGATGAGATGTGGATGAAAAGAAATGTGTGGAAGTTATATTTCCAATGAGCTTTGAAGGAAGTCAATTGGACTTCTATAGAGTGAGTTATAGCTATTTTAGTGCAAGGTGTGAAATCTACCATAAGTTTAAAGTTGTGAGAATTTGTAATTTTTAAGAGCTCTAATGGGAAAAGGACCCTTGGGATTCGAATAGGAATTTTTGATGTAATTGGGATATGAGTTAGTTGTGATAAGTTTAAAAAAATATGATATTTATATTATAAGTAAGTGAATACTTATGGAATTAAATCGAATATGTATATTCGGGATTACGGGCTAATGTTACAGAGAGATAGGCAAGGATAGTTGGATTTGATGATATATATATATATATATATATATATATACGGGTACAGTATATATATGATATATTTATAAATATATCTATGTGTGAATGGTATATTTATGTGAAGCATACCCCTCTAGTGTTATCATGGGAAGTTGCGTGATGTGGGTGAGGCCCCTGGCTTGAGGAGCAGGGAGCGTATAGTCCCCAGGTCATAGTGTCCATTCTATATTGTGTGATTTTTATCAGGAGTGAGACGTGGTGGGTATGTTTCGTTCTCATTTCCGGTGAGGAACTATGATCGCTTCCCAAACGTTGTGATTTGGTTTTTACCAAGTCGATGTGAGAGTCCGACCGCTGGTACCCAGGATGGTGTGTGAGTAATTTCCTGGAAGATGATAGCATTGAGAGACTGTATCCATTGAGTTATAGCTCTGAGGGATTGTTATTATACTTATATAGTGTGTGATATATAAGTATGGATATACTTGATGTGTATAGTATATTATATATGTATATATGTAATATTCACTTATGATTCATCCTTACATCATGAATAACTTTCACTAGTTATTTACACTACTCACATTTTAGTGTTATTAACCTCGTATATAATATTCTCGTCTTTATATACGTATATCACCTATTTTATTCTGAATTTTATACTCCCAAAAGATTAAGAATCGATCTCACATTCCATTCTTTATTATGTCCGTATATATATGTTTCACATCTCATATATATATATATATATATATATATATATATATATATATATATGAGATGTGAAACATATATATACGGACATAATAAAGAATGGAATGTGAGATCGATTCTTAATCTTTTGGGAGTATAAAATTCAGAATAAAATAGGTGATATACGTATATAAAGACGAGAATATTATATACGAGGTTAATAACACTAAAATGTGAGTAGTGTAAATAACTAGTGAAAGTTATTCATGATGTAAGGATGAATCATAAGTGAGAGATTGTGATGTATAAGCTCAGGAGATAGCGTAGAATATTTTATAAAGAATGAATAAGGTATTATTCTCCTACCGGAAGATTCGTATCCAGATTTATATGAGTATGAATCATAGGTTCTAGTGAGAACTATATATACCTACAAGATTTTATAATATGTGTTATGTACTAAGGGCCTAATAGATCTCGACGATCAACATTGATATGTAGTAGTGTATCGGGGGGTTCCTTATTTGGATTTCGCTTTGTGAGACACCCCACGCACGAACGTAGCGCAATGTTGGGTATGGAGATAAGTTTAGTCCTTAGTACTCAGGTTTATGATGACTATTAGAAGAGGGGTGACGTGTATCTCACGAGAGTGAGATACCAGTTTAAATATGAGAAATTTCATATTTTAAAATATGGCATTTATGCACTTGCAAAATATTTTCAAACTCGGGCTCTGACCCGTTTCTCCATTTTCCCCTCTTTTTCTATATATGTATATATATTAGGTGTCCAGACACAGAGACATCTGGATGACAATTCTTTCGGGTCAGATGTACGCTGCAGGAGTTGTGGATGCATGCAGGTTCATTTTAGACGCTTCTATTCTTGTGATCTGTATAGGAAGCATTGTAGTAACATTCAGGCCGATAGCGCAATTGTATTTATTTATTTTTACCGCCTTCTAATGCGGTATTCGATTTGGTTGTATTATGTTAACCTAATGTTTGGTTATTTTTATTTCATTTCAATTCGTGTATATAAATGGTTGTGATTGATTTATTTGAATGGTTTGGTTAAAAAGATCAGTTAATTAAAACATTTGACACCAGCCTAATAGGTTATTAGTAATTAAATTGGTTTTCGACAGTGATGCTGAGAATTAACCATATGAGACTCCTGTTTTAATTTGGTATAGGATTGATCACCCGGTATGTTATTAGGCGGGGTGTCACATCTTCTTATTTTTTATTTTGATACTAACTTATTTTTATTTTGAAATGCACTTATTTTTATTCTGTACACACATTTTTGTATTGAACTTTATGTGTGTACTTTATTAAGTACATACGCATGATATTTACAAAGTACACGCATCTTTTTATAAAGTACACGCATTGTTGTATTCAACTTTATGCGTGTAATTTATTAAGTACACCCATATTTCATATAGTACACGCATATTATTTAATGATCATAGATTATTTACATGTTTCAATTATTTTTCTAACATTATTTTCTGTCTTGAAATTCATCAATTGTCCGTTTACAATAGAAGACTCATCATTCATTTGCACCGAAGATATTAAAGAATTGCTGAAAGGTGAAGAAATATCAAACCATGTATTTAATCAAAATATATTACAGTGATTATATTTTCATATTTATATCCTTACCTTTTTAAATTTTTAAAACAGATAATTCAATGTTTCTCCCGTTTAATGGAGACAAAAATGAAAAAAAATGGGATTCGACCTACGCATGCCTTTAACTTATATGCTTGGGTAAGGAAAATAAAACCTAAAGTATTGTCCATCACCTTGAAATATATATTATCATATTGTATCTTACTAACAAATCTATTACTTTTGACAGGAATCCATTAGAATTAATGATGATGATATGCAGAAAGAACAAATAGAAAAACACATTTTGGAATTTTGGAACTTCTGATATTCTATTCATTCATTCCGATGAGACATTCATTCGGAGATGATAAAGGACATTTTACATTGTTAGTTATCTACAAAGAAGAAAATAAAGTTATCCATATGGACTCTCTCCGCCTGTTGAAAATCAATCAATCATTATCATACTTCAACGAGGACAATAAAATGGTTACGCTTCAAACTTATTTACATTACATGTAATTTTGTATTTTACATATACTCATGATTTTTCCTCTTAACAGTTTTCTGTTTTCAAAGAAAAGTTGTACAAATTGAAGGACCAAGCACCACAAATAAGTCAAAGAGGTTGAAGGGATGAAAATTGAAGATGTAAAGGCTCTTGAGTCATAATGTAAATTTTGAACTACTCAAAGATAATGAATGTGCGAGACAAAATAATAGGTAAGATCAAACAATTTCGAATAAATACACGCATAATTCATCACGTTATATTTCAACAAATTTCATTTGCATCATGTTAACTGATATATTTGTTTTATTTTATTTCAGTGTTGATTGTGGGGTAAATTGTATATACTTCATGGCATAAATTGCCAAAAGAAATACTCTCAAAACATCATTTGAAGACGACGAAATGCTCCAGCAAAGAGCATATATAGCTAATGAATTTTTATTCCCTTGTTGATAATAGGAGGAAAATTAATTGTAAAGTTTTTTTGAATGTTTTTGTTAACACATGGTTGTAATTTTATTTTTTGGATATTTTTTATTCAATGTAGTTCCATATAATTTCTAGTAAAAAAATGGTGCCGCTAGCGCTGACCATTCAACACGTAAGAATAAATATATTTAAACATGTAAAGTACAAAAATATCATACGTGTACTTTGTAATATTATGCTTGTTTGTTTTGTTGGTCCATAACAAAAAAAAATCCAAGAAAATACGCATGGATTCTTCAAATTTAAGGTAATTAAACAAAGTAAACACATTTTAATAAAAAGTACATGCAAAATAAACAAAGTACACGCACTGATTAATTTTATTTTATTTTTATTTTTTATTCAATGTAGTTCCATATAATTTCTAGTTAAAAAACGGTGTCGCTGGCGCCGACCATTCAACACGTAGGAATAAATATATTTGAATATGTTAAGTACAAGAATATCATACGTGTTTATAATATACTTGTACTTTGCTTTGTTTGTCCATAACAAAAAAAGAATCCAATAGTACAAGCATGAATTCTTCAAATTTAAGGTAATTAAACAAAATAAATACATTTTATTAAAAAGTACACGCATAGTTTAATAAACAAAGTACACGCACTGATTAATGTAATAAATTTTAATTTTGCAATTGAAAACTATATATATTTATTCAACAAGACACAATAATAAAAAATTATTTATTAAGCTCAATTACTCAATATCCCAACTACTTTTGGTCAAAGTAATAAATAGCTCTAATTTGGCCTATAAAAGAGTAATATTTGTTCTAATCTTAACCATTACATCTCAAGTAAAAATTATATAATGAGTATCCCAACAAAAAAGTTGCGAGCTACTCTTAAGAAGGGTGAAAGAAACAAAAAAAAATTAAGGAAAATTGAGGAAAATCTTTCCTTATATGAAACTGCCTTTGAGCAGTTTCAAACATATGTGAGGAAATGCTACTCTGAACTTCCTTCCAATACCATATTTTTATTTTATGTGGATGAGGACCCTCCCCAAACACATGAAGACCTCATGTATTTCTATACACAAGAGGTTCCATTAAAAATGGTTAGCTGAATGAGAAAAGGCTTACCATGAAGGCCTTATAGTTGTCATGGAAGAAGAAATTCGAGCCTACTCGAATTTAATTGACTCTGACACCATAGATGCCTTTAGCAGATTTCCCAACTATAAGTCTTCTTTATTTTTTTTCAGCTTTTGTTATGTCAAAAATTGTACTTTATTTTTTATTTTAATAAACATATTATTTCTTTCATCATTTCTTATGACTTATATCATACACTAAAACCTACAAACCATGACTCATACATAGTATAAAAATTTAAAATACACGCAAATTTAGTAAAGTACACGTGAACATTAGAAAAAATGATCACGTGTATTTTAGTAAAATTCGTGTACTTTACTGAACAGCTACACAAAAAAATTAAAAAAAATTAAAAAAGAACTAACTAGTAAACAATAATATTACATTCACTTATGCTAAAAAATGGGTTATTACATAATTTATTCAATCAAATGTTAAAAGGAATTATTCAACCATCATACTAAAGAGTGTAAAGTACACGCAAAGTTAATACAATACACGTGAAATCACGTGTACTCCTAAATAATACGTCTACTTTGTTGAACTGCCATAGAAAAAAATTAAAACGTGAGACTAAAAACTAAACACTAAAATTACATTCATTTTATTCAAAACAATTTAATGGGTTCTTTACATGTAGACCTGCAATGACCAATTTTAAACATAATAAAATGGGTTCTTTACATGCGGATCATAATACACGTAGGAATGTAAAAATATGAGTGACTTGTTCATTGAATATTGAAAAATGATATAATAAAAGCAAAACATTTTTAAAAATTAATAATATAAATTACAATGTCAAAATTGAATAAAATAAATTTAAAGTAAATCACAATAATTTATTCAAACGTGAATGTTCATTGATTTTATTTAAAACTACTATTACAATGAATGAATTGATTTTTATGTCATGTTTAATGCCGTTGGCGCGGACCATAATACACGTAGGAATGTGAGAATATCAGTGACTTGTACATTAAAAATTTAAAAATAATATAATAGAAGCAAAACCCTTGCAAAAATAAAAATAGAAATTATAATGTCAAAAATAAAGAAAATAAATCTAAACTAAATGTAATAATACATAATTAAAAGTGACAAATAGAAGTTATAAGTTATACAATATATAAAATACACGCACGTTTTTATATAGTACACGCACATTGTACTGACCAAAATTATTTTTTAAATGCGTGTACTTTATATATAATACGTGTACTTCATAAAGTACACGCATATTTCATCAAGTACGCGCATTGATAAAATGGTTTTAGTCATTAATTAAAATTTTGGAAACTAGGGTTCATGTGAATTAATTTGGGGTTTCATATAATTATGATGATTAATGACGAATTAAGGATCCTAGGATGTTAGGAATGACTTATAATCTGATATGTGTTGATGGGTATTAATGACAAGATGTTGGGGATTGAATATTAGAGGTTTTTAGGTTCAATAATGGTGAAAAACGCTGAAAATCTGGGCAGGAAGACGAACAGTGCAATCTCGTGCGAAGTCGTTCGAGCGAGATAGCATGTCGCGCGAAGTCGCACCAACGACATGTAGCAGTCGTTCAAACGACATGTCATCTGGTTCGAGCGACAAAGGGAATTTTTGGGAATTTTCTTTGAGTCTAAATTTGGGTTTAGCGATTTCTTGGAGTGAGAGGAAATCTCCAATAGTAAACTTAAACAATACAGAATTTCGGGAAAAGTATGTGAGACTTAATACTTTAATTATTTTGGTATAGAGAGAATGTACCTTGGAGGTTACGAGAGAGATAGTAATCTAAATATTTATACTATACGTAGTGATGAGATTAAAATACGTATGAGGAGTATGTATGTAGGTTGGAGAAATACGTATAAATTATAATAGGATGTGTGTATGCCTATTATGTGATATTGTTGTTAAGAACACTAATGGGTGATAACTCGGGGGTGCAAGAATCATATTGTTAGGTGCACTAATGAGTGATAACTCGAGGGTGAAAGGATTCCATTGTTAAGTGTACTAATGGGTGATAACCCGGGGGTACAAGAATATCATTATAAGTGTACTAATGGGTGGTAACCCGGGGGTACAAGATTATTGCTATAGGTGTACTAATGGATGATAATCCGGGAGTGCAGTATTATTATGGTTAGATGCGCTAATGGGTCTTAGCCCGGGGGCGCAGTATTAGAATATATATATATATATCGGGAAGATGTGACTATATGTATATATACGTGACGTTGTGAATCGTTCTACTGTGTATAGTTAGTAGAGATGAAAATGTTGATATATAAAATAAATCCTAAGAGTATAATTGATTTATTATGAAAATGAGAAAACATATTAATTAGCTGTTCGACATGGGCTAATTTGAAAGCGTGTTGTATGGGCGATACGGGTATACTACTGGTGAGTATAGGTACTATTAGAATGACTTCAGACTAGTTAGACTGGGTGGTATAACTAGGGGGAAGATTAGATGTACGTTAGGCGTGCACTATCGATGAGAGGTGAGAAGCTCATGTGAGAGTTCGATAACTAACATGCGTATAAGACTTGTTTTAAGAACCAGTTTTAAACACTTGTTAAGTCATTTTTAAACCTCGGACCCTGACCCGTTTATTGCATCTTTTCTCTCTTTTGTTATATATATATTATTCCAGGTGCTCAGCCGCAGGGGTACCAGAATTAGAGATTGGATTGTTAGACGTGCTGCAGCTATTGTGGAAGTTGTAGATCCTTGCAGTAGACGCAATCTATTCTTTTCATTCAGTTTCTCTTAGACTTCCTATTTAAGGCATGTGTAGCCCGCTTCTAGTCTTTTATCAGAGATATTGTATTTAGTTTCTTTTATGGTTTGGAGTTTTGAACTGGGAGGTTTTACCCAGTCTTATTTAATTTTGTATTAAATTCTTGTTCAGTACTTATTATTCCTATATATGGTGAATGGTTTATAATTTACTTTTGGAATGTTGTGGTTAAATGATTTTATTAAAAAGGGAAAATATTTTGTCACTTAGCTTAATTATATTATAGGTGATTAATATGGATTATATTATTTTCGACAGTGATGCTAAGAATGAACCGACCGTATATCATGTTTTAAAATTTGGTAAAGGACTGATCACCCTATATTTAATTGAGCGGGGTGTCACACAAAATAAGTTTGAATCTTGCATTAAAAGATTCTAAAGCTTACCACTTCTCTGATCCACTTTGATACAGTAACCATCCCCTTGAGATCGTTATGGTCTACACCACATAATATCTTAACCTGCGGAGAAAAAAAATTCAATACAGCTAAATCAAAATAATAAATTTGAAAATATATAGAGTTACTAATCAGAATGTCCTGAGGTAGGGCTTCAAGTGAAGACTTGTAACTACACTATTTCTTAGTAGGCGTCATCATAGTGGAATCAATCTCCACAAAAATCCTTTTTCCATTAAATGACTGGGAAAAAAGAACATAACCTAACCCTACCCCTTTCCCTTTCTCCTCCAAATCCATTTTTCAACTACTGATAATTCAATCAAATCAAAAAGCAAAATACCATCATAATCTCATCAATTAACCAAAATAACAAAGTTTATATACAAACCTTCAACAAGGGGAAATACCTAATTTGCAGCAGCGGTAAATTGCGATTGAGGTAACAGTTGTTCTCAATAAGGAAACAAGGCAGTGATTACACAGGTCCGTCGGAGACGATTAGAATGGTCCATGTTTAAGTTGTGAGATTCATTCATAGCTTTAGATTCCATATGTGTAGATGAATACACAAGGGATCTCCTATGCTATGGAACATGGGTTAGAAGACAAGGGCACGAATAAAATAGAAAGGAAAGTGGAAAGGGCGGAAGTGCATAAGACGAAAGACAGAGAGAGGCCATAAAGTACATGATTTTTTCCAATGAAAAAACACAAAAAGATAGGCGTTTAGAGATAGGCCGAGAAGAGCAGATGTGTATGGACACGCATAAAATAGATAAATGAGCTAATTTTAAATAATTGATAAAAGTGAATTTATTATTATTAAAACCTCTAATACTATTGTATTAGAGGTATAATATAGATGTGTGTAATAATTGAACAATAGTTGTAATTTAATGCATGAAATATCAAAATATTTATATATAATTAAGTGTAAATTATAGGCATTGTTTATAAAGTAAACGTGAAGCTATAAAGTACAAGTACCTTTTCAAAAAAATATTCATGTCTACTTCTTAAATAGTGCGTGTACTTTACAAGCTGATGTCGAATTGGTTAGTTCCGTTGGCGCGGCCCATATCAATAAGTGATTCAATGCCAACTCAAAATCAAGTAATCTTAAAATTAGTATGAAACATCAATAATTTTACATGTAACCGCATTTCAATACCCGATTGAAAACACATGTTTACATGGCATATCAAATTGTTTAATTCCACTGGCACGGACCCATATCCATAAGTGATTCAATGTCAACATTGAAATAGCATGCTTACATAGCATGCTTACATTGAAATAGCATCAATAATTCTACACGTAACCACATTTTCAGACATCAATAATTATTGATGTTTACGTGTAGAATTATTGATGTTTACGTGTAGAAATATCAATTATTGATGTTTAACATTGATGGTTACGTGTAAGGGAATTACACAATGCTGTTTGAAAATGTGATTACGTGTAAGGGAACTAACCAATTTGACATCAGCTTGTAAAGTACACGCACTATTTAAGCATGATATTTCAATGTTAAACATCAATAATTGATATTTCTACTCTTAAACATCAATAATTCTACACGTAACCGCATTTTCAGACAGCATTGAAATAGCATGCTTACATGGTGTTTCAAGATTGTGTAATTCCGATGGCGCGGAGCAACGTCCGTAAGGGAACTAAGCAATTTCAACAACCACGTAGGAATGCGATTTCAATGCCGTCTAAAAATGTCCCGCACATAAAATTAGTCTTAAAACATGTTCTGAATATTAGCATTGTGTTTTGATTTTATCTGTTTACGCATCAAAACACAACATTTTACATAAATATATAAAAAAAATCAAATCATTCAGAGAATATTGAAATTCATTCAGCACATACAATTAACAAATACAATGATGTCATTCACTCGAAATAAAATACATACATTAAACTATTGTAAACGAACGAGATATACAACAATTATTGATAAATATAAACTTATATATGATAGAATCAAAACATAAATACATAAAAAAATACAAAATCAAAACATATTCATATAAAAAGTTATTCAATCACATGAATTACGTAATTACAATGAGTTCATTGAATCAAAACTAAGTACATTGACCTATTGTAATCGATCGAAAATAGAAAAAACAACTATTGATAAAGTTTAACTTACAAATGATAGAGCCAAGTGAAACAGGTAGAATCGATTAACAACATTGTAATCGATTATTGAACAGACGAAAAAAACAACATTGATGTTATTTTCGATTTCGGAGAATAATAATTAGTTGCAGAAAAACCTCCAATAGCCTATTATGTTTATGATTTTTTTATATTGGGAGTATTTAAATGTGGACCTAATCATTTAAAATTTGTTTGACCGATTTTTTAGTCCAAAATTGTTAGTCAAAGAACTAGACCGTAAAAATTTATATTTTTTTACTATTTTTAAAAATGAATTTGTTCATAGATATGTTATTAGGAAGTATGTTGGAGTCTCTCTCTCTCTCTCTCTCTCTCTATATATATATATATATATATATATAGAGAGAGAGAGAGAGAGAGAGACTATATATATATATATATATACTGCATTGTAACCACTAAATAGTTGAATTTTTTTAATGAGTATTGGTGGAGATAATCTACTCACCAAGAATATTCATCATCGTCAAATTTGGTTTGAAGACACATTCATTTGTTTATGTCACACGTAGGACTAGTAGTGGCAAAATGTGGCCCAAATAATAAAACAATTCATATTAGCCCACTCATTTAAATATGAGGTCCATATTTAAACGCTATGAGTTAAATATAGAACCCATATTTCAAACCTATGAGTTAAATATGGAGCCCATATTTGAAAGCTAGGAATCAAATATAGAGCGCAATTTTAAAAGATACAAATCAAATATAATACTCATTTTTAAAAGTTGTGAGTAAAATACGAGTTTTTTTACATATACCTCCAATTGTAATACTTATTTTAGTAGAAAAACAATGGGTTGGCCCAACCCATATTTGGTCCGCCCATATTTGGCCCGGCCAACATTTAACCCAACCCATATTTAGCCCAACCCAGATTTGACACACCCAAATTAGCCCCAGCCCATAATTTTGCCAATGCTACGTAGGACGTTCATTGCAACCAAATACATAAACCAGGAGCGTTTCTGCAATAAAAATAGGGGGTTTTGGGAAAAGGTCCTCATAGTGCTCAAAGTGTATAAAAATAGGACACTCCATATAATTTTATAAATTTATGCCCTGTACTAAAAATACCATGAAAAATGGTGAAAAATAGTGCCGCTGGCGCAGACCGAAAAAATAAAGGTATTGTACCATAGGGACTAGATTTATAAATGCTATTGTACCACAGGGACTAGATTTATAAACTTCATAAGCATTGTCCTAAAAATCCAAATATTGGAAGGAATATGACATTTACCTTAATTCTCTAATAAAAATAATGCAGGAGGTTTCTTGCAACTGAAGTTTTTTGCACTTTCCTCCAATGATTTATATACATTTATAACTACAGCGAGCACCTCAACATTTTACACCATTTCAATATGAGACCTAGTTAAAGTATTCACAACAAACTATCTTCTTTGGATATAACACACGATCAAAAATTGGTGTACCACATGGAAGATCATCTGGTATCGCTTCTAAAAACATCTAGAACGCTATTTCTTGAAGAATTTGAAGTGTATTCTGATGAACCTGAAATGCAGGATTAAAGATTTATCAGATAATTTAGAGCCTTTTATGGCAAAGTTGGATCTTTTACAGCATGAAATGTGTTAAAGACAATAGTGATTGAGCAAAGTCTTATTTCCACACTATCAACAGAGATGAGCCAAAATTTATTACCCATTCAAGGTGCTGTGCTGTGATGCCAGAGATATTTCCTGCATATATGCCACCTAACACCTAACAAGTCCCAACAAAAGGCTGATCAAGAGAAATCAACATATTGAATAATCTTGGGTGGTAAGATTAAAAAAAACAAAAGTAAAAATTCAAAAAAACCTGTATTTAAAGCATATAGCAACCCTTTCCCCAATTTGTATAACCCAAAAGCATAAATGAAAGAATTTTGTACCTTGGAGACAGTCTCAAGAAACATGCCAGGGCGAACCGGTTGTGGTTTAATGCCCGTAACACTTTCCTGGGAACCATGACAAGAAGATCAAACGTGTGGATTGCCTAGCTCATTGTAAACTTTATTTATAATTCTTTCAAAATGACACTATTATATGATCAAAGCTTAACGGAAACTCACCCTTCCTGTAATTCCACTTGTACATTCCTCATCATCGCTGCTAGAGTTGTCAGCACCCTCATCTTTCCCTTGCATTACTTTTTTTATCATCTCCCGTACAGCTTTCCCAGGTCTCATAGCAACAAGTTTGGTTAAAAAGTTTACCTGCCCTCACAAGATTTGCAGTTGATTACAAAATAATGGCTGGCAGAAACAGTAATACTTCTCTTCTTGATCTAGTATGGGATCTAATTAGCATAGAATATTTAGTAATAAGACAATACATTATACCTCTGATTCAGGGAGTGTATTAAAACCACGATCATTTCTTTCATCTAGTATTCCACCACCCATCATATTCCGAGCCTCTTCTCTGATTAAAACAAGCCTTGCAAGCAGCTTTCGATCAGGAACAACAGGCCTAGTTTCCATTGTCTGCAAAAATGATTATCAACTTAGGATGAAAGAGCATGAAACATTATTTTGTTCAAGGTAACCTGGTGTTGACTACAAGTTAACAATCATCATGTAGAGTGAGAGAGAGAGCGAACTCTAGGGGTAAATATTATTATTATCATTATTATTATTATTATTATTATTATTAATGGAGCCACAATTAACTTTACAGATATATGAGTAGAACAATGTTGGATCCTTAGATGAGGTGCCTGGAAAAAGGGGAAAAATATTTGGTTTAGGTTGTATATACTTATCATGGTATAGGAGAGTAGTGAGTTGTCGGTTTGGGTTTAGGGAATTGCTTCACAAAAGAGCCGAGGCCAGTTTTGGAGAAACATAACCAGAGTTGCAAAATGAACGAGACAAATGGAATTACATACACATAATACGGTGATTTACGTGGTTCGGCAACTTTGCTTACATCCACGGGAAGTTTGATTGTTCTTTTATATATACGTTGTGGACTGAGATATTGTTACAACAAAGGGTGAAGACTCTTCACTCTTTAAATTTTAAAAAATGGCTACAAATAGGTTGTGATGATCCTTTTTTTTTGCAGAAGCTATGAACATTGAAGTAGTCTTTGTGCCCCATTAGATACCCTCCTCACCCCCACTCACACGCACACTGTCCTGCTCTTTTGTGCTGTGGAGAGAGCCCACATATATAACAGTTTTCCAAACAGTGTTGTGTCAGTGTGTGATTGGAAAGGGGACTTTAATGTCGTGACTCTCCGTAGATTTACTTTTTACTATATTGCGCCAACTTGCAGCGCACAGCTGGCGCCAACATTGAAGTGGGACCCACAATTGTACCCCTAAATTTTTTCTCACCTAGATACACCCAAGTGACTGTAGCCCACTTACAAAACCAACTACTTTAGATACCCACAACTCAAGATGCACAACCTTTCGAGTCTGCATTCCCCAGCAATTGTACTTCCCTACACATGGTATGCTTGCAACAATGTTATTGAAAATTTTGCATAGGTATTAAGGCTAAGATACTCAGCTTACCAATGTGCTCTAGCTCACATGGTAAGACTCCAGAGGTGGGAAGGGTTGAAATCCCGCTAAAGACAGTTTTATAGCTTGGATGATTTAAGCTGGAAAGGCACATTCGTGTAGCTCACCTTCTTGTTTTAATTAACAATATAGCTCTATTTGGGAATTATTCCCAATACAAAAAAAAAAAAAAAATAGAAAAAAAGAAAAAAGAAGAAATCGAAGATACTCAGCTTTCTTGTTATAGTATAACCAAACGGTAACTCAAAAACAAAATGTTCACCAAACAAAATGCAAAAACAAAATCATAACATATATATTGATAAGAAATATGTACATATATCTATCAAGCGCTGACACGGACATGTGACACGCCACCGTGCACAACTCGAAAGGACGACACGATAGTTTTAAAAAATGTAGGACACAAACACGATGAGGACACGTAGACTATTATTCATACTTTGGTATATATTACTGACAGAAATTAAGCTTGTTTCAATAGTTTAGAAAAATATATATACTTTGTTCAAGAAGAATTTTGTGATGTGATGGCTTACCCAAAATGGGGGCCAAATATATGTATTTATACTAAAATATAGAAAACGTGATACAGAAATAAAGAAGACTAAAATCCCCTAAAGCCCAACATATAACGACCCAGATATAAAAGGAAAAATACAAAAAACATAAAATCCAACACTCCTCCAAAAGTTGGGGGAATATGTCAACTAAGCCCAGCTTGCTAATGGAAGATTGAAGTAGAGATGGACTGACTGATTTAGTGAAAAAATTTGCAGTCTGATCTGAAGATGGGACAAAAATAGGGCGAATAACGGCACACCTTACTTTCTCCCGGAGAAAGTGAATATCAACTCTTATGTACTTTGATCTCTCATGAAGTATAAATTCTGATGAGAGCATAATGGTCGATTTATTATCACATAATAATTCTGACGATTCTTTCTCCACGAAATCCAATTCTCCCAAGATGGATTGAAGCCACAAGAGCACATGTCCCCTGAGCCATCGCACGGTATTTAGCCTCAGCAGAGCGAGAAACTACGGCTTGCTTTTTTGCTCTTCCATGAAATGAGGTGAGAGTCATAAAACATACAAAAATCAGAAGTGATCGTCTATATGTCATAGATCTTGCATAGTCTGGCATCAGAAAAGCATGAGAGGTCCCCGAGGCATAAAACAACCCAAATCCTGGACACGACTTGAGGTATATCAAAATGTGGTAAACAGCATCCAAGTGAATGGTGCGCAGAGCATGCATAAATTGGCTAACATACTCACGGCAAATGCTAAATCCGACCTCGTGTTGGTGAAATAAATGAGGCGACCAACCAATCTATGATAAACTGATGGATCAGGATCACATCACCTGTCTAGGCTGAGAGGTTCATGTTGGGGGTCCATAGGTGTAAAAGCTAGACAACAAACTAGCATCCCGGTCTCCTGAAAAAGATTCAAAGTGTACTTTCATTGGGACAAAGATATCCCGTGTCGAGATCGAACCACCTCAATCCCAAGAAAGTAGCAGAGAGTACTTAAGTCCTTCACATCAAACACATTGCTAATATCTCGTTTTACTTGGGCAATCCCATTAACATCATCACCTGTAATAATAATGTCATCCAAATACACCAATAAGATGATGCATCTACTAAGTCTGAGGCGATTGCTTAAGGCCATAAAGCGACTTCCGAAGATGGAACACTTTCCCGGTGTACTCCCCCTCAGCCCGAAAACCCGGAGGAGGATCCATATAGACGGTCTCAAATAGATAGCCATGTAAAAAATCATTCTTAACGTCCAACTGATGTAGAGACCAAGAATGAGAGGTCGCAAGTGAAACTAATAATCGAACTTAAGTAAACTTAGCCACAGGAGCAAAGGCGGCACCAAAATCCTTCCTCGGGGCTTAAGTAAATCCCTTAGCCACCAACCTTGCATTATAGCGATCAACAGATCCATCGGTCAAATTTTCACACTAAAAACTCTTTTGCATCCAACTATCTTCTCCCTAAGAGGTATGGACACAAGCTCCTGTGTACCATTTCAATCCAAAACACCCATTTTCACTTTCATCGCTTTTACCCACTTGAAATTCTGGAGAGCCTCAGCCACGGATCGAGGAATAAAAATAGAGTCAAGTTGGCCTAGATATGCTCGATAGGGAGCAAAAAGACTATCATAAGAAAGATGTTGAGAAATAGGATGATTAGTACTATAAGCATGGCCACATTAGGAAGGGGGCGGCGAATATGAGAAGGATAACGAGATTTAAAATCAGTAGAAAGTGATAAAGGAGAGATTGAGTTACCCGAGTATGGAGAGGTAGCTGGCAGAGGTGAATGAGGGCAACGGGAATACACCTGCAGGGAGGGTTCCGTAAGTGGAGAAGGAGTCTCATCAAATAAAGGTGGAGTCTCATCAAATAAAGTATTAGGTCAGGCAAGAAACGAAGCCTCATCCTCGAGTGACATAGGGATAGGTGATTCTGGAGGAGTCACTCCCACCCCCCACCCCCAACCATAAAAAGGGATATCCTCATGAAATGTAACATCAAGAGAATGGTACATGTGTTTGGACACCAGATCATAGCACTAATACCCCTTAAACATCGAGGAGTACCCAACAAAAATGCACCGAATAAATTTATAATCAAATTTGTGTCGAGAAGGACTATGGTTATAAACAGAACAGGTACACTCAAATACTCGAGGGAGGATATAGAATAAGGGACTATCGGGGCGAAGACACTGAAAGGGTGCCTTACCCCCCAAAATTCGACTTGGGTTGCGATTTATGATGAAAGTAATAATAAGGACGGTAAGGTGCCAATAAGACTTGGACACCTGCATAACACTCAACAAGCACCGAACAACTCTCACTAGATGATGATTTTTCCATTCCGCAAACCCGTTTTTCTCGGGTGTATATGGGCAAGTGAATTGGTGAAGGATCCCTTTCTGATTAAGTTGGGATCGAAATTCATTAGAAACATACTCACACCCATTATCAGATCGAATGTTACTGACCACTATTTGAAATTGAGTTCTAACCATGGAAGAAATTGTACAAACAAGGGGAGGACTTCTGATTTCTTTTTAAGAAGATACACCCATGTACACCGAGTATGATCATCAATAAAGGTCACATAATAACGAAGACCAAAAAAGACGGTAACAAGGGATGATCCTCACACATCAAAATGGATCAAATCAAATATACTAGGAGCACGACTCATATGTAGTATGTAGCTAGTCCTAATATGCTTAGAGAGCTCACAAACTTCACATAAGAACCTTTTATCCCTGCAAGCTTTAAAAAAAGGAAGGAATAACAAACATAGGTATTAAAAATTACCATGCCCTAAACAAGCATGCCATAAATGCAAGGTTCGGAAGGAAACCTCATAAGAAATGAAACTCGGCAAGACGAAAACACTAAGACTAAAGGTGAGAGGTGAGAGGTGGTGGTGGAGGTGGTGGGTCCCCAAAATAGTGCAACCTATCACGCTCATAACCCCTACCAAGAATCCTCACAGAACTCGGGTCTTGTAAGAGGCAAAGGGTTAAAAAGAACACGATAGCACAATTGAGATGTTTGGCAAATTGGCTACAAGATAAGAGATTAAAACAAAAATTCAGACAATGCAAAACTGAGGAGAGAGTAATATTAGGAGATAAACATGTACCCTTTACTATGGATACGTGTACGGGAGCCATCTGTATTACGAACGTACTGACAAATGGGAACGATGGGTGAGGAAATGAGAGATAACTCCTCCGTCATGTGATCAATGGCTCCAAAATCCAAAATCCAAGTAGGCTTTAGATCTCTAACATGATAAACGGTGGCGGTATGAGAAGAATTGTCCGCACATGGAAGAGGATCCACCCAAGGACTAGTGATATCAAGAACTTTGATCGTCCGGGATCTCAAACGATGTCTACAAACAATCTCCCTATTACCAAGACGGGATCTCAAAGCAAATTTGTACTCATTCATACGAGGACTTATACCCAATTGAAATGGGTTACATTTTGCTAATGAAAAAGTGATTGTTTTCTACTCAAATCCGTCATTTAAACCCTAAATTACCAATAAATTGATGAAGGGTATATTAACCTCCAACCAAGAACCACCAATAGAACTCGTCAACAATCACGAAATACATCCATAGTACTTCAAAAAATATCCCTAAAACATGAAATTATCACAAAATCGACCAAAAAATGATAAAAGAATGGCAACCAATCATAAAATGCTGCTGGAAACAAAATTGGCAACCCTCAACAATATAAGGAAGTAATGACGGCTTAGGTTTAGGTAGAGTTAGGGTTAGGGTTAGGTTTTGGCTGAAATGAGAGAGATTTGGCTCTGATACCAAAAAAGACTTTGTGATGTAATGGCTTACCCAAATAAATGTATTTATACTAAAATATAGAAGGTTTTAGAACATATATGATACGGAAATAAAGATGACTAAAAACACCTAAAACCCAACATATAACGGGCCCAAATATAAAAAGAAAAGTACAAAAAAGGCATGAAATCCAATAATATAATACATTTCAACCAACAAAAATTACACGTTAGGCCCATTTTATACTAAAGGTAATTGTATTATAGTCCGCAAAATGTGATTGAGCACGCCCTCCATTATGTCTCAGTGTGTCTAAGCATGTCAATAAATAAAAGAATATCTAAGACGCTTCCTAGATGTTCGAAAGGCGTTTTAGACTGTCAATGTCCAACATGTGTTGGTGTCCGACACATGTCGAACACGGACAGATGACCTCTGAGAGAATGTCAGTGCTCCGTAAACATATATGCATATATATATACACACACACAGACATATATCTTATCAGCTATTCAGAAGCTTGTTTATACTTTGTAGAATGTAAAAAAATTGGTTTGCTGAAATAGCAACATTAATAAAGATATACCTCATACCCCAGGTTCTAAAAATCACAAAGGCAGACATGGGATGGGCGCCTAGGCATTTTTTCATTTTTGTTTTTTTAATACAAACCAAGTATACTTTGAAATTTAAGCTACTTACAATTAACATTCATTAATTTTAACATTAACATTTCTTTAAATTCTTATACATAAATAAAAGGCATTTCCAATCAAAGTTCATTACGATATATAAAATACTAATAAACTAATTAATCTTAATGATTCATAAGTATCATATCATATCCAAATTGATTTACACATGAACATTGGTTGGTAAAAATATTTTAAAGCCCTACAATTTTTTAACATTACTAACATTTCTTTTAGGTCTCATACATAAATAAAAGATTGCTAACACTAAGACTCAACTCAACTCAACTCAATAAAGCCTTTTCCCAATTATTTGGGGCTAACACCAAGACAAAGAATAAAAATATTCCTCATAAAAATATTTTGTGCAATTGATATTTGATTTTTAAAATTAAGAATAGTATTATCACAAATACAAAGAATAATGCTATTGTAGATATAAAATCGAGTAACATTTAAAAATATTATGCAAAAGCAGGTTATGGTAATCATTGTATATATACAAAGCAACATTCATACATATGATATATATATATATATATATATATATATATATATATATATATATATGCAATTGTAGCACTATGGACTATCTATGTAGAAGTGGACAAATTTCTGAAGGACGGCGATTTTTTCACTTGGTCCACTTTCTTGTCACCTAGCCTAGGAGAGGCGCCTACCCTGCGTCTCGCATAGGCATGCCTTTTAGAACACTACCCATACCATTCAACAATCTATTGTTTTCTCAATACATCAAACCAAGTATCAAAGAAAAGAAGAGTAATATAGAGAGAGTTACAATTTTTAGATCAAACACAGGAACAAATCCTCCACCCTGTGGTTGACAACCACTATCTGGTCGTCAATTTGTGGATGGAAAGCTGTGGAGAAATGAAGTGAACAACGGTTATGAAGTCACAAGTGTGCCAAAATTGCCCCGTGAAGCGGATGTCGCGATCAGATATAATGATGTGTGGTGCTCCATGAAGGAAGACAGTCTAGAGAAACATAGAGTGACGACACGCGAATGAATGGATCATCTTTAGAAATCAGATGATAACCACAAACACAGAGACGTCGTTCCGCGGAAGCTCCAATATGGGGAGAGGAGTGTACAAGTCAGGATTGGTATGTTAACCTTCTCCATATATAATAGCATTAGTATCTCGCCTCATAGAAGCCCAATATAATCTCTCATGCAATTGATCGAGGGTGCAGACCACATATGGTCAGCCAGTCCACGAGAATTAATCTTGCCAATGATCTTCACTAATAGAGTTGCAGGGATACTGAGAGTGGTGCTTCTGTATAAAAACCATCCAGAAGTAAAAACTCACTGTAATCAAGGTGTCGACTATAAAGCTAGGGGAATTCTGGTTGCCTGAATAGATTGATTACTCACTACAGCATAGCATAAACCCTCCACCCGGGCCGCAACCAAGGGGTGGAGAAGGTCACAAGAATGGTCACAAGAATGGACAAAGGTACTTCAAGATGCAGCTCATGCACGGGATATAACTGGATCTCCTCACCCTCATAAGGACGTGTATGTATTTGGACTTCCCATGGTGGACACTATCCTTATTAAACTCCACTATCCTTATCAAACTCCCATGACTGGCACAACAATAATGGAAAATGGTCATGTTAACAACAGTGCATAAATCTCATCGACGCATGGGCCAATGGACAACGGGGCACAAAACTACCAATCCAAAAGGCGGTCCTCCTCCACCTAACCATCCAAATGCAAGAGGATCGAAGGGGCTCCACGGGGAGCTTTTAACTTTTCAACCATCTCTTTCATGGACAAATTGTTGCTACATCCCACATCAATAATCACGGTACACAACTTACCTTTCGATGCGCACAAAGTGTAAAAATAGAATGTGCCTTAATCAATTGGAATAGGGGGAAGAAGCCACAAGGGTCGACAAGGCGAGTGAAATGGCCCAGGTAGTAAACTCTTGTGGTTTGAGGGTTAATGGTTGTTTGTGGGTCTATAGTTATTGGTCCCAAGGGCAAAATAAGGGCTGGAGTTTGGAAAAAATTAAAATTTGAGGTTGATTTAGATGTGAAGTACTTAACAAGGGAAACTAAGCTTGGGTTTAGATTTGGATGGAGAGGGTCAATGCTAGCCAAGACGTGGCAGGGAGCCGAAGCTTTAGGCGCATTGTGGCAATTGGTTGGGTGGTTAGGAGGAACCGAATCTTAGATCAGGCAGATAGGGTTACAAACCTAGTTGCATCCAGGGGCACAATCGCAAAGGGTAGGGCTCTAATTGATGTCGTCGGAGAGGGCAAGGCAATGGTGAGCTTGTGCGCAGCAGTCGCGGAGGAGGAAAGGGCCGTGACGCACCCCATGCGCGAGTGGCAGTGTGTTTCGCGACGACGCCAAATTAAGAAGGCTTTGGCAATACTTGTACCATGTGGGAGGGTCGCAGTGCCTAGATAAGGTAAGCCTTGAAGTAGCAGCACAAGGTGCCTGACAATTGCGCCAAGAGCCGACGCCATGGCAGCTAGCGTCGTGGCGTTGCTGTGGGGCCCCAATCGAGGGAGTCATAATGGTGGCTTGTAAACCAGGGTTGTTCAGTGACAATGGGTGGGTCAGGTGGCACCACCCTGATCCCAATCATCGTTGTACATGAAAAAAATCCTCCTAAGAGCACCACTACTCTGATACCACTTTGCAGAAATAATAAAATACAACAACAAAAGCAATGCATAAAGAAGAGATTTAGGGTTTTCATCTCAACCTCTCTCAAAGTCTCGTATCTAGTGAATTGGGTATTACCCTTTTATAGACCAAGGACGAAAACGCTCCCAATTAAAGAAAAAAACAAGAAGCATAGAAATATGAAATAATAATGACAAGTGCTCCCTTAGGCTGAAAAGGTATTTGTCCTTGACTAAATAGGCCAAATTCAAATTGTATAGCTCATATCCTTCATTGGTTGTTGGTTATAGAAGAGACCTTAATATTGCAAAGTTTATCAAGTGCTGCAATAGCCTAAGTTGTTTGAGAATGGGCCTAACAATGTAATTCATGTCTAATAGGGACTATTTTGCATACAGAGGAGGACAAACTGATTCGTATCATATATTACATTTATTTACCCTTTATACTAATGCATTTTAGCCCCCTCGGGTGCCTTAATATTTATTTTTATGCTCGTTAACCAGACAACCTCTTTTACGTATATTTACATGCCTTGGGAGTTATAATTGAGCTTTTATAGGTATTAAAGTGCTTAGCGTGAAGTTTGATCGCATTACGTGAAAGTTTCGTCATAAAAGGCACATTCAAGGGTATTTTAGTCATTTCATAATTTGGGTTTATGGCCCAAAGTCTTCATGAAAATTGTAGCCCTCTGAGGGGCTTCGTGTAGCCTCCGACTGCGCCTAATTCCGATTTATAACGAAGAAGTTACGGCATTTTCCGTATGTTAATCCGGGAAGAAGAATGCAGACCTATCAGGGGAGAATCGATTCGGCCATTTTGGGGGAATCGATTCGGATTAGTCCAGAGCTGGATTTCCTATGTAGCAGAATCGATACGGCCCTACAGATCTTGACTTTTTGATTTACAAGTTTACCTCTAGGGTTTTGTTTAAATCGCTTTTTACTCTCATTTGTTAGGGGAGATCAAATTTTATAGTTTAGCTTAGGTTTTGTTTACTTGTTTTGTTAATTAGTTACTAGCTTTATCAAATAGTTTTTGTTGGTTTATTACTTGTGTTGATTTGTTAAATAGTTGTATTTATTGTTCTTACCATGTGTATTAGCTAGTTTAAATGTTTGGCATCATATTTCCACCATTAATGGGTTTCGAGCTTTGAAATCTAGGTTTTGGATTTGAATTGCTTTTAATTGAAATCTTGTGTATTGAAGTCGGGATATTATGCGTTTAACTTCCTTTGTCACGCAATGTTAGTGTTTATAGCGATATTGCGACCTCAATCCATTTGTGACCATTTTCGATTGAAAATTTAATCTTTCATTGTTGAATTAAATTTCTTCATGTTTGATATTTATAATCAATTAAGTATGCTCGGTTAGATGTTTTCGAATCAAATTCCTAATTACCAATTGTTAGCCCATGGTGGGGATGTGATCCTAATCTCGTTTTTGTAATTTAATTTAGTTTACATATTGCCTAGTGTTAATTCTATTCTCACCATATCATCTTTTCTTTTTCCCCTTTTTTTAGTGTTAAACCAATTTAATCCTAAATACCGTTCCCCGTGGATTCGATCCCTACTTGCAGCTACACTTCCATTTATAGTGTGTCAAGTTGTGGTATAGTTTTGTATAGAGCATTAACACCCAACATGTTTTAAATACGAAGTTTATACCTCATCACAAAGCAAGGTGCAAAGAAATGCACTGACAAAATAAAGTATATTGCTCTAACAAATTGGAGAAACCAATTGCAATAAGAAAAGCTTCAATACAAAATATCTTGCAGAACCAAAGCTTAGATAGAATATTAAGCTACCAATTGCTCCACAAGCTTAAGCCGTTAGTGTTAGATGGTATAGGATAATTTTTTTATCCCCTCTCATGTTTTGGATGGGATGGGATGGGTTGGGATGAAATTCAAGGTGTAATAAGCTATCCTAAGTATGTATATCCCATGAGTCGGGGGATAAAACCATCCTACCTATGAGGTGAGACTATTTTATTTGGGATGGCATAACTCTCAACCTATCCCACCATTATACTTGGCTCATCAAACAAGGCCTCAATAAGACAGGCTATAACACATATCATGCTCTAGAAGATATCAATGGTTCGAGAATTCCATAATAAGTTCACTAACTTTTGGCTTCCACATGTTATATATACGTCAAGAAATTTTTATAACATTTCAAACATTGGTTTCCACTTCCCATAAGCCCTCACCACATATACCAATAAAGTAATATTTAGTGCAGAGAGATGTACATAAAACTAGGAAATGGTAATAATATACATAGTTTTCAAGTGCTAGTGCATATGAGAGAGAGAGAGAGAGAGATTTTATTTGCATAACTCTCATTAGTAAGAGGAACGTGCCATCCGATGCAAAAAGGAATTTTATCTCACCTACTTATAATTATTATATCTTTTTAAAATAGGGAGGGAGGGGGAACCCTGATCTGCTGCATAGATTTGCTGATGAACAAACCAACTTTTTTGCGTTTCTTCCTATAATTATAATTGACGAGAATAGATTTCTGTACTCTTAACAGAAAATTCCTGGTTTACAAATTTTGACTTGCTCGTGAAGAGCTATGATATATAGACAGCTATCCAAGTTAAGTCACATCTTTGATATGGATACCAGATTTCCAGATGCTCCATCTACAATTAAGAGATTTTAAAGCAAAAAAATATGCAGTTGTTTCAAGTTATTACCTCCAGTAAATCATCAGCTTGATTAGCTATATCATTTAAATTTGCCCCAGGGAGATGAACTTTTGTTCCATTCTCACTTTGAAATGCACCACCACCTGCGGCTACTCGCCTAAGTAATTCATGTCTGCTTTCTTTTTGGGGAGTTCTACAGAGCAGTCCAATCACTTGAACCTAGAAAATTATACAACAAAAATCTCGTACTTTGAATGAGGTAAAGGTTGAAATTACCCTTATGACAGAACTAATGGCAGCTGTCTGAATAAAGAAGAGTCCTCACATGGGGGGGACATTTTTTCGTAAGATGGGATAATACAGTCTCCTTGATCACCTCCAAGAGTGACTTGCGCTGAACAGATAAATTGAATTTGTTAAGTCAATCGCTAAAGCCACAGTAATGTTCATATCAAAAAAAATATTATCCTACGAATAAAAAAAAACGAATAATATCCTATGACGAAATCTGAAAAATCCCAAAACATGACTAATAAAAAAAAATGGCTAGTTGTCAAATTGACCCCCTCTATGAAATGAGCAATATTCCAATTTTATCATCTTATTATATCAACCATCTTGTGTAACATATATGCAGTCAAAAAACAGTTACTTCTAATGAAAGAGCCTTTTTTTTATCTTTGCTTTTTTTGTTTTGTTTTGTTTTGCAGCGGAGGGTAGGTGGTTCACATAATGCCACATTAGATGTTACACTAAATTGGTAATATAGGATGGTAAGTTCCAAAATCCTCAAGTTTTTATGGATTGTGTAGAATATTCTTTTCTTGACGAATTTTGTTGGGGAAAGTAGAACCTTGTATAGATTTCTTGGTGTACTTCATGTGCAAGGGTCTATCCCTCATCCAAAATATTCTATAATAAATGTTGCATGTTATAGTACAAATAAAAGCTATAAGTTTGCACTAATTGAGACAAAAAATTCCTGAAATGTTATCCTTTGCAACTTCTATGCGAAAAATTCTAGAGTAGCTTTTAAATGCATTTAAATATTTAGTCCATTTAAGGAAACTTGGGGACCAAATCCCTTGGACTCTACATATAGTCTTGTGATCTCTGGCGGAATGGTAGTATTCTGAATATCGATTAGCCCGGCGGATAATTATGTAGAGAGGGATAACTTAAACAGGTTAATCCAAAAAGGGTAAGTATGTGTAACCCGTCATTATAGAGATTGTTAAAAGCGGAGGGACCATTGCTAAAAAGATTGGGATGATTCTTTGTCGAATGAAAGTTGTAGTGTGGTTATTTTCCTGTGCAAGAATGCAATACCCCGTAACTTTATGGCTTTTAATTATGAGATTTATTAAATGAAACTGCTTTTAATTATGGGATTAATTAAATTAATTTGGGATAATTAATTGGAATTAATTAAATTAATTTGGGATAATTAATTGGAAATTAATTCGGATTTAAATAACTAGCGAGACGAGAGTTAGTATTTAAATATGATGATAATGTTGAATGTTACTGAGTGATTATGGTAATATATGATTATTGAATTTATTAAAAATTGCCGTGAGTTGAAAGTACGACAGTTTCGGAAATTAAGTTGGGACGTGCGTGTCAGTTGTGTCAGGACCCGATTTAATGAATTTAAAAGTAAATTATTTGTTTATGTCATCCGTATGATCATTTTGAGTGCGCTAACGTGTCCAGAAGGGTCGAGATAGTCAGAAAACACTAGCCGGGGGTTTAGTTTGGGTCTCGGGGCATTTTAGACCTAACCGGCAGCCCGGGAGGGTATTTTAGTCATTTTGACTTTATGAGGAAATATGACCCACGAATTTTAGACTTAAATTATCAGCCAACACTTGAGTCCCTTAGGGTTTTCACAACCAAAAAGCATCATGGCAGTTAGAGAAGAAGAGAGGAGAAGTTTTAAGGGTTTTCCATGGCCATAACCACCACTTTGAGGCTTTTGCACCACCGTCACCACCACCGGATAGATCGGAAAGCAAGGATCATCCCCATACCGTCTATTTCATTGGATCAGAATCTCTATTTCAGGCAAGTGATTTATCTTGCAATAATTTATGGCATATACTTTACATGATAGTTTAGGTTTGATGTCAATTTATAAATAATGGCAAAAGCATGAAATTGGAGACTTAATAATTGATTTGGGGAAAGTTTGCATGTAGTGGTGCTTCTGGAAATGTTTGAGGAACGAAATTATAAATTAAAAGGGTTAAGAATCACGAAATTTAATTGAGGATTATGATGATTATGGAAGAAGTAGTGAAGAATTAGGGTTGTAGTGAAATTGATAACTTTTGATCCAAGAAAACGATGTTATATTATAGTTTAATGATTCTTGAACGTTAGAACTTGTGTATATTTGTTGGCTTAATGATTAGTAAACTTTCTTGGGAGATTGGGACGTTGTAATGGAGGATTTGGGGTGTAAAAATGGTGAAACCCGTAACTGTTTAAGAGAAATCTGGGCAAAAACCTGCTTGATCGATCGATGATCGATCGATCGATCATTTTCTTCGATCGATCGACCTCTCCTGATTTTTGGCAATTGTTTCCCTTAAGGTTTAATGAAAATTCCAAAGGTGATATTGATTCTTAGGGTGATTAATATAATATTGTGGGACTTAGTTAAGGTCAGTAGGGTCTTAGTTATTGCCCGGAAAATGTTATAACTTATGGGATTGAACGCTATAATTATGAGCGGTTACCGAGTGAGGACGGTTTGAAATCTTTCAATTTGCGACTGAAAGTGGAATGAAAGATAATGTAAGGGTATGAACACTAGCAGAGAGATTTTATATTTGCTGAGATAACCTTAGGAACAAATGGGAGACCTAATATTCACTTGGGATAGGTATAGGTACCCGAATCCGTATGACGAGACTTGTCGCGTTAAATAAATATTACGTAGAATATCCGGTACGTAAATATTGTGGGTGAGACTTAATATATAGGGGAGGAGTATATCTATATTGAAATTGTATATATACTGGTTGTGTAATTTTCTAGTATATGGATTATTGTGTGTATAACATACCTCCCATACTTGCTATCACGGGAGGTCGTTCGTAAGAGGATAGTCTGGTCTCGATGTGACCTTCGGGGGGGCTTTAGATTGATACCTCATAACATAGGACTTGGAAGGGCTTATCGCTGAATGGATAAGTCTGCTGACCTTGGGAGCGTAGGTATGTGCGTGACCCATGGGTATGTGAACTATTTTCGCCTCCACTATGTGTGATTTTTATTGAAACGGTTCCTGAGTGATTCGGAACTTGTGATCCTCACGTACGTGATGTACCGGGATTCGATAGCAGAGTATGAGGGCATCGTAGGTTCTATCCTTGTGGGGTGCCTGATTTGTATATGAGATATTATATTGGTGCATATACATATACTTGTGATAGTTCTGTTGTGTTGCATAGTAGATGTGAATAACTAAGATATTGTAATGGACTAAGAATGTGAGAATTTAATTAACACTTGAGATAAGTAATTTAATGAATGTGAATATGGGTTATGAATATGTTTTGTTTGGGTGTTACGAGTAGATACCCTATGTTAGAATGAGAACGCAGGAGTGGTGCAGACTAGTTAGCTAGCGGCATAACTAGGATGGGTTAAGGATCTACGTTAGGCGTGCACATTAGTTGAGAGGCGAGAAACTCATGTGAGAGTACGCAACTAACATGTTTATTATATGTGTTGTTTAATATTGTAATTTAAACACTTGCTATATTTTTAAACTGTTTTCACCTCGGACCCTGACCCGTTTGCTTTCAAATCTATTTTTCTTGTAAAACCTTTTAGGTGCCCAACCACAGGGACGCCAAGCATAGGAGTTCCATTATATTATTGACGTGCTGTAGCTGCTGTGGAAGTTACAGGTTCTCGGTATTAGACGCCTTCACATTTCGTACTTGATTCTACTCAGGGTTACTCATCTGTTAGGGCATGTCGCCCATTTCCATTTAGAGATAGCATTCTCAGACTTTTAGTTTTATTTCAGATGTTGGTTTATTTATTCAGACTCTTGTATCGGGACTTTATTTTTACTCTGGTATTAGATTGGAGTGTTTACTCCAGACTCAGTTTATTTCATTTCGTTGATTATTCATTTGAGATTGTTTATGCGAATAATGGTTGTTGACTTAATTACTTGGATTATGTTAATTTAATTAGTAAAATTTGGCATCTCTCTTTTTAAATATTAGGTGGCTAGTAATAAATTAAATGTTTTCGACAGTAATGCTACAACTGAACCAACTTGATATTCTGTATTAATTTAATAAAGGAGTAGCTACCCGGTATTTAATTAGACGGGGTGTCACAAAGAAGTCTTCTTATATAGAAGTCTCCAAAGTGGTCACGAGTAGTGTGCTTGGACGATTGTATGAAGTCAATTTCTCGTTTATTCATATCTGATCCAACCATTGGACAATTATATGAAGTCAATTTCTCGTTTATTCATATCCGATCCAATCATTGAAATTGAGTTTATCCGTAAACTTATGCGTTTAGGGGAAAAGAAGCGAACAAAGGTACAGACGCTTTATCTTGTTCTTTATCGCAAACTAGGATCGCTCGCCAAAGACCCATTTTGATCGTTGTTCCATAACACCACTTTATGTTCCAATGTTGTTGCAAGGGTTGACTCTCTCCCCATTTTCTGGCTCTTTCCTCGCCCAGAAATTCCCTTCTGATGACTAGATAATGCTTGGAATAGAGGATCAACGAGAGTATAAAGAGAGAGCAGAGGATACACGTACACGCACCCATAAACACAGTGATTTACGTGGCTCAATAACTTTACTCGTGTCAACGGGGGCTTGGCTGTTTATTTATATAGGTCATGAGCCAAGAAGAGTTTTTTGTAAGATGGGGTGAAGACACTTCACCATAAGATTATACAAGATTGCTACAGAGAAATTGTGATGATTCTTTTTCTTATAAAGGCTGTGTATAATTTGGTGAAGCCCTTTTTTGTTCTGAGAAGTCTTTTATACATAGGAGCCTTCTACTTGCGTGATTGGACAGGAGCTTTAATGCTTAGAATCTCTTTTGATTTCTTTCTTACTATATTATGTACACTGGTAAGTCAAATTGGACAAAGGACGTTGAAGGTTGATCTTCTCTTACTTTATTGACCCCATTTACAGATCGCAATTAACGTCCACTTTGAAGAGGAGCGATTCTTCAAAAAAAATGTCACCTGCACCGCACCAGAATCTTGTACTCAGGCCTTATTTTGCCAAATCGCCCCACCGTGGCCCTGCACTCCCACCACACCCCTCTCTAAAAGTTTTTACCACGAAGGAGTAGGGGGTTCTCTGTTATATCTATACACTCGGTATAAGGGATCTCGGTAACACACCCAGCATGCATTAGCCCTCTCACGCACATGCACTTAAGACAGTAAGCATGCGTGGGGAAAATGCTCAACTCAAATCTTGGTACCATCTAGTCAAGTATCCTTTGCAATTAATACTTAGAACAAGCTATGTTATAAAAAAATGAAAGGGTATTTTGACTTCATCCACCATGTAGTTATCATTATTCGACTTTAGTCACTGTTTTGTTTTTCTTTAGACTATACCCACCATTTTCACTTTAAGCGGCTCATTTTTCACTTTTTGCGACACTCTTTCCGTCGCTAAAACTGAAAATGGTGGGTAAAGTCTAAAGAAAAACAAGACAGTGGCAAAAATCAAATAATGATAACTACATAGTGAATGAAGTCAAAATACCCCTAAAATGAAACCTATAATTGGCATATACAATGAATCTGGGAGGATTTTTTTTTCTCATCCAATAACTCCTTGTTTAAGAAGATTGTACACCTTGGCTCTCTCTTTTTTCTTGGTATTGCCTATTGCCTTCTCTCTTGGTCCTCAGTTAACCCCCTTTTCTATGGGAATAGCACCAATCTTGGCTTGATCTAATTTGTGGGGGGGTTGCCTTCTTTTGGCCCTTTCACACCCTTGAAAATGAGGATAGCGCTCATCTTGACTTCTTCTTTTTTCCAGCTTTACCTTCTCTTTTGGGCATCGGTTAACACCATGGCTTAAGGGGGATAGCACCCATCTCGATTTTATTTGTTTTTTCAGTTTTGCCTTCTCTTTTGAACCTTGGTTAGACCCTTTCCTATTGGGATAGCACCCATCTCAGCTTTATCAATTTTATCGGTTTTGCCTTTCAAGTGCAAGAGGCTGCAGTTATAACCATCCTACATTAGCCCCCCTCTAATATAGGTTTTAGTTCAATTTTAATTAATATAAAAATATATATGAGTGCCCCCGTATCCTAGATTTTTGAAAATTTTCACGGTAGTGTATCGCGTCGTGTGTCACGTGTCCATCCTGTGTCCGTGTTCGTGCTTAGAGCCAAACCATTATGTCGCGATTCTCCCAAAACCCTCCTCTCATGTCATGGATCTTTTATCTGAGTGGCCCCAACCCCATCGCAAATCCCTGATTTCCTGCAAGCTGCCCCTCGACGGCAGAGGAGGCCCCGCTGTAAAATCCGAGAAGAGGAGAGGTTTCGACGCCTAAAACATGTCCCGTCAAAATAGTCGATAGAAATGGAAGACAAAGCCCAGCTGCCGTTGGCGCAGGAAGCGGTCAGTACTTATATCGCAATAGGGGTCAATAGGCACAGTCTGAAGTGGGCATCTGCCAAATTGCGTGGATATAAGACTACTAATGAAGTTGGGTCAATAGGGGAGGCCAAAATCAATTTCATCAAAAATTGAGAAGCCTGAAGTTTTCAAAACGTTTGTTTTGGTGGCACAGACAATTCAACCCCCTAAGCTAGTGAACGAGGGTGGACGAGGAGTGATGTGAATCAGGGAGATAATTTGACGTCTCAAAATTATAATTTTTTCTTTCCCTATTTTTTCTTCTTGTTTTTCAGAAATTATTAGCATGGGAGAGAGCTACCTTTTGTAAATAAACTAGTTTCTTAGTGATACCATGGCTTATGTCATTTAATGCACTGATGTCGTTGGTGACCTCATTAGAATACTAGAACCTTTCTTTTAGTGATAAGGTTTAGAAAATATTCCATTCCCCTCTCCCTCTAAATATATTATTAATTTATTGGGATTATCAATGAATAGTATTGTCTTATGAGACTGTCTCTTGGAATTGAGTATTTTATTCTGTGCCACTGACTTTGGCCATGTCAAAACGTAATATTTAATGTAACTATCTAAATTAAGCAAGGTTTGGATCTTGACTTGATAGTTGGTGGGCTTGACAAGAATGATGGCTTGTTGGGTTACAAGTGTGGCTGTCTGTTTAATGTCTTGTTTTTCTTGGGTTTAGTGGCCTGTTTGGCTGAGCCTAGAAAACACTTGTTGGCCTATGGGAATGATGTGGGGGTTGGACTAGAGCTGTCTGATTTACCCCCAAAATCTGATATGGATTTTATTGGACTTGAAGGTCTGGGTCCTCCAAAATTTTAAAGTAATGCTATATATTTTATTTGGGGGCAAGAATTCAAGGGACATTATTTTGAGTTAAAGTTAATTAGCCAAAATTTATCTAAATGCCCAAAATATTCTTAATTTATTCATTTGGCACAGGCGGCTCTAATTCACCCCTAAAGCTCGTGGTTGAAGTTTCTCCCACTTGGGGAGAATGATGTATACGCAGGGCGAGAGGCACGTGATATGGATCGGGTCGCATACTCTTATTGAATAACAGGATTAAATTGTAGCCTTAATTTACTTTAGTTTAATTGTGCAAGAATACATTATTCACTAAAAATATTCTAGAGTAGCCTTTGAGGGTATTTTAGCATTTCGTCCATTCAAGGTCACTTGGGCACCAAGTCCCTTGGACACTATATATAGTCTCATAATATCTCCATTATAAATGAGGTTCTAAAAGGCGCGAGGCGTGGTCGAGGCGTAGAGGTCAAGCCTCAAGCCTTAGGAGCCTAGGCGCGCCTAGGCGAAGCCTAGGCGTAAAAAGGCGTTTGTCCTTTTTTTATTATTTTAATTATTCCAAGGCTAGTAATATAATAAAATAGTACATACCTTGAATTTTGAAAATATATCCATATGTTTGGTAGCCATCTTTCTCACATTCATGCTCCATAACCAATATTTGTCAACTAATCCTTTGTTTTGTTTAAAAAAAGTGTGCCTTGAGCCTTTTACTAAGAATAGGGGGTAATAGGGGGTAATAAGGCGTAATAAGGCGTAGGCGATGCGTTTCTCTCAAGCCTCAAGCCTAGGCGGGCCTAGGCGGAGCCTAGGCGGGCCTTTTAGAACAGATAATCGCTTTAAAAATATTATGTGAGAATGAAATGAGAGCAAGCAATCCTATTTTTTCTAGTTGTATACACGCTTCAGCATATTTACAGCACCTATTCTACGTCTTGAAACTATTAAGCTTGTAAAAAGAGATGGCACATAAATTTAAAATTATTAAAAACAAGAAAAAAGAAAAGGAAAAAAGAAAAAATTATCACCTTATCATCCTGGTCCTTTTCAGCAAGTTGGATCATGTAATCTAAGGCCATCATAAACCCCGACTCCATCTGATCGACTCTCTTACCAATCACTCCTTGTGCAGCCAACTGTACTGCTACCTCCTCAGATGCTTCATCCATGTTTTCATCTTCCAACTATGTCCACATACATATAAATCAAATGAATGATTAAATTAAAATAAGCAAATCATTAGTCTTAGAAAAATTTACAGCGTGCAGAACCGTAAGGTTACTAAATTTCCAAAACTGACTCGTTGAAGAGCAAGAATAGAATAACATAATTTTAAACTAAATAAAACTTTGTACTCTATACCTAGGTTCAGAGGTCGTACCTTAGTACGATGGCAAGTGCCCTCGCCCAAGCTAAGGTTGGTCTCGGGTTCGAGACATGGGAACAACCTCTCCATATATGGGGATAAGGCCAGTCGACATGTGCGTCTCCCAGACCTTGCAGTTAAGCGGAAGATTTGTGCATTGGGTACAATGTTTTTAATCGCGGTCGCGCAAGGTGTCGCGTTTTGGCTCCGGGATCGCATCGCGCAAATCGCGTCGCGCATCGCGCAAGCAATTCGTGCATTTCAGTTTTTTATTAGAAAAACATATAAAATAACATTTTAAATTGATATTTGTAAAATAATTAACACTTTAATTTGAAAATTATAGAACAAATAACTATTTGGGCTGAAAATTATTAAAAAAAAAACATTTTAAGCTCCACTTTTGTAAACAAGTATCATTTAAACTGAAAATTACAAAAGATTAACATTTTAAACTGAAAATTATAAAATATTAACATTCTAACTGAAATTATAAAGACAAATTACAGTTTAAAATCAAAATTATAAAACAAATAACATTTTAAGCTGAAATTTTATAAATAAGTAGCATTTTAAACTGATAATCTTTTTCATATGCATGCTTCCATCCATAATCTTTTTTGTGTGCCATTTTTTAATCTGAAAAATAAAAAATAGAAAACATTTTACACTGAAATTTATTAAAAAATATACATTTTCTACTGAATTTATTAAAAAAATTACATTATTTGAGATTTGAAAAAAAGTTGCTAAAATATGAATAAAAAAAGTGAGTTATTGAAAAAAAGTTACAAAAAAAGTAAGTTTTTAAAGCTCCCAAACAAAAAAAGTTAACTGAAAAAAAAGTATAGTGAGAAATAAATAAAAAAGTGTTAACAACCCATAAGTTTAACAGCCCGTAAATTTTTTGAAGGGTTAAGGGTTGGGTTAAACACCTCTTGCATTTCCCTTTTTTTCAAAATGGCAGCGTTTTCTTTTTTTTTTTCCAAAGCTCCAATTGCGCTCCAATTGCGCACTTTCGCGCAAAATAGCGCACTTTAGCGCAAAATAGCGCACTTTCGCGCCCAATAGCGCACAATAGCGCACGCAAAAGGGGCATCTTGTTTAGCAGTGCGAATAGCGTGGCGTTTTTCAATCGCAAAAGGCAATAGCGCGCTATTGCCTTCGCAATAGCGCGCTTTTTAAAACATTGATTGGGTACGACCTTTTACTCTATACCTAGGTTTCTGCGTCAAAAGCCTGAATTGAAAGGGTGCATGTGGGAAATAGAGAAAAATATGAGACTTGAGAGTGTTCACCATAGAGCTGTCAAATGCAAGACGACATAACACAAAATTAGTTAATGGATTTAGGCTTATTGGATTTGGGTAATACCGGGTCAACACGATAGACCCGTTAAGATAACAGTTCAGGTTTGGTAATTTTGATATAATTGACCCGTTTGCACCCACTAAAACCCATTAACACTACCCTAACTCTTTGCTTATTAATTATGTTTAATACATTTTGTAATATTAGTAACTTTGGGTAAGGAACATTGTGTTGTTCGGATCCTATTACTGTTAATATTTGTAATTTAGGATGTAGGAATTAATTATATTCTGTTTTAATGGAGAATTTTAATTACTTAACGGGTGTCAACAATCGGGATCGTGTGACCCATTAACACTTGGGTGTGGGATTATCCTTTGAAACCGATTTGTTAATGGGTCGGGTATGGGTTTAGGGGGTTTATCACGAACCTGGTATCACACAACACGAACATGACCCAACCCAACTCGTTCACAGGTCTAGTTCAACAGCAAAAGATACGCAGGTTGAAGCCAAATAAAATGCACAGAATGGGCTATCCTTACCTAGGCCACCTAAAAGGCTTCAAAGACAACACTTTCACAAGTGACAAGTGATAAAGTTCAAGCTGACATTAACTACGTATTACCCAAACAATTTAGGTGATGAAGTTCACAAATAATTTTTAATTCTCTCTTTCTCTGGCCTAATAATTTTATTATGTTTTTAGATATTTACAATTTTACTAATCTCCTGTATAAATATGCATATGATGAAAGGAATGGGCATCTGCTGCTATCGAAACATGATGTGAAACAGCAGCAACACTTTTCATATGAGCAGTAATTGAGAGTACAGTAGCAATAACATTTTTTCTTGAATTCTGCCTTGCATTAAATAAACATAAATCAAGTGCCTCTTGCACTATGATAAGTGGTAAACCTTAATATGCACTATGTGAAGTGATAAACCACAAAAACCACTTCTATAATTTTTAAAGATTCCAATTCATGGATGGTTTAGGTGTTACTTCATCTCCTTCATTGCGTTCTTTAGTGGGTTAAGTTTGTGTTATTTTAATGTTTTGTTTCCTTTTTAACTTGCCTATATATATGCAACAGGTGTAAGCTTGTAAACACATCATTCTTACTATCAATATAATTTGGAATTTATTCACTCTTTTGATGTCTTTTGAGGCTTTTGCCTTATGGATTCAAGGGTTTAGGGTTTGATCCCTTTATTTCATCTCATTCCGCTATGTCAATTGGTATCAGAGCCTTGATTTCGCCTGACTGGATGACAAATAACGAAACCGGAAGCAACCACTCCGACGATGCAAATCGAGGAGTGCAGGCCCTTTGGGCAGTCGTGCAAGTTCAAGAACGGCAGTGGAAGAAATGCATCAGACTGCCTAGATGGTGCAAGAGATACAACGACCACTCGCTACCCTTGCTATTGGCGACAATGCGCATCAAAACACAGGTAGAGGTTAGGCCCGTAAGGTTGCTCATGGCCACCAAATCATGGGTAGAGGTGGTGCAGATTCAAACTCAGACGAGTTTGAAAAAGATATCTTGAACGGTCGCGGTAGGAGGGATCGTCGTGACTATAGGAATGTTGATGTTCCTGAATATAAGATGAAGATTGATATTCCACATTTCAATGGACATCTTCATATTGAGGATTTTCTTGATTGGATCAATACGGTGGAAAGTTTCTTTGATATTATGAATTATCTCTAGAGATGGGCAAGTGAAACTACTGACCTACAAACTAAAATGAGGCGTGTCAGCTTAGTGGGAGCAAATGCAGTGCAACAGGAGGCGCATTAGAACATGGGTGAAGATAAAAAGACTTATGCAGGCAAGATTCATACCTCCAAACTATGAACAAATGTATCAACAATATCTTAATTGTCGCAGAGAACGCAATTAGTCATCAATTATACAGAGGAATTTTACAGACTGAATGAACGGAATAACTTGATTGAGACGGAGAGGCAACAAATTGCTAAATTCATAGAAGGACTATGACCGGAAATTCGTGATTCGATTAGCCTCCACACCATGTGGAGTTTATTAGAAACAACGAATATTGCAAACAAATTGGAAGCTCAGTTGGCGAGATCGACAAAGCAGACACCCACCAGCACTAAGGTGTCGTATGCAAGGACCAACAGTAGACAAAGGGAAGTTTATACCAACAACCAAGTCCAATCTCGAGTCAACGTTCGTGATCCAGGAGTGGGTACCAGTCGTACCCTGGGTGGTTAACAAAATCATAGAATCCTCAGACGCAGCAGAATCGACCTAACCTTGGCCAGTACGCTTATCCGGGAACGATTAATTCTATCGTTATCAACAAGCAAGGCACAAGTTTAACGAGTGTCCCATGAGGCCGCGAATAAACATGGTTGAGAACGCAAAAGGGGAAGAATATGAATCAGTAGAAGACGAGTATGATGAGGCTGAGATCGCAGAGCCTGATGACGGGAAACGTGTGGCCTGTGTGGTGCACTAACCCCAAGAAAGGAAGTTGATTATCAACGACACATCATATTCAAAACTCGTAGCACGATCAATAAGAAATTGTGCAACGTGATAGTGGGCAGTGGAAGCAGCGAGAATATTGTGTCCAAAACACTGGTTAAGGCCCTACAATTGCAGACTGAGAAACACCCGTCGCCGTATAGAATCTGTTGGATCAAGAAAGGATCGGACGTGCGTGTAATAGAGGTATGCCAAGTTCCTTTCTCAATTGGAAAGCATTATAAAGATGAGATCATCTGCAATGTCGTAGACATGGATGCTTGTTATGTATTACTTGGGTTACTTGGGAGGCCATGGCAGTATGACGTAAACGACACCCACAAGGGCAAAGATAACACGTACCAATTTGTGTGGCACGAGAAGAAGGTTGTCCTTGTTCCAACCAATGAAAGAGAAACTGTACCCAAAGGTTTTAAAGTGGAGGGGAAGATTTTCCTAACGTTAGAGGAGAAAGAGTTTCGGGAGTTGGTAAAGGAAGAGAAAGAGGGAATAGCACTGGTAGTAAAGCGAGAGATTGGAGAAGCTACACCAATCCCTCATTATGGTAAAATTTCAGGATTTGATTCCAGGATTGATTCCAGCAGAGTTACCAGATCACTTGCCACCAATGCGTGACATACAACACCATATTGATTTGTTGTCGGGGCTAGTCTACCGAACTTACCCCATTACAGGATGAGTTCTAAGGAGCACGAGATTTTGCAGCAGCAGGTTGAAGAGTTGTTACAAAAAGAACTACTCGAGAAAAGTATAGTCCTTACATTGTTCCTACTTTGTTGGTGCCAAAGGACGAAAGCTAGAGGTTGTGCCTGGATAATCGCTCCATCAACAAGATCACAGTGAAATACAAATTTATGATTTCAAGGCTCGATGACATGCTGGATATGCTAGAAGGATCTAAGGTTTTCACCAAAATTGACCTACGCAGTGGTTATTACCAGATTCAGATCCGGCCTGGAAATAAATGGAAGGCAGCCTTCAAGACCAAAGAAGGATTGTACGAGTGGATGGTAATATCGCTCGGGTCGTCAAATGCTCCCAGTACCTTCATGCGACTTATGAATCAGGTGCCTCACAAACCAATTAGCAATAATTCATTGTTTATTTCGACAACATTTTGGTATATAGTCGTGATGAGGCGGATCATCTAGGGCACTTGAGAGAGGTTTTGCTGACTTTGCCTGCCTACAAACTGTATATAAACTTGAAAAAGTGCAGCTTTATGACAAGCCAATTGTTGTATTGGGGCTTTGTCATGGGGTCGGATGGCATTCAGATTGACAAAGAAAAGATGTGAACCATAAGAGATTGGCCCACGCCTAAGACAGTGACCGACGTACATAGTTTCCATAGGCTTGCAACGTTCTATCGAAGGTTTATCCGAAATTTCAGCACCATAGCTGCATCGGTGACTTCTTCAATGAAGAAGGGACAGTTTCAATAAGGAGCGGAGGAGGCTAGCTTTGCATTACTGAAGGAAAAGCTTTGTTCTGCACCAGTATTGGCCTTACTAAACTTTGTTAAACTATTTGAGGTTGAATGTGATGCCTCAATTATAGGGATTGGGGATGTTATGTCTCAAAAAGGAATGCCAATAGAGTATTTCAGTGAGAAGATGAACGAGGCGAGGAAGCAATGGACCAGTTATGAGCTAAAATTCTTTGTTGCGTTTCGTGCCATACGGCATTGGGGACATTATCTTATTCAACGTGAATTTTCACTCTACAACGATCATAAGTCTTAAAGTTTGGGAATAGTCAGAAAACTATGAATGGGATGCATGCTCGTTGGATCACTTTCCTATAAACATTCACTTTTTCCCTACGACACAAATCAAAGCAGATGAAGAAGGTGGTTGATGCCCTAAGTAGGAGAGCATCTTTACTCACTATTCTTAGTACCGAGGTTGTGGGATTTGATTGCTTAAAGGACCAGTATGTGGACGATGAAGACTTCCAAGTTATTTGGGAGAAGTGTCCGCCGAAGCTGAATACTGGAGATTTTCACGTCCACAACGGTTTCCTCTTCCGGGCTAACCGTTTGTGCATTCCAAGGACATCCCTTCGAGAGCAGACCATCAGGGAACTGCATAGCCACTACCTTGGTAGAAGAACATTATTTCTAGCCACAGTTGAAGCGAGACGTTGATAGATACGTGATGAAATGTCCCATATGCCAGACTGCAAAATGACAGGTACAAAATACCGATCTTTATATGACACTGCCAGTGCCAGATCATATTTAGGAGGATTTGTCCATGAACTTTGTGTTGAGACTGCCACGAACCCAACGCAGGATAATTTTGTGTCTGTGGTGGTTGACAGGTTTTCAAAAATGGCACACTTCATTCCCTATAAGAAGACTGACGATGCTTTTAATATTGCCAATATATTCTTCAGGTAGATAGTTTGTTTGCATGGGGTGCCCAAATTCATTATGTCTGATCGTGACGTGAAATTCATTTGTCACTTCTGAAAGACTTAGTGGGGAAGGTTTGATACTACTTTGAAGTATAGCAGCACAGCACACCCCCAGACCGAAGGCCAAACATAAGTTACAAATCATACTTTGGGTAACTTGATTCATTGCACGTGTGGAGATAGACCCAAACAATGGGATGCAATTCTTCCTCAGATGGTGTTCGCATACAACATCATGATGAACCAGTCGACTGGCAAAACTCCTTTTGAGATCGTGTATAGTAAACCCCACGACATGCTTTGGATTTTGTCACATTACCAAGGTTGTCAGGAATTAGCATTGCAGCAGAGAATATGGCGCAGAGGTCCAGAAAATACATGCCAAAGTGAAGCAAAATTTGGAGCAGGCTAATGCAAAGTACAAGGAACTACAAACAAGCATCAGAGGATTAAAGTTTTTAAGGTTAGAGATCTAGTCATGGCTTATTTACGCAGAAACAGATTTCCAAAAAGAACAAGCGTATCTCCAAGAAGATTAACGACAATGCATATGTGGTGGAACTACCGGATAATATGAATATTTCATCACCTTCAACGTTGCTGATCTATTTGAGTATCATCCTCTAAACGAGCCGCTTTATACTAACTCAAGGACGAGTTTTGTCCAAGTAGAGGGGAGTGATGTGGAACAGTAACAACGTTGTTCATATGAACAGTGACCGAATGGACTGTTCATGTGAACAGTAACAGTAGCAATAACAATTTGTCTTGAATTCAGCCTTAGATTGAATAAACACTTCTTGCGCTATGATAAATGGTAAACCTAAATATGTACTATGTGAAGTGATGAACCACAAAGACCACTTCTATAATTATTTAAAATTTCTTTAAATGGGTGGTTTAGGTGTTAATTCATCTCCTCCATTGCTTTCTCTAGTGAGTTAAATGTGTATTGTTTTAATGTTTTGTTTGTTTTTTACTTGCCTATATATAGGCAAGAGGTGTAAGCTTGTAAACACATCATTTTTACTATCAATATAATTTTGAGTTTATTCACTATTTTTAAGGTCTTGTAAGGCTTCTACCTTGTGAATTCGAAGGCTTAGGGTTTGATCCCTTTATTTCATCGCTTTCCGCTATGTCAGAATATTTATTCTTACCGGATTATTGAATGGAAAACTAGATGACAAAATTTAGTACAATAAATTCTATGTCAATGAATTTGGCAGAATATTTTCAATACAAAAAGGAATATGAAAAGAGAAGATAAATATACTCGACAGCAGTCTGTTTTCATATATTAAACCAAGCTTACATTATATTCTTTTTGGTAGGTGTCAACAAAACAGTCAAGAAACATACATTAGAAGTTACAACACTCGCTAAAAAAATTGTATACATCCCAATGTTTTTAATCGCGGTCGCGCAAGGTGTCGCGTTTTGGCTCCGGGATCGCATCGCGCAAATCGCGTCGCGCATCGCGCAAGCAATTCGTGCATTTCAGTTTTTTATTAGAAAAACATATAAAATAACATTTTAAATTGATATTTGTAAAATAATTAACACTTTAATTTGAAAATTATAGAACAAATAACTATTTGGGCTGAAAATTATTAAAAAAAAAACATTTTAAGCTCCACTTTTGTAAACAAGTATCATTTAAACTGAAAATTACAAAAGATTAACATTTTAAACTGAAAATTATAAAATATTAACATTCTAACTGAAATTATAAAGACAAATTACAGTTTAAAATCAAAATTATAAAACAAATAACATTTTAAGCTGAAATTTTATAAATAAGTAGCATTTTAAACTGATAATCTTTTTCATATGCATGCTTCCATCCATAATCTTTTTTGTGTGCCATTTTTTAATCTGAAAAATAAAAAATAGAAAACATTTTACACTGAAATTTATTAAAAAATATACATTTTCTACTGAATTTATTAAAAAAATTACATTATTTGAGATTTGAAAAAAAGTTGCTAAAATATGAATAAAAAAAGTGAGTTATTGAAAAAAAGTTACAAAAAAAGTAAGTTTTTAAAGCTCCCAAACAAAAAAAGTTAACTGAAAAAAAAGTATAGTGAGAAATAAATAAAAAAGTGTTAACAACCCATAAGTTTAACAGCCCGTAAATTTTTTGAAGGGTTAAGGGTTGGGTTAAACACCTCTTGCATTTCCCTTTTTTTCAAAATGGCAGCGTTTTCTTTTTTTTTTTCCAAAGCTCCAATTGCGCTCCAATTGCGCACTTTCGCGCAAAATAGCGCACTTTAGCGCAAAATAGCGCACTTTCGCGCCCAATAGCGCACAATAGCGCACGCAAAAGGGGCATCTTGTTTAGCAGTGCGAATAGCGTGGCGTTTTTCAATCGCAAAAGGCAATAGCGCGCTATTGCCTTCGCAATAGCGCGCTTTTTAAAACATTGATACATCCACAATATCAAAAGAAACCTATTGATTTTAGCGAGGTGAAAAATAGCATAACCAAGCACTGTCATAGCTATAATTTGAAATAAGAAACGGGGGGAATGGAAAATTGGTTAGTGGCTCCATGTTTATACATTTGAGCTATAGGAAAAAATATGTACAAACTAGTGGAAAAATATAATGCCATGTGATCAAACAATAAAATGAAAGCAAGGTCTGTGCACTATTGAGTTGTCATTACAGGTTTGACAAACCAAAGAAGGGATGTTAGGGCCCTTTTTAGTTGCTGTGGGGGCTGCTTTATTTAGTCCTTGTTTCTTTCTTTCCACATTTTCTTAAGGTATCAATTGCATTAAAACCTTTAGAAACTCAATAAAATTGCGCTAAAGCTTAAACTGATGTAGAATGGGGAAAACAATATATATCATGCTTCCTATGCTCACCCCATGAGAAAAATCAAGGTACACCAAGTGCAAAACCATACAAAGCGTACTAAACTAGCACAGAATGGAATCAAATGTAAGCAGACTTGAACACAAGACGTTGCAGAACCAAAGTTCTGATAAAGATTTCGGTTGCTGTAAAGCTTAGGTTAATAGAGAATACGCCAGACAATATACATCAGGGATTCATAGTTCATAACACTACTTGCTTTGTCCCCTTTAGGCGGAATTACTCATCCTTCTCCCATACATTTTCAGTTTTATCTCTAACAAAATTCATATTTCTTATCCACAAAAGCAAAATACATCACATAGTAAAGACATTGTGGATATATAATCTAACACTAACTATATGTTAAGAGACAGCGACAGATGGCTTTAAATTTTAGTGAGCACTGAGCATATAAATGTCGATAATTCTTCCAACTAATAAAAATCACTACTTACTGCTCAAAACCTACCCACTATTACATGTTACCAATATTGTTGGAATTTATGGCATTTAATTGAGTTGACAAAATCAGATTTTGGTCAACTTTAGGGTCAATTTAATATGGGACCCACACGTCTTTCGAGACGGTTCGAAGTTGTAACGCGTTCTCCTCCGCGAGGAGTATAACGTGGTATACTCATATACGTAAAATCATAAATTAATGAATGAGAAATTGTTGCTCAAAGTACCCATTTAGAACATGGAATTTGGTTGAGGTGTTGTGTTAATGCTCGTCCACAGATAAAATATGAAAAATGGATGTAGTATATTATAAGTTATAACCCATTTTAGCATTTGCATTTGGTGCCCTTGGGATATCCCAACTCTTTGAAGGAGGGAGGACCTACATGGGCTTGGATTGACTTCCAAGTCCACACGCATGCGCCGCCGTCCGCCCGACCTGTTCGGGTCCGGCTCAGCTGGTGTACGCGCGTGGGTCGTGGGCCTTTTATTATTATTGGGTCCAATTTTTATTTGGTGTATATTTTATTTTCTGGCCCAATTTTAATTACGAATTTTTATCAGTTAGTTTCGTTTTTTAACAGTTTTGTTCGCAACTGTTGTGACAATTTAACTGTTTTTAACCGCCATTTATTTTAGTACAAATAGGCGGTTTGTGTTTCGTTTTTTCTGCTAGTTTTTCAGAACATTCCTTTGTCTCAAGTCGGTCCCATTTCGTGTTCAAAAAAGAGAGTTTCTTCCATTGTTGGTTCGCCAGTAACTTTCTATTTGGAGTGCTACTATTGCAAGTCATGATTGTTGTATCCTGGAAGATGTCTGTCGTTGAGTCTGTAGAGCACCATTGCGGGACAAATATCGTCTTAAGGACAGAGTGTTCAACAATTGCCTCAATCAAGTAATTTTGCATTATTGTCACTTTAAATTTGTTTGTGTTTATTTCAGATTATTATGCATGTATTAGTTATTGTTTATACTTTCTGTAAATTAATTAAAAATTATTTTGGATAACAATCTTAAGATGATATTTTCTTTACAATTATTAAATTCCAGAATTATTTTCTGCGTAAATTAATTACATAAACGTTTTCATAATAATTTGTGTTACAAGATTAATTTTCTATGTTCTAAAAATTAGTTGTTATTTAATCAAATTTGTGTGATTATATTTTTATAATCTATCTACTCAAATATCCTGTCATAAATACATATTTATTTATATTTAAAACATAAATGGTACCTACTCCTGCCTTTCCCGTTGCGGTTGTACCAACAAATGTTAGACATGGTGAAAAGCCCCAAAAAGTTCAAAGGGACTGATTTCAAATGTTGGTAACATCAAATGTTATTTTATTTGACAACTTTGAACTTGGCTAAACTCCTTCATGAAGAGGCACCAACTTTGAAAGAAGGTGAGACTGACAAGTAAGTAATTGTTGCGATGGAAGAATGGAAACCATAGTTGTCAAAATCTTACGATTCGCGATTCGATTCGTACGATTCAATCCAATTCACACACTAATCGATATGAATCGGGAATAGAATCGGAGAAGTGCCATAAATCGGGTTGAATCGACTTATTCGGGGGCTGAATCATGAATCGCACCTATTCACGATTCAGGCGCGATTCATGTTTCTCGGAGGATGTTTGGTATTTTCAACCGACTTAAAACCCATACTCATTTTTTGTTCCTTTTAAAATAACCCTAAAAATATTTTATTATTAAAATAATAGAAAGAAGTTACTACAAACTTAAATTACTCTTTGCGAAAGAGAGAGTGACTGAAACACATATTGGAACGAAACCTAAATTGCGGTCACTTTTCTTCCTCTCCTTAAACCTGTTCGAAGCTACGATTTCCCGTATTTCGTGTTGCGATGAATGTTTTCTTCTCTTTTAACCTGTTTGAAGTTTATCGAGAGAGAGAGGGAGGTAGCTTTGCGTTCGATTGAAGCCAACAAATCTTTTGTCAGCATTTTATAAGTTATATTATACAGTATTGTTATTATAACGCATTTTATATAGTGTTATGTTTAATCTTTATTTGTGTTATTATATTGTATAATATATTGTTGTGTTTAAATTTGGATATTGTAGGTGATGGTATTATTAAAATTTGGTCATAATTTGGACATAGAAGTTCATTTTGTTAAAATCATGTCTTATAATTGGTTTTAGGTCATAATATGTTTTATTACATATTCTTAATGTGTTCTCTTTGCATTTATATATTAAATCCTACATATTTTATGTTTATATCGATTCTTATTATTCGATTCACAGTTTACGATTCATAGGGTTTCCGATTCATGATTCGATTCACGATTTGACAACTATGATGAAAACATTCAGATTTCTATGCAAGAATTATATCCTCTACAATCTGGAAAACACATTGTATAATGTGTATAATTCCCTTGAAACAACTAAAGGGTATGAGAGTCTTTGGACAAAAAATACAAAACGACACATGCCGGAATGAAGAAACTCATTGTCAGTAGATTCTTGAATTTTAAAAGGGTTGATTCAAAGACTGTCATGAATCAAGTACAAGAGCTCCAACTAAATTTTCATTGAATTTTTTCAGAAAAAATTAAATTGAGTGGATCATACCAAGTGGCTGCAATGATTGAAAAATTGCCACCATCTTGGAAAGATTTCAAAAACTATTTGAAACATAAACGAAAAAATATGAGGCTTTAGGACTTGATTGTGAGATTAGGGATTGAAGAGGATAATTGTGCATCCGAGAAGAAAACTGAAATCCTATGGTATCCAAAGCACGTGTGGTGGAAGAAGGGCAAAGTAGCAAGAACAAGAAAAGAAATCGTTGATCATTTCAAAGGACCAAAAGGTGAAAACTTTAAAAAGTTCAATGACAAATGGTTTGTGTGTGACAAGCCGGGACATCGTGCTAAAGATTGCCGTGATCGCAAAAATCAAGGGAATAAGAAACATAGGCCCGCACAAGCCAATGTCACTGAAGTTGAGAACCTTTCAGACGATATTACTGATCTGAGCCTTTTGGTCGTGGTTTCTGAAGTCAACATGGTGGAAAACACTAGGGAATGGTGGGTGGACATTAGGGTCACTCGTCACATATGTTCTGATAAGAATATGTTTACTTTCTACCAACACTCTGATCACGAGGAGCAGCTTTTCATGGGAAATTCTTCTACTTTGAAGGTTGGAGGGAAAGAAAAAGTTATACTCAAGATGACTTCGGGAAAAGAACATACTCTCAACGATGTGCTTCAGGTCCCAGACATTCGAAAGAACTTGATTTTGGGATCCTTGCTTAGCAAGAAGGGATTTAAATTAGTATTTGAATCTGACAAATTTGTACTCATTAAGAGGTATATACGTGGGGAAGAATATTTGAGCGATGGGCTCTTCAAACTCAATGTAATGACTGTGATGCCTATTAATAATAATAAAAATGTATCTTCTGCTTATTGGATTGAGTCTTGTAATGTATGGCATGGTAGATTAGGTCATATTAATTATGATACTATTCGTAAATTAATGAATTTAGACTTAATACCTAAATTTAGTATTGACTCGAATCACAAGTGTGAAACATGTGTTGAATCGAAACTAGAATTTATTTTCATTCAATTGAAAGAAATACGAATCCTCTTGAGTTAATTCATAGTGATATATGTGATTTGAAATTTGTTCAAACAAGATGTGGGAAAAAGTATTTTATTACTTTAATTAATAATTGCACAATATATTGTTATGTTTACTTGCTTCGAAGAAAGGATGAGGTTGTATATGTCTTCGAGCCTTACAAAACATTATCTTCGCCTTTTTCTTCTCCTGTTTGGACCTAATGGCGACGATAAAGCATTGTCGAGCAACAGCCTGATTTCCCCTAATCTCCATTATCCCCCGGTCGGTGATGCATTTGAGTTTCTGATGATAAGTGGAGGGGACAACTTGCATAGCGTGTAGCCATCCTCTTCCAAGGATAGCGTTGTACGGAGAATTAATGTCCACAACTAGGAATTCGATCACAGAACCACCTTCCCCAGTGGCATAGTCATTTTTCCAGCGAAGCCGACCAAAGGGATTGTTGCTTCTCTCAAACCCTCCATCTTGAGATTAAGTTGGTTGAACAACTTCAGATACATAACCTTCTAGGAGCTTCCCTAATCAACTAGTAACTTATCCACATCCCAGTTTGCAATCCTGAGTGTAAAAACTAATGCATCATGATGCGGAAATCTAACTCCGATCAAGTCGTCCTCTATGAAGAATATGTGCTTGTTGTAATTGATGTCTTCCGAACGTTGACGCTTGCCTGCGGGACTCTTGGCAGGGTCGATCTGGAATGCCTTCATCACTGCGGTGTCTTTCTTTATTTCCATCCAAACAACGTTGCTTTGAATCTTCTTTGGGCTTGAGGCACCGTGGATGACCACAAACTTGTGCAATATCTTATCGTCCTCTAGGATATTGTCGGGCTTCTGATCGACGTCAACGCTTGAAGCGCAATGGATGGCCGTGAACTCATGCCCTATCTCGTCTTCTTCTAGGACAATGTCAGGCTTTTGATCGACGACTTTGGCGACTTTTTTCTCCACATAATCGCTCAAGTAGCCGACTTGATCCAATTCTTCCAAATGAGACTTGAGGGTCTTGCAATTCTCCATTTGTGCCCATGCTCTTTGTGATACGCGTACTAAGTGCATTTTGTTTCAGTTCGATGGATCTCCCCCATCTTCTTTGATCACTTGAGGAATTATTGATCCTTGATTTTACTCGAAATATTGTAAATTAGTTCCTTGAAAACAGTGTTGATCCCTTGAAAAGCCTTGGCAATTTTCCATAATAAATCAACACTAAGTAAAACAATCTAATGACACGTAAAACTTCCTATAGAAGTTACATTAAAGCAAAACAATTCAACGAAAGCAGCTTAATGAGATTTGGAGAAGTGAAAAAAGGGGAGGGGAGTCACAGAAGGGGAAGAAAGTGATGGATTGTACAAGAGAAGGAATTGAGAAAAGGCTTAGATTAACTGTAAAACAATTTTATGGGTGTTTTTATTTTGATTTTTCAATCCTTTCAAAAGTTCGATAGATTAACTGTACAATTGGAAACCCAAAGAGTTCGGAATTATAGTATTTTCGGCTGAAAATTTGGACCGAAAATTTCTGACTCCGCATCGTTATGTGTATCGTGCATAGTTATCGGGATCACTATACCCCCTACGTACCGTGATCCGGAGTTGTACAATCCGAAACATGGTGGGTTCTCAATCCGGACCTCTAAATGTGGCGTTCCCAATTTTAACATTGATGATTTTAGTTATTATTGATTATAATGGAACTTTTGACTCTAAGAACATAATATATAAGAAGAAAAATGACTTCTCAACTAATATAATATAGGATTGGTTCGTATATCTTATTAATATATTGTAAAATGTAGATATTATACACTACGTATATTCTTAGTGAACTCTTCTTGTTGGTATTCTTTTAGCTCTACAATCATGTCTAATGAAATAACTAATCCTACCCCCAACTTATCGCGTACCAGCTAAAGCAACGTACCCCGTTCCCGTTTCCGTTCTGCATACCAGAACGACCCATGTACTAGGTAACATTGGTATTGTGTATCGTAAGATACGTATATCGTATCAGGATACGGAACGATACGCTTGGAATACAGGACATTTGCGATTCAGATGTGTGATTCGTATCATTTTAGTTGTGTATCGTGTATCGTGTATCGCAAGATACTAACAACACGAGCAATTTAATTTTTTTTATTTTTTTTTGTATTATGTGTACCCCAACATATGTTGTCTTTAATTTTTCCGTTTTTTAATATTTCTAACTTCAGTTGGACTTTTGAGTTATATAAGTTGAATTTAATTAAAGGCAATTACCTTCGTTGCACTTCGAAATAATTAAATTGAATTGATACTTCAAATTTGTAAATTGTAATTGACTTTGAGCATCATATAATTTTAAAAAAAATGTTGTTGCGGCGACATTCCAATGACGCGCTATACCTTCCCGCGACACGTAAGAGTGGGGACACCAAAACTTGCAAATTTGGGAGCATTTTGCTTCACAAATATGCATCCTTATAGGTTGGGATATTGGAGTAGTCAATTAAAAACTCTCAAAATTTTCCAATAGGGGACTGAAACCTCTTTAAATCAGCATTTTTGGGTTTCTAGATTTAAGGTTCCTGATGTTGGAAATTAATGATAAGTGTCGAAATTAATTATTTAATTTCAATTGTATTAAATTCCGAATTTCCCATTTATGTGGTTTTAATAAATGTCAGATAATTAATTAGGAATGTGATAAATAAAGATAGTAAAAGATTGGATAAACCTTATCCGTTAGTCATCTCAATACACCATCTAGACTAGAGTCATCTCAATACACACTGTTTCTAAGGAGGGAGAGAAAATCCGAAATTCTTATTATTCGTATTTTCTCACAAATATTCCGGGCACATAAGAGATTAATTTTGCGCTATTCAAGAAGGGATTCAAAGGACGCTTTGACAGGAGCATTAAAGTCACCTTATTCCAATCAATTGCAATAGATAAAGGTCAGTTTTGATCATAGTTATCAAGAACTTATGATTTTGTGATTACATGAAGATTAAACATCCTGGATTCATGACAAAACTGTTTTTAACGTGATGTAACATTATGGTTTATATCCGGTTTTTATGATTGTCAAAACAGTATTGATTAACATGTTATATCCGGTTTTTATGATTGTCAAAACAGTATTGATTAACATGTGGTATCAAAGCTTCCGGTTTATAATCTCATGTTTTCCGTTAATGAAAACTCCTTTATAACAATTCTGATTTATGATCTTTTGAAAATCTGGAAATCTGGAATTTTTGGTAAATCTGGAAATCTGAAATTTTTGGTAAATTTGGAAATCTGGAATTTTTAAGCAATCTGGTAATCATACATATGGTAATTCGAATTTGTGTTATGTATGATATTAAGAACGAAATTACTGCATACAGTCCTTATCTTATGATAACTGTCCCATTATTGTTCAACCCCTTTTCGTATTATTGGAACCCTAATATGCCGTTAGCATTATTTTATTGTTTCGAGTTGTGTAAGCGTTCTGAAAAAACACTTTTATTGATCATGATAAGAAAACGAATTTGTTTTTAAGATTAATTAAGTGAAAACTATGATTTGACGCAAAACAGATTTCGAAAGAAATTTTTTTTGGCGTAGTGAATAGTGTTTTTCGATATTTTTGGTGTCCGATTGACTTGAAACTTGATATGTTGACTGGAAACGGGCCAACGATCGAATTTCACAGCCTTTGGCGGTGATGTAATGTGTTTTTTGGCAATCCGAGTCCGTTAAGGCCCTCAAAACCCCGTTTTTGCCATTTTAGGAAATAATCTCGGGATTTATAAATCTTTACAGAAAATTGATATTAACGTTTCGCAAAAAGTTTTGGTTTTCTGACATGTTTTACTTCAATTCTAGGTGAAAACTCATTTTTGGCAAAATTCATGAATTATGTATTTTTTACTATACCTGGGCAATTCTGTTTTTTTTAGGCATTTGAGCTACTATTGGTATCTTTGTAATTACTGATAGATTACGTATTATAGTTAATATTTAATGCATGATTAACTATATTTAAATTGGGACATGTAAGCAATTATTCATTTGAGTTAAGTCAAAGGTCAAACACAGGCTGAGACTGCATGTACGAATGATACACTTACATTCATTAAAGGTTTATTCTAATGTTAGTTATAAAATTGGATTGAGGCGCAACACATGCTAATATCTTAATTGAACAACATTAGAACTGGTTTTGTAAAAACAGAATAGTTGACATTAAGTCCATTAATCATGGTATTAAATGTTTAGGCAACAAACATAGATGCCAAAATTATGGGACCATGATAAATAAATTATAGGGTAATATATCTTTACAATCTGAACATTATGTGATGATTAACACAGATTTCGTGATATTCAGATTGTAAATGAAATATGCCAAAATTTTTAGTCAACAATTCTATATTCGACCCTTGCAATTTTTGTTGTGTGCGAAAATTTAATTTGTGAACATTGTTATTAATTGCAGTTCCCCTTAACTTGTATTCGCAAGCTCAGTCCTATTCCAAATTTGATGGAACTAATTTTTCTAAATGGAATGAGCAAATTGAGTTCAGCCTAGGGGTTATCGACCTGGACATGGAAATTATGTGTGATGAACCCGCTGCTATTACTGATGCCAGTAGCGAGGATGAAATTGTTGTCCATGAAGCATGGTCTCGATCCAATACGCTGGCCCTTATGTTTATGCGAATGTGCGTTGCTGCTAACCTTAAGACCTCCCTACCTGAAACTACGAAAGCGAAAGAGTATTTGAACAACATTAAGGAACGCTTTCGCACTGCTGATAAATCCCTTGCTGGGAAACTGATGGCTGACCTGACCACTATGAGGTTCAATGGTACTCGAACCATGAATGAGCACATTATAGAGATGATCAATCTGGCTGCTAGACTTAGAGTTTTGGGCATGACAGTGGATGAGTCTTTTCTCGTCCAATTCGTCCTAAACTCCCTACCTCCTGAGTATGGGCCTTTCCAAATCAATTACAACACTATAAAAGATAAGTGGAATGTAAATGATTTGCAAAGCATGTTGGTACAGGAGGAAGGAAGGCTTAAGCAACAGAATGGCCATGTGACTAAGGGACAGGTGGCAAATCTGACAGTCAAAGGAGCTGGTTTTAAGAAGAAGTTCGGCAAGGGCATTAAGAAAGGTCTTGGGCCGTCTCATCAAGCTGAACCATCAACTGCTGCTGTAAAGAAGGAAAAGAACGACAAGTGTCACTTCTGTAAAAAGAAGGGCCATTTTCAGAGGGATTGCCATAAACGAAAGGCCTGGTTCGAGAAAAAGGGTAAGCCCTTTATTTATGTTTGTTTCGAATCAAACCTTACTAACGCTCCTTCTAACACTTAGTGGATTGATTCTGGTTTTGTGCGACATGTTTCTAATTCGATGCAGGGCTTCACTTCGATCCGCAAAACAAATCCAAATGAGCATTTTCTCTACATGGGCAATAAAGCGAAGGCTAAAATAGAAGCTATTGGAGTCTTTCGCCTGATTTTAAGCACTAGATTTATTTTAGATTTGCAAGAAACTTTTTATGTTCCCACAGTTTCTAGGAATTTAATTTATGTTTCCAAACTTGCTTTAGACGGTTTTGCGATTGAATTTAAGTACAATGGTTTTGGTTTGATTAAAAATTCTACTAATGTTGGTTCTGGATTTTTATTAGATGGTTTATTTCAATTGAATCTTGAAAAATATTTTTCTGAAACCCTTGTGACCCTGCATCCAAATGTTGGTACGAAACGTACACTTAATGATGAAAAATCTGCTTATTTGTGGCATAAAAGATTAGGGCACATATTCACGCCGAGAATTGAAAGGCTCATTAAAGATGGAATACTCCATAACCTGGATTGGACCAATTATGAAGTATGTGTGGCATGTATTAAAGGAAAGCAGACCAAACATACAAAGAAAGGAGCCACAAGAAGCACCCAGCTACTAGAAATAATACATACAGACATATGTGGACCTTTTGATATTCCATCCATTGGTGGAGAAAAATACTTCAATACCTTTATAAATGATTTTTCACGTTATTGCATTTTGTACATGTTGCATGATAAATCTCAGTCTGTGAACGTCGTTGAAATATACATTAATGAGGTTGAGAGGCAACTAGGCAAAAAGGTGAAAATTATTAGATCTGAGGTGGTGAATATTATGGTAGATATGACGAGTCAGGGCAACGCCCTGGCCCATTTGCTAAACTCCTTGAAAAATTAGGTATTTGCGCCCAATACACAATGCCAGGATCACTTTGGCAGAATGGTGTAGCTGAAAGGCGTAATCGTACCCTTATAGAAATGGTTAGAAGTATGATAAGTAGGACCCAATTGCCTACATTTTTGTAAACACATGCATTAAAGACCGTTGTACACATCTTAAATGGGGTTCCTAGTTAGATTATGATTGTTATTTTGGCTTAGTTATTTGATACTATTACTTGAATTCAATAAAAGTGTTTCTGATTTCTATTATTTCTGTCTTTTGTGAATGCATGCATATAATTATGAATTATTGTTGACAGAAATAGTCCTTATTCAAAAGGACATTATGAGACCATTATGATACCCAATATTAAACGCTCCGTTGAATGAAACATTGGTGGTACATGGAAGGAATCATGCTCTTGAATAGCATGGAACCGCCATGACTCACATCCGTGAATCATTTGATTTAGCAAATGATAGTTATCAATGATTGTGCACCTTATGATACCTAATCTAATTATACGAATTATTAAGACCAAGTGGGAGACTGTTAGAAATTAATGATAAGTGTCAAAATTAATTATTTAATTTCAATTGTATTAAATTTCGAATTTCCCATTTATGTGATTTTAATAAATGTCCCATTTATGTGGTTAGTGGCATTAGTAGGAGACTTGAAAAGAGTTCCACCACCACTAGGATTTCGGCCCTCTTCCCCTTATAAATAGAGACCTCTACACCATCTAGAGTCATCTCAATACACACTGTTTCTAAGGAGGGAGAGAAAATCCGAAATTCTTATTATTCGTATTTTCTCACAAATATTCCGGGCACATAAGAGATTAATTATGCGCTATTCAAGAAGGGATTCAAAGGACGCTTTGACAGGAGCATTCAAGTCACCTTATTCCAATCAATTGCAATGGATAAAGGTCAGTTTTGATCATAGTTACCAAAAACTTATGATTTTGTGATTACATGAAGATTAAACATCCTGTATTCATGACAAAATTGTTTTTAAAGTGACGTAACATTATGGTTTATATCCGGTTTTTATGATTGTCAAAACAGTACTGATTAACATGTTATATCCGGTTTTTATGATTGTCAAAACAGTATTGATTAACACCGGAAAGGGAATATGCATTACTAATAAGAAATCGGTGCAGACTTAGGGTAAAAATATCCAACTACAGTTGGTGAAGCAATAGAATAGGAAGTGAGAAAATGTAAAAACTTACAAGCTTGGCCATCTCTTCAAGAACAGAAGTGACCTGTTCACCTCCATTGAGGAGCGCTTCGTAATGGGAAGAATCCCATTTTTCATTGTCCGGTTTTGGTTTCCTATGTCTATCTTGCATATCCAGTTCCTCTTGTGAATACCCTCCACCAACTTCATAACTGGCACTCCGAGCTATAAAAAATTGCTTCTTGGGTTGCTTCAGCTGCTTGTGGATGGGGAAAGAGGTTGAAATATGGGTTGTGAAGAAAAAAGATGGGGGAGATAAAACACTAGAAAAACAAGAAATGGCTTGTTTCATGGGAAGGAAGGCCATTGAGGAAGTAAAGGTCTGCAACATTTTGTTCAGATTTTGGTTTGTTTCTAATTTTCTAGCGGAGAAGATAGAAAAATGATAAATGGAATATTGAAAATGAAAAACGCCGTCTGTGGGAATCGAACCCACGACCACATGGTTAAAAGCCATGCGCTCTACCAGCTGAGCTAAGACGGCTTGTTCACTATGATTTAATTTATTAATAACCACAAATACATATCCATTCTGTTTCTCAATTTTATATTGGGTTTTTGAATTTTGGATTGCATTAGCTATTTTCGTTTGGGGATTAACCCCCATTTTTTACTTTTAGCGATACTTTCAAAGTTTTTGATATTTTTAACGATAGCTTTTTTTTAAAAAGTGTCACTAAAAGTGAAAAATGGGGGTTAATCCTACGGTAATTTTTAATTGTAGAGCTCAAAAGGAAGAGGTTTTTACGTGACTTCTATTTAGTAAAATCATGATACGAAGTTAGGAAAATTGATTTTAATCTTATCAATTTGATTCACTCGACACAGTTAAATGAACTAGTCTAAGTTAAGCAATGTAAATGTTAAAGGTTTTGTAAATGATATTTGTTAGCATAATGTGTGTGAATGAAAAAGACGCATTTGTATTTTTAAACAAATTAATTATGTAGTACTCATCATTGTTTGTTATGTTTATGTAGTTTAAATCGAAATGGAAAGTAAATTTAGTATTTACTTGAACATGTTAAAGTCACCACGGTCACCCTAATTGTCACATTAGCTTACTTTAATGCCTTACCCTATAAGGCCTTCTCCAATGTTTTGATTTCCGAAACAATTGATATATAACAGTTACAATCTTATCTAGGTGGCATTTTTCAGAAATTTAAGATAAACTCCATTTTCTTCACATCTTTAGCAGTGATCTTCTTCCCACCAGTTTATGACAGTTTCTACCAAAATTGATAACCAAAATATAGTTTCTTATCTAGGTGGGTGGTTGATTTTTCTCCATGTCATATCCTCCTAACTGTTCTTGCATTTCTACATGTAGAAATCTCGAAAGAAAATTCCATCTGACTCATTATCCACATCAAATTCACCCTTACATAGAGACCTCCATTGGGTTGTATTTTACCTTTCTCTATTTCTCAGGAAGAAAAACCAAAGATATAAATCAAGATTGGAGATGGCCTAACCACTCTATTCAATCATCTGAGAGTTAGCACCTCCTTTCAAACCATAACTTCCTTAAAAACTTTCCTGTAAATAAAAAGCCACTTGTCATTTGTTATACACTCCAAAATATATTTGTATATAGCTTTCTTCATTATCAATGTACATTTCTTATTTACCTTTTCATTGTATGAAAGCAAAGGTTACGATTTCTCTTTCATTTTCTTCTACATATAATCTTGTCCAACTTATTTATGTTTGTGTTATAGTAAAATATTTTTTTATACAGTATCCCTCCACCTTCAGACCCATTTACCACCTCTTTTGTTTTATTATATTCTTTTGGTTACCACATCTTCTCTGTTAGTTCATTCATTTGTCGAACCCATACCAACAAACTAACTCATATTCCCTATTTACTTTATATAACTCCACCTTCATTCCCATTTATCTTAAGCCCTTAATGCCCATTTTTTATAATAAAAAGGCCTAGAGCATCATGTGGTCAATACCACACTCTCACTATATATACCTTAATCGCAAACTATACACAACCCTCATTTCACAAACACCACTTAAATACCCTTTTTATTCCCCAAACACCATCCCACTCTTCAAAAAAAATATGTCGCACTCATTAAAACCTTTGCCATTGCTCAGATTTTCTTGAAGCAACCTTTCATTTGTTCGTCCTTGAATAACGAATATTTTTTGTTGCTAAATTTTTTTCTCAAAATTCGACCATAATTGTCCGCGCACACGACCTTCACATCTGACTTCGTGGCAACACGCTGCACACATGCAGCCACCAGTTCAATTACAAAGGCTATTCTTTCCTCTTCTGATTTCACGTTGGTTATTTGTCAATTCGTACTGTTTCCCGAGTTTTGTGGTTCGTGCCCTAAAAAATCCTTTATTATGGACTGCTCTGATGTTTCTCATCCCATTGGCATCACACTAGATGGACCTAATTATATTATTTAGGCCCAAGTTATGGCAAGTTTTCTCAAGGGTCACAAACTTGGCGATTAATAAGTGGTGATATTATCGAGCCAAAGAAGGGATAAAATGAAATATATGAAAAGTTTTGTGAACGGCTCGATGATTAGGATGCTAAAAATACCAAATTATTACTTGGTTTCGCAACAAATCTGTAGCGTCCATCGGCCTCCAATTTAGCCATTTGGAATCTGCTAAAGCCATTTGGAATTTTCTAAAGATACGATACACAAACATTGATCTCGCCCGTCAATATCAGCTCTTGAGAAATCTTCATCGTATGCATCAAGAGCCCCGTCGGTCCATCAATGTTTTTATAATTGACATGTATTCTATTTAGGACCAATTAATGCTTTCTAAACCTATATGGACTTGTGATGTTAACACCGAGTTATTCACTACTTATAGAGATCGACAGCATCAGGTACTTTTTATGGCTTTAAATGATACATTTTAACCTATATGAGCCTCTCTTCATCATCGAAGTCCTCTACCCACCTTGAAAAATGTTGTCTCTGAGCTTCTTTCAAAAGACTCTCAATTAAATACTCTCAACTCTCAATCCGTGGATATTATTCTTGCCACTTATCATCGTAAAAATAATCATTTAGTATCTCAAACTTTAAATACGGTTCTTGTTATTCATTATTCCAAAAATAACCATTTAACGAAACCACGTAGTTGTACATACCGTCAAAAGACAAATCATACTTGGTTGAGTTTTCCACAACGATCATGCAGAGTTTGTCACATAAAAAGACCCAATCGTCATGTAAATGACTATAAGCAAGCACGCAATAATGCATTATGATCCCTCAATCTCAATCTCAATTAGATAACCCATCAAATTTCTTGCCAGGATCTTAGTTTGTTGTTGCCACTATTGAAGGATTTTCTCTTCCTGATTCCCCGAGCACCTCTATAGCTGTGAATGATCTAGAAGCCATTTTTCAACAGGTTCTCTCTTCATCTGGTCATCCTCTCCCCACTGCATTGGCAGTCACCTCAGGTAACCCTTATTGGTTTTCGATTTTTCTTGTAGTAATCATATGATATCTGATCCTATTATTTTCTCATCCAAAATATCTAACTCACATACACCAGGCATCCACATGATAGATGGATCACAAATAGATGTTATTCACACTGGACAAGTCTCTACTTTGAGTGTGTCTCTCTCTAACATTTTCCCCATACCTAAACTCACATTCAATCTTAAATCTATTAAAAAATTATGTGAGCTTTGATTTACTATCATTCTGATTATTATGTGAATGATCCTTGGATGAAAAATACCCTTGGTATAGGCCGTAAAATTGGATAATTATGTGAACTCATTAATCTTCATATCCCCTCTCGTTGTTCTTCCATAATTCACATTACTTCATCAACATCATCCATTTCATCCTCAATCTTTAGCACGCGCTATAGGGTCATTTGTTCATTGTGCATCTACACTCTTTAATATCTACTAGTCAAGTAGGTACTATTAAAAATCATGATGTCACTTGTTTATCTTGTCAGCTTATAAAATAACCCGCCTTACCTTTTAACAAAACCAATTCTCTTGCATCTTCTCTTTTTGAATTAATTCACTCTGATGTTTGGGGACCTTCTCCTAATACTACAATAAGAGGGTCTAGGTATTTTATTATTTTCACTGATGATCATTCTCATTTTATATTGTTATTTCTTATGAAAAATATATTTGAGCTACCACAAATTTACTATGATTTTGTAAACATGGTTAATACTCAATTCTCACAAACCATTAAAAAAATTCGTGATGATAATCCTGTGGAGTACAGAGGACGAAATTTTCTTAAAACTTTTCGTCACAATTTCATGGTTTCTCAATACTCATGCCCTATAACCTCCCGACAAAATGGTCGTGTTGAGCATAAGCATAGACACATTCTAAAAATTATTTAAGCTCTTTTTATATCTAGTTCTTGCACTAAAAGTTTTAGGGATGACGCGGATTTAATAACCATTTACACCGTTAATCATGTTCCGTCATATTTAATTGATAATCAATCTCCATATGATCATTTGCATGATTCTTCTCCTTCCTATAATTTTTTTAAAGTTTTAGAATGTGCTTGCTTTGTATTACTTCATCCTTACAAGCGATCTAAGTTAGATCCTAAGGCTCATTTTTGTTGTTTATTGCGTCATGGGATTAAACACAGAGGGTACCGATGTTGAGATCCCATTTTTAGACGTCTTTGTATATATTTTCATGTTATGTTTTGGGAAAATAAGATATTATCCTTCATGTCTGAATTTCATCTCTCATCTGCTTCCGACTTACCATTTTTTACTAACTCAACCATTGACATATTTCCTGATGATACACACTTTAATATCTTATCTGAACCTCCAAATGAGGTATCTCCTTCCTGATGGTTCACCTCCCGAATCATCCATATTATCCTTATGTACACTGTGTACAAAGCTTTCTCCTCGTCGTTTTACTCGGATAAGAGAACCTTTAGTCCGTCTTCATGATTATCATTGTTTACTTACTCTTCTTTCACATCATGAGTCTCAATCCTATCATGAAACTAGTTTTGCCCCCCTTTGGCAACAAGCTATGGTCAAAAAATTGCATGCTTTAAATTAAACTCATACGTGCGACTTTGTTGATCTCCCCTAGGTAAAATTATTGTGAGTTGTAAATGGGTATATAAAACCAAGACTCGCTAGCATGGGTCAGTGGAATAGTACAAAACTCGTATTATTTATAAGGTATTTTCACCGTAATGTGGTATTAATTATGAGGAGAATTTTTCCCGTGTTGCTCACATTACCTTTGTATCGAGCTTACTTATTACTGTCGCATATCGTAAATAGGAATTGTTTCAAACGAATGTCAAAAATGTCTTTTCAAATGAGGATATCACTAAGGAAGTTTAAATGAAACCTCATCCGGTGTATGAGAACCCTCTACATAAGGTGTACAAACTACATCGAGTTCTCTATGGTCTTAAGCATGCTCCAAGAGCTTGGTATGCCAAGGTCATCTCTAAGACTGGAAATTTTGGCTTTACTTTTATCCCATATAATCCTGGTCTTTTTATTTGCAACACCGACTCTAGTTCAATTTGTATTCTCTTATATGTTGGTGATACTATTATAATTGGGAATGATCTTATAAAAATTTTGGCTCTTAAATAATTCCTCAATAACCACTTTGAGATGAAGGATCTTGGACGTCTTAATTATTTATTGGGGCTAAAAATTTTCACTGATTCAGAAGGATATTATCTCTCTCAGACCAAGTATTCATCAGACATTCTTTCTTGGGCACGTCTTACAGATTGCTTTGACGACTCTTAATCCTACGATCAAGCTCACTCCTCAAGAGGGTACATGACGCGAATAAGAATTTGTCTCAAAAGTGCGTTCTCTCTAGGCTCAAGTGCAAGCCTGTCGCGTTAGTAATAATCCGACAAGTCAGGATCGTCTCCATAGGGATCAGAAATTGGCAATTGTGAATAACGTAGGAAAAGTTTATTTAATCTTCAAATGGTTACTCAAAATAAAAGAAAAGATGATTGATGGGTTGAATTTTCAAATTGGTGATGAAATAAAAATAAACTACGTGCACAAAAACACTAAGAATTGTAAAGAAAATAGATATGAGTATGAGAGAAAATAGGTTGGAATACAATCCCCCAAACCTTAGTAAATTATCGTATAGAATACTAGAATTGTAAATTAAAATTTTAACTGAATCCAGTCTTTATAGATCCTAAGCATTACATATATGAGGGAACTAGCCCGCATCATATGAAATCAAAGGTAAATACAAAGCGATGTAGAATAATTACACTTGCATAGTATTCTTAAACATCCCAAGTACGTAGGGCAAGAGAGATTAAAAGATCTACTATGTTCGTATAATTTCCATACACGATTCGGTCAATATTTAATTTACACTCTATTTTCTACATGGGTAATTTACCTCAGGATGGGCTCATGTATCCCAACCCTTGAAAATTTAGCTAGACATGGTTTTATGAGGAAAAAAATTCATAACAATGCATGGAATTATGTATCTAAGAAACATTGTTTCAAAAGAAAATTGCAAAACAATTGAGAATTGAATTGAAAATAAAATTGAGACTAAATAAGAGAATAGAAGTTGATACTTGGATTGAAAAATTGAAACTTGTAATCAGCATTAGCGAAAATATATGAACTTGAATCCGGAATATTCCTTCTTTCTCAAACTTACAAACTAGAGTTTTTGCTCAGAATATGAAAATTGTCTACTAAAGAAGAAGAACTAAAAAGGCACTCTAAAATTCGACTCCCTTGGAAGGATGTAGGGTTTGGCCTTTTATAACACCAACCAGCACGATTTGATAGCTAATAGTGATGAGATGTACAAGATATTCCCAGATTTTCACCTCTTCAACTCCATAATAAATGCCAAAAATTCGAACAGTCGGACCGGTCGGAATCCCATCGGATCGGTTCATTTTTCAGTAACCGAATCGGTTCTTTTTTATTTCTACCCGACCGGTCTGGATACCATCAAATCGGTTTGGTTTTTATCGGTTCTGCATCAATCCGGGGGCGATTGGAATGGTGACATTTTGGATCGGTCCGGATATCTTCAATTTTGACTTTTTCTTTCCAACTTTGACTCGTCATAACTTTTGATCTCGAGCTACGATTTGATTGTTGTTTCTTTCGACGCTCTTGTGAAATAATGATCTTCAACTTTCCTTTAGGCTTCAAATCCGAACTCCGGGTGTAAATTTACGCTTTTGCCCTTTGACTTTCCTTCCTTTCTGCACTAAATACTTGTAAAATCAATAAGAAATTCACGAAACTCGGGGTACTCGTTAGAAATAGTCAATAGCAATGATATGGGATAAAAGAGATTCAATTACGTTATTCGAGATATTAAAATTACTAACTTAAGGGGATAAATTCAGAAGAATTTATGCTTGGTCAAATCCCCCTAACTTAGAAATTTGCACGTCCCGGGCAATGTAAATGAAGTTAACCAAAGTTTTATTCTTGAGATTTCCTTTATTCAACTAAAATTCCACTTTCGCAGGCACGCGATTGCATTGAGCATATGCAACAAGCCTTTAAACCCCTAGGATACCCTAGTAAGACGAGTTTTGTCTCGTGAGGGTTTTCAGTGAATACACCCACAAAATTCTTTATTGACTCAAATAAATATCAAAATACTTAAAAATTGTACAATTTAAACTTTTTGAAAAATAATCACCATAAATTCATATTAAAAATGTCTCAAATCATAGTGTGTGTGTGTGCAAAGCCAGAAATTAAACCTCAAATTTCCACCGATTAAGCATTACGTTACTTTTCGAAAATTTGTTTTGATTCAAATTCTTACGGATGCACTAAAAAACGAATCACTCGGGTTGTGGTTTTTTTCTCTCGGTATGCATGATATATAAAGAGTAAATATAATGGACACAAATTCACGCATACAAAATTGAAAATAAGGAAATATATGGTGAAAAGATCTCATCATCGGAATATAGTTATTAGGAAATGGGAAACATCATCTCTTAATCACACCATGTTAATCTCTTTTATTATCTTTTCATGTCTTAGCTCTCCATGCAGTAATTAATTTCGCCATTCGGACTCGGTTAGGACTTTTCGGGTTAAAAAGTGTAAAGGGTAAAAATGGGAATGGATGGAATGTTCGGAATTGGAAAATGTCCTTATGACGTCCATTAGTGCTTTTTCGGGCATTTGCTCATTTTTCTCTTTCTTTTTCTATTTTCTCTTCTTTTTTTTCTTGTTATTTTTCTTTTCTTGCCCTTTTTTTTTATTACACACTTTGGACTTACTTGATGAATTTCCAATTTTTCACAATTCCGGACTATTTGGATTTTTCAGGTTATCAAACGAAATGGAAATATTTTATTAGGCTCAAAGTGGGTTGCAAAGGGATAATTTTTTTCACAACTTTATTATGGCTAATATTTTTGGGTTAAACAAAAGAGGGCCTACTTCATTGTCCAAATTTCTAATCACATTACCATATGCATCTGGAGATTAATTAAGTTTAGAGATATATTTAGCACGAATTTCGAGACAACATTTCACACATTTCCCATAACCGATCAAAACAAAGGATTGAGATCATCAACGACTTATTAAAACGCTGAAAAGAACTTTGATTTAATCATAAACTCAGATTGATTTAAAAACTCATAACAAAATTGAAAGGCTCGAAATCTCACCGGGTTTGATCAATCTCCACACTTATTCGTTAAGTCGTCAATTTTCTTTTAATTTCCATCTTCGGTCAATTTTGGCTTAGTGCATTTATCATCCCCCCTAACTTAGTCTTTTGCATTGTCCACGATCGAAAGGAAGATAAAGCTAAATAAGCCAAAATAAGGAGTGCGATAAATAAAATAAGCAAATAACTACAATAGAACTTGTTTAGTACAACACAACTGTGGAAACAAAAGATAAAAACATGACAACATAAGATAAAACCAGAGGGGGATTGTGAAAGGTTCCAACGGGGCTGCCTACGGTGCTGGTGGTTGGTTGGAACTACCGGGTGCATTGGGTTCATAAGGATCATAAAATTAAGCAGGAAGTGGGGCATCAGGACCCAACTGGAGGTGATAAAGATCAGCCTGCATGCATAGCATCATACTCGTGTCACGACGGTATGAGGACATAAACCTGTGAAAACGCGTCTCAAGAGAAACAACGCGCTCGGTGAGACCCGTATCGTCTGGAACATAATCAGGATCAGCAACTTCATCATAGTCTTCCTCATCACTTTCTTCCATCTTAACATCTTCTTCACCAACAGCCTCTTCCTCATCGGCCGACTCATCATCCATGGCATCACTATCACCTCGGCGCACTCGGGTCAACTGTATTTATTTGTCACTTCGAGTGCGGGATTCTTGCCCAAGTGGATTGGGTAGGCGAATAAGATCTTGGGGGGGAACAATAATTGCATCCTTAAGAAAGGAGGTAATGAGACGACCATAAGGAAGAGGTGCCTTGCCCTTCTTGTACAGCACCGCGCAAATGATATCATTGTAAAATGTGCGGGAAAAATTGATAACAGTTTCATGGGAAAACAAATGATACACCATAGTAGCCTGACGCGGGCGCATAGCCGAACCATTTGAAGTTTGCAAAATGTTGGCACAAATGATGTGAAAAGTGATTCGAGCCTTGTCGGGTAACCGACCGATAGGAAAAGTCTCAGTATTCCAAACCGAACCCGGAGCAATTTGAGACATGCAAACATCTTTGGAAACAGCTGGATCATGACTGGGACAGGAAAATTGGGCCGGAGTGATCACACCCTTAGACTCGAGTTTCTGGACCAGAAGTTCAAGCGAGAACGGTATCGGTGTCGAGTCGACAAAGGCTTAAGATTTGAAATCTGCGGTACGAACGAGCGAACCATAAAACGAACGCAGATCATTTTCCCACACCATCTCATACGGTTCATTGAAAAATCTGCACCAGCCTCGAGATATGAACAGGCTGTTGACAGAATTAGGAAGTTGATCCCAAAGCACCTGACGCTCAATGTGGATTTTTCGCGTAGGACCGAAAAAACGGTGACACCAATTTCCCTCTCAGCGGGAACAATATTCTCCATTTTCATCGGGCAGCACTTCAATGGAATTATATTTCTGGGGAGCAGCCATAGAAATTGAAGATCTTGACAGAAAGAGAGAAAAGAAAATGGAGATGGAGGTGTGAAGAAAAATGGAGAGGGTAGGGTGATATTTATAGGTTGGATGGGTGATAAGGGGAAGAATTGGTGGGAAATAAGGGAGGGAAAGAATGGGTATGGGGGTTGTACGAATTTTTGGGGAGAGGAAAGGATTGGGGAATGAATTGGGGTGTGGATGTTGAAGAGGCTTTAACCTCGGGAAAGGGCACAACCTGCAGATAACCGGATCGATCCGGATTCAGATCGGACCGATCCGGTCTTTTATTATTTTATTCCTTTTGAGATCGGATCGGTTCCCTTTTTTCAGGGCTGGATCGATTCGGTTTGTAAAAATACCAGCTTTTCCCTCTTCAGTTCAATAGTCACTTTCCTCTCAATTTTTCTAACCCAACACTCCTTCCAATGCAATTGGACTTCAAAACTCTCAAAACTCTCATCTAAACCCGAAATGCTCTCGAGATATGTGTATGATTCCCACCCGTGGTAGTGATACACAACTATGAATTCCTAACTAGCCTAACCTCCTATTACTACTATATACAACATTCACCCCATACACGTCGGGGGTGCGACGACCTCACCTTTTGTGCTCAGTCAATCCTCATAAATGGGGTCCGACAACCATATTATATCGAATTCCATTACAATCGCTTCCAGATACGGCTTGAGACGTTGTCCGTTAACCTTGAATGTGTTTCCCCCTTTTTGATCCTATAATTCAACAGCTCCACGGGGGAATACTTCTTTCATAATGAATGGACCTAACCATCGTGACCGCAATTTTCCAGGAAACAAGTGTAACCTCGAGTTATAGAGAAGTACTTTTGTCCCGAATAAAACTCCTTACGTCGGATGATTCTATCGTGAGCTCGTTTCATTCGTTCTTTTGAGATTTTAGCACTTTCATACGCATCATTGCGTATTTCTTCTAACTCATTCAACTGAAGTTTACGTGTTTCACCAGTTTTTTCCATGTTAAAGTTCAACCTTTTAATAGCCCAATACGCCTTGTGTTCAATTTCAACAAGAAGATGACAAGGTTTGCCATATACAAAACGAAATGGGGACATCCCAAGGGGATTCTTGTATGCAGTTCGATAAGCCCAAAGCGCATCATTCAATCTGAGAGACCAATCTTTCCTGTTAGGTTCGACTGTCTTTTCCAAAATATTCTTGATTTCTCGATTGGCTAGCTCGACCCGGCCATTCGATTGGGGGTGATAAGTCATTCTAACCTTATGGACGACCCCATACTTTTGCATTAGCTTTTCCATCAGCCTATTACAAAAATGAGTGTTATTATCACTGATGATAGCCTTAGGAACTCCGAAGCGAGAAAGTATGTGTTCTTGAATGAATTTTATCACCACCTTATTGTCATTCGTCCTTGTAGCTATGGCCTCTACCCATTTTGAGACGTAATCTACTGCGACGAGGATGTATAGAAATCCAAAAAAGGGTGGAAAAGGCCCCATGAAGTCAATACCTCAGCAATCAAACAACTTTATGACAAGTATGGGGGTTAATGGCATCATGTCACGATGAGTAATAACTCCCATTCTTTGGCATCTATCACATGATTTGCAAAAAGTATTCGCATCCCGAAAGATTGTGGGCCAAAAAAGACCGTTTTGCAGGATTTTTGCAGCAGTTTTATTTTTGGAGAAATGACCTCCACATGCTTCCGTATGACAAAATCGGATTACCCCTTGAATTTCTTCATCGGGTACACATTTTCGGATGATTTGATCAGCGCAATACTTAAACAAATATAGATCATCATAAAAGAACATGCGCGACCAAGTAATGAACTTCTTTCTCTCTTGCAGAGTCCAATTGGAGGGAACGACTCTCGTGACATGGTAATTAACTATATCCGCAAACCAGGGAAGAGAAGAAGTAGCAAATAAATTCTCATTCGGATAATACTCGTCTATGGGGATTGGATCAATAGGTACGTCGGACGAGAGTCGTGACAAATGGTCAGCAATGACGTTTTCTACTCCTTTCTTATCTTGAATCGAGAGATTAAACTCTTGTAGGAGTAGGATCCACCTGATTAGGCACGGTTTGGCATATTTCTTGGTCAGAAGATATTTGAGTGCCAAGTGATCAGTAAACCAAATGATGGGCGACCCTACAATTTAAGAGCGGAATTTATCGAGAGCAAAAATGACTGCTAGTAATTCTTTCTCCGTAGTGGAGTAGTTAAGCTGGGGGCCAGATAATGTCCTACTAGCATAGTAAATAACATGAGATTTCTTGTCTTTTCTTTGTTCGAGAACAACCCCAATCGCGTAATCACTTGCATCACACATAAGATCAAATGGGAGTGACCAATCGGGAGCTTGCATGATAGGAGCAGAAATTAACATGCTTTTTAGTTTATCGAAAGCTTCTTGGCATGCTTTATTCCATTCAAACGGAGTGTCCTTCATGAGAAGATTACTCAAGGGTCTAGCGATGGTGCTAAAGTCTTTGATAAATCTCCTGTAAAATCCTGCATGGCCTAGAAAGGACCTCACATCTTTAAGCGATTTTGGCGGGGCTAACTCAGCTATTACTTCGATTTTTGCTCGATCAACCTCAATTCCCCTAGATGAGACTATGTAGCCCATAACTACGCCCTCAGTGATCATAAAATGGCATTTTTCCTAATTGAGAACTAAGTCTTTTTCCACACACCGGAATAAAACTCTTTTAAGATTAGCTAAACATTGGTCGAAAGATGGATCGAAAACGCTGAAATCGTCCATGAACACCTCAAGATCTTTTTCTATCTTGTCGCTAAAGAGACTCAACATGCACCTTTGAAAAGTTGCTGGCGCATTACATAACCCAAACGGCATACGTTTGTAGGCAAACATACCAAATAAACATGTAAAAGTCGTCTTTTCTTGATCAAGTATATCCACTTCAATCTGATTATAGCTAGAAAACCCATCTAAAAAATAATAGTAAGGATGGCCCGCTACTCGTTCAATCACTTGGTCGATAAAAGCAAGGGAAAATGGCCTTTTCTTATTCCCACGTTGAGCTTTCGGTAATCAATGCAAACACGCCACGCAGTGGTGGTGCGTTGAGGTATTAATTCTCCCTTGGTGTTTTCAACCACGGTCATACCCGACTTCTTTGGAACGACCTAAATTGGGCTCACCCATTTACTATCGGAAATGGGATAGATAACCCCAGCATCTAATAATTTGATGATTTTCGCTCGAACTACATCTTTCATGGTTGGGTTCAGTCACCTTTGCATCTCTCTCGAGGGCTTCACCTCCTCCTCGAGGTGAATTTTATGGGTACAAATCAAAGGACTTATACCTTTCAAATCTGCTATAGTCCAACCAAACGCACTTCTATGCTTGCTCAACACATTCAACAACTTTCCCTCTTGCTCTTTTTTTAAACTAGAAGAAACAACAACAGGAAATGTATCATCTTCTCCTAGAAAAGCATATTTTACATGAGAGGGTAGTTTCTTTAACTCAAGACTAGGAAATCTATCTTCAGAGGGGATCATGCGTGACTCCGTCGGGGGTAATTCCTTAAATCTAAAAATTCAGTCAACATCTCTCAACTTCTCAAAAATCACTTCCTCTTGCAACAAAGCTCCCAACTGCTCCACTTCACGCTCAAACTCAGTACAAGAACTCTTATTCTCAACACCTTGCACTAAACAAACTGCCAGTGCATCCCCACCTATGATCTTCTCAATGTGCTCATCCACCACCTCTTCAATAAGATCAACCTCATGAATTTCATCCTCATCACCCATTTGGTTAGCAACATTGAAAATATTGGTCTCGAGGGTCGTGTTTCCAAAAGTGAGTTGCATTTGGCCATTACGTGTGTTGATCAAAGCATTAACAGTAGCTAAAAATGGACGGCCCAAAATTATGGGAACATGATTAATCGAATGGGGGGAAGGTTCTGTATCCCAAATGACAAAGTCTACAAGGAAGTAGAATGTGTCCACTTGAACTATCACGTCCTCCACAATCCCACGAGGCACTTTCACTGTTAGACCTGCCAACTGTAGAGTGATTCGGGTAGGTTTAAGATCACCTAAATTAAGTTGCTTATAGATAGAGTATGGAAGGATGTTCACACTCGCACCTAAGTCTAGCAAAGCTTTTTCAACTCTACTCTCTCCTATAACACACAAAATTGTAGGTGCACCAGGATCCTTGAATTTTGGTGGAAGATCATTAAGAAGGATCGAGCTCACATTTTGTGCCAAAAAGACGTTCTTCTTCACCTTAAGCCGTCATTTGATAGTCAAAAGATCTTTGATGACTTTGGCATATGCTGGAATTTGTTAGATAGCATCCAGAAATGGCAAGTTCAACTTCACTTGCTTCAGAACATCTAACACTTCAGTACGCGAAGCTCCGTTTTTGGGTGGTGTCGAGCGTTGAGGAAATGGAGCAGCAGTGGGCGGTTTTACTTCAACTTCAGGTTCAACTCCTTCATCCTTATCATCCATATGCAATGGGGTCTCCTCAGATTCTGAAACTTCTTTAGCTTTATATTCCTTGGGAGGTGGTGGCGCTAGATCAATTACGCGACCACTGCATAGAGTCGTGATAGTTGACATTATTCTGGCAAATTCGATGATGTAGAGCTAACTGTAGTTTGCCCTTGAGGAGTTCTTTGGCCTTGAGCTGGGAATTTATCCTTCTTCTGAGTATTCAATACAGATTGCAACCTAGAGATGCTGGTATGAATTTCCGTGAACATTCGATCATACTTAGCATTGCTCTCCTTTTGAGGTTGGATGAATTGATTCAGATTATCCTCAAGAGATCGCCTAGGTGGAGTGACATACGGACCAGGAGATGGTACTTGCATAGGGGTTTGCATCGGATGAGGCATTTACTGAAATTGAGGAGGGGGTGGAGGCAAAGGCACATGTGAATTAGGAGCCATCCCACTTTGTGGTTGTCTATAATTGAAACCAGGATGATTCCTCCAAGATTGATTGTATGCATTCCCCTGCGGTACATTAAAATTTCCTCAAAACCCTCCTATCGCTTCTACTTGCTCAGTGTACATTGCTTTGTAGGCAGGTATGGTAGGGCATCCTTTGGTAGAATGACCAGCAGCACAAATGGCACACACTTTCTCCTTTCCTGCTTGAATGGGTCCAGCGACTTCTCTTAATCAAACTTCAAGTATGTCTTTGAAATTCTTTTTCAATTGATAGTCAAAAGATCTTTGATGACTTTGGCATATGCTGGAATTTGTTAGATAGCATCCAGAAATGGCAAGTTCAACTTCACTTGCTTCAGAACATCTAACACTTCAGTACGCGAAGCTCCGTTTTTGGGTGGTGCCGAGCGTTGAGGAAATGGAGCAGCAGTGGGCGGTTTTACTTCAACTTTAGGTTCAACTCCTTCATCCTTATCATCCATATGCAATTGGGTCTCCTCAGATTCTGAAACTTCTTTAGCTTTAGATTCCTTGGGAGGTGGTGGCGCTAGATCAATTGCGCGACCACTGCATAGAGTCGTGATAGCTTGACATTATTCTAGCAAATCCGATGATGTAGAGCTAACTTTAGTTTGCCCTTGAGGAGGTCTTTGGCCTTGAGGTGGGAATTTACCCTTCTCCTGAGTATTCAATACAGATTGCAACCTAGAGATGCTAGTATGAATTTTCGTGAACATTTGATCATACTTAGCATTTCTCTCCTTTTGAGATTGGATGAATTGATTCAGATTATCCTCAAGAGATCGTCTAGGTGGAGTGACATACGGACCAGGAGATGGTACTTGCATAGGGGTTTGCATCGAAGGAGGCATTTGCTGAAATTGAGGAGGGGGTGGAGGCAAAGGCACATGTGAATTAGGAGCCATCCCACTTTGTGGTTATCTATAGTTGAAACCAGGATGATTCCTCCAAGATTGATTGTATGCATTCCCCTGCGGTACATTAAAATTTCCTCGAAACCCTCCTATCGCTTCTACTTGCTCAGTGTACATTGCCTTGTAGGCAGGTATGGTAGGGCATCCTTTGGTAGAATGACCAGCAGCACAAATGGCACACACTTTCTCCTTTCCTGCTTGAATGGGTCCAGCGACTTCTCTTAATCAAACTTCAAGTATGTCTCTGAAATTCTTTTCCAATTGGTCAAATCGACGATCTAACAAAGTGTCCTTGTCCAAGTGATAAATACCGGACGCAGCAGGCGAGTTGGACACTTGTCGATTTTTATTTTGACTATTGGGGTAAAAAACATCCCATGCTTGCGTAGTCTCCGCTACGTATGTCAGATGAGCCTCAGCATCGCTCGAGTCTAGCTCCCAGAATGGTTTTTCGCACATTATCTGAACAAGTTGTTTAGATGCTAAAGTAAGCCCTTGATGAAAAAATGAAATGAGATGATGTTTTTCGAACCCATGATGTGGGCAAGCACTAACTAACTCCTGAAACATTCCCAACACTTGTCGAAAGCTTCATTCTCATTTTGCCGAAAAGCTTGTATTTGAGCTTTGACAGAGTTGGTTTTGTGCTGTGGAAAGAACTTGGAGATAAACTTAGTCTGCATATCTCTCCAGGATAAAATAAAATTCGGGGGTAGTGACCATAGCCAAGTCTTAGCGTTATCCTTTAAGGAAAAAGGGAAAAACTTTAACCGGATAACATCTTGTGGGCAGGTTTGATCACCAAACGTCTCACATGCTTCTTCGAACTCTCTAATACGAAGATATGATTTTTCAGAATCCATCCCATGAAATGTAGGAAGAATTTGAATCATCCCATTACGAAAGTGGAACTGACCGGCATTATACGGGACCAAAATGCAACCAGGGGTAACATTTCGCTCAGGAAATAAAAGATCTTTCATGGGAAGATATTGTAACTCTTCCTCTCCAGCACCAACACCAACACAACCGTGCACAGACATATTGCTAACAAACGATTCAGAACCCTCACTCAGTGTTTGACTCAAAGTGCGACTTGTGATTGAATTATTAAGTGAAGGAGGTGGAAGCCAAAAGTGTGGAGAGTCGGTGGTATGAGAATTTTCAGAATTAGCTTCGGCAATAGGATTTTCGTGAACTTGGGTGAGAAAGGGATTTTGCATGTAATCGTACAAGAGATGAGTGAAAAGTAGTTTTTTTTTTAATGAATCAATCTAGGATTAAATTCACTTTCCTAAGTATCACCAATTTACGATCCTCGGCAACGGTGCCAAAAACTTGACGCGACTAAGAATTTATCTCAGAAGTGCGTTCTCTCTAGGCTCAAGTGCAAGCCTATCGCGTTAGTAATAATCCGACAAGTCAGGATCGTCTCTACAGGGATCCGAAATTGGCAATTGTGAATAACGTAGGAAAATTTTATTTAATCTTAAATGATTACTCAAAAGAAAAGAAAAGATGATTGATGGGTTGAAATTTCAAATTGGTGATGAAATAAAAATAAACTACGTGCACAAAAACACTAAGAATTGTAAAGAAAATAGATATGAGTATGAGAGAAAATAGTTTGGAATACAATCCCCCAAACCTTAGTAAATTATCGTATAGAATACTAGAATTGTAAATTAAAATTTTGACTGAATCCAGTCTTTATAGATCCTAAGCATTACATATATGAGGGAACTAGCTCGCATCATATGAAATCAAATGTAAATACAAAGCGGTGTAGAACAATTACACTTGTATAGTATTCTTAAACATCCCAAGTACCTAGGGCAAGAGAGATTAAAAGATCTACTATGTTCGTATAATTTCCATACACGATTCGATCAATATTTAATTTACACTATATTTTCTACATGGGCAATTTATCTCAGGATGGGCTCATGTATCCCAACCCTTGAAAATTTAGCTAGACATGGTTTTATGAGAAAACAAATTCATAACAATGCATGGAATTATGTATCTAAGAAACATTGTTTCAAAAGAAAATTACAAAACAATTGAGAATTGAATTGAAAATAAAATTGAGACTAAATAATAGAATGGAAGTTGATACTTGGATTGAAAAATTGAAACTTGTAATCAACACTAGGTAAAAGAGATGAACTTGAATCCAGAATACTCCTTATTTCTCAAACTTACAAACTAGAGTTTTTTCTCAGAATATGAAAATTGTCTACTAAAGAAGAAGAACTAAAAAGGCACTCTAAAATTTGACTCCCTTGGAAGGATGTAGAGTTTGGCCTTTTATAACACCAATCAACAAGATTTGACAGATAATAACGATGAGTTGTACAAGATATTCGCAGATTTTCACCTCTTCAGCTCCATAATATATGCCAGAAATTCGAACAGTCGGACCGGTCCGGATCCCATCGGATCGGTTCGTTTTTATTTCTATCGGACCGGTCCGAATACCATCAGATCGGTTTGGTTTTTATCGGTTCTGCATTAATCCGGGGGCTAATAAAATGGTGACATTTTGGATCGGTCCGAGATAAATCGGATCGGTCCGGATATCTTCAATTTTGACTTTTTCTTTCCAACTTTGAATTGTCATAACTTTTGATCTCGAGCTCCGATTTAATTGTCGTTTCTTCCGATGCTCTTATGAAATAATGGTCTTCAACTTTCCTTTAGGCTTCAAATCCAAACTTTGGGTGTAAATTTACACTTTTGCCCTTTGACTTTCCTTCCTTTCTTCCTTTTCTTGCACTAAATACCTGTAAAATCAATAAGAAATTCACTAAACTTGGGGTACTCATTGTGACACCCCGACTAATTAAATACCGGGTAGCTACTCCTTTATTAAATTAAATCAAAATGCCAAGTTGGCTCAGTTAATAGCATCACTGTCGAAAACATTTTTATTATTACTAACCACCTAGTATTTAAAAAGTAAGTTGCCAAATTTTAATTAAAGTCTGATTAACATGCAGTACAAGATTTAAAGCAAGAATAATACCACCATTAACTATAACGAAAATAATAGAATAACCATCACACGATAAATAAATCCGGAGGAAAACTCCTCACAACAAACTCCACAACTGAAATGAATAACTAAATACTGAATACTGAATCAATACATGCCAAAGTCTGAAAAACTGAAATGGAAATGTATCTCTAATGGAACTGGGCAACATGCCCTAAAACTGAGGAATACTGAACATGGAATCCAAATGATAGAAGCGTCTAAAAGAAAATCCCTGTAACTTCCACAACCAGCTACAGCTCGTCATCTGAATGAGTATCCTATGCATGGTGTCCTTGTGGCTGGGCACCTAAAATGGTTTTACAAGAAAAATAGATTTGAAAGCAAACGGGTCAGAGCCCGAATGTGGAGATATTTTAAAAACCTGCAAGTGCTTTAAAAACATTTAAAACATTAAATGCAAAGTACATGTTAGGACGTGCACTCACATGAAATTCTCACCTCTCGTCTAACTGTGCACTCCTAACGTAAGTACCCATCTAAAATGACACAACCCACTAGCTAAGTAACATCATATCTAACTAGACTGTCATAAGTTCTACCCTTATTACTCGGTTCCCATTAACATTATAACGCTCGCAATTAAATAGGGGCTTAACCTAAATTCGGGTTCTCACGTAAAAGTAATACAACTCATTATAGATCATCCCTTTTGTTATTCCATAGTTATACACACAATACCATATGAAAGTTCCCAATTTATTAAGTGTATATTTTCCACAACATAAATATACAATATAAGCACCACGAGACTAAGCTGTGGTGCACACATACTCTGCTATCCATCCCGGTACATCACGTACATAAGGATCGCGCATTCCGAATCTCTCAGGAATCGTTCAGATAACACAAATCACAAATAACACTACAAGAAAATAACCTTTTTGCGGCATTTGTTTTGTGGCATTTTTTAAAAAGTGTGGAGAAAATATACTTTTGCTGGCATTTTTTAATAAGTGTAGAAGATTTACTCTTTTTATTCTAAAATAGGCGCCGTTATTTATTTTCAATCTCGCGCTTATTCTTTTCCCCCAAATATTCTCTTCCCCCCCCCCCCCCAAAAAAAAAAAATAACACACACGAACCAAAATTATCACATACCAAATCATTCTCAAACCATCAAAACCCTAAAACTCTTCCTCATCTCACTCCCCATCTCCACAAATCCATCGCTCGGGAGAATATACTTCGAATGCTTGTCGTCGGTAGATCATTGAAGCTCGCTGCTGGTAGAACACTCACGTTTCAGGTATTTCACTCTCTCCTCCCTTTATTGATTCGTTTTTACCAAATACATGATATTGAGAAAAAAATTAAAAGGTTCAGTTTAGATTTGGCGTGATTCTTGTTGGTAATTAGTTTATGCTTGCGATTAAATCTATTTATATATTTCGACCGCTACATAATGTGTGTATTCGTTTACATAGCTTTAAAATACCTAAGGGAAAATTATGGGGTAACATTTTGATTCAAACAAAATTGGATGCGCTAAATTTATAATGATAAGGACCTCATTGTTTTTATATTATTGTTTTATTTTGTCATGAACACGGTAAGCAACTCTCTACCTTTGAAATCAATCTGCTATTATGATTTCGTAAAAGATCATTCATTTCCATCTTAATGATTTGACATGTTTTTGAGACCATTATATCATTTTGCAATGTATCTTATCATTTAATAATATTAGGACAATTTATAATTAGGTCCTTTGTTGACAATTTTTAAACATTTAAGGACAATTTACTATTAGGTCCACTTGTTATGCCACTAGAGTGGACTTTTATAAGAAGAAAATTAGTGGACCTAAGTGTTTAAAATTTTTCAAAATTCCTTTAGAGTTTAAAAATTGTTTGCGAGGGACCTAAGAGTACTTTCCCCTTTATATTACACTTGATTGGCTATTTTATAGTCACTGATTCACTTTAATATTTGAGTGGTTTTCTTTACCTTAAAATTATGGTAGCATAGTTTGTTTGGAAATAAATTTTTAGAGAAGCAAACATGGTAGCTCGTATCTTAGCAAACATTGGTATTTCTTACCTAACTCTTAAAATCTTTAACAATATATTGGATCCTCCTACTATGGTGAAACGAACATATAAGCTTGATAGGATTGGTCGGCACTACATTAGATCTAGTTTTTCTTTTAGTAAGGATTAATAGCTTTGTTGATTGTAATGGGGTTATTATAAAATCCCAAATTTCATTTTTCAAAAAATGCTTTGGGCAATTGGTTCCCCTAAGCATTCTCTTCTTCTAAGTCTTCATTGAGCTTGTAATTCACCTTAGAGAGGATTTTCCTCCATTTTATTAATAATTTCGTCCTTCTTCCTTATATATATATATATATATATATACACAACTGATTATCAATTACTAATGATATTTAGTAGATATATTCAATACATGTTCACTTTTTTGTATTTGTTTTATTTCAGTCCATTATGTGGATGGTTAGAGCGTTTAAAAATATTGGATTTTTTTTTATCAATTAGTCCTGTTTATTAAGTATGTAGTTCAATAGGTCTTGTCATCTTTTTTTTGCTCCAACAGGCCCCGTTTGATGACTTAGATTCGCAATCGGTTAGTGCCGCTAGCGCGGACCAACATCATTTAAAGGATGTGAGTTTGTGCCAATGCCACTAACCAATCACGAACGCAAGACATTCACTGAATTGGTACCTAAGTCAAAACAGTGTGTTTAATAAGAATTAAAAATATATGCACAAAGTGTATGTTATACTTGGAAAGTGACTAAACAGTGAATAGTCACTGACCTGTTATTGGTCAAAAAAGATTAGTGCAAATTATACTTGGGTGTTCAAATAGTGAATATTCACTAAATTGGGCTTGAAAAAACGGGGTGCATATTGGTGCTCAAACAGTGAATATTCACTGAACCGCGATTCGAATAATAATTAGAATAGTGAATATTCACAAAGTGCATATTATACTTGGAAAGTGATCAAAACGGTGAATATTCACTGAATGAGAATTAAAAGTGGTGCATATTATTGGAGTGTTCAAACGCTAAATATTCACTGAATAGCAATTTATGTCAATAGTGCATGTTTACTAAAATAGTGAATATATACACAGAATATATTAAAGTAAAAACATAATTGTTCAAAGAGTGCATATTATATTTGAGAAGTGTTCAAATAGTGAATATTTACCGAATTGTTATTTGATGTCTCGAAGATATCAAACTTTGATGACTTAGATTCGCGATTGGTTAGTGTCGCTGGCATGGACCAACATCGTTTAAAGGGTGTGAATTTGTTCCAGTGTCACTAACATCACGAATGCAAGACATTTACTGAATAGGGAAAATGTTGCAAGTGAACACAATGCGTTCTAATTAGAAATTGTTGTTGTTGTTGTCAACTATTGTATTTTAACTAAGTATGCAACATAAAATTTCTCAAAATTTAGAAATAAACTAAAAACAACAATTTTCATGTAGAGATTTATACCAAACTGTGTTAATTTTTCACTGGTTTTTAAATTATTTATACAAAAGGAATGCAGTATGCTTTTTATATTTGAATATACTGAGTTGGTCCAAATATTGTTTTTCCATATGGGGTTGCTCTGTTTTATAATTATTCTCTCCCTCTAAACTGATGGTTGTGTGTCCCAAAATTTTGTATATATTAATTTATTTGTGATCAATTTCCTATTCAGGGTTCTAGAATGTCTCGTGATATTGAAGAGTATGGTGAAGAGTTTGTTGATTTAAGGATAGAACTTTGGTGGCCGTTGGACTTAATGTACGTAATCTAGGGATATCAATTGTATGTTTTCTTTTATATAATATTCACTTCCAGCTTCAGTATCTTAGGCCATGCCAGATGTGAACTTAAATTCTACCACAGCCACCTCTTTGCCTCTTAACAACGGAGACGAGTCCTAGAGGTTACATCCTTTAAACATCTTTATTATTCCTTGGATCAAAATTCTATCGCGTTGTGGATGCATTATTATAAAATATTGTTCTCCATATGTATTAATTTTAATAAATCTAATGACTTGGTAATTACTTTCCATGTCAGTCGTTTTGTAATATATAAAAATAATGGGAATAATACTTGATAATGAGAATTATTGGGGTAGCATTTTGACTTTTGTATCCTTTGTGACACTTCAATCCCGTGATCCTAAATTTGGACTGGATTAGAACAGGGCGACATAGAGGAGTTGATTTTAACCTTGAGTTATTCAGTTATTTATTTATGTTTATATATATATTTTTTTCGTGACATCATATGAGCATTATAAAAAAATCAATAATCATGATCTTTTTGTGCAGGTATTATGAAGGCATTATTTCTTCTTTTGACCCTTTAAAAAAGAGGCACGAAGTGACAAAATGGACATTCTTGAGTTCTATACGCAGTTTTACATATATTTATTTTATGTAGTATTTACATCTCTTCCAACTATGCTCCCATGTCTGCCTCACAATTTCTTTTTGATTGATGTGATTTTATGTCGTCCCCTGTTATTGGTGTTATCACTTGAATAACTTATCCCTTCATTAATTTCTAGTAAAAAATTAAATATTCTTTTGTTCTTATTTCAGGTATTATATGATGACGGAGATGAAGAAATATTGGATCTCAGTGTGGAACGTTTTCAATTGCTTGAGAACACATCGCCTGAACAAGTCAGTGTTTAATCTGATTCTGTGATGTTTACTTGTTTATATTTAATTCTATGTTGTATTTTTTCTTACATCATATGTAACACATTTGTTGAACTAACAGGAGCAACCTACTAATCTTCCAAGAAGTGCTGGTTTGTCTATCAATTATATGTTTTTTGTAACTGATATTGTGCTTTCCTTTTTGTTCATTCAAAAATATTGTATTACTATTATACTTTATATTTTCAACCCATATTTTTAGTGTTGGTAAAAGAAAAGAAAATAACCTTTCTTAGTGTAAGACGGTAATTGAGGCTGAGAGGGTTTAAGAGAGGGTTATGAGTTGCTCATGGAGCACGAGGCGTAATCTACTAGTCCCAAGGTTAACACATAAGGTAAAAGAGGTATAGTGGCAGAGAGGGGGTACCTTGTGTGATTGAGGAGAGTTGTGAAAAAATGAGCAATACGAGCAACTCTTAAGAAATCCTAATGGTGTTACTCTAAGTTACTCATAAAGTTCAGGCTTCTAACTTGCCTCCTTAAAATCCTCCAATCCAACACCTTAAGAAATCCCTAGTGATCACTCAAGGAGTGTTCAGTTCCCCAAGCATGGCCTTGCTCAAGCTGAGGCCTTCTCAACACTCATGAACCACTTGCCCTTATAACGGAATGAACTAAACCTTGGTTCGCTCGAAAGGATGCGAGTGATTTAGACTCACCCAACACAGAAAATAGTTGCCTGATCCACATTTACATTTATATGCATCAGTTCAATCAAATCGTCCATTGTGATCAAAGTCCCATCCAACCTTTTTCCCTTTCCAAAAATTATCTCTACCATCTCACGAATGGTCCAATCACATTCCTATCAATCAAATTCAACTCGCAATCCAGCAGAAGATTTCTATTCATTCATTAGAACTTTATTAATCTAATTTCTCCATATGGAAATATTGACTAATTAAATATTTCTTAGAAAAGTGTTTAAACAGTTGACAATGGATTATTAAAAACCATTATAACAATAACAAAAATAATATTAGTAGGCATTTCCATTAACTTTGAATTGGCCAATTAATCAGGTTTGGGAAGAAGAAGGCAAAAACAAGGTCCAAGTCCTATGTAAAGCAAGAGCGATCTGCCCCTTTATCAAAATGGTGATTTTTTGTATGTCACCTTATGAAACCTTTGTTCTTTGTCACAGGAAAAATATCTTTCTTAGCTTGAACTGAATCTCCGTCTCTGGAGTTCTTAAATGAATATTTGTTAAATTATGTCCCTATAATTTCATGTCCCAAATGGAGTCAATTTCTGGCTATTGGACAAAGATTATTTATATGTTTTGCTTGAACTCAGAAATTTGGGTGCTGGCTATATCTTTACAGTTTCAAATCATGTTTTAGTATAATGTAATCTCTTTCTTTAAATTAGTTGGAGAAAATTCCAGTTTTCATTAAAGAAAATATTGGATATCTTTTTGTTTATGCTCAGAAGTATCTATTGTATAGATCCAAGGAATTTGGCTGAATTTTTCCATTCTTTGAAAATGCAATGGTGGTAGTACAAAAAGTAATCTACGTCAAACTTACTTTTTAACATCACCTTCAGAGTAGAAGATTAATATCAGGTGATGGTGGTGATGTTGCGGATGCAATATTTTGGGATTAATATTATTCGTGCAATTTATATTGATTCTTCTTATTAGTATCTGGATCCAACGACGATTGCGGCAGTTACCTTTACTAGTGTTCGAGATAAAGTCCATGCTATTCCATTCACAACAATGTAAAGGGTATCTGTAGCCAAAATTCGAGTGGGTACTACTTTACAAGTAATATTTTTATTCTACAATAGTTAATTCTTTCACAAGTATAAATTGGGTTTGGTTTCACAGTTTAATAGTGACATAGCTAGAATTACTCAAAGGTATGTATTAGGTTTTCAAGATATTGCAGATCAAGTAAAATTTTAATTTGCTATGGGTTTGGTATGATTTTAATGGTTGAGTATTCTTTTTGACAAATCCATTTTGTTACTCAAGTTCAAATGTTTTTATAATTCCTTTTTTGTTAGAGTGCAAATATACATAATACATTACACAAGACCACCATCTCTGCTCTGTACAAAGCCAACCTAGTACACTCTCCGAATGCAAATTTACATTGGATTGCAAATGTACCTTTATAATTTATACTTACATACAAATTATCTGTATAGGGTCATTTAGCTAATGGTTCTCCAGTGTACTTGCAAGAATGAGGTTATGTGTTATGTTAAAAATGTGGCGGTGTTTCAAATCATAATAGGTGTTAGCTAATCAAAGTGGAGATATTGAAGCAAGAGGGAATATGAAGATCTCAAATAATTTTACAAGATATTTGATTTATCTTTCAAATCATGAATCTTATGCTCTCATTTATTTAATATTTTGGCAATTGGTAGTGCACTTTACGATTTTGAAGTTTACTGTGCTTTGTTCAGATTATATTCAATATATGTAATCTATATAACCTTCCTAAGAGTTCTGTTAAATCCTAAGCTATATAAACTTCAAAGAAAAACCATATTATGAAATATACCTTTTAAACAATATTTATCTACACAAATGGTTCATTTGGACATGAAATTTGAGGCCTGCCCTAGTATAAAAAAACATTCTTCTTTTGGATTCTGATGGAAAGCATGTGACTGTTAAATCTTATTTTCAGAATCACTACACCACTAGGAGATTACTTATGCTTTTTTTTTCCTCGTGTTGCAGGCTTGGACGTTGGTCACTAGATAATTCAATTGATCTTGTGGCTTGTTGAAGACAATTATCTCAATCCTAGCAAACAACTCAGTGTACGGAAGCCTTCGACCATATGTAAGTAGTTGGGGTCCAATATCTTCGGCAACAGGACTGGTTCCATCCATGTGAAGCAAAAGCGAAGATTTTAACTGATTACGAGCATGAGTCAAAGGAATCGAAGCAACAACATAAATGCCGAACAGTCCAGTGTCTTCATAGTTGGTGTTAAACTCCGTCATGCTTTCAGCTATTTCATTAATGCCGGACCTCTGTGAAAGTTCGGAACCCATATACTTTCCTCCACCTGCACTCTTATTCCAAGAACCTAATAATGAATTCATAACCATAAAAGGAATTGAATCTGGATCCGTCTAAGATGCGCCATTGAAAGCAACCGCAAATTGGGCGAGAGGAATATCATCGTCAACTGTCAGAACCTCAGAACCTGTGAAAATTACGGTTCATTGGCAGCTATCTCAGAAGTTGAGATGGTATCCATAGACAACTTTGTGAACAACTTCTTCACTTGCTCAACAATGTTTTCATGTTTAACATCTCTAGAACATGGAAGTTTGTCAAAAATTTTGATGTAATGAGTAAACCTGTTGATGTATTAATTTTATTTCTATTATTAAATTTCATATAAAAAATAATTTACAAATTGTTCAATTTTTTTCTTGTGGACATTGGGTGATGTTGGATGCTTGACAGAAGTTGGATGCTTGACAATGATGGACCCATTCACTTTCAAATTAATCTACTATAGAGAGATTTTTTAGAGCAAATGTATTAGTTTTTATTTGTGGATGGTGGATATTCTCTGAAATTACAATGGTTATCAATTGTAGACATGAATATTTTAAGTTATATAAATGATGCTTGAACTTTTCTTTTATTTTTGGTGAATATGAGGGTGATTATTTTATTTCTCACATGTAATGGTAAATTTTCCAAGTTTAACTGAATGTTTGATATTTAAGAAATAAGAATTGTCCCAACCACTTATATCATTGTCCTTAAAATTTTCTAGGCATTTGAATCTAATGCCATAAGTGTTTTCCTGGAAGTTTATTAATACATTAAAAAGTGTTTTTTGTATTTTTATTAATACTGCAAAAGAGCTTTCTTGGCATTTACACTAATGTTGTGTACTTTTACCAGCATTTTTTTAAAGTGTTGAGAAAAATGCGACCAACTTTTCTCGGCATTTTAAAAATGCCGCTTTTCTTTTACCACATTGGCTATTACGGCACTTAAGAAAATGCTAGTAAAAATACCGCAAAACCTTTTCCCGACAATTGTGGTGTCTTTAACGACATTTAATTTTTGCCGTAAAAAATCAGTTTTCTTGTAGTGTAATGGAGGCGAACACAGTCACATCACATGGGTCACGCACATACCTGCGCTCCCACGATCAGCAGACTTATTAACGTCCCAATAAGTCCTTCTCTGACCTATGTTCATCGAGGTAACCAGTCTAAATCCGGGCAACACAAGGATTAGAGGGCCCTAAGCGAACGCAAACCTCCCGTGATAGCAAGTATGGTAGGTATGTCATACACACAAATCATATACCAATACTAAGTAAGCACACATCTTAGTAATCACCGTAGTTTAATTGTAGTACTTATTGCATTCTCGTACCAACTTAATATATATACAACTTATATAATCCCAGTCCATATTTATACGCGCCATAATTTATTCTCACGTCGTAGTAGGCACTCACGTCTCATCTCATAATGTCTATTTGATTCGATCCACACTTATATAATTTACTCCTAATTATCTACCAAATGTCCCAAGTATACTAATGTACCATCAAAGGAATGTTATCTCCATCCTCGAACAAATTTACGGGACTCCCAAAATCAAAACAGGCCAAAAAGCCTAAACTGCCAGCTCGTTAGAAGTCTCGTTCGAACGAGGCTGTTCGAACGAGATTTCGTTCGAACGAACTGGGCTATTTAACGAGATCTCGTTCGAACGAGATTATCGAACGAACATCCCTCTCGTTAGAACCCCAAACTGTCAACTCGTTAGAAGCTCGTTCGAACGAGCTCGTTCGAACGACCTGGGTAGGTCTTCTAACGAGTGACCAGATTCAAGCCCAGAAATCCTATCTCGTTTTTCACCAATTTCTACACCTCAAATCTCAACCAAAATTCGTCCCAACAATGTTTAAAGGTCTCTAATCAATCCTAAACATATTAAAATCACATACTAACGTTTTTAAGGAATTAATTCATCCTCAACATCATTAAATCATCAAGTCTCATCACTTTTCCCCAAATTCTCAAGAACATAAACCCTAGAATTTTAAATCTTCCATTCCCAGAAATAGATCCGTTTTTGTATCACATAAATTAGTAATTCTCTTAATTCGATCTTACAATAACATTTCTAAATGCAAACCTATCTCCAAAATTAAACTAACAACTCCAATTTTATGGGTTTTTAATTATCACTCAATTAATTATGATTATGGAATTGTCTAAGCATGGAAGAAGCATTTACTGAATAAAAATGTAAATTAAACCACTTGCCTTGATTCAATATCAGATTTTGATGACGATTTGATGAAGCTCTCTCTCTCTCTCTCCAAGCTTTTCCCCTCTATCTCTCTCTTTCCAAGCTTTCTTCTCCAATAGCTATGGTGGCTAGGGTTTGTTTTGGGAAGATATTAGAAAACCTAATTCTAATAACCTACGTAGCCTTCTAGGTTAATATGGGTTGTTAATGGGTTAAGTGGGTCAATTCCCAATCAGATAAAAACTCTTAATTTTCGTCACTTTTAATTCCCAAAAATACAAAATTACCAAAATACCCTTTATATTGCCGGTATGGCCTAAAAATACCCCGGGACCCAAACTAAACCCCCGGCTAGTGTTTTCTGACTATCTCGACCCTTCCGGACGCGTTGGCGCACTCAAAACGACCATACGGTTAATAGAATTTAAATTCATTTTTATAATAAAAATAATTATAACCTGACGCGACTGTTTCACGCGTCCCAATAAAATGTCCAAATTGCCGTATATCAATCTCACGACAAATTTCATAATTCAATATTCATATATCATCATATATACTCAATATAGTCAAATACCAACTCGCATCTCGCTAGTATTCTATCCGGATTAATTCCCAATTAATTCTCATTTAATTAATTAATCCCAAAAATAAATAACGCCAAAATACGGGGTATTACATACTTCCCCCCTAATAACAGAATTTCGTCCCGAAATTCGGAACTAGAAAGTACCTGATAAAAACAACTCTGGATAACGTTCGCGCATCTCATCCTCACGTTCCCATGTGGACTCCTCGACATTGTGATGTCGCCACTGAACACGCACTAACGGAACTATCTTTGACCGCAGCTTCCTCTCACTTCGGTCCAAAATAGCAATCGACCCCTCCTCGTAGGAGCTATCAGGCTGTAAATCAATCTCACGACAAATTTCATAATTCAATATTCATATATCATCATATATACTCAATATAGTCAAATACCAACTCACATCTCGCTAGTATTCTATCCGGATTAATTCCCAATTAATTCTCATTTAATTAATTAATCCCAAAAATAAATAACGCCAAAATACGGGGTATTACACTCATTAGAAATAGTCAATATCAATGATATGGGATAAAAGCGATTCAATTACGTTGTTCGAGATATTAAAATTACTAACTTAAGGGGCTAAATTCAGAAGAATTTATGCTTGGTCAGTACACCTCTCAACAATATTATATTATATTGTCTCTTAGTTAGAAGTCTGGCACGTCTCACAGTTACTCGAACCTATGATGTACATCTTGTTAGTCAGTTTTCTACGTGCTCCTCGATCTATTCATTATGATATTGTACTTCAAATTATTCACTATATAAAGGAAACTATAGCCCATGGTCTTTATTTTTCGTCTCACTCTTCACTTGAATTATGTGCATACTCTTGTGTTGGTTGGGAAGGTGATTCCACATATCAACGTTCTACTACTGGTTACTGTTTCTTTTTAGGAGACTCTCTTATCTTTTGGCGAATCAAGAAACAAATTGTCACATTGAGGTATAGTACTGAGGTTTAATATCGCGCTCTTATTGATATTACACAAGAACTTCTATAGCCCTGATGGTTACTTCAAATATGGGTATTGTATAATCCACTGCCATAGTTCTTTGTTATAACAACCAAAGCGCTATTTAGATTACTCATAATGATGTATTCCATGAACGAAAAAAACATTTTGAGATTTATTGTCATTTTATGTGTCAACATGTTCTTCATGATATGGTTAAACTTACCTCATCTGATCAAACTGTCGATATATTTACTAAAGATGACATTTTTAGGACTTAGTTTCCCAACTCAAGTTAATACCCTCTCGATCTCCTTGAGTTTGAGGGGGGTGTTAAAATCACCATAGTCGCCATAGTTATCACCTTAGCTTAATCTAATGTATTATAATATAACCACTATTAATCTCAGGTTATGATAACCAGATGTTCAAGTCCATTGGTTATGTGAACATTAGAATAATAATGGTCAACCTTACTTCACACATCAAGTTTCACATGATTAAGTCTGCCACTTTCCTACCATATTTTGATAGGATGAGTGGATGCACAACCACGAGTTGGTTCCTTTAACATACCATTAATGTGCTAAGGCTAACATGAAATGAACCGAGATTGTCATTCTAGCAACTAAGATATCGTCTGCTAAAAAGGAAGCTAACCTGGTAGATGTTTCTTTCTACACGAAGCCCGATGAAGATATGGTCATTTTGACAAGGAACATTGAAGGAGTGAGAGTTCCCATGATCAATTGAAATTGGGATATGTGGTGGATCGAGATAAAGAAATGGAGGAGATTGTACAAGTGGTTGAGGAAGTATAAAAGGCTGCTCTAAAATCCTAAACTATATCTAAACATCTAAGAGATAGAATGTGGCTACGAATTCAACCCGATGTAGCATGAGGTAAGGTGTTAAAGTGTTATGAGTAGGCTTTTTAGACCTAGATTCAATGAAGCGCAGAACGCAAGGAAGAGGAAGGCACCTCCACCACCAAAGTGACAGTGTAAGAAAATATTGCTCGATAATGTAAGGGTGGTGTATCGCCTTTGAAAGTGTGAGTGGGCAACAAATGAAGTTGGGGAAATTGACCCAGAGTATGAATATTTTTTGGTGGATAATCAAGGATAATGCCTTGTCATTAATAATTCCAACATTTAAGAATTTATGGAGGAAGTTGAAAATGATCATGAAAGTGTGAAGGATCACCCAAACCCCTAAGTACAAGATTTAGAGCAGATCAATCTAGCTGAGGGTCGAGAAAAACTAAGGTTAATCTTCATATCAAAAAGGCTGCAGAAAAGTTGGAATTGATTAAGCTCCTTCAAGATTATAAAGATGTCTTTGCATGAAAGTATGAGATGCCAAAAGCTCAATGTTATGCCCCCAACCATTCCGATCAAGCATGCCATAAGAACATACAAACCTGAGTTGGATCTCGGAATAAAGGTTGAGGTGCAACGGTTACTGGCAACTGAATTTATTAAGCCAATTCAACACCCAATTTGTCTTTCCAGCATTATGCTTGTGGGGAAGAATGATTAAATACAAACTCGCATTTATGTTGATTATAAAAATCTAAACAGAATTTGACCCAAAGATGAGTTCCCTTTACTTTCAATCGATAACCTGATTGATTCAATAATCGGTCATGACATGTACAGCTTTATGGATGTTTATGTGGGTTATAACTAGATAAATATAGATCCAGATAACACGAAGAAGATAACTTTTAGAACTCCTTTGGGTAAATTTATGTACAATGTCATGCCTTTTGGTCTGAAAAATGCTAGGTTCTATGATGTCCATTTTTCATGACATATTTCATAACATTTTGTAGTTTTATGGGATGATATGGTTATTAATTCGAAGAAAGAGGATTCACAATTAACTGGTTTATGAACATTCTTCAATAGGTGAAGAAAGTACAAGCTCAAGATAAACCCGCTCAATTGTGCTTTTGGTGTAACGAGTGGTAAATTCTTGGGTTTTATGGTTGATCGATAAGGAGTTCAAATGGATGAAGACAAGCAAAAGTCCATCCTTAGAATTCCATTTCCAAAGACTCATAGAGAGCTAAAGAGTTTCCTGGGAAAGATTTCTTACTTCAGAATATTTATCCCAAGTTTATCTGAGATTACTCATCCACTGATGGAACTCCTTCGAAAGACCACAAAATTCAAATGGGAATAACCGCACCAAGAAATAATATGAAGATATTGCTCATTTCTACCCAAATGATGGTTCCACCTAGGCTTGGAGTACCTTTCTTTCTTCATCTTACCTCAATAATAAGGTCCATTGATGCACTATTGGCATAAGAGGTTAATGGACAAAAGAGATGTATGAATAAATTTTTGAATCGAGTCAATTTCTATTTATCAGCTTAGTTTTGTGTTTAGATAAAACTTGTTTGAATTATAGGTTATTAGGACTTAAGTTGTGTTCTTCATGCCTATGATGTGTTATTGAAGACCATGTGACAAAGTTAAAACGCCATCGAGGATACATTGGATTATGTGCCAAGTTTTATTTTTAACATCCAAAGGATCTCAATGAAAGTATGAATGCATATTTGTGTTTGATCCCTGGATTTAGTTTTGATGTTGTTTTATAAATTTATTTGAGGCCTTTTCGAAAAATGGATTTTAAAGAAAAAAAGATTTTTTATGAGTTTATTTTGTTCGAACGAATTTCCTTTGTCACTCAAACGAGATTCGCGTTTCGTTCGAACGAGGTTCTTACTTCATTCAAACAAGTTTAGGCATCTCGTTCAAATGAGGTTCAAAGGAACTTCAACGACATTTGACTATTTACATAAAAAGTCATTCAAAGATTGTCCGATCATCGTTCAGATAAGAATAGCATTTTGTTCGAATGAACCTATTTTTAGTTCAAACGAGAATGCTAGTTTCGTTCAAATAAACCTTGATTCTCGTTCGAATAAATTGACTCAAAAAAATATTTTGCCTCAAACACTACACCAAATCTGCCGACTTGTCATGGTCATTGGCCGTGACAAGTCCAACTTGTCAAGGTCAATGACGGTGACAAGTCTAGGGGTGACAACGTTTGTTATCACGGACTTGTCATGCTCATTGATCGTGATAAGTTCATTAGACTTGTTACGGTCATATCACGGTCAATGAGCTTGACAAGATTAGTCACGTTTAATAACCGTGACAATCCCGTGAATTTTCTGGGCAGAATTGAAAAAAATCTGCTGGGCAGTATGGCCACTGCCATTGCCACTGCCCATCAATATATTTGTACCTGTTATAGCAACGTTGTACCTATTCAAACATCATATATCCAAATAAAATAGAGATAATGCAAATATACATTCAAAATAATATGCATCACGATATAATCCAAATATAATTCAAACGTAACAACTTAAAACAATTCAATTCAAATAATGTCACTACATGTCTGGGGTAGGTCTGAGGAGGTGAGTATGCCACTCGATATACGAATTGATACACCCAACAATATACATTGTGCCGCATTGTTCGTGCAACCATAATAGAGAGTTCTCCTTCCTGGGTATCACATGCGTGACAAGCACCTTGGCCTCGATGTCTTGAAGCAAACGTCCACGAACTGGCATACCCTGGACGGTATTCAGGTCCCTCAACCCCCGCCCTATCCGTTGACCATCAAACATGTCCTATATAAACATGCCCGACCAACCAAGTGTCGACATTGATTGGTCGAAGGGAGCCATATAGGGGACTGGATCATCAAAGTCCGCACGTGTCGGCGATGAAGCAGCGAGGTCCACATCCTCGTCCTCCTGCACCTCCTCCTCCTCCTCCACCACCTCCTCCTTCCCTTTACCCTTATGATTTCCTCCCAATGAACACTTCATGAATGAGAACATATCTTGGACCGTCGTCTCCAAACGGGACAGCTTCGCGTCATGCGAGTCCACCGTTCGAGCCAACCCGGGGTTGCTCGTCTCCAATCCGATGATCCTAGATTTGGCCACCCGCGAGCTCACCCCCTCTTATCCTCCCCTTGCGATCAGTGCCAAGCACTTGGCTGAGTGTGTTTGTGGACAAAGATGCCTTGTCGGCATCAGACTGCGACTCATGCACTTCCTTAAGCTTTGCCTGAAACGACAAAAAGCACATGATTAGTTAAATAAGTAAATAAATAAATTATAACATAATTAACAAAAAGTAAATTGTTGGATTACTTATAATCGTGGATGCGACAATCGGGGACACCTCCTTATCCTTCCCCTTCTTCGTCCGAATAGCCACATAAGTATCGAGCCTATGTTGCATACCCCTAGGGCCACTCCTCATCCCCTGAAATAACTTAATGCAAAATTAGTATCGTCCTCGCAAATTAAAATAATGCAGAATAACATATTTATGTAATTACAGAAAAAATAAATCTTACCATCATCCTATGCTCCACCTCGACGTAAGACGTCCGGTAGGAGTAGTACGCATCCGTCTTTTTCGCCCGATTTTCCCTCCCCGATTGGTGAGATGTCAATTGTCACTCCCCGGTCTCATTGTCAATGAACTTTTTCCATTGTGCCAATGAGATCGGCTCCTTCGGTGGAACGGAGTCATGCATTCAGATAACGGAGTCTCGAGTCTTCCCAAAGTATCGGGTCCGCATATTTTCTTCCACGTCTTGTGTTGCTCCCTCAACTGCTCCAAGATGGAATCGCGTAGTTTTGGGTCCAGACTGAATTGTTCCTGTCCAACAAATACAATGTTAGTTGCGAATAAATATAAATATAAATATTAAATGAAATTCAAATTGAAATCGAAATTGAAATATTCATATAAATATAAATATAAATACATTACTTGTAGTGCCACCCAAATAGCTAACTTGAGCTCATTTGGCACCTCCCTCCAACTAGTGTATCCCGGGCCGATGATGGTCTTTACCAGCTCGAGGGATCTCGCTAATAGCCTCGTCTTGTTCTCGACGACCATCCCCAATTTGCCCCATTTGGGAACCTAAGGGCCGAGGAGCCCTCGTCGCCTCCGCTACCACCGAGCCCAGACGACATCATCATAATCAGCATCATCATCCTCGCCTTAATACCTGAAGAAGACATTTTCTGTAAAAAAATATTGTTATTAGTACAAATCCAAATGAATTAGAAGAAGATATGCAAATATGTACAATTACAACAAATCCAAATGAATTACTACTGTTTAACACCTCAATTCTGAATTCCAAAACAACAACATCTAACTCATAATATGTACAATTACTAAAAATTCAAAACATCACAACCCCCTTACTGCCCACACACAGACACATTGCCCCCCCCCCCCCAACACACACACACATATAAAAAGGAAAGAAAGAAAGATAAAAAGAGTGAAAATGATAAAGTGCAAATCAATTAAAAGCATTAAAAATGGATTGATAAAGTACAAATTGGAATATTTATTACAAATTGATTTTTTTTCCAAATTCGAGTTATCATAAAAAATAGATTGATATTCGATAGGAGCAGCCAAGTCATCCACGCTACTATTTAGACGCTTTGGCGCATATAGGATAATTGACCACGACTCATTGTTGATATACTTTGAGTAAAAAATTTGGTTGACCTTTTGAAATACACAAACAAACGGCTCATCGCTCACGTGGTCGTTGCTCTTCAACTTGGACAAGTCAACCATGATCAAATTGGTGCCAGGATCAACTTTACAAGCATTTTTATCCTCAACTCTTACCCAGTCATAGTAAAATTCAACCTCTTTGAAGCTTATATAATCCAATTCAAATATATGTCGAATTACACCATAGTAAGTCATTTCAGCTTCAACGAGGTTTTTATCTTTTATGCTCGCTCGAAAGAAAGTAAGATCCTTGTATGAAATGTCCGAGTTCTATACATTTGTACTTTCCTCGTACATTTTTGCGGCGAATACGTGACCGTTCAATCGATACTTTTTGTACTCTTGTGTCGTGAACAATGGTCCAGTGGCTAGACGAACAACCTTTGATGTCGCATCACCCGTCTTTAAGAGTTGAGAATATAAATAAATTAATTAGGTTAGTTGTAAAGTTTGAGTGTAATGCAATGTTATATAACGACCATTTTCATTATAATTACCTCTTGTGACAACCACAACCTAAATTCGTTGTCTGATTGTACCATTGTTTTTCGTCTTTTATTGCTCTCACAGGCTTCATATTTTCTGCATATTACAAAATTAATCATAGATAAAATAATCTAAAATTTTTAAAATAATTTAAACTTACTTTTTTCATTCTTAGACATCTTCATGTGTGTCAAATAGATAACAAGCTACTTGTTCATGTTGCAAACTCGTTAATTTCACTCGTTTTACCATCACGTGACCACCATCATCGACGAACTCATCAGTGTCATCAACGTTGGTCGAGTCAGGCATATATTCCCGAGTACAGATTGATGACTCCACAGTGATGTATTCCTCTGTAATTGATCCTGCAATGTATCGCGTATTCTTGACGCAGTCTTTAAAAACTTTTATCAATCTTTCAAACGAATACATCCACCGATATCTAACTGGACCACAAAGAAGTGCCTCGTCGCATAGGTGTACCAACAAGTGAACACTTATGTCAAAGAATGCTGGGGGAAGTACTTGTTTAACACACAAATTGCTTCGGTCACCGCTAATTTTGTGGGCACTATGTGTTCTCGATTGACTACCTTCTCACAAAAAAGTGAGAACGTAATACTAATTTGCATAATAGCCCTCCTTAAATCCTTGTGCTTTGAGAAATAGTGCTTAAACAATAGAGGAACCAATTGTATGATCACATGCCAATCGAGGGACTTACACTTATGTAAATCATGAGTAGCATAATTCACAATCATTTGCAAGTTGGACTAAAAATTAGATGGACCCTTCAAATTATATATTGTGTCTAAAATCAACTTCTTTTCCCCACTCATCAAAGTAAACGCACCAGGGGGAATTATTTACCTTGCCCTACTATCTTCTCTCAACCATAATTGTGGCTTGAGTTTCAACAATTTAAGGTCTTTTCGTGCATTTTCTCCATCCTTCGATTGGCTCCCCCAAGGCAAGTGCCCATAATATGTTCAGCGAGGTTCTTCTTTACATGCATCACATCCATTACATGGAGCACCGGGTTATTCTTCTAATAAGGCAAGTCAAATAAAATTGACCTCCTAAACCATGCCTTTCTTGTCTCAATTGCATTCCTAGTTGGGGTTATCTTATGCTTGACATTCTTAAATTTGGGATTCTTACCTGGCATATTAGGGCCACATTCAGAAGATTTACTTTCAATTTCTGAACCTGAAAGTTGTCTCGGTGGTAGCCTATGTTCAACCCCGCCCGATAAAAAATTAGAACCTTTCTTAAATCTGAAACTATGAGTAGGGGGTAAAAACCTCCTATGGCAATGGTATACATTTTTTGAGCTAGCGGATAGACGAAGAGATTCAGTCTCCTCTCTACAAATAGGACACCCTAAATAACCATGTACTACACAATCGGATAATGTCCCATAAGCTGGAAAATCATAAATTGCCCACATCAACATAGCTTTCAGTGTAAATTCTTCTTTTTCTAAAAGAGTCAAATGATTGCACACCCTCTTCCCACAACTCATTTAATTCTTCTACCAAAGGAGCCATGTAGACGTCGATGTCATCACTTGGTGCCTTTGGCCCAGGTATCAACAAAGACAACATCAAAAATTCAGGTCGCATACACTGTGAAGGAGGGAGGTTGAGTGGGGCTAGGATCACTGTCCATACACTCTAATTGGTGCTTAGATTTCCAAATGGATTGAAACCATATGTTGACATAGCCGAACGAATGTTGCATTGTTCTTGAGCAAAATCAGGATACTCATAATTCATCCTCGTCCAAGCTATAGAATTAATAGGATGACGCATAAGATTACCCCCTACTTCTACCCTAGCATGCCAAGTCATTGCCTGCGCTATCCATGATACTGTGAAAAATTATTTTAATCTAGGCCCAACGAGAACATATTTCAACACTTTTTGAGGCACTTTTGAACTTGTGCCTTCCTTGCCAGTAGATTGGACATATCTATGTTCATCGCATACCGAACAACGATCGAGCTTTTCATACTCCTTTCGGTATAGTATGCAGTCATACACACAAGCATGAATCGATTTATACTTCATTCTTAAACCTTTCAAACTGTTCTTCATAACAGGATAGCTATTTGGAAGGATATTCTCCTTGGGTAGTAAGCCCTTCACCCAATTCAGAATTTCTGTCACGCTATTGCCAGACAAATCGTACTGCGTCTTCAAACTGTGCAAACCAACCATGGCTTGTAAAGTAGTTTGATATTTCTCATAGCCAGAGTATAACGGTTGAGTCGCCTTAAATTTTAAACTTTAGTAGTCATCGTCAAGGTTTATCGTGATATCTTCACGAGCACCTGAACCTTATACATCATCATTAACCTCATTCTCCTCCGCTTTATAAACTCCGTACGCATCATCAACTAAATCCTCTTACATATTATTATCTACGTCGTCCCATTCTACATATATCCTACTTGTTGAAGGTTATTGTGAAGGTTGTTCGGGGACAAAAGGAACTTTCAATTCACCATGAAAACTCAAAAATCGATAAATATCTTGCATACCCCATCTTAACAAATGTAGTTCAACAATTTTCCACTCAAACACCTTACCATTCTTGCACCTAGCACACGGACACAGAAACTCTTCATCATTATGATATCTCTTTGCGTATTTCACAAATTCACTAGCACCTCTGTAAAACACATCCCCCATTCTATTTGTCTCACACATCCACTCTTTGTATTTAGGATATCCCATCATAACTACCACAACTAATCACATATTAAAGGTAAGAAGCATATATTCATGGATTAGTATAAACAAAACTTAGATTTATAGTATGTTTCATTTAATTATGTCTTATTTATATTTGATTTTTAAATTTCAAGTTCAAATTAAATTTATAATAGAAATTCTTATTTCCTCCATCTCCTCTAAAGGATGAGTGGTCCTATCCCATTCAAGACCGCATATTTCTGTAATATACTTAACATCTCATGCACATTGTTATGATTTGAGAAAAATTCGGCAGCATATCCCCATTGTTCTCCAAGTACACGATGTAGATTGGCAAGTGTGAGTGTTATTTCAATTGATCAATTGAAATAACACTCACACTTGCCAATCTAGTATGTACCCAGAGAACATTAGGATATGACTGCAGAACTTCCTTCAAAAGTAACAACTTTAAGTCACTAAGAATATTATTATACAAAAATTATGCATTCTCAAACTGTCCAAACGGGACAATTCGAGAGATATCATTACAGGGGTAATGACTCTCGAACGGATCTAAGGGATATTGAATGCGTACGCATAAGAAATAGAAGGCTAGTATCTATGCGCACTATATGTAATTTCAAGTATGTTTCATTTAACTATCATACTATATATATAGTGTTCGTGATACAAAGTAATTTTAAAAAAAAGTTCAAAAATCCCACCCCCATATGGACAATAATCCAGTGGTCATGCCACTTCTAAAATTAACCAACCGAACATCAATTCACTATAATCTAACCGCAATAGCAACAACAAATGTGTATCCCGTACTCCTTCTAATTCATCTACTCAATTAATTCTTTTCATCAATTAAACTAACAATTAAAGTATACAATTATTAATTTACTAATTTACAATGAGGGGCAATCCTACTTGCATATGAAAGGGGACTAATTATTAATTTACTAAAAAAATTAACAACCAATCAATATTTACTCAATCAATTCTTTTACAAGGGACACTACTTGCATATGAGGGGTAATATCTAATCAACCAATAAAAATTTAATTAAAAAAAATTAACAAGCCCCACCCCCCGCCCCATTTCCCCCTGCCCCACCCCACCCCCTTCCCCCCACCACACACACACACATGCACATTTGCACAGACATATATACACACACACATATACACAAATGGAAGAGAAATAGAGAGACAAAACGTACCAAAATCGTAGAGAGAAAGAGAGAGCAGTCGTTTAAAGAGAGAGAGAGAGAAATGGAGGGAATAGAAATCGGTGGGAAAAAAGAAGACGGAAGGATTTTTTACTGACACAATTATCACGGACATGTCATGGTCATTGACCGTGATAAATCCATGACAAGTGCACTTGTCACGGTCAATGATCGTGACAAGCCTTTGTCGCGGCCTTATCACGATCATTGACCGTGACAAAAAACAAGTATTTTTTTTGTCACGGTCATTTACCGTGACAAGGCTGACCGGTTAAAGGGTGTCAATTTGACCATTTTTGTGTAGTGAGAATTCATATGTTCTATAAACACTCAGGTCTAGCATCAGTTTTCTAAGAGGTTTTTTGTGAAAATATTTTCCAAGTTATATCTTGTGCCTCCCAAACCCTATTTTATACCCAAGTTTGAGATCCAAGAATCTTACATCTATATGTCTGTTTGATATATATTATATGTTTCACCGTATGACTTGCTATTCATACTGTGAGCGTTTCGGGAGTGAAAATTGTATTTATATTGAGGGTGGATGGACTGGTCACGAGATAAGTATGATTAGTGGGATACTGAGATGTGGGAATGCGCCTGCATTGTGTGGCGATTGGAATGCATCTAATAATGTCTACTGTGGTGACAATTATTACTCAACACAAATAGATAAGAGAAGCGCAATCACCAAGTAAAATAAAGAAGACAAAATACCAATCACACAACATGAGAAGTACGTGGTTCAACAAGAATGCCTACGTCCACGGTGGTGCAGTCCGTATTATTTCTATATACTCCGGGGAGAGATTATAGAGAATACAGTGTGTCTTATACCCGAGACCTAGGGTTTATTATATACATGTTTATTTTCAGGGAGTGGGGGTGTTGGACTCCCCCACGTTTTTCATCTTCTCCTGGAACACCTCTAATGAGAACATGGGAGAAGACGTAGTCATAACCGAATTAATATTAAGATATGAAGGGTTTGGACTTTGGGCCGCTTTAATTGGGCTACTCGTCTAGGCCCGTCATTCTAATTTTGGGTACCCACAATTGCCCCTAAGTTTGTTGGTCCACAATTTGGGCTCAATAAATTTAAATGATTTATCATAATGGCTCCTCTGTACATCGTGCAACTCTTCCCAAAGTTTGAGGACTCATTTAGGCGGTACTTGCTTCGTGTTCTATGCACTATGATTAGTAACACTCAAAAGTTATTCAGAGCAGTCATTTCTCAATCGTCGTTTCAAGCTTTTCACTACTCTTCCATTTTCTGCGAGTTCTAGCGATTCACGTTCTCTTCTCCCGGTCTTCATTCTTATCACTTTCGATCTTCCTCGTCATTTGGGCTTGTTATTATTCATCGTTCAAGTCAAACTTCCATCTTGTAAGTCCCCTATGCCTTCTCTTTGTGTTTTTTCTTTGAATTTGTAGTTTTTTAGGGTTTTCAAATGGCAAAGATTGGTAATAGATCAGTGTCTGAGTTTAGGAAGTTTTATAATATCCCAGAGTGGGTAGAGATTGAGTGCGCCTCTCCCCCTAGAAAAATTAGAGAGATAGAGGGTGCCCATTGGATTCATGTCTTGTTGCTTTCCCAAGGGGGGGTTACTTTTCCCCCAAACAATCTCTTCTTGCACTTCTTTGATTATTTCAACATTGTTCCTGCACAGTGTTCGCCTAATATGTGGAAGATAATCAATGGTTTCCATAGAATAAACCAGCTCTATGGCACCAAATTAGGGCTCGCCGAAGTCTGCTTTTGCTATTCTTTTTCTCGAACTAGTTTCGGTGTTCTCTATCTCAAAGCCAGGAGTCCTGACAGGAAGTTGGTAATAAACCTACCTGATTCCCACAAGGACTATTGACAAGATGGCTTTCTTGCTAGAAATTGGCAGTTCTCCCCCCAGACTGAGGGGTCGAGGTCCGATAGGTTCACTTTCCCTTTTATGGGGAGGAGTATATAGGTAGTCTTTGCTCTGCTCTTTCAATTTATTTATTAATGTGTGATCTCTCTAACTTTTCCCTATTTTTTCTTCAGCAGGGTCAAAGAACTTGGAACCTGCTCTCAACGAGGTTTGTCTTTCTGAGTTAGTCAAAGCTTGGAATATCAGGGAGCCTCTAGCTGACGGCGAGCATCCCCGACCTGCTGCTTTCTTGCTTGAGTATAAAAACGTTGGTTCTAGCTTTATAGCGAAGCCGGTGGATAGCATTCCCGAGTTCGATAACTCTGACGAGACTGCTGTCGATCTTATTTAGTTGGACGAGGAGGAGAGCAGTTATGAGAGTGATATCGTAGGTGGTGCTGAAGGCAATTTTGGCGAGGGGAGATCCAATAATGATAGTTCTTTTGATTCAGAAGAGGTTTCTGAAGCTCGAGAACCTTCGAGCACGTTCAGCAGCTCACGTGAGGAAATGGTTCCTCCAAGGAAAAATTTGATTCAGGATGACGATGATGATGATCATATGCTCCTTGCTCAGAGGTCAACGAAGCAGAAGTCCAGCACTGGGGCTGTTGCTACTGGTTCACGATCTACTGCTCAGGAGCAGGAGAGAAAGAGGAAAGAAGAAGAACAGATGACAGAGAGAGAAAAAAGGAAGAGGAAAGAAAAAAGATAGAGGAGAAGAAAAGGATGGAGGAGAAGAAGAGAATGGAGAAGGATAAGTAGGAAGAGAGGAGAAAAATGGAATCGAGGACACAGGCTGGGCAGGCCTTAGTCCCTGTGTCCGCATTGCCCGAGGGGGCCTCAGTTGGTATTTCTCCTCAACTGTCCCCTGCGCTGCTCGAGAGGGCAGTCCTTCCTGCAGATCACCAAAGGGTGACGGGGTCTGATCAACTGGCCCTGCAAGCTAGTCAGAGTCTAGCCTTGGTAAAACCTTTTCCTTTCTCTAATGCTTTGATAAATTTCAGCTGTTTTCTTCTTCCGATATCTTCTTCTACTTCCAGTTTGTGACTGACTTCGCCATACTCTATAGCTCTCGCAATGAGATGGTGAAGAAAAATGGCGAGATGGAGCAGCAGAATGCTGCCTTGAAGTTGAGGGGTACAAAGCTCGAGACTGGTTTGAAGGTTGCTGATGCTGCTCGGGATGCTTCCGATCTGGCTCTTGTTAATGCCAATCGAGAGAGGGATGCGGCGACTAAAGAACTGAATGAGATGCGACAAGCCTATGATCTGGTCTGCTCGAGCAAGCTGGCTGTCGTGGAGGAGAATAAAATGCTAACCGAGGAGCTGAAGAAGAAGGATTTCGAGGCAGTCACTGCCATGGAAGACTCATATAACTCCGGGTGGGTTGCTGCATACCAAGATGCCGAGGTTCAGATAGGCTACATTAGCCGTTTTAAATTTAAGAAGGGTTGGAACAAGGCCCTCTTAGCTGCCGGAGTGGATGTTGCATCTCCTTTGTTCGACGAGCACGACATGGGCCCAAAACTAATTATGGATGAAGCCCCTGCCCCAGCCGTTGGAAGTGTTGATCTTGCCCCCCAGACAGTTCCTGCTGATGCCCCTCCTGCTCAGGCGACAGAGGTTATCCCTGCTGAGGGAGGTGCCGCTGACAAAGGGAAGCATCCAGCCTCTTCTGGGCAGCCTGAGGTTGCTAGCTAATTTACCCTCAGGGCTGCTCTTGTATTTTCTTTGTTTGTAATATTCCCTTTGATCCTTCAATGTATTCTGATCCTCTTCATATTAATAAAATGAGAAGGTTTTTCATTCCCCTAGTGTACTGAATGATTCTGTCTTTCATTGATCTTTTATTGCTTGTAATCGGTTGATGTTGATGATTATATACCTGCCACTTCTCAATTGGGAAGAATGCTTGGACCTGATGTGAGCTCTGAAGCTCGTCATACCTTTGTGAGGATTTACAAATCATTGCGATTGAGGAATAAGCATTTCATAGAGTAGACTGAGCTCGTTGTTAAACTAAAAGACGGGCTCCAAGAGATGGAGGAAGTTGGTGCCTCAGTTCAAAAAGAAGTGAATACATTGAGAGCAAAGCTTCTAGATGCTTATGAGATCAACCAGGTTGGGAAATTCTTCAGCAAAAGAATGAGGCTTTGAGGAGAGAGGTCTCGCGACTTAGGGAGCATGCACCGAGCATTGCTCCTACAGTATTACGAGGTTCCTCCTCGTTGCGAGATAGTACTGGCCTAAGCAATGTTCCTCCGGTGCTGCGAGGCTCGGTGCCTCCAGCTGTTCCGCTAGCCAGTAGGAGCGCAAAGAGTTCAGTTAGGGAAATGGAAGAGCTTTGAGGTGATGTTCAACGAGCATACGTGATTATTGTTGGGATTCAAAATGACGTCACTCAGTTGAGGCATCTATTTAAGAAAGGACCTCGGGGAGTATGGGTCGATAGTTACGACCAGGGTTGGCTAGATGATCCAACGAGGCTGACAGAGTTTGAAGAGCTCGCCTTCATTAGGGGGTGGGTGAGTGCCTTGAGGGAGCTATAAGTCCCGAGGAACTCAATGCTCTGGTATCGTCATGAGATTTCTTCATCCACCCTGATGCCTAATCCTTTCCAGAGAGATGATCAATGGATCCCCATCGATGCCATCCCTCGGCAGCTACTGGATTCGAATGCGAATGAAGTCGGGGAGGAGCTAGTCCCTCATCCTGACGACGGTCGAAGAGCTCAAGTGGCTGATTATCTCGTTCAAAGGCCTCGACCTCATTAAGATTTTATCGGTAGTAACCCTGCATATGTATGCAATGAAGCGATGAAATTTTGATGTTTTGGGAGAGCTTGCCGACTAAACATGTATTGTATTTGTTGTAAATGTGATGAATTAATATAGATTTTATGTTTTGGGCGAATTGGCCGACTAAACAAGTGTCTTATATTTTCCACATCTTTGCTCAATAATCTTGAGCCTATCTTGGTTGACTAGATTTGTAAGTTTATATTTTTAAGTAAGTGTCCCTCCAGTCTAGTATGCCAACGAGATACCATTATACCCCAGTTTACCTTTTAAGTTGTGTCGTCACACTCCCTTAGGCCTAAGTGTGGCAATTGGCGAGGACACACCTGTTGTTGGATGCTCTATCTGATCAGGATTTTATTCAACCAAACATTATTTGGTGACCAATCTTGACTTGGACATATTGCCTAAGGATATCCTGTAGGGCTTCGTATATTGCTAGGGGCAAGATAAGAGGTCTTTCATGTTTCATAACGAAAACCTGAGGACTGTTATTTCCCTGCTATAGTGTAATGATCAGTGTGCCTGTCACTTGGAAAAGGTGTGTGGGTTAAAAAGTTTATATATTAGTTAATTGACACCTCGTAAAATGCAATTTAGTTAACTGATACTTCGTAGAATGCAACTGCCAAACAACTTTTATTAATGATAAGGAAATGAACTTCCAGTTTCATAATTAAAGATCAAAAGAAGAATCTATAAATAGAATTTCTTAAGATTGGCTGCATTCCACGCTCGTGGTATTTCTCTGCCTTCCAGCTTTTCCAAGTGATAGGCTCCCTGCAGATCATCTCTTGTTATCTTGAATGGTCCTTCCCAGTTTGGCCCTAGCTTGCCGTCTGATGGTTTTACTGCGCTGCCCAGGACTTTCCTTAGGACATAGTCCCCAACTCGGAATGCCCTTGGATTGACCTTCTTGTTATAGTGCTTTGCGAGCTGCTATTGATAGCTCGCTAGGACATAGTCCCCAACTCGGAATGCCCTTGGATTGACCTTCTTGTTATAGAGCCAATTCGCGGCATTCATCGGCTAAGTCGAGCTCAGCGAGCAATGCTGCATCACTACACGGCCCTGGTCGACAAGGCTAGACCTCATTATTGGCAAGCCTGCTTCTAATGGGATGACTGCTTCCATTCCATACGTCAATGAGAATGGGGTTTCCCGCGTCGCTCGTTAGGGAGTAGTACGGTAGGCCCATAGAATATGTTGTAGCCCATTTACCCATGCGCCTTTGGCTCGTTCTAATCATTTTTTTAATCCGTAGATCACCATTTTGTTGAAAGCCTCAGCTTGGCCATTGCTCTGAGGATAGGCTACCGAGCTGAAATGATCTGATTCCATGCTCGTCACAGAAACTCTGAAATGAGCCGCTCTCAAACTGCGTTCCGTTGTCAGTGATGATGGTTCTGAGGATGCCAAAGCGGGTGATTATATTTCTCCATATGAATCTTATCATATCTGCATCTCGGATGTTCGCTAGGGGTTCCGCCTCGATCCATTTGGTGAAATAGTCAGTTATGACCAACAGATACTTGCGATTATCGACGGCGGTAGAAAGTGGCCCTACGATGTTCATTCCCCACTGGGCGAATGACCATGGGCTGGAAAGTGATTTTAGGTCTCTAGCAGGTTGGTGGACCATAGGGGCGTGAAGTTGGTATTTTAGGCACTTGCGAACATACATCGCAGAGTCCCTTTGCATATATGGCCACCAATAGCCTTCCTTAATTGCTCAGAAAGTCAGAGACCTTCCTCCAATATGGCTTCCACAAACTCCCTCGTGAAGCTCATGTAGAACTTGCTCGACATCCCTTGGGTGAACACATTGAAGGTAGGGACCAGAAAACGATCTCTTATATAACTTGTCCTCAGGAGATAAGTGAAAGCGGGCAACTTTGAATCTTATCTGGTGGGCGATATTCTTATTAGTTGGAAGTGAGTCATATTTCAAATAGTCCCTTAAAGGATCCATCCAACTGGGTGCTGATTCAATTTGGAGCACATGTTCGACGGTTGGTAGTTCATCGTCATGGTTAATGCTCGAACAAGCGAGGAAGTCGATGGGGATTGTTCTTTTTAAATCGGAATCGATTGCCGAACTCAGTGCTGCTAGGGCGTCGATATGGCTATTTTGCCCTCTGGGAAACTGCTGGACACTGACTTCCTCGAAGCTAGCCATTAGCCTTTTTGCTAAGGTGAGGTAGGCTGCCATTCTTTCATCTTTTATGTTGTAGTCTCCACTTATCTGATTGGAGACTAATTGAGAGTCGCCGAACACCTGTAAATGCTTTTCCCCAAGGTGTGTGCCTTCTGGAGGCCGGCTATTGAAGCTTCGTATTCTGCTTCGTTGTTGGAGGCTGCAAATCTAAGCCTGATTCATTGTTCGAGGATTGTATCCTCTGGAGTAATAAGGATAATGCCTATTCCTGGCCCCTTTGAGTTGGAGGCTCCATCAACAAAAAATTTCCAGACTCCCTCTGTTGCGTGGTTTTCTCCTTACATTACTGGTTGATATTGGTCGAGGGGCTGCTCACCTGTGAACTCGGCTATGAAATCAGCAAGGACCTGTCCCTTGATTGCGTTCCTTGGTTGAAATTGGATGTCAATCGTCCGAGATCGACTGACCATTTAGACAGTCTGCTCGATAAATTCGCCTTCCTCAGGATTACTTTAAGGGGGTGCGATGTAAGGACGATAATAGTGTGAGCTTCAAAGTAGTGCTGTAACTTCCTCGAGGCAACTACAAGTGAAAAAGCGAGCTTTTCTAGTGGTAGGTACCGCCGCCCAGCTTCTAATAAGGTCTTGCTCGCGTAGTAAATGGGGTGCTGGATTCTTGCTTTTTCGCACATCAATGCAGAACTGATAATGTGGTTGGAAATGAAGATGTATAAGTATAAGGAATCTGTTTCCTGTGGTATGACGAGCAGTGTTGGGGAGCTAAGGTAAGCCTTGAGCTCATCCAATGCCCGTGAGCAATCTTGGTTCCATTCTACCGTTTTGTTTCCCTTTAGGAGCTGTAAGAAAGGCTTTCACTTCTCGGAGGACTTAGAGATAAAGCAGTTCAAGGCAGCGAGCATATCGGTGAGCTTCTGTATGTCCCGAATTGTTCGAGGAGGTTGTACCCTGTTTATTGCATCGATCTGGTCCGAATTAGCCTCGATGCCTCTCTTACTGACCAAGTACCCAAGAAATTTTTCTGACTGGACACCGAAAGAACACTTGCTTGCGTTAAGTTTCATTCGATACTTCCTGAGAATTTCGAAGGTTCTTGATAAGTTCGAGAGGTGGTTTTCTTTCTTCTTGCTTTTGACGAGCATATCGTCGATGTAGACTTCTGTGGTGTCTCCTATTTGGTCCTTGAACATCTTGGTGACCAGCCGCTGGTAGGTTGCCCCTGCATTTTTGAGCCCGAAGGGCATGACCTTGTAACAGTACAATCCAACGGTGGTGATGAATGCTGTCTTGTCCTGGTCTGGAGCGTACAATGGGATCTGATGGTACCCTGAGTTTGCGTCCAAAAAACTCATTCTCTCGTGAGTTGCTGTGGTGTCCACTAGTTGATCGATTTTTGAAAGAGGGAAGCTGTCTTTAGGGCACGCCATGTTAAGGTCAATGAAGTCGATGCAGACTCTCCACTTCACGTTGCCTTTTAGAACTACTACTGGGTTGGATAACCATTTGGGGAATTGGACCTCCCGTATGGATCCTGCATCCAGTAGTTTTTTAACTTCTTTTTCCACGGCTTTTGCCTTCTCGAGTGCAGTTCTTCGTGCCTTCTGCGCGATTGGTTTGAAGGTGGGATCGACGTGCAACTGATGATAAAACATACTAGGATCAATTCCTGGAAACTCGTATGGTTCCCATGCGAAGACGTCTACATTGGTTCTTAGAAGAATCATCAATTCCTTTTTTTCCTGATCTGTGAGAGATGCTCCAATCAAGAAGATTCTGCTATCGTCGCTATCTCCAGCTGTGACTTCCTCCTGGTCCTCAACGACCCGTTCGGAGGGGAGGAGCCTGGTCTCATCTACTTCGGGCCTTTCATATTTTAATTGCTATTTCGAAGGTATCTGACCTTCTTGTTCTCCAACTTTCTCGCTGGGCTTGTCGGCGTTCTTCTCTAGTCTTGAGTGGATGGCTGTTATGAAGCATCTTCTTGCCATCGCTTGATCACCGTGGATCTCCATTACTCCTCGCTCGATCACATACTTGAGCTTCTGATGGTAGGTCGAGGAGACTGCCTTCATTGCGTGTAGCCATCCTTTGCTGAGGATAGCCTGGTATGGCGAGTCAATGTCGACCACCAGGAACTTGATCATTTTAGAAACATTTCCTGCTCTTACTCGCATCACGATTTTCCCAAGGGCATAGTCACCTTTCCAGCGAAGCCAACCAAAGGGACGGTAACTTCCTTCAGGTCGGCGATGCTTAATTTTAATTTTCTAAACAGGTCGAGATACATTACTTCGGGCGAGCTTCCTTGGTCGATGAACAAATTGTCGACGTCATAGTTCGCTATCCTGAGAGTAATGATTAAAGCATCATGATGTGGGGTTCTCACTCCCACCAGATCTTCATCTGTAAATACGATATGCTTACTATAGTCGACGTCATCTGCTCGCCGACGCTTTCCTGACTGTGTTTTCGCTGGATCGATCTGAAAATCTTGCATCACTACTGTAAGCTTTTTTACCTCCATTCGAGCTGAATTTCCTTGAATCTGCTTCACGTCAGATGCCCCATGAGTTACTGCGAATTCATGGCCGGCATCATCTTAAAGTACATTGTCGGGCCTTGCTTCTCTATGGGCAGTAATTTTCTCTGCCTTCTTTTCCACGAATTCGTTCAGATGCTCGGATTGAGCCAGCTCTGCGAGGTGGGACTTAAGAGCCTTGTAGTTCTTGGTTTTATGACCTCGTTCTTTGTGAAAAGCGCATCTCAGCGCGTTGCTTCTCTTCGAGGGATCTCCTCCCATCTTTCTGGGCCACTTAATAAATGGATCGTTTTTTATTTTTGCGAGAATTTTATAAATTGGTTCTCTGAAGAAAGTGTTGACCGCCTGAAATGCTTTTTCCACATCATTGCTGCCTCCGTTCTTGGAGCCATTTTTGCCCCCATTCTTCCCTCCTTTCTTATGGTTCTCAATTTTGTCATTACCTTTGACAATGGGCTTAACTCGACCGTTTTCACCAGCGCTGAGGCGGGTCACATCCTCCACCTTGGCATCTCGATATGGGCCATCAGGTCGTCGATGGTTATGGCCTCCTTCTTTGTCAGAGACTGGTACAGGAGGGAAGAATTGGGTAGCCCAATTTTGAAAGAGGCTACTACCACTTGCTCCGAGCAGTCCTCGACCTCGTTGAATAACTCCCTGTAAGGACATTTTTGTCCATTATCAATTATATGTCGTACGCCGTTACACCATTGAAGATATTCAAGCTTGCATCGTCATTCAATGGATCCGAATATCAAAGAAATCAAGGAATTAATTTTCTAGACAGCCGGACCGGTCCGCCTATTTAGAAAAGGAGCCGGTCCTCCCCGGATCGATCCACTCATTTTGGAAAAAGAACCGATCCGCCCCTCCGGACCGATCCGCCTCAATTCGGACCGATTTACCTTGTTCAGAAACCAGTAGACCTCGGATCGAATGCGAATCGAAGAAGCTCCTTGAGAAAATGAACCGATCTGTCCTCGGACCGATCCGCATCCTTACTCGACCGGTCCGCCTGGGATAGAATCGTGCAGATCGTGTTCTGTTAATCTCGGACCAGTTTTTCTTTTATAAACCAACTACGTCACATAGACGATTTTCAGAGTCCTAAAACTCTAAGTCTTCATCTTTTGAGTCCCAAGACTCTTGTTTGATTCACACCACGTAGCCAAACCCTTGTGAATCACTTTGCAACCCGAGAACACATTTTTGTGTCTGTTCATACCCTTGTGGAGAAGACCGACCTTCTTCTTCATTGCCACCCTCCTGGAAAGGGAAACTTCCAGCCGTCGACTACAGATCCCACGCCTACGGGTAATTCTGTGTCACTGTATTTTCATTGTAATCAGAGAAATTGTATATTGCAATATTATAATGAAAATATATGGTTTTGTCCCTTTGGGGGATTTTTCCTCAAATATGTGTGTTTGAATGTGCTTTCTTGTTTCATCATCTTGTTCAATCACATATAGCTGCATGTTTAGGGTTTGATTGGGTTAAACTGTATTTAATTATATAATTTCTTAATTTGAACGCACGCGTTTTCTCTTCAAATTGGTATCAGAGCAGGTTACGCTAATCTATCGCGTATTCTTAAGTTTCCGCAAAAAATTTCCAAGATATCAATTTTCTGAAAAATTGATTTTTGAAAAAGAGCGTGTTCAATGGGGAAATCATATAATAAAATGCCAATTTTTTATGGGACTAACTATGCATATTGGAAAGCCCGCATGAGATCTACTTTAAAGGCCATAGATGAACGTGTTTGGATTCCAGTTGAAAGAGGGTGGACACCTCCCTCCGTCACTGTTGAAAATGTGACCAGTTTAAACCTGTCACTTCTTGGACTGAAGAAGAATTTAAATGGTCATCTTTTAACTCTAAGGGTTTAAGTGCTATTTCTGGATCCATCACTCCTGATGAGTTCCGACGCATCATGACGTGCACTACGTCAAAAGAGGCATGGGATGTTTTGCAACTTACCCATGACGGAACTAATGCTGTTAAAGAGTCTAAATTGCAAAATTTAACAACTCAATTTGAAACCATCACCATGCATGAAACTGAATGTTTTGATGATTTTTATGCTAGGCTATCTGACATTGTTAATACTAGCTTTAATCTTGGTGAACATATTCCTAATGCTAGAGTTGTTGAAAAGATTCTTCGTTCTCTTCTTAAGCGTTTTATCCCTAAAGTCACTGTACTAAATTCTATGGGAAATTTAAATACTCTAAAATTGGAGGAACTTGTAGGAGACTTGCAAACATATGAAATTGATATGTTCCCTAAAACAGTCAAGCCTAAAGATAAGGGAATCGCACTTAATGCCCAAGAGAGAAAAAATGAGGGGTCGGTAAGAAAGAGGGGAGATTCATCTAGAAAAAGAGAGATAGATACGTTAGATTCTGAGTGTGATTTTGATTTAGATGATTTGGCCCTGTTTGCTAAAAATTTCAAGAGGATTCTCAAATTAAAGAAAAATGGTAATTTTAAAGATAAAAAGAAGTTTGAGAGAAATAAGTTTGAAAAGAAAAATGAAAAAGTTTCTAAAGATCCTCCTAAGAAAGAAAGTGAGAGGTGTTTTGAGTGCGACGGTAGGGGTCATAGAGCCTTTGAGTGTGCTACACGACTGAACAGAGAGAAAGGGAAAGCTGTCCTTAATGCTACCCTTAGCGACGACAGTGAGGTCGAATCGGTGGACTCGGTAGATGAGTCACCGCATGAGTGTAACTTCATCGCATTAATGTCTAGTCATGTGAGAACTACTAGTTCTCCTCACGACGATGAGGATGATGCATCACAGGGACACCTCGACAGTGAGATCGATGTGAGTGAGGGGGAGGATGACACAAGTGATAGCGAGAGTGATATTCAACGCGCCTACACTGAGTTATATTCTGATTCATTTAAAACTAAAAAGCGTAACAAAGCGTTAGTTCTTAAGATCACCGGTTTAAAGGAAGATTTAAGAAAAGCGAGAGAGAGAGAGTCCTCCACCTGCACCACCCTGAGAGAGAGAGAATCTGCCTCTGTTGAGAAAGAGAGTTTGTTTATAGAGAGAGAAAGTTGTTTTGAGAAAGAGAGAGGGGAATTGACTAAACCAGTGGCTAGTCTTAAGAGTGAACTTCATTTCTCCATGGATACTCGAAAGAAACTTGAAGCCCTTGTAGCCCAGCTTACTCATGATCTTGAGAGAGCCTGGGAAGTCAAGGTATAAATCGAGGACAGATCTGGGAAGATGGGAAAGATGCTCCTCGGCCCCGCTTTAGGTTTTGGTGATAGGCAGGGAATAGGCTATGATGGTGCCTCCACATCCCAAATTGCACCTGGACCAGTTACTGAGTTTACTATGACTCGTTATGGACATCGTCAAAAACCTCAAAAGAGAGTTCGACCAAGAAAAGAAAACCAAGGTCCGCCTTTGACTATGTTCTTTTGTACATATTGCAAAAGAAAAGGCCACCTCAGGGAGTTTTGCTATAGTATGGGTCGGATACGACGTACTTCTGCTCCATCACGTCATACTGATAAGTTTGCCAGTTTGCGAGAGCGTGTTGAGTTCTTAGCTGCCACATCACAGAGTTTGATGGGGGAATTCCGACGAATGTCCTTACCGTCAGTGAATGCTTCTCACATTCCGGCTAAAACCAACAACAACAAGGGTAAACAAAAAATTACCACTTCTTGGGTGCCTAAGATACATAAGATAGCCTTTGTTGTTCATGTTGCTCTCAAAGCACATAATACCTCACAGTGGTATTTTGATAGTGGGTGCTCCAGACATATGACAGGTGATGTCTCTTTTTTTACCTACCTAGAAGAATATAAGGAAGGTAGAGTCACCTTTGGAGATGGGAGCAAGTCTAGCATTGTAGGACGAGGTACTGTAGAGTTACCAGGTTTTCTTAAGCTAGAGAATGTTTTGTACGTCAAAGGTTTGAAAGCAAACCTTCTCAGCATTAGCCAGCTGTGCGACGCTGACTTTGCCGTACAGTTTGATCGGGACGCATGTAATGTCTATAATCAAGTCGGTAAACTTTTAGTGCAAGGGGTGAGGACCGAGGATAATTGCTATGGGACTATACCCACTTCCTCACTTATCTGCAACAGCGCCACGATCACTCCTATGGATCTGTGGCACCAACGTCTAGGTCATGTGAACGTCAGAGATTTGACTCGTTTAGATAAAAAGGACCTAGTACAAGGCTTACTATCTCTTGGAAAGTCAACTTCCACCGTTTGTGGACCCTGTCAGTAGGGAAAGCAAATTAGGAGCCCCCATAGGAAGTTGCATTCCATTACCACCTCCCGAATACTTGAGCTGATTCACATGGATCTTATGGGTCCTACTCGTACTGAGAGTTTGGGTGGTAAGAGGTATATCCTCGTGATGGTAGACGATTCTCCAGATATTCTATTGTAGGTTTTCTGAGGGAGAAATCCGATGCTGTCGAGTTTATAACTACCAAGTGCCGTGTCCTACAAAATCAACACGGAGTCTCTATTAATAGGATCCGTAGTGATAATGACACATAATTTAAGGAAGCAAAGGTCGATCTTTACGGTGATAACCTTGGGATCAAACATGAGTTTTCTGCTGTGAAGACTCCTCAGCAAAATGGGATTATTAAGAGGAAGAACAGGACGATCCAGGAAATGGCTAGATCTATGCTTCTAGATCGTAAGGTTTCTAGAAGATTTTGGGCAGAGGCAGTGTCTACTGCAATGCACACGGTGAATAGGGTTTACCTGCGTCCACACACACTTAAGACGCCTTATGAATTGTGGACTGGCAAGAAACCCAACCTGGCATATTTTCGTGTCTTTGGGAGTAAATGCTTCATCCTACGAGATATAGAGCAATTAGGAAAAATTGACTCCCGAAGCGACGAGGGAATATTGTTAGGTTATTCATCGAATAGTAGAGCGTACCGGGTTTTTAACCTGAAGACCTCTAAGGTTATGGAGTCAATAAACGTCACCGTGCAAGATGATGAACCTTCGACGGTTATTGATCCTAACCTTCAGTGTGAGGATGAGGACTTTTTTGGCAGTGATTTACTTATCCCTCTCCCACACTATGTGGACCCTACTCCTATGTTAGGGGACACACCTTCTTGGGTTCGCAAGAGTCATGACCCTGCCTCCATTTTAGGTGATCCCACTCTTGGGGTCAAGACTCGTGCTCAGCTAGAGAACGTTGTTAGCCACTTTTGCTACACGTCCAAAGTCGAGCCCAAGAATCACAAAGAATCACTCAAGGATGAACACTGGATATCTGCCATGCAGGATGAGTTGCTTCAGTTTAAAAAGAACAATGTCTGGGAACTTGTCCCCCGACCTAGTGATACTAATGTGATAGGTACCCGATGGATTTTCAAGAATAAAATGGATGAAAATGATACCATAATCAGAAATAAGGCTAGGTTAGTCGCTCAAGGCTACACACAGATAAATGGTGTAGACTTTGGGGAGACATTTGCTCATGTTGCGAGGCTTGAGTCCGTCCGCTTACTACTCGCCATCGCATGTCATCTGAGCTTTAAGCTATATCAGATGGATGTCAAGAGTGCTTTTCTGAATGACATTCTACAGGAGGAGGTTTATGTGGATCAACCAAAAGGGTTTGAAGACCCTAAGCACCCTGAGCACGTTTATTATCTAAGGAAAGCCTTGTATGGTTTGAAGCAAGCACCCCGTTCTTGGTACGCGAGGCTTACTTCCTATCTCTTAGCCTATGGCTTCAAGAGAGGGGGAGTTGATATGACGTTGTTCGTCAGGAGAGATGACGGTTCTATTTTGGTTGCCCAGGTCTATATGGACGACATAGTCTTTGGATCCACGTGCTCCCATCATGCTCACCATTTTGAGGAGGAGATGAAAAGTGAGTTTGATATGAGCATGGTAGGTGAGCTTACTTTCTTCCTTGGTCTCCAGGTTTGTCAGCTAGAGGATGGGATATTTATCTCCCAATCTAAGTATGCTAGAGACCTAGTGAAGAAATTTGGTTTAGACTGCGCTAAGCATGCACGTACACCTATGAGCGCTTCTATCAAGCTTAGTAAGGACACTTCAGGCAAGGACGTAGAGCAAACCTTATATCGGAGTATGATAGGTAGTCTTCTCTACTTGACTGCCAGTTGTCCCGACATAGCCTTTAGTGTTGGAGTCTGTACGCAATATCAGGCGTCCCTGAAAGAGTCACACTTACTCGCTCTAAAACGTATTATTCAAATACATGAGTAGAACTCTCTCATATGGTCTTTGGTATTCCTTTGATACCAATGACCGTTTGTCTGCCTATTCGGATGTCAATTGGGCAGGGGATGTAGATGGTTGTAGGAGCACTTCTGGTGGGTGTTTCTATTTTGGTTCTGCTCTTGTCTCCTGGTTGAGAAAGAAGCAAAACTCCATCTCTTTGTCCACTGCGGAGGCTGAGTACATCGCCGCCGGGAGTTGTTGCACGCAACTCTTGTGGATGAAGCAGATGCTGGAGGATTATGGGATTTCACAGGACACCATAACCATTTCCTGTGATAATACGAGCGCGATACACATATCCCGTAATCCAGTCCAGCATTCGCGCACAAAGCACATCAGGATATGCGAGCACTTTATACGTCAGTTAGTTGAGGAGAAAGTCGTATCCCTGAGTTTTGTTTCCACCGACCATCAGTTAGCCGATATTTGCACAAAACCTTTAGATGCTCTTAGATTCGAGAGTCTTAGGCAGTCTTTGGGGATTTGCACAGTTGACTGAGGGGTTGGTCCGTGTCTAGCATAGGATGCATTTTTCTCATATCATCTGATGCCTATTGCTAGATTGTATCATGTGTTTTGTTTATTTTGTTTTGCCTTTTATTTTTTGAAAAATCCAAAAAGATTTTCCTTTTATAATTTTTTTTAGAAAAGCTCAAAAAGATTTTATTTTTGATAAAATTTTGAAAAATCCAAAAAGAAAGATTTTTTATTTTGCAATATTTATGGATGAGCATTTAAAATAGCCGAGTCACAACTTCATTCCATTTTTCCATGTGACTATTTGATAGAGATTTGAGACACTACATCATTTCATCCATGTGCTTTACATTGTTTGGAGTCTTTGAGATGTGATTAGTGATATCTTTCTACATGTTTGACTCCTATCTCCTTTATTGCACACATGCACGTCTATAGTTGATTATTGTACTTGTCTATCACATATTGGCTTGAGTGTTTCCATCTCAATTCTGTCTATACAATATACAATATGCGATAAAACTTGACAAGCTTGGAATGCATGTAAAAACCGTTTTGGTGCGACTGTGTGTTTATTTGAAAACGGGGAGGGGCTGCGAAAGGTAGTTATCTATCCTTTGCTCAAAAGTCACTGTTAAAAAGGACCTAAAAAATTGAGGAATTTTATTATCCGAGGTCCAAAGAGGTTAAAAGAGCCCCGAAAAATTTAAAGGCAATAAAAAGCAATTCATGCCAAATATGGGCCATTAGGTTTCACCATCAATTCTCCAATGTTTGAGAATTTAGTTCGCCTCTATTCAAAATATAAATCCGAGGGAGTTTGGTTGGAGAATTTAAAACGGGTTTGCACTTCCTTGAAAGTCCTGAAAAATTATGAAATCGTTTTGGATGTTATTAGTGTGAAAATTCCTTTGCGCTTTGATTTGTTGATTTGATTGAGTCAATGTCTCATATTTCCATTTTTTTTACACAAAAGGAAGATTTTGAGTTCATTCGTTAGGAGTATCCGATATTCATCGTGCACATATGTCATGTTTGTATGCGTTAATTTTCCTATCGAATTTGTTCACACCCCTACATTTACGCTATCATCGACTTGGTTGTTTTATGCTCGTTCGTGGTGTATTTCTTTGTTTATATTCTTTGTGTGAAAAATTCTGAAAACTTCAAAAATAGTGGTTTCTTACCTTGTGACATTATCCATGTACCTCTATTTCTGTTTCTCATATCTGTCTATTTGGGGACATAATTAAAAGGGGGAGAAAGAATTATCATATTTTTTGGATTGAGTTTTTTTAGATTTGATAAAGTATGCTTTCATTATCTAATTTCAAACTCGATACGTCACTTGGTATTTTGCTTTGTCTCATGTGTGTAGGTATTACTTTGATGATCTCTGAATTGCACACCCTGATGAGAAAAGCGTTGAGATTCCTGAAGAGTTGAAGAACAAACGATAAAGTCTTATTCATTTGTATCTTTTTAGTTTTGGGTTCATGAAAGGGTAGATTTGTATAGGCATTTTTGATATTTGATAATTTGGATGTTTGTTTTTATGTATGTACCGGCATAGACATAGGGGGAGATTTGTAAGGACATTTTTGTCCATTATCAATTATATGTCGTACGCCGTTACACCATTGAAGATATTCAAGCTTGCATCGTCATTCAATGGATCCGAATATCAAAGAAATCAAGGAATAAATTTTCTAGACAGCCGGACCGGTCCGCCTGTTTAGAAAAGGAATCGGTCCGCCCCGGACCAGTCTGCCCCTTTTGGAAAAAGAATCGGTCCGCCCCTCCGGACCGATTAGCCTCAATCTGGGCCGATCCGCCTTGTTCAGAAACCAGTAGACCCAGGATAGAATGTGAACCGAAGAATCGAATCGGTCCGACCTCGGACCGATCCGCATCCTTATCGAATCGATCCGCCTGGGATAGAATCGTGCAGATCGTGTTCAGTTATTCTCGGCCCAGTTTTTCTTTTATAAACCAACTTCGGGGATTTATTTTAGCAGACTCACATAGACGATTTTCAGAGTCCTAAAACTCTAAGTCTTCATCTTTTGAGTCCCAAGACTATTGTTTGATTCACACCACGTAGCCAAACCCTTGTGAATCACTTTGCAACCCGAGAACACATTTTTGTGTCTGTTCATACCCTTGTGGAGAAGACCGACCTTCTTCTTCATTGCTGCCCTCCTGAAAAGGGAAACTTCCAGCCGCCGACTACATATCCAACGCCTGCGGGTAATTCTGTGTCATTGTATTTTTATTGTAATCCGAGAAATTGTATATTGCAATATTATAATGAAAATAAATGGTTTTGCCCCTTTGGAGGATTTTTCCTCAAATATGTGTGTTTGAATGTGCTTGCTTATTTCATCATCCTGTTCAATCACATATAGCTGCATGTTTAGGGTTTAATTGGGTTAAACTGTATTTAATTATATAATTTCTTAATTTGAACGCACGCATTTTCTCTTCACTCCCAGTACCTCTTAACGTAGTCTCGAAGGGTTTCTTGAGGCGTCTTTTTCATTGTTAGCAAAGCATCCATCTTTTTGGGATGGGAGTTGCTAGTAATGAAGCGTGCCGTAAAGAGCTCGGCCAGGGACTTGAAGCTTCTGATGGACCTGTGGGGGAGCCTTTCAAACCATTTCTGCACCACATCATGTAGGCTCGAGGAAAAAATTCGGCACATCAGTGCATCTCGATGGTTCCAGAGGGTCATGGCCTGCCTGTACTGCCTGATGTGATCAATGGTATCAGTCTTACCATCATAAATCTTGAACCTTGGAATAACAAACTTCTTGGGGGCTTCCTCTTCTTCTATTTCCCTTGAGAAAGGTAATTTTATCTGAGTTTTGAGAGCTCGCCTAGCGAGTTCTCGGGTCGATTTGGTACCGTGATGTGCAGGGTGTTGGTCCATCTCCCTTCGGACCAGACTTCGCATGTTCTCGTTGCTGCTATCTGGGCTCCTGTGATTGTGAGCTAGTCACAGTTATTCGAGCAGGTCGTCCTCTGACTCGTTTCCCTCATCTTTCTGGGATCCGCGCCTGGGGCTCCTTCCTCGGCTGCGAGACTTGCTCGCCTGAGGACTAGGAGTGCGGTATGGACGTCTCTTGGTACCACGACGGAGCTCTCTCTCCATTCTTCTTAATCTTCTTTTGAGGCGAGCATTCTCAGCTTCGTGCTTGCGAGAAGACTCCCTCTGCTCTTGGAGCCTCGCCTCATATGCATCAATCATCCTGGATATCTGTATGGACCTCGCTGGTCCTTGGCTTTCTTCTGAGACTGGCCTTTCTAAGCGAGCCCTCTGATCTGAATGCCGAACTTTAGATCTAATCCTGCGAGAAGCAGGTGGTTCTTGGATATCTCCTGCTTGGGGAGCATTACTATTGTGACTAGACATTTTGAACTCCTTTCTTGGCGTGGGATTTCTCAGGGAAGATAAACGCTTCCCACAGACGACTCCAATTATAGTGACAATTATTACTCAACACAAATAGATAAGAGAAGCGCAATCACCAAGTAAAATAAAGAAGATAAAATACCAATCACACAACAGGAGATGTACGTGGTTCAGCAAGAATGCCTACGTCCACGGTGGTGCAGTCCGTATTATTTCTATATACTCTGGGGAGCGATTACAGAGAATACAACGTGTCTTATGCCCGAGACCTAGGGTTTATTATATACATGTTTATTTTCTGGGAGTGGGGGTGTTGGACTCCCCCACGTTTTCCATCTTCTGCTGGAACACCTCTCAACGAGAACATGGGAGAAGACGTAGTCATAACCGAATTAATATTAAGATATGAAGGGTTTGGACTTTGGGCCGCTTTAATTGGGCTACTCGTCCAGGCCCGTAATTCTAATTTCGTGTACCCACATCTATGAAGAAGGTTGTAAGGAACAAAGAAGCGCATCATGGCTTGAAGGCATCGAGTATGTGAGTAAGTTTAAGTTGTTCTTATAAATTGCCTATATCATAGTGGACTTATATGGCTGGGTCGTCCAAGATTTTTTCCATTGTGAGATTTCCTCGTACATCGTTGTGTTGTGGTTCACTTATTTTATTCTTGCTTATACTTACCTATATGCATTCCTAGGTGAAGAATAAAATTAGAAAAACTATGTCACATAAAAATTGTGTTTTTATTTGGAGCAAAGCTTATTAAAATTATGAAAAATTAGAAATTGGTGGTGTTTCTGTACAAACCCTAGGGTGCGTTAGTTTTCTCAAATTGGTATCAGAGCGAGTTATACTGGTTTGTTGTGTTAGATCCCTGTTTTGTTCCTGTTCAGGGTTTAGATGGATTTTAACCGAGAGAGTAGTTCTATTAGCTGGCCTCCATTAATGGGTCAATCTATCGCTATTGGAAGGTACGAATGCGATTTTTCCTTAAATCAATCGACGAGAACATTTAGAACTCGATTGAGTATGAGTGGACTCCTCCTACTGAAGGTGGTGATCTTAAAGCCTATGCCTCCTGGACAACAGTCGAAAAGAATGCCTCAACATTTAATTCCAGGGGTGCGAATGTTATTTTTTACACTATAACTGCTGATGAGTTTAGAGGCATTATGAATAGTGAGAACGCAAAGGATGCTTGGAATATTTTGTAATCCACACACGAGGGAACAAATACTGGTATGGTTTCTAAGTTGCAAAACTTATCGACTAATTTTGAGACGATTAAGATGTTAGAAAATGAATCTTTCTATAAGTTGTATGCCAAGTTATCGAATATTGTCAATTTCTAGTTTAACTTAGGTGAGTCGATACCGGAGTCTAGAGTGGTGAGAAAAATCTTAAGGTCCTTGACTAGTAAATTTAATGCCAAAATAACGATCCTAGATTCCTTAGGTGGTGTCGATGCTATGAGAGTCCAAATACTTGTAGATGGCCTTTAAACCTATGAGATGAATACATGTCCTCTAAAAAAAAGCGGAGGGTGTTGCCATGAAAGATTGAAAAGAGGATATGTCATATTCTGATAGTGATGGTGAGCTTGATGTTGAAGAGATAGCCAGATATGCTAGGAAGTTCAAGAAGTTTCTTAAGCTTGGGGATGAAAAGAGTTTGGAAAAAAAACTAAGAACTTTATTGACCACGATAGGAAGAATAGTGATGGTACTAGGAAGGTAGATAATCAGGACAAGTGTTTTGAATGCCAATGTTTAGAGAATTATTATCGCAAGTGTCCCACCAGACTAAGGAATGAGGGTAAGAAACCGAAGGTATATAATACCACCCTTAGTAATAGTGAGTCTAAAAAGGAAGTTAATTCCCCCACTGATCGCAACTACGCCACATTTATGGCCAGGAATATGGGCTTAAATGAAGTACATTTTCCTATTAAAGATGATCATATGCATGACGGTTATGAGGTTATGTCTTTAGGCTCTCAAGATAGTGAGGAAAGGAGTGATGGAGAAGAACACGATGAGGAGGATAATGATCTTTAAGTGGCCTTTCGGGAGTTATATGCAGATTTATTGAAGTTAAAAAAGGCCAACTTATATTTAGAAACTAAGGTGAAGGAACGTTCCATAGGTGATGATAATGCTAAATTAATTGATAATCATAGGGAACGTGGGAGGACTCTTAAGGAGAAGCTTGAGTACGTTGAAGGTGAGAGGGATAGCCTTCGTGATTTGATAGAGGTTTTAAAGAAGGAGCTTCTTGAGTTTGAAGAGTCTTGGCATTTGCTCGATTCTAGGATTGTGGAGTTGGAATAAAAGTTGAGAGACTCGAGTAATATCAAATTTTATTTGAAGTCTAGGTCGGAGATGTTAATTAAGATATTAAGCATCGTCTGAATCAAAGATGACAAGTGTGGGATTGGTTTCGATGACTAAAGTACTTCCTCTGTTAAATCCAAGACCATGCTTTTGAAAGAGTTGACCAAAGCTAGGGACATTAGAATAGGTCAACGTATAGGTAACATTCCTCATGTCTTCACTTTCACACGCCGTGGTAGGAAATTTCACCTTAGGCATTTTTGTTATAATCTTAGAAAATGTCATAGAAGGTTTAAGGATAGTGTCACCAAGGTTCGCCAAGCCCACGTTCATCACATTACATCTATGTGGGTTAGGATATTCGATTTGGAGGCATTAAATGTTAGGCTTGTTGAATATTGCATACTTTCACATGATTCATCACATGCTATATCTTATGAGTGATTGATTGCATATTTGTCATACATTAATGTTGTGATTTATGCTATGTGTTGTTGCTAATGTTATGACGTGTTTATATATTTTTTTCTCCAATTTTAAAATACAAAAAGATTTTATTTATCTTATGAGTTATTTCTTTAAACTGGTATCATTTTAAAAAACGTTGAAAAACTCAAAAAAGATTTTTGTTTGTGTATTTTAATTTTACACATTGTGTGGCATATTGGTGCGTTTGAATCCAATTCATTCCATGTAACCACGTGACTAAGACATTTGATTTTGATTTTCAGTGCTTGGATTGTTCTTAATCATGTTTACATGAAGTAGTTTGAAATTGATTTGCATGATGGATTCAGTTTATATATGCCTCCACGCGCACTTTGCTCAAGATCTTATGGATTTTAACTCCATATGTCACATGACCAAAGTGAGGTGTTCTCCCAACAATCTTATCGTACACATATTTTTTTTACTATGTTGGAGTTGTGCATGTAAAAACCATTGCCCATGAGTTTGTTTAATATCGTTGAAAAATATGAGTGTGCGCAAGAAAGGGCTATGAAAGGAGAAATATCCTTTGAGTGAAAGGTCACCAATCGCAAGAGCATAAAAGATTGAGAAGAAATCAAAATAACAAAATTACGAATGAATTTTTTTTACATTGATACTTCAAAAATTAGATATCATTAAAAGAAAAAGAGAGAGAAAATGATATAAAATTTTTGAGGTTGTTTAGTTGAAGATCAATGGGTTTGCACAATGAGTCATAAATGATCTTAATTATTTTAACACTATTGATTCAATAATCATCAAAATTTATAGGCAAGTGTGCATTGTGTTTGTTTATCCGTTTGAGTTCTTTATTTAACATGTGAGGCTAAATCAAACGTTGATAAACTATTGCGGTCAAATAAGATCTACTTAGACATTTTTGAGTGATTAAGTCATTTTCTCTTGTTTCTAACTCATGTTCCTTCACTTTGTACCACTATGCTTAGACACATTGATATTATGCGAATGTGTAAGGCTATGTATTTGTGTCTTTTGTGGTCGTTTATACCTATATATAGTTGTGCTTCATTGGTATATATGTGGTTATATATACAATATGTTCTGTGTTTTTTAATCTTTACATTTTCAATGAATTAAAGTTTGCCTTTTTTATTATTCTTTCATTTATATTGGCATGTGTTATGATCATTTTGGTATCTTATACTTAAATCCTTGCATCGTATTTTATATCATTTGTTTGTAGTTTGGATTATTTGTACTTGTGTTGTCAAATTGTTTGTCGTTGAATGGCTTGTTTCACACCCCTGCATGATATATTTTTTTCCTTTTATGATTTGCATGCTTTACTTTGGGAAAAATTTGATTTTATTAGGGATAATTTTTTTTATTCACCTTATTCTTTTGTATATTCTTGAACAAAAAGAGGGATAAACGGTATCTAAATTTTTTCATGTGGGGGGAGATATTTAACTTAAGGGGAGACATTATTTCTTAGATAGAAATGGTTAGTCAAAGGAGAGGGTTTTTCATATACAGTTTATATATGTTATATTCCCTTCACATTTAAAGGCGTGTTTAAGTGTGCAGGTTAGCAGCGATGTGACAAAAGTTTACATAAGAGCAAAGCTACTCAAGTTTGTGTCGGTCAAGCGTCCGTAACCTTTTTCCTTTTGGGGTTGGAAATTAAATCTTAGTGAGCTTAACGGTCTAGTAGTTTTGAGTTTTGAGTTTTGTCCCGCAATAGCCAAAGTGAGAGTTTTGTAAGGATAAATTTTTGAATAGAGTCAATTTATATGTATTGACTTGATTCCGTATTTGGCAAAACTTGTTTGAGTCATAGGTTGTTAGGAATTGAGTTGTATCCTTCAAGCCTATGATGTGTGATTGAAGTTGATGAGGCAAAGTTAAAGCGTTATCGAGGATACATCGTGTTACGTGCTAAGTTTTTATCTTCAACATTTAAGGGATCTCAATGAAGTTATGAATGCATATTTGTGTTTGATCTCTGGATTTAGTTTGGCTGTTGTTTTATAAATTTATTTGAGCCCTTTTCGTAAAATGGATTTTAGAAGAAAAAATATTTTATATGAGTTTATTTCGTTTGAACGAATTTCCTCAGTCATTCAAACGAGATACGTGTTTCATTCAATGAGGTTCTTACTTCATTGAAATTATTTTAGGCATTCGTTCAAACGAGGTTAAAGCGAACTTCAAATGACATTTGACTGTTTACATGAAAATATTATTCAAAGCTCGTTTGATCATCGTTCAAACGAGAATAGCATTTCATTCGAATGAACCGATTTTTGGTAAGAACGAGAATGATAGTTCGTTTAAACGAACCTTGATTCTCGTTCAAATGAACTACGTCGAAAAACGTGTCACCTCAAAGTTTGTATTTTCTATATATATATTTACGCCCGACATCAGTTTTCCAAGAGGGTTTTTGCAAAAATGTTTCTCCAAGTTATATCGCATGCCTCCCAAACATTAGTTTACACCCAAGTTTGAGATCCAAGAATCCTACATCTATATGTCTATTTGAGGTCGTTTTTGTGTTGCACCATATTGGTTTTCTATTCATACTAGTTTGATATTCATATTGTGAGAGTTTCGAGCGGTTGAGACTGTGTTTGTGTTCAGCGATGGCTGGACTAGTCACAAGAGAAGTTAGATCGGTGGGATACTGAGGCATGAGGACGTGCCTTCATTGTATGGATATTGGAAGGTTCCCAACAGTTGTTACAAAGAAGGTTACAAGGAATGATATAGTTCATCGAGGCTTGAAGGCATCGAGTATGTGAGTAAGTTTAAGTTGTTCTTGTAAACTTCCGATATCGTTTTAGACTTGTGTGGTTGGGTCATCCGAGGTTTTTCTCGTACATCGCCATATTGTGGTTTGATTATTTTATTCTTGCTTATACTCACCCAAATGAATGCTTAGGTTAAGACTATAATTGGAAAAATTATTTCACACAACACTAGTGTTTTTATTTATTTCAAAGTTTATTAAAATTATGATTAATTAAAAATCGGTGGTATTTATGTCCAAACCCTAGGCGTATTAGCTTTATCAATAGACATGTCTATTATCTCAGTAGAATTATTCATGGTCATGGGGCTATATATACCATCATATATAGGCATTGTTTAGATTTGGTCTTTGTTGCCCAAAAACTAAAACATTACATGCTATCTTTTACTATTTACATAGTGACAAAATGTGATCCGATTAAGTTTTTATTGGCACAGATGATTTTGATTGGGAGAGCATCAAGGTGGTTCCTCATACTATCTGAGTATAATTTGAAGTGTGTGGTCCTTCATGTGATCAGGGGCTAGGATTATGCAAATCTATTGGTCATTTTCCCCTTAGGTTTATTCGATCCACCTCACAAAGATATTTAAGGTGATGATTTACAAGCCAATCTTCGTGAGCCATATCTAGAAGAATTGTCCAAGGAGTTTAATGGTTCAACTACTAAATGCTAGGAAGGAGCAGTAGTCATTTTGTCCAATGGGAAGGAAGATATTATTATGTCTTTTAAATTAGACTTTCATTGTTCAGGTAAGGCAAAGTATGAAGCATTAACTTTGGGGTTGCTCGAAGCTCTGCGAAGAGGCATCCTTTCACTTTGCGTCAAAGGAGATTCAAACTTGGTGGCTAAGTTGGTGAATGTGGAATACTTATTGAAGAATCTCAATCCACCACCTTATGTAGCTATCATTTAAAGGTTGATAGATCAATTTTATAAAGTTAAAGTCGAAAAGCACAAAAAACGATGAATCATCATGCTGACGCCTACGCCACAATAACACAAAAGGTGATTATGGATGTTGTATCTACAACCACTGTGATCCACTGAAGAACAACACCATCGCCTGTGCTCTAACTTTTTCCTAGCGATTATGATTCAAATTGGAGAAGGGAAATAAGGAGGAAGTTGGAGAATCGAGGCGAAATGATGAAGCTTATAGAGTTAACTAAAGTCTTCTTGCATCAAGGAAGTTTGTACTATAAAAATCCTAGGGGATAGTTGTCCAGATGCACTGGTCTAAATTAAGTTAAAAGACTGTTGAAGAAAACTCATGAGGAGAACTGTGATACCACTGAGATTCTTCTATAGATAAGAATTCAAAGAGAGGGGTATCTTAGCCTACGATGAAGCAAGACGCAACATCAATACAAATAAAATATAGTAAGCATTAAACTTTATTTTGACCGGATGAGTGTAACTTCTTGGAAGCTCAAACACACTGAAGGAACCCTTACATTGATCTCATTATGGATGGTGTTATTCCAAGAGAGAAAAATGATTCTATAATATTGAGAAGGAGGGATCTAAGGTTTTACCTGTTGGAAAATAAGTTGTATCGAAGAGGGTATTTTAACAAGCCATTGCGATGCATCACAAGAGAGGAAACAAAGGAATTCTTTAAGCAATCTCACGATCTAGCTCACATCAGAGGAGATAAGTTGTATGATCAACTGATGATACTTGGTTATTATTGGCCAAAGATGGATAAAGATTCAACTGAGTTCATTAGGAAGTGAAAAGTTGGTCAACTTCACTGGAATTAACCTCATTCATGCTCCATCGATGGAACTTCCTTCCTTGGTAATTCGCTATCCTTTCCATACTTGGTCATTTGAACTCGTGGGAACCATAAAACCATCTTCTAGAGGCAAGATATTAATCCTCATTGTAACTGAGTATTATACAAAGTGGACAGAGGCAGTACCTTTAAAAAGGGCAATAGTAGGTGTGGTGGCGCAATTGATCAAAGAATACACAATTTTTCAATTTGGAATTCCCATGTTATTTTGTCTAATAATGGAACTCCATTGATAAACAAAGGGGTAACAATGTTAACAAACAATTATTCAATCATTCACCAAACCTCAATGGTAGTTTACCCAAAAAGCAATTGCCAAGCTAAGGCCACGAACAAGACCTTGGTTAATATTTTAGCCAAAATTATGGAAGATTTCTAGGAGCATGGGATAGCAAGATACATATGGTTATCTGGGTTTATCAAACTACTAAAAGGAAACTACGAGGTCATACACCTTTTTGCATTGTTTATGCAATTCTTCCAGTGGATTTAGAAGTACCTTATGCCAGATACGCCTTACAAAGAAGCATGCTTGCACAGATTAGGAATGTTCAACTGGAAGCACTAGACGAACATAAAGATAATACGAGAAGGCACTTTCAAATATATACGAAGAAACTCTTCAGAGCGTATGAGAATTTGGTAAAACCAAGAATTTTTTTGGAGGGTGACTTAGTGTTAAAAGCTGGTGTAAACAATATCAGAGGACTCCCTTTGCCAAAGTTTGTAGGAAATTAGGAGGGACCATATGTTGTTAAGGAGGCTCGTGATTCTGGATACTATTTGATCTCACAGATTGAGGATGACAAACCTTTCGAAGTTAACAATAAATAGTTGAAGGTGAAGGGGGAAAATATGGAAAGATATTTGATGGCTTGGTTCAAATACACACAAACCAAATTTTATATAGAATTTTTTCAAAATCAACTTTTTCTTAAAGAAAATTAATTAAGCACAATTAAATATTAAACTTAAACATATTAACCTAAAGTTAAACATTGCGGCCATATTAAATAAATTATGATTAAACCAATTTTATCTTATACCTAGGGGTGGCAATTCGGGTCAACGAGTCTTGTTTTGGGCCTACACGACAAGGTTTTTTCGGACACGAACACGACACGACACGAATTCGTGTTTTTTTAGTTGACATGAACATGACCCGAATAAAAAATTACACGGCATGACACGACACGAATACCATAATTTCTTAAATTTCCTGCCTAAAAAATACGATAACACGATAACGCGACACGACACGAATCATAATTCAGACACGAACACGACACGACACGACTTCGTGTAAAAAAACTGACACAAACACGACACGGACACGATAGATCGTGTCAATTTTGTGTCGTTCCGTATCGTTTTTTCGTGCCGTTTCTAAAATTTCCACCCCTACTTATACCTGAGCATGCATCTAGGTGAGTATGGCAAGATAAAATACATCAAATACAACACCCAATGTACAAGGAAAACCCAAATGGGAAAAATCCTCGAACGGTCCAACCACACAAAATCCACCAATTACAAAATTACATAAGGACACGAAAAAAATACTTACAACAGACTCAACGTCCTCGCAAGCCTTGATGCTCTTCGTTCCTTCAACCTCTGCTCAGTGACATGCAGGAGTCTACACGCATAGCTATAATAACGAATGAGTCCACACATGCCTCGAAATTCATCGATAAAACTCAGTAACCGTCATGCACATGAAGTCCACCGTATATAAGCCAACAGGGACATAATCCTCCGCAAGAAATAATTCTCAACAAGATGTAGAGAATAAACAATGGTGCCAAAAACCTTATGGCATATATAAGATGAATCTTGGATCTTAAATTAGTTGGGTGTCACTAGGGTTTGTGCTTGGAAAACTTAATCATGAATGATTAAAGAAAACTTAGAGAGCTTTTTGGAAGAGTTTTAGCACTTAAAAGCATGAAAAAAGTCTTTCCCAAAACTGTTGTCCCGTACTCCTTAAAAAGATGGAAAGTCTGAGAATGTGGGAGTGTAGAAAAAATTAATTTTTCTGAAAATATGCGTCAGGTCGTCCGAATGGCATGAAATCTCATTTGAACGATGTACCCTTTCTCATTCGAACAGGGAACTAATGCGCTATCAAACGAGTTTAAAAAATGTTCAATGTACATCATTTGAAGTTCTTTCGAATGAGGGTACCAATCTCGTTGGAACTACCTTCGAACGAGTTATCTAATGAGATTCCGGAGAGGATAAAGCTTTCAAAAATTAATATCATTTGATATCTTGTTCGAACGACATATGAAGAGTCATTCTAACGACCTCGCAAAAATGTATGTTTTTCTCAAAAAGTATAAAGTCATTTATAAATATATTTTGAAATAATCCTAACACCAAAAAATAATATATCCAAGGCTCAACATAAATATGCATTCATACCTGAGAGATTCTTAGAACGTTGATGATGATAGGTGGCATGAAACACGACATGATGATGTGTTTTCTATAGCTTGGACACAACATCTTCAATAAATATGTCATAGGATTAAAACATCACTAACTCAAGTCCTAACCTAAGACTCGAAATGTTTTGTCCGAAATCAAGCCAATACATACAAATTGACTTTATTAAAAAAATGTCCTTACAAATATCCCCCTTTGTCTATTTCGGGACAAAACATAAACTAACAACTCTTATGGTCCGTAAAGCTTAGCTAAAAAACTTAATCCTAACCCCCAAAAGGAAAAAAGTACAACTTGACTGAATCATACTCTGAGTAGCTTGCTCTCGTGTAAACTTTACCACATCAATACAAACCTGCACACTTAAACACGCCTTCAAATGCAAATAGAATATATAAATATAAATATGCATAAGAATAAACCATCCCCCTTTGTTTAATAATCTCTACATAAGCTAGGACGTCTCTCCCTAAGGCACAAATCTCCCTCGGGCTATGAAGATGATGTACCATTTCTCCCCTTTTTTTGCAGAAATAAACAAAGATCAAGGTGCATAAAATAACTAATTTCTCTTCAAGTAAACCAGTTCTCCCCAAAATGAAATAAGGGATAAGCATAGAGGAAAAACAATTATATCATGCAATGATGTACAATGAAACAATCAACAACAAATCAACTCGACAGCACAAGTACAACTAATCCAAACAATGAACAATAAATGCCAAATTTGATGCAATAACACATGATACAACTAGAATGCACTAAGTGAAGCATAGGATACTAATGTAAACAAGAACAAGAGAGATAATAATATGAAAACATAGCATACCAATATGAAATATAACATTAAAAAGCTGGTATACATATACTAGATGCAATCGTAAAGACTCAAAATAAATGATAACATACACACACACACACACACACACACACACAAGATACTAATGAGGCATAAGCGCACATATATAGGTATAAAAACCACACAAGATACTAAACACAATAAACTTTCCACACTCGTATGGCATAAATGTGTCTAAATAAACATGTGGGAAATAGAGTAAAGGGGTGTGAACCAGAAATCACTTAAACATGTCCAAGGAGTTCTGTTTGATCACAAAACTTTATCAAACGAAGATTTAACCTCTAGTGAAAAATAAAGTAAAATCAAAGAATAAATAAGCACAATGCACACCAGCCTAGAATTTTGATGATTCTACAAATCAATAGCATCATGACATGTTAAACATAACTAGGATTCAATGTGCAAACCCAATTATCTTAAACTCTAATACCCTAAAAAACTAAACATATTATTTTCAACTCAAATATTTTGAAGACACCAATTTTGATTATCAATATTAAAAACATGACCTTGATAATTTATTCTTTTCGTTTGCCTTTTAATTTTTTTAGTCTCTTTCCTGCCAATGGTGGTTTTCCTGCAAAGGGTATTTGCTCCCTTTGTAGCCATTTTTAGAGCACCCTCAAATTAAAAAAATTAATAAACTAACATGATATGGTTCTTACATGCATAAATCTCCCATAGTCAAAAGATATATAGATGATAAGATTGAATGTAACATGTGAAGTTAAAGTTCAAAAGATCTCGTGCATGAGTGTGAAGAGTCATTTACAAAGTGAATCCATTAAGCAAATCAAAGTCAAACTACTCCATGCAAGCACGATTAAGAACAATCTAAGCATTAACATCATAACAAAAAGTCCTAGACACATGGATACATGGAATGAGGTGGATTCAAACACAAGGATATGCCATACAAAATATGTAAAACCAAACTACACATAAGCAAAAAAAAATCTTTTTGAGTTTTTAAACTTTTTAACCAATTTAAAAATAAATACAATTTAAAAGATAAATAAATCTTTTTGTGTTTTTCAATAAGATCTAATAAATGAAAAATCAAAATACAAAAGTCTCAAACCACATATAACTAGCAAACACATATATCATGTAGTATAAAAGCTAGTGTATGTAAACATTTAAACATAATCAACTATTAGATTTAGCATGGAAAGTATCTTGTGCAAGCATTAGAGAATCAACAAGTGTATCATGTAAAGCATCCAAATTAGATTTCCTAACCCACATAGGTGAAACATGATACTCTCAGGCATTGGGAACCTTTCTAGACTTAAACTTCTTGGGTTCATTTTTAAGATTAAATAAATGCCTAAGGCGACCTTTCATATGATGATATGTGCATGTGAAATGGGCTGACCTCTACTAACGTTCCTATCTACGGTTGACTCTTTCAAAAGCATAGCTTGGCTTTAGTAGTTGAATCATTTAAAATATTGAAGCCAATCCCACACTTTTCATCTTTGATTCGGATGGTGTCTAACATTTTATCCAACATTTTTTACCTATATTCCAAATCAAATTTGATATTACTCGAGTCTCTTAATATCTCCTCTAACTCAATAATCCTTCATTTGAGAAAACATCCAGACTCTTCAAACTCAAGAAGCTCATTCTTAAAAACCTCCATCAAACTACCAAGATTATAACTCTTGCCCTCAACATACTCAAATTTTTCCTTAAAAGTCATATTACATTCTCTAAGGTCCTCAATCAATTTAGAATTATCATCACCCATAACACGTTCTTTCAACTTAGCTTCCAACTTCAAGTTTTCCTTTTTTAGTTTCAATGATTCTACATATAACTCACGGGAGGCAACTTGGATTTCACTCTCCTCCCCCTCTTCCTCCTCATCCTCTTCTTCTCCACACTCTTCACCATTACTCGCTTGAGAATCATAAACAATGGCCTTGTAAGTGTTATGCTTAGAATTATCTTAATGGGAAGATTTCTCATCAAAGGTCACATGACTAGCCATAAATGAGGTGTAGTTGCGCTCATTAGGGGAATCAGATTCCCCTTCCGGATCACTATCATCTTATCCTTCTTTCTTAGTTTAATAGGGCACTCAGTTGCCCTGTGGAGATAACCCTCACAATCAAAGCATCTATCCGACTCATCCTTCTTAAAATTATCATTACGAATTTTAGGAATTTTTTCGGCCTTATTATACTTATTATTCTCAAACCTTTTTACACCACTCAATTATTTTTAAACTTCAAAATTTTTCTAAATTTCTTTGTAAACATGGCCATATAATCGGAACAATATCAGACTCATCATTCAAAACAAGTGTTTCCTCCATTCGATCTCTTAAAGAAATGCCCTTATATTTCTTCATCGTTTTGGAGAAAAAAATGTCAAGCTCATAAGTTTGAAGATCACCCATAAGCTCTTCAAGTTTCGTAGAGTCCAAAGTACCCAAGGAATAAAAAATTGCACTTTTGAATTAAATCTTCTAGGTAAGGGCCTTAAGATTTTCTTGACTAGTCATTTTCAGGTATTCTCCCTCCCAAGTTAAAAGACTAGTTCATAATATCTGACAATGTAGCATAGAACTCATTGAAGGTTTCACTCTCCTCCATCTTAATGCTTTCAAACTGAGTGGTGAGGTTTTGGAGTTTAGAAGCGTTAACGACATAAGTACCTTTATGGTGACTTAGAGTATGCCCCAAGACTCTTTAGACGTTTCACATGTCATAATATGGCAAAACTCCGCTGGTGTGATTGCACAAAATAGAGCATTCAAACCACGTGAATTATAATTACATAGCTTATTCTAGTCCTCACTCCAATTTTCTACGAGATTAAGAACACAAACTTCACCAACTAATGTCATGAGTGGGGACCACTCTCTAACAATCGTTTGCCATACGCACTCATCTAGCAACTCAAGTGTTGTTTTCATACGTGTTTTCTAGTACACATAGTTTGAATCATAAAAAACTAGAAACCTAAAAAATGACTGACTTTCCATATTCAAGCCAAAAAAAGATCTAACGGGATAGATTAGTGCACCCACTCTGATACCATTCTGAAGAGGGGAAATATGGAAAGATACTTAATGGGATAGTTAAAATACACACAAACCAATTTATATATATATATATATTTTCAAAATTAACTTTTTCTTAAACAAAATTAATTCAAATTAATTAAGCACCAATAAAATATTAAACTTAACCAAATTAACCCAACATTAAACATTGCACTGATATTATACAAGTTATGATTAAATCGATTTTATCTTAAACCTAAGCATGCATCTAGGTGAGTATTGCAAGATAAAATAAATCAACCACAATGCCCGATGTACGAGAAAAGTCCAAATGGGAAAAAACTCAGATGGCCCAGCTACATAAAATCCACTAAGTACAAAATTATATAAGGACACAACAGAAGACTTACAACACAGGATCGACACCTTCACAACCCTTGAAGTTCTTTGTTCCTTCAAACTCTGCTCAGTGACATGTAGGAGTTCACCCGCATAACTAAAACTATGTGTGAATCCACACACGCCTCGAAATCTACGGATAAGGTTCAGCAATCATCATGCACACGGAGTCCATCGTATGTAAATCAATAAGCACGAAATCCATCGTATGAAACAATTCTTAACTGTAAGGACATATTTTTATAAATGTCCGTCACAATTAATTATGTCGTATACCGCTACAACCGTCAAGGAAGTTTATGAGCAATCTACATCAAGACGGATCCTAATATATCAAAATTCTTCATCAAAAAGCCTCCGCAAAGTTTACTTTGGTAAGGTTATGTTTTAAATACCTTAACTTTGCACTTAGAGCTTTGGGATACTTTTACAAAATATTTTCTAAGTTTTGGAGCGGACTCTTTTCGTCAAAATTTGAGAATGAGTAATTTTCTAAGTCCTGTAGTGTTCCTCAATTTTGACGCTCAGGTCGTTCAAGTGAGATCCCATCTCGTTTCGAGCGACATTGAGATGTTGCGCGATGTTGTTCAAACAACACGTGTACTTCGTTCGAGCGAGATCTCCTTTTCGTTCTAACGACCGAGGCAGCACGATTTTCTATAAATACTCATTAAATGGTTTCGTTTTCATTTAGAAGTCTTAGAATTTTGAAAGACAGAAAACTGCGAATCCGCAGAATTCTTTTTGACTTCTTCTTGTAGGGTTTTCATCCCTTTTGTTTTCAATTCACAAAAATCCCATATGCTTTGGTGAATTGTTTTGGTGTTCAAGAACACACTTTGCTTTTGTTCATTCTTTGTGGGAAGAGCTATGCAACCGGAGAACTATGTGCTATTGTGGAGGGAGTCCTTATGAAGATTTTAGACTGCGTGTCTAGGACTACGTGTCCTTGATGTATAGTTGCGTGTGAACCACCGCTGATTTCTAGCCGTTGCTTTGGAGGTTTGACGAAGACACCGTGCGCTACTCTTGTGGGCGAAAGCAAGATGGTATGTAAGTCAATGGTCTTGTAAACTTGTCAGAGTTCTAGAAATAAAAGGTTTTGCCCTTCGAAATTTTTTCCTGAAATGTGTGTCGCATGCTTTATTTATTTATGGGTTGACACATGCACACACGTAATTGCATGTTTAGGGGATGAATTAATTTGGTTTAAAAATAAACTCTAATTAAATAAGGTTTAATTGGAAACTTGATAAAATTAATTTAAATCGGTATCACACACCGTCGTCATATTTTACATAAACAAGAAGTAGAAAATAAAAATGGTGCAAAAAACACATGATGCCAAGAACACGATCTCAGGGCATATATAAGATGAATCTTGAACCTTAAACTAGTTGGGTGTAAACTAAGGTTTTTGTTTAGAAAACGTAATCATGAATGATTAAAGAAAACTTGGAGAGATTTTTGGAAGAGTTTCAGCACTCAAAAGCATGGAAAAAGTTTATCCCATAACTATTGTCTCATACTCCTTAAAAAGGTGGGAAATCTGAGAACATAGGAATAGTGAGACTAGTGGAAAAAATCTGAATTGCTTGAAAAAGCATCGGGTCGTTCGAACGATATGGAACCTCGTTCAAATGATGTACCCTTTCTCATTCATAAAGGGAACTAATGAGCTATCAAACGAGTTTGAAAAATATTGTATATACCTCATTCGAAGTTCGTTCAAACCAAGGTACGAATCTCTTTGGAATAACCTTTAAACGAGTTATCTAACGAGATTCTAAAGAAGCCAAAGCTTTCAAAAATTAACCTCTTTTGATATCTCGTTCAAACGAGATAAGAACTTAGTTAGAATGACATATGAAAAGGCATTCTAACGACCTCGCAAAAATGTATATTTTTTATCTAAAAAATATAAAGCCATTTTAAAATAATCCTAGCAACCAAAAATAAAATATCCAAGGCTCAACATAAATATGCATTCATACTTGATAGATCCTTGGAATGTTGTGACGAAAGTTAGCACTAAACATGGCATGATGATGTATTCTTAATAGCTTGGATGCAACCTGTTCAATAAACATGTCATAGGCTTTAAAGGCGACTGACTTAAGTCCTAGCCTATGACTCAAAAATATTTTGTCTCGAATTAAACCAATACACACAAATTGACTCTATTGGAAATTTGCCCTTACATAAAGTTTATCATGTTTAAAGAACACATGTAAATTTTTATATTTTTTCCTAAGCTTTTTTTACTTATATATTATGAGAGAAAACAAATAAAGTTGGATAACAATTCGTTATATAAAAGCAAGTGATGAAGAAAGCTAATGAGTAAAGTACATACATGATTTGAGGATAAATTTTCTTTTGTATTTCACTTATATAATTGAGTTACATTATAAAACTAGGAATACTGCCCAGAATTACAACAAGAACAAAAAATCTTTTAACTACAAATCAGTAGAAGTGAAGTAACCCTTAATAAGAGAAGAATCTATATCTTTGGCAACATCGCGTTGATACTCATTTATAATAGTGATACGCGATTTAACTTTTGCATTTAGTTTTAACTCAGTTTCACGTTCTCTTAGGGCTTTGGCCAAAGCTTATTCGGCTACTGTCACTTTACGATTGCACTATTCAATACTAGTGATGTGATTCCGTAATTTTCTTTCTTCAACCTTTAGGTCCTCAATATTCTTCAGATAGTGGTCATGCAGGTTAACATTTTAGGATCCTTGAGATATTTCAGGTTACCGATAAGCCATGTGAAGTTAAACTCATATTTTAGCTAATCTCTAAGATTGCTCAAATGTTGGTTTAAGGTTGTTCTATCTAAGGCGGTTGTTATCGCGTTAACAATTTTAGATAAAACTGTTACCATGCCATGGAGCCTATAATCCATTACCACTTCGTTTGGCCCCATACATTCAAAAATGAAAATCTTCAAGTGAGTTTGAATTATGCATTCTATCACAGTGTAATGACTAACTTGAATGAATAGGCAGTGTGGAAGCACCTATCGATAGAAATAAATAGGTGCAATACTTGCCATTGGAACCCACAACCAAATCCACTATCTTCTATGTTCATCTTAGTCATGGATCAATGGTCACTTTTATGAGAGGACTCAGCTCGCGAATGACCTACCACAATATGATCAACCTCCATCAGTTTATCTAGCATGTTAATTTTCATTAGTGCTATTTGAGGTAGCTCAAGAGGGGCATTTTTTCTCAGAGACTGAAAAAGAAATAACACAAAAAAAATTAACTAAAATTTGGCTTTTTTTACCAAGCAGGTAAAATGAGAAACCTTAGCAAGCAAGTGTATTATTTAGAGAAATCTCACCCAAGAAGGGTGAGTTATCGAGCAAGTGTATTATTTATTTAAAATCTTATCCAAGTGGGAAGAGTAACTAAGAAGTTGTATTATTTAGAGAAACCTTGCCCAAGCAAGGTGAATCACCAAAATATGTTGATTTTAACTATTGCCCAAGCAGGGTACATCACCAAGCAGGCGATAATTTTTTATAAACATTACTCAAACGAGAGATACTAAAGCACCATGCAAGTGAGATTTTTCACTAAGTTATATCCAAGAAGGTTATAACAATAATAAAAAACGTTCATAAAAAAAAGCATTAAAAGAGTTATAAGAACTACCTCATCAATAAATGGAACGATGGCTAAGGGTAAGGGATTGTTTGTTTCCCTAAAAGGAGCTTACTATTCAACCAAGGGAGAATCCTTGATATCCATTATGATAGGATCCATTTGAGGAAGCACAATTTGGAAAAAGTAAGGAGCAACATTTGCTGAAATTAGTTCAACCTCAGCTGGAAGAGTAGTTTGATCCATCCCCATATTTTTGGGAATCTGAAACATAACAAATAAATAAATATTATAAGAAGTTCACAAAATAGAAGCCAAAGTAAAAGTTTGAGAATTTTTTACTACACACATGCCACTTAGATATTTTGATGAAAGAGGGAACATACATCAACCAGAGATACCATAGGTGGATGTATCCTAACTGGAAGGTCCATGACAAACCTTGGCCTTACAAGGCTAGAAGGAAGAACTTCCTCTTTTATTGAACTCAAAAGGGCCACCATATCCACAGCAGGACCAAAAAATGGATGATTTCCAGCCACCTGCAATTATAATATTCACTTAGTCTTGAAAATAATTAGCATTGAGAAAAGTAATATGAGATTAAGGAAAAGAAGAAACTACCTCAATAGAAGCAGTTGGAATGAGGGGAGTATTTGCAGTTGGAGTTTAAACAGTCCCACTCAAGTTATCGATTATTTCTCGTGTATGGGAAGCTGTCGTTCCACCTCAGAAGCACGTCTAAATTAGGCACCCTTGGAGAGGAAGCATGCCTCGTGGAAATTTGTCCAATTATTAAAGTAGGGGATAATCGAGGAGATGTAATATCGTATTTAACAAATGGACTTAAGGATCATCTCGTGGAAGGACTGCCCTCAGGAATAGATAAAACGTCTACCGTGGGAGGATAGGCATCACAAAAGAAAATACAACATTATTAGCAATATCTTTTTGTTCAACAAGACATAACTCAACACTTAGAGAAAATTTAAAAGGGAAAATGAGTTACATGTTTAGAGGAGTGATTACACATGCCCCACTTTGTTTCTTCCCCAAAGTTTTCTTGTGTGTAGAAGGAGGAACGAAGGAAGAAACCATTTTGCATGGAACCTGAGAAATAACAAAATCATGAGATGGGAGTTCCCTAGCCATATTAGCTAAAACATCATCTGCACTAACGAGAATGAGGTTCATTCTATATAGAACAACAGTTACCATAAACTTAACCTTTTTTCATGATATCTGATTTGATTGGAGAAATGGACTCAGGAGTAATATCACCAAGTCGAGGGGAACCTTTGGTAGCCTTGGACTTTTGGGGAGAGTTTGGGAAAGTTTCCACCTTAGATAAATTTAGTGTTGAAGTAGACTTACTTTTTATTCCACCAGTGGTCGTGCAACCTTTCTTCTTATCCTTTGGAGCTGCAGTAGTAACTTCGGTAGTGGGAGATAGAGGAGGAAGTTCATTCAAGTGTGGTCGTTCTGTCAGACTAAAAGGACATTCTATATCCCTGGTGGAAATATTTTTTTATCCCAAGTTCATTGGAACCAAACCTCTCTATAGCATGGTAGTACAACTCCCTCTTTACAAAAAAAATTAAAGGCTTCGAGTTGAGTCGGCTAAGGATAACAATACCATCCCAGAGAAGCTTATCCCATATTATACTCCTCATGAAGGATAAGAAATCACATAGAGTAGAAACATTCCTTCTTGTAAAATTAAGGTTGGCAGTCAAGAAGGAACGATCTATTATAGCTGATTCACAAATAGGGTTGGTTATACCTTGGTCACAACCAAACTAATGAGCACACCTATTGGGGTTATAGGCTTTACTTTCAACTTCTTTCTCGCCCTCCAGAAGAAGCTTAATTGTTAAAAAAAAGCCCAAGTTATAGCACTGTCTTCTCTAGCGTAACGATGGAACTCAAAAAAATTGAGGTCATCAAGTAAAGGCAAGAATGCCTTCTTGCTTTTTTTTTTTTATTCCATTGCATTATGAGTGAATGCCTTAGAGGAAGCATAATAATAAGTTGGGCTTTGGGGTCAAGATGGTTGAAACTTGTATAACATAATGTTGTTGGCAAAGTTAGCAACATCAAAACGGTCGACTAAATGCGCCATGTAGTGGTAACACCTGTTCAACCAGGTGTACAAAGATCCCAACGTTATAGTTCTCAAAGGGATGTTGACTCCACTAGTCAATTTCATATAAATATCCACCAAGTCTCTCTATGAATGATCGTTGGGTTGTCTAAGGATGAAGAATCGTGAGAGCTGGTACATGATATATGCAGCTAGTTCAGAATTTCTGCCATAACCTTCACCGAATTCCACATTTGGTTTAACCCCTTAGTTTTTCTACTCTTGGGTGAGCTTAACATATGGCTTGTAGACGTATTTGATATACTAGTGACACAACGTCGAATGTGTGTGCTACGTGTGTATCTATGAATCAAATGTAAGTTGGTCGCTCGAGTAATACACGGTAAGTCGGGGTCAAATCCTTAGGGAATATGACGTAAAACATTTTGACAAAAGTAGTGTTGACTTCTAAAATCTAGGTATTAACTCTCAAAAGAAAAGAAAAAATGATTTTTTTCGGGGAAAATTTCTATTTGATTACGAAAATTAAACTAGCAAGTGCAATTTCAAACTAAGAAAAAGCAAGAAAATTGAATTTTGGGTTTTGAAATTAATTTAGAAAAATTAGAGTTGGGATTCGATCCTCTGAATCGTAGGTATTTTCGCTAAATATAAAATTCTTGATAACTATATAAGTAATTAGAAGAATAACATTAACTAATTCGAAGCCCTAAATATGTGTGGGTATTAATTCGCATAGTATTTAGTCAACAATTTAATTAACGCGAACGATAGAATTATTAACACATATATCGAATTCTCAAGCATTTAGGTCATCTTAGACAAATGGAGTTAAGAGATTTACTATATTAGTCTCAATAAAAATATCAACCCTAGTAATTAAGCATATAATTATGTCAAATTTTATATTTAACTTCCAAAAACCTAGGTTGGGTTCATGTTCCCCAACTCCCTATGAAATTAGCCAGACATCATATTAATCTCTACGCAATAATTCATTGATATGAATGAAAACATAATGAAATAACAATAAAGATAAAGATAATTAATGTTACTAATAGTGAAGAACATAAAAGCATGCAAGAGAAATCAATACTTGAAGAAAACCCGAAAAAACGATGATCTTGTATTGAATTCTTGATGAAAAGCATGTAAATAGTTCTTTAAGATGTTCTCAATGATAGTTTGTCTTATAATGATGCATAATATCTTCAAAAGACCTAATATACTTGATGATGCTGAGAATTAGCACCACCAGGTGAGGTGTTTGCAAGCTCAATATATTAGTAACAATGGTGGCACAGCTATATAAAGAGATAAGAGAAGGAGGTGAGGATATGAGGAATCAACACCGGAATATGAGTGGTTCAGCCAATCTGGCCTACGTCCACTGTGAGTGTGTGAGTAATATCACTGAACAAAGGCACTAATGGCCATGGGTACAATTCACTCAAGCTCTCCCTCTCTCTCTCTCTACTGTATCTTTAGACAGAGTTTTAGCTAGGGTTTTAATAGCAGGATCCTTTTGCAAGGTAGGGGATGATCCCTATATATAGTGCCTAGGGGGCGCACTGTACCCCCCATGCACGCAATGAGAATGTGTGTGGTATCCTCACCAATGTGGGAATGCCATCTGTCACTGTCATATGTAAGCAATGATGATGAAGTATTCTCCCCCATGTGGAGAATAATCTTGTTACAACTGATTTGTGCCCAGGTGTCCTTATCCAAATGTCAACAGATGCTCGGCAGTCATGTTGGTGAATGACCTCGGCCTGGGAGAGGCCGAGCTGTAAAGGCTTGGTCCGTTCAATCCGAGTAATGTCATAAGGAGTCTCGGCCTGATCTTAGCCGAGACATTATGCTAGGTCGGCCCTAGCCGAGGTTGGGCATATACATTCTGATGATTATGAATGCTTCTCGTCACCTCGGCCAAGGCCGAGGTAGGATTAGTCCCATGTTGAAGATTAGGGCTCCTTGTCACCTCGGCCTACTATTAGCTGAGGTTGCTATTCCCAGACGTAGGGTCCATGAAGTGGATATGGTAGTGTCGTCCTGGGCCGAGGTAGGTCTGGCCGAGGGACGACATCGTGGACCCTGCCCCTCATAGGGTCGATTAATGTCTCGGCCATCATCTTGGTCGAGGTAGGTATCTCTGGGCCGAGGTTATACTTGGGCATATCAATCACCCCCCCAGCCCTTAGTCATGTGCGAGAGTGAGTGGCTAGGGGATTGCTTCACCTCCGAGGCCTGTCCGTCCCAAGGCTAACACCTGCATGACACCTGTCCCATGCTAAGGCATGCCCACTTGGTTTGCGTGCGCTGTCAGTTGTCCCTTGGGTTTCCCAAGAAAATGATGGGCCTTGGGAAGTGTGCCCAAGTATTTAAGGGTTAAGTCCCACCACTTTCTCTTTCTTCTTCATTCCTTTCTTTTGCGCGCAAAGTTTCTGCAAATTCTCTCCAAAGCTTCTTCAACCCATCACTCTTTCTGCAGAGGATTTCCTGTAGGTTCCTTGTGGAATCTCTTCGTTTTATCCATCGACTCATCTTCAGGTACCTCCCCCCTTCCATTTCCTTTGTTTTCAGCATTTGGTTTAAATTTTCCGGTGAGATCTTTGGGTTTTCCGGTGGCTGTTTGAGTTTTTCGGCGAGCTTCATCGATTCAGGCGACCTGTGTTTATTTGAAATTCCTTAGTTTGATCTTTAAACCCTTTTATTTCATAAGCCAATCGTGTTTGTGAGTTTAGGAGTTTTCCTCAAGTTTAGGGTCGTTCCAAGTCTTGGGTCTTCCTCAGATGCTCAGACCCTTGTACCAACTTCTTGAGGACTTCCCCTCTCTCAGAGAGAAGACCTTAGAAAAAATTAGGCAAATAGAGAGAGCCCAGGAAGAAGCTCGTAGGTCTCAGGAGTTCCCTATTAGACCTCTCTTTCCCCCACCTCTGAAGGTTGTATATCCTGATCCTCCTGAGAACTTTTATCAGACAGACGTCTCTGCCAACCGTTTGCCGATGTCTGAGTCTGAGTCCTCCACCTCAGACCCTATGTATGTGGACTCTTTCCAAGAAGATATGGACTTCACACCTCGGACTGGTCAGGGCCATGACCAGGCCGAGGTCTCTAGCCGCGCCTCGTCCTAAAATGGCACAAGTACCTCAAGCTCTTCTTCTGAGGTTGAACTTGTTGAGCCAAGTGTGGCTGTGCCTCCCATTCTAGACGCTATCCCTCTGTCGGCTGTTACCGGGGCCGAGTTTGCTCAGAGGTTCCCTAGTCACACATTTACGTCTGCTCCAGTCTACGTTGAGGTTGATGATGATGATGATGGTGAAAGTGAAGTTGACACCTTTGAGGCGGACGAGTACGAGAGCACAGTTACTGAGGTGGATCTATTGCACTTCAGATACTTATACTCCATCAGTCCCTCAATCAAATTGAGGAGACCTCTGAGGGAAGAGAGGGCCTACCACGGCCGAGATGGAGAAATCTGCTTGTATGAGCAGATGTTTAAGTTAGGGTTTCGTCTACCCATTCACCCTGTCATTAGGTCCATTATTTCATTCATCAACTTGGCCCCCTCACAGCTCTCTCCCAATGCTTAGAGAGTTATTATAGGGGCCATCGTCTTGTGGAGGGCAGTCCACCACTCTAACCTCCCAGTTCAGGTCTTTGCTGGTTGTTACGTCCTTACCTCGGCCAAAAATCATCCGAGTTACTATCACTTCATGGCTCGGAGGCCTGAGAAGAAGATACTCCTGGTCACTCAGACCTCGAATCACAATTGGAAACCCCGGTATTTTTTCGCCTCAGGGCCATGGGAATTTGGCTCATCTGTTCCCTCTTCCACTTTTGAGCCGAGGATACCCCTCAGATGGGGTAAGGTCACTATGTCTGCCAGGGCCGATCCTGGCCTAAGTCTTCAGAACGGCAAAAAGGTGAAGGCCCTGCAAGACCAAGGGCCACATGGTCTGTTCGTAAAGTTTGAACATCTGTTGACCCCCCAGTATCTCTCGGGGACGAGCCTAGGTGGAAGTCCCCTTGTTGACTTTGGTAAGGATTTTTCTCTTTTCAAATCTAACCTCTGATCTCATTCATATCTGGTCACTCATGTTTGATTTCTGACTTGTCTTTTCCCTTTTTGCAGAGAGACCACCAGGTGTCCCAGACGAGTTGTGGGAGATGGCAGCTCCGAGTTTGGCTAGACTTGCCAAGAAGACTGGTTTGAATGTTCCTCCCCCTGCTCCCTCAACATCCAAATCCAAGAAGAGGGCCCCTGAGGTCCCGGCCTCTGAGGATCAGAGGCCGACCTCCAGGCAAAAGAAGACTTCAGACGCTGCGATCCCTATCACAGCCGACACCTTGTCGGCTCATCTGGACTAGATGAAACTCACCGATAGCGTGGTCGGCCATAGCCGACAGGCCATGGACGCCCTTGCCAACATGATGACCGAGGCTGACAAGCGTTTTTACAGGGCTATGGACACTTCCATGCTTGTTGAGTTCGGCCTCCACAAGGCCGCCCAGGTATGACTTGTTCCTTTTGTCCATAATTTTTTAAGTGCAACATCTGATATTACCCCCATCTAACCTCTTCATTATCTGCGCAGGGTGTCACTGCCATATACCAGCTATCTAACTGGGCCATGAGGAAACTGCCTCTCATTCAGAAGGGGCAGGAGGCTGAGAAGGTTGAGAACACCCTGAAGGCCGAGGTTGACCGTCTGAGGTCAGAGTTGCAGAATGCCGAGACCAAGGCCCAGAACTCTGAAAATAAGGCCCAGGGTTTGGAAAAAGATATCTCTGCACTCGTCCAAAGCCACGCCAAGGCCCTGAAGGATAAGGACGATGCCCTGCAGAGGAAGGTCAATGCTGCTGTGAAGGCCGCCCTTGCAGATGCCTCGGAGAAAATAATTGCTGATTACAAAGTCTCTGAGGAGTTCGTAGGTTTCGGTTTTGAATACCTCAAAAGAGGTATCAAAGCCACCACCAAATGGGACGAGGTCAGGGAAAAGGAGGTTGGCACTATAAAGGCCTCCTACTTTGTGGGCCTCGGCTTCGCCGACCCTCAGTTTGACCAGGCCCTGCAAGAGATAGAAGACGAGACTGCTGCCCCTGGTCAGACTGCTACTCTGGAAGGGACTGATCTCGGAGGAACTGACCCTGCTGATGATGTGGCTGAGGTGACCAATGCTGAACAGGTCAACCCAGCCGAGACTTCGAATGTTCCTCCCTCAGATGTTTAACTTGGCCTTGTATTTTGTATTTTTTGACTTGTAATTCTGAACTTGTAATTTATCAGACATCTGAATGTTATGTAATCTCTTCTTTTATTGAATGCCAATTTCTTCCTTTGTCTTGACCTCTGAATGTATTTGAATGCTGTATGATCTCTGAAGTCATTACTTAATATGATGTTGTCATAACCATATCACCAAATTACTGATGTTAAGGATCTGGGGTTATCTAACCCAGGTGTCTGAGCTCAGACCTCGTCACCACCGAGTTATGTTATGAGGGTCTGAGGTCATCACCTAAGAGGTTAGCCTCATAATAAATGTCACCAAATTAATGATGTTAAGGGTCTGAGGTCATCTAACCCAGGTGTCTAAGCTCAGACCTCGTCACCACCGAGTGATGTTATGAGGGTCTGAGGTCATCACCTAAGAGGTTAGCCTCATAATAAATATCACCAAATTAATGATGTTAAGGGTCTGAGGTCATCTAACCTAGGTGTCTGAGCTCAGACCTCGTCACCACCGAGTGATGTTATGAGGGTCTGATGTTATGAGGGTCTGAGGTCATCACCTAAGAGGTTAGCCTCATGATAAGTGTCACCAAATTAATGATGTTAAGGGTCTGAGGTCGTCTAACCCTTGTGTCTGAGCTCAGACTTCGTCACCACCGAGTGATGTTATGAGGGTCTGAGGTCATCACCTAAGTGGTTAGCCTCATAATAAATATCACCAAATTAATGATGTTAAGGGTCTGAGGTCATCTAACCCAGGTGTTTGAGCTCAGACCTCGTCACCACCGAGTGATGTTATGAGGGTCTGATGGTCATCACCTAAGAGGTTAGCCTCATGATAAGTGTCACCAAATTAATTATGTTAAGGGTCTGAGGTCGTTTAACCCTTGTGTCTGAGCTCAGACCTCGTCACCACCGAGTGATGTTATGAGGGTCTGAGGTCATCACCTAAGAGGTTAGCCTCATAATAAATATCACCAAATTAATGATGTTAAGGGTCTGAGGTCATCTAACCCAGGTGTCTGAGCTCAGACCTAGTCACCGCCGAGTGATGTTATGAGGGTCTGAGGTCATCACCTAAGAGGTTAGCCTCATAATAAGTGTCACCAAATTAATGATGTTAAGGGTCTGAGGTCATCTAACCCAGGTGTCTGAGCTCAAACCTCGTCACCACCGAGTGATGTTATGAGGGTCTGAGGTCATCACCTAAGAGGTTAGCCTCATAATAAGTGTCACCAAATTAATGATGTTAAGGGTCTGAGGTCATCTAACCCAGGTGTCTGAGCTCAGACCTCGTCACCACCGAGTGATGTTATGAGGGTCTGAGGTCATCACCTAAGAGGTTAGCCTCATAATAAGTGTCACCAAATTAATGATGTTAAGGGTCTGAGGTCATCTAACCCAGGTGTCTGAGCTCAGACCTCGTCACCACCGAGTGATGTTATGAGGGTCTGAGGTCATCACCTAAGAGGTTAGCCTCATAATAAGTGTCACCAAATTAATGATGTTAAGGGTCTGAGGTCGTCTAACCCAGGTGTCTGAGCTCAGACCTCGTCACCACCGAGTGATGTTATGAGGGTCTGAGGTCATCACCTAAGAGGTTAGCCTCATGATAAACTTATGGACTTAAAGAACGAAACAAGAACTTGCTATGGAAACTGATCTTTATTAATAACCTCCTCTTAGTAAGATAGTACATTTTCATAAAACTCTATACATTATATGTAATATCTCTTGAGATGGTCAGCATTCCACGGGTTAGTGAAAGGTTCTCCTTATAGGTTTTCTAGCCTGTAAGTGCCAGGCACAACCTCTTCTGTTACCTTGTAGGGGCCATGCCAGTTTGGGTGTAGCTTGTTTGCCTTCTGTAGTGTTTTCTTTAGAACTAGGTCTCCCACTGCAATGGGTCTTGACTTCACCCTCTGGTTGTAGAATTTTGCAGCCCTCTGCTGGTAGGCTGCCTTTCTGACCTCTGTGTCTTCCCTTCTTTCTTCGATGAGATCCAGGTCTAGCCTTCTCTTCTCCCCATTGCTGTCAGGGTCGTAGGTATGAATCCGATGAGTTGGTAGTCCTACCTCCGTTGGTATGACTGCCTCTGAGCCATATGCCAGCATGAATGGGGTTTCTCCTGTGGGTGTCCTTGCCGTAGTTCTGTAAGCCCATAACACAGTGTAGACCTCTTCTATCCATCTCCCCTTCGCGTCTTCTAACCTCTTCTTGATTCCATCCAAGATAGTTCTGTTCGTGACCTCGATCTGGCCATTTGCCTGAGGTCGACCAGGAGATGAGAAGAACTGTCTGACCCCCACACTTTGGCAATATTTCTCCAATGAGGCATTCTTGAACTGGGTCCCATTGTCCGAGATGAGCGTGTTCGGGAGGCCATATCTACATATGATGTTTTTTCAGATGAACTGGAAGGTCTTCTGCTCTGTAATGGTTATCATCGGCTCTGCCTCTACCCATTTTGAAAAGTAGTCAATGGCAACTATCAAGAATCTATAGTTGTTGACAGATCTTGGCAAAGGTCCTACTAAGTCAATTCCCCATACCGCAAATGGCCATGGAGAAGAAATCGATGTCATAGGCTGATGAGGTTGGTGAGGGATGGTGGCGAACCTTTGACATTTGTCGCACCTCTTCACATAGTCTGCTGCGTCCTTAAACAGGGTAGGCCACCAGTATCCCTGAGTGATGATCCTCTTGGCTAAGGGTTTTCCCCCAATATGGCTAGAGCAAGAACCCTCATGAACCTCCCTTAAAACCTGGGGTACTTCCGCAGGGTGCACACATCTGAGGTGAGGCAGTAGAAACCCCTTTTTATACAAGACGTCTCCTATCAATGAGAACTTTGCAGCCCTGTATCTCAACTTTCTTCTTTCCATCCTTTGCTTAGGTAGCTCTCCCTCTTTTAGGTATCTGACGAGCGGGTCAATCCATGAGTCTCCCAGGTTCACATTGTGACAAGGGCTACACACCTCGTCCTCCTCGATGCTTGCTTTTCCTAAGACCTCGATTGGAATGGTCCTTCCCAAATCTGTCTTCATTGCCGAGGCCAGTCTTGCCAATGCATCAGCATGGTTGTTGCCCAGCTGAGGCAATCTCTTCAGCTTTGCTTTTTCAAAATACTCTAGCAATCCTCTTACCTTCTTTAGGTATTTGGCCATCCTTTCGTCTTTGGCCTCGTATACCCCCAGCACTTGATTGACAACCAACCTCGAGTCGCTATGGAGTAGGAGCCGCTTTACTCGAAGAGTTGTTGCTAATAAGAGACTTGCTATCATGGCCTCATATTCAGACTCGTTGTTGGAGGCCTTGAAGTTGAATCTCAAGGCGTACTCAATGTTGGCGCCATCTGGAGCCGAGAGTACTAGCCCCACTCCGCTTCCATTGTCACAAGAAGAGCCATCAACTAAGAGGCTCCATACGTCTGTATCTGATGAGAAGACCCCTTCTCTCATAACCCCTTTTCGAAGAGGTACCGATCCTCTTCATTTTCTTCTACTCTGCTCCGAGCTTGACCTGGGATAACCTCTTCTCGGCCTCGGAAGACGTATGGGGTAGTCTCTTCCGAATCTTGGAAGACATTTCGGTTCATCTCTTCTCCACCATCCATGCCCTTCTCTGTCTCTGTCTCTTCCCAAGTGAATTCTGCGACAAAGTCTGCCAGGGCCTGCCCCTTGATGGCTGTCCGGGGCTGGTAGGTAAGATCATACTCTCCTAGCTCGATGGCCCAGGTCATCAATCTTTCGGACTTCTCAGGCTTGTGCAGAACCTGCCGTAGTGGTGAGTCGGTGAGGACTACCATGGAGTGAGCTTGGAAGTAAGGCTTCATCTTCCTAGAGGCGTGTATCAGGGCATAAGCCAACTTCTCCATGCGGGGATAGTTTTGTTCAGACCCCTGAAGGGCCTTACTATTGAAGTACATAGGTCTCTGAACCCCATCCTCTTCCCGTATGATGGCCGCGCTAATGGCGGACTCAGAGACTGCTAGGTACACAAACAACCTCTCCCCTGCGATGGGCCGGGACAGCAGCAAGGGAGACCCCAAGTAGGACTTCAGTTGATCAAAGGATTTTTCACACTCTTCGTCCCACTGGAAGGCCTTTCTCAGAACTTTAAAGAACGGAAGACACTTATCCGTGGCTCTGGAAACAAACCTGTTCAGGGCCGCCACCCTTTCAGTGAGTCTCTGAACATCCTTGATACTCCTAGGAGTCTTCATATCGAGTAATGCCTTGATTTTCTCCGGGTTTGCTTCAATCCCCCTCTGATTAACGATGAACCCCAGGAACTTCCCGGCTCCTACCCTGAAGACACATTTCGCTGGGTTGAGCTTCATTCTGTAGGAGTCCATGACATCAAAGGTCTTCTCAAGGTCCGCTACGTGAGTACATGCTTTCAGGCTCTTCGTTAGCATATCGTCCACATACACCTCCATGGTCTTACCTATCTGCTCCTCGAACATCTTATTGACAAGACGTTGATACGTTGCCCCCACATTTTTCAGACCAAAGGGCATCACCTTGTAACAGTACGTCCCCTTGTCAGTAATGAAGGCTGTCTTCTCAGAGTCTTCGATATCCATGAAGATTTGGTTATAGCCTGAATAAGCATCCATGAAACTCATAAGATCGTGCCCTGCCGTTGCATCCACCATCTGGTCTATCCTGGGTAAGGGATAGCTGTCTTTCGGGTAAGACCTATTCAGGTCTGTGAAATCTACACACACCCGCCATTTTCCATTGGCCTTAGGCACGATGACTGCATTCGAGAGCCACTCTGGATAAGTAACCTCTCTTATGAACTCGGCCTCTTCCAACTTCTTCACCTCTTCCCGGATGACCTCATACTTCTCTCTGGAGTAGATCATTCGCCTCTGTTTAATAGGCCTAGCATCTCCGTCCACGTTGAGCTTGTGGGTCATGATCTCAGGGTCGATACCAGGCATGTCTTCATGACTCCACGTGAAGACGCTCTGCCTCCTCCGGAGGAAGTCTATCAGCTCTTCCTTGATCCCTTGCTCCAGGGCTTTACCGACCTGGACGGTTTTTTTCGGCTCGTCCTCATTGAGGACGATGGATTCTACCTCTTCCGCGGGCTCGCCCTTCTTCAATTTTGTTTCGTCTCTGGGATCAAGAGTGTCAATGCTGTAAGTGGCGGTTGCTCTCTTATGGGCTTCTCGCTCTTCGGCCGAGTTGAAATAACACTCCCGCGCCGTGGTCTGGTCCCCTTGCACTTCCCCTACCCCATAAGGAGTCGGGAATTTTAGCATCTGGTGGACCATTGACGGCACGACTTCAAACTCTCTGAGGGCCACTCTTCCGATGATGAGGTTGTAGGCCGAGAAGACATTTTCGTCCATAACAAAAAAGTTTATCTTCTTGGTCAGCCTCTTAGGCCACTCGTCTCCCATCCGCACATCCATTTCATACATGCCCAATGGGTGTACCTTCTCACCACTGAAGCCTATCAATGGGTGATAGTAGGGCACCAGCCTTGCCCTGCTAAGACCCAAGCTCTTGAAACAAGGCCAGAACATCACATCTGCTGAACTTCCCCCATATATGAGGATTCTCCCTACATCGCACCCATGCACCCTTGTTGTTATGACTAAAGGGTCATCATGGGGGGCTAAGATGCCCTTGAAGTCGAGTCTGGAGAACCCCACTACGAGGGTGTCCATGTCTACCTTCTTCCTTTTCTGCACTGCGTCAGAAGACGTTAGACTCACAACCTCAGGTTTGACCACTGACTTGGCCTCCGCTACATGAGCTTTCCTATCGGCTACCTCAGAGCCACCTCCTGCGAATCCCTCACATATGGTGCTAACACCAAAGGAGATCATACCTACCCTCTTCACTGGGGTGTTGTCATCCTTAGGTGGGAGATCCGGGTCATCTCCATCATCACCCTCTGAATCATCATGCCTTCTAGCCGGGACCTCGCCACGGCAGCTGTCATTTTTTCTCTTTTTAGGGTCTTCTCTGCCACCCTTTGGGGCCTTGCCATCCACATACTTTCTCAGCTTCCCGGATTTCAGCATCTTCTCAATCTCATCCTTCAGAGCGAAGCATCTATCTGTGACATGGCCGTGATCCTGATGGAACTCACACCAGAGGTTTTTATTCCTCTTATGTGGTGGGGCCTTCAATTTCTCTGGCCACCTCAGAGCCCGGTCAGCCTTGATCTCATTAAGGATGTGCTCACAGCTCACAGTCAGAGGAGTGTAATGAGCGAACTTGTCATCTGCTGACCTCTTCTTCCCCTCTTTCTTACCCTAGGACCTCCCAGCGCTACCACGGTTCTCCTCCTCATATTTGGCGGCCATTGCCTCTTCCGCATTCATCACTTTCCCTGCGGTGGACAACAGCTCTGCTATAGACTTGGGGGGGTCTTCCGCCAGCTTCCACAATAGCTTCCCCTTCTGGAGACCTCCTATCAGGGCGGTCATGGCTATGCTCTCCTCGTAATCCTCTACCTCCAACTTCTCCTTGTTAAATCTTGCTATATAGTCTCTTAGGCTTTCTCCCTTAGCCTGTTTGACATATAGGAGGTGGGTAGTCTTCTTCTGAGGTCTTACCCCAAAGCAGAAGTTGTGGATGAACTGCTCTGCTAGGCCTTTGAAGTTCTCGATCGAGTTATTCGGAAGAGAGGTGAACCAGCTGTGCGCTGCCCCTGTCAAGGTTCCTGAGAAGGCCCTGCACTTCATCTCATCGGGTATTGAGTAAATATCTGCCGCCGACTGATACATCTCGATATGGTAAATATCTCCCTGTGACTGGGTTAGTGCTGCCATCATACTTAGGTGTCACTGTAGGAGGCTTGAACTTAGCTGGGGTTGGGAACCCCACTATCCTAGCTACAAACGGGGAGCCCTCCGAGTAACCCCTCTGTAATGGGTCCCTGCTCTTTATGAGGTCCCCTATCTTCTCCTATAGACGTTGGATTGAGTCATTCCAGGGTCTTCTCTCTTCATCTAGGCCGAGGTTATCCCCTGCCACCTCCCTACGATGGACAGAGGGTTCCCTAGCCACAACACGCTGACTATTGACCTCTTCCTGCTCCCGGACTCTTCTTTCCAAGGGTCAGCCTTGATCTGACTGAGCCTGCCCATTCCCTCTTTGAGAGCCTGCCGCGCTCCTTGACCTCGATAGCCTCTGCCTCAGGTCATTGACTGGGCCTAGCCTCTGGAAGGCCGACCCTCTGCTCAACCTGTTAAAAGCCGACCCTCTCTGCTGGGCCTCATCTCTTCCTCGGCCGACACATCCTTGACTCCGCCTATCAAAGGCCGACCCTCTTTGTTGGGCCTCGTCTCTTCTTTGGCCGACACATCCTTGGCTCTGCCTAAGGGGTCGTATGGTGTTATCTGACACCTCATACGGCTCCCAGCAGTCTTCCGGGGCCTCTTCAGCTTCTAGGTCATCATACATGTCCTCTGGGCAAGGGTTTCCCTGCCTCCCCAGGCGCAAGCGCCTAGGGTCAGCAACGTCCCTCCTCCGCTGGGGTGCAGGTTGGTCCTTCATGGGCGCCTGGGGTGGTCCCCTGGCATCGGGATGGGGCTGAACTGCCGCCGGAGTTATTATGTCCGGGGAGACTCCAGGTGGTCTCATCATCATGGTTTGGCTGAGCTGGGCAAATTGCTCCTTCATGGCTTGTTGTGTTGCAGCTAAAGATTTCAAAGCTGCTGCCACCTCCGCCATTTCGGACTGGGGAGGAGCCTGACTGGAGCTACCCCCTCCACCTCCGGGCGGCGGAAGAGGTGGTGGTAATTCTGGTGCCATGTGTTAATAATAAAGAGCTTGAACAGTAAGTGAGCTTAATACCTTAAAGGACCTCTTGCAATGGTGAAACAGCTTCACCACCAGAGTCTCCGGTGAGGTAAAGCAGAAAAAGAGGAAGAGATAGCCTCTCGATTCCCACAGACGGCGCCAAAATGATGATGCTGAGAATTAGCACCACCAGGTGAGGTGTTTGCAAGCTCAATATATTAGTAACAATGGTGGAACAACTATATAAAGAGATAAGAGAAGGAGGTGAGGATATGAGGAATCAACACCGGAATATGAGTGGTTCAACCAATCTGGCCTACGTCCACTGTGAGTGTGTGAGTAATATCACTGAACAAAGGCACTAATGTCCATGGGTACAATTCACTCAAGCTCTCTCTCTCTCTCTCTCTCTCTCTCTCTCTACTGTATCTTTAGACAGAGTTTTAGCTAGGGTTTTAATAGCAGGATCCTTTTGCAAGGTAGGGGATGATCCCTATATATAGTGCCTAGGGGGCGCACTGTACCCCCCATGCATGCAATGAGCATGTGTGTGGTATCCTCACCAATGTGGGAATGCCATCTGTCACTGTCACATGTAAGCAATGATGATGAAATATTCTCCCCCATGTGGAGAATAATCTTGTTATAACTGATTTGTGCCCAGGTGTCCTTATCCAAATGTCAACAGATGCTCGGCAGTCATGTTGGTGAATGACCTCGGCCTGGGAGAGGACGAGCTGTAAAGGCTTGGTCCGTTCAATCCGAGTAATGTCACAAGGAGTCTCGGCCTGATCTTAGCCGAGACATTATGCTAGGTCGGCCCTAGCCGAGGTTGGGCATATACATTCTGATGATTATTAATGCTTCTCGTCACCTCGGCCAAGGCCGAGGTAGGATTAGTCCCATGTTGAAGATTACGGCTCCTTGTCACCTCGGCCTACTATTAGCCGAGGTTGCTATTCCCAGACGTAGGGTCCATGAAGTGGATATGGTAGTGTCGGCCTGGGCCGAGGTAGGTCTGGCCGAGGGACGACATCGTGGACCCTGCCCCTCATAGGGTCGATTAATGTCTCGGCCATCATCTTGGCCGAGGTAGGTATCTCTGGGCCGAGGTTATACTTGGGCATATCAATACTTATACAAGTGCAAAATTTTGTTTAAAGAGGTTGAGATAAACTCAAACTACTTCTCCTAAAATATAGAAAAATTGCAAAATCCCGTCTTGGACCGAACCCTTTAGCTGAACCGAACCCATCACCGAACCCATAAAGTGAACCGATTTACCTGATTGAACCGGTTCAGTCGATATCTCTTCCAAGCTTTGCCTTTATTTGTTTTTTTCCACTTATTTGCAGTTTTTCCTTTAGAGTTTTTCTCAACTTTGAATGCTTGTATCTTTCTAACAATAGCTCGGATTGGGGTGTCGTTTCTTCTAGTATTCTCGTAACTTCAAGATCTTCAACTTTTTAGTTCCTCCTCTGGGTTTCGGTTGAAAAATTACCTAGATTATCTTCACTTTTCTTTTTCACCCACTTGCATGATTACCTGTAAAATATAAGAGAAGTACATAAAATAAGAAATACTCGCCCAAAAGGTTAGTAGCATAAATATGAGATAAATTTGGGATCAATGCAATGTTCGGGATCGTAAAAATACCTAAATTAAGAGGATAAATATTGTGACACCCCGCCTAATTAAATACCGGCCAATCACTACTTTATTAAATTAAATCAAGGTGAACAGCTTGGTTCATTCTTAGCATCACTGTCGTAAAAATAAACTTTTCAATTTAACACCCTAAATAATTATGCTAAGTGTCAAAACCATATTTAAACATTACTTTTCAAATTTTTATAAAAAAAATGATTTATTTACTTATTAACAACATTTCAACAATTAAAAATCACACCACAATAAACCTGGAACACAATCCAATTAATTTAGAACATTCGTCAATCGAATGTCAACATGCGAAATATAAAGTAACACAATTCAAACTGAATAAATCCCATAGTGACAATACTAGAAATAACTGAAATAGAAATGTCCCAATAACAATGAAATAATGGAAAGGGCGACACATGCCCAATAAATGAGAATGCTAGAAGTGGAGTCAATAAAGGAAGCCTTCTACGCAAGTGACCTGCAACTCCCACCTAAGCTGCAGCACGTTCCTTTCAAGGAATCCTAAGCAAGACGCCCCTGTGGATGGGTACCTGAAATATATACATATATATATACAAGAGAGAGAGAGAAAAAGAAACGGGTCAGAGCCCGATAGTGTGTTTGATTTAAAATACGTTTAGCAAGTATTTAAATTTATACAAGCCAATGCAACAACATATTAGTGCGACACTCTCTTGAGAAATTCTCACCTCTCTTCTAATGTGCACTCCTATCGCACTAACCCTCCTAATGGTTTATCTCATCACATAACACGCTATCTTTCCCCAATGATTTAACTTATCTTAGGTATTTCGCAGGATTCAAAATTTAACGCTACAATTGTTTGAAAAGAATATTTCAATTAATAACCAAAGTTCTCATTTTAACTTTATTAGTCAATAAAGTTTTCCAGTGTCATATTATACTTTCTCAAAACAAGTATTTACAATTTGAGTCATCAACCATATCCTACATATCAATTCACGGTAGGTAGTTCCAAATTTCAGAATTTCATATATATATATTAACTACTCGTATAATATATATATTATAACAGCACCCCAAATAAACTATGGTGCGGGCATACTCTACTATTCAAAACCCCATATCACTCATATTAAGGGGAATACAATCGGAATCACTCTCGAATTGTATTAACACATACACAAACAAAATTGAGGCGAAGAATAGATTCCAAGTCTCTAAGAGGATGGCACATGCCTGCGTCTCTTAGGACCGTCTGAACTATCACGTCGATAGCCTGTACCAAGGACATCTATCTTCTAGGGTACAAGTCAATATCCCCCATAAAGGTCCCATCGAGATAAGACTGTCCCAGCGCGGTAACCTCAGGGATAGCAAGTAGCGTGGGCATGATTTTCACACATAGATAGCTTATGCATACACAATCATATAACTATACTAATATTACCATATCCATATTAGGTGTATTCTCATATCCCATAATTACGACTTTTATCCATATCATCATATTTTAGTAAACACTTATAACGGTTCGTTTCTAACCTGGATTCGATATTATTCCAACGTACCACACAACTCTCATGGCTTTATTCTCTAAATTATAATATTCAGTAGGTATACACATTTGTCCCAAAGTAACTCTCTTACGTGTATCTCTCTTTAAATCATAAATTCACCGGCCTTTATGTAATTATTCCAAAATACAATCTTAGCCCATCATCAAGGGTCCCAAAATTTATTCACATGTCCTACTGGTCTTCCCTATCTCCCAAAATATTTTATTAAGGATGCCCAAGAATTATCTCACAATAAATTGAATTTAACTCATTTAAAAAGGGAAATAGGAGTCTGCCAGGAGGGGTCGATCGATCGAGGTCTGGGCTCGATCGATCGAACCTTCGATCGATCAAAGCTCTATGCTCGATCGATCGATCAAGCAGGTATTTTGATTTCTACAGAATTGCAGTTACGGGTTCTACCAATTTTCTTCATCCAAATCCATGTTTTCCAACCCCAACGTCCCAAGAATTCTACTACTAACATTATAACAATATACCAGATGTTTCTAACGTAAGGCATGTACATATTCATCATTTAAACATGGATTTTCAACCCAAAATTATATCTAATTATCAAGAACCCTAGAATTTTCTTAAACCGATTTCTAACAAATTTTTCTCCAGAATTTCTTTCTTATAATCATTCATGGTTAATTTCCTCTACATGGCAAGGGTTTCCAGAATCATCATATCAACCAATACTACATGGACTTTCCTATCACAAATTGGGTTTTCTTCCACATATTTCATCCCTAATCATTCCTAAACTAATATGGAAATTGCACCAATGAAAATAGCAAGATAAAAACTTGCCTGGGATTTTCAGAAGTCTGGAATGCGGCTGATTTTGGTATGGTTGCGTTCCCCGTCTCGCGATCTACGCGTTGGTGGTGGCGGCGGCGCAAACCGTTGAGTTTTGGGCCTTGAAATTGCTTGAGAGCTCTCTCCTCTCTTCTCCAATGGCCGTCACTTGTGTTTAGAGTTTCTAACCCTAGAAGGTAACCTAGGTATATGATATAACTCCTCTAATTTTCGTGGGTTTAATTACCCAAAAATGTAAAATGACCAAAATGCCCTCCCGGGTTACTAATTAGGCCTAAAAATGCCCCGAGACCCAAACTACACCCCCGGGTACACTTTTCTGACTATCTCGACCCTTCCGGACGCTTTGGCGTACTCAAAACGACCATACGGACAACTTATAAAATATTCACTTTTTATTTATCAAAATTTAGTCCCGACGCGACACGAGCACGTTCCGACTTAAATTTTTGAAATTGTCATTTAACTCACTCATGACATTCAATATAACCAATATAATATATTACTTTGCTCATTAGTAATATTCAACAAATTTCCCATAATTACTAACTCTCGTCACGTTAATAATTATAACATAATTAATTTCCGGATTTTTATTAAATAATTCATTCACATTAACTTTAATAAATCCCCAAATTAATATAGCATAAAAATACGGGGTATTACATACTTCCCCCCTAATAATGGAATTTTGTCCCGAAATTCGGAAAATAAGGCATACCTAGTAAAAACAACTCTAGATATCTCTCGCGTATATCTGTCTCGCGCTCCCAAGTGGATTCCTCCACATTATGATGCTCCCACTGGACCCGCACAAGTGGAACTATCTTCGACCTCAATCTTCTCTCACTATAGTTTAGGATAGCCACCGGTCTCTCCTCGTAAGAGCTATCAGGCTGTAAGTCGATCTCATCTATCGCAATGTGAGTATGGGCCATATCATCCCGAAGATATCGTCTCAACGACGAGATGTGGAATACATCGTGGATGCGATGTAAATGTTCTGGCAGTCCCAACCTGTATGCAACCGGCCCAATCCTCTCGATGATGGGAAATGGTCCCACATACCTCGGAGCCAACTTCCCCTTCTTCCCGAACCTCATCACTCTCTTCATAGGAGATACACGCAATAACACTTGGTCCCCCACACTAAACTCCCGGAAGAACCGTTTCGCATCGGCGTAGCTCTTCTGCCTGTCCTGGGCTTTTCGAATACGACTCCTAATCATCTCAATCCTCGCGGAGGTTTCCTGAATCACCTCTGGTCCTAGCAACTTGTTATCCCCCACTTCGAGCCAACAAGCTGGGGAACGACAAGGCCTGCCATACAAAGCCTCAAATGGATCCATCCCAATCGTGAACTGATAAGAGTTATTATAAGCAAACTCTATCAGTGGAAGATGTGGCTCCCAACCTCCTCCAAAATTGAGAACACACATGCGTAGCATATCCTCTAACATCTGATTAGTACGCTCTGTCTGTCCATCCGTCTGTGGGTGGTAAGCTGAACTCAACCTCAACTCAGTACCCATAGCCTTCTGAAAGCTTTCCAAAAAACGTGACACGAAAATCTTATCTCTATCTGACACAATATTCAGGGACACCCCGTGTAATCTGACAATCTCAGTGATGAACAACTGAGCATACTGACCCGTGGTGTAATCTGTCCGCACCGGCAGAAAATGAGCCACCTTGGTCAAACGGTCTACAATCACCCAGATAGAATCGTGGCGCCGCTGTGATGTAGGCAACCCTGTAATAAAATCCATGGAAATACTCTCCCACTTCCACGCGAGTACTTCCAATGGATGAAGCAATCCTTACGGTTTCTGATGGTCCACCTTCACCAGCTGGCAGGTAGAACACTTGGACACGAACTCAGCAATGTCCTTCTTCATCCCACTCCACCAGTATTATCTCCTCATATCCTGGTACATCTTATCCCCTCCAGGATGCACCACAAGTCGGGACCCGTGAGATTGGGTCATCACTGCATGACGTAATTATGCTCCTTCTGGAACCACCAATCTCTCATTAAACCTCAAAACCCCATCAGAACTAACAAAATAAGACTCAGCACCCTCGGTTAAAAGTCGTACAATCTGCTCCTGGCAAAATGGGTCTGTGGTCTGGGCCTGTATTACCCTCATAACAATCTCGGGTGTGATTGTCATAACAGATATGAAGGAACGGGCTACTGTGTCCTGGTGGCCTAACTCTTTCCACTTTGCTTTCCAGACGTCTGCTACTTCGTCTACCGGTCTACGACTCAACGCATCAGCGACTACATTGACCTTTCCTGGATGATACTGTATGTCGAACTGGTAGTCCTTCACAAACTCTAGCCATCTGCGCTGACGCATATTCAGCTCTCGCTGAGTGAATAGGTATTGCAACGACTTGTGGTCTGTGAACAAACGGAATTTCTCTCCCAACAAATAGTGTCTTCATATCCTCAATGCAAAGACGACCGCTGCTAATTCCAGGTCGTGGGTGGGGTAATTCTTCTCATGCGGCTTAAGCTTGCGGGAGGCAAAAGCTATAGCCTTCTCTTCCTGCTGAAGTACTCCCCCAAGTCCCCGTAAGGACGCATCGGTGTAAACCAGGTACTCCACACTCGGCTTTGGTAACGCAAGGACTGGTGCTGAAGTAAGCTTGTGTTTCAGCTCGTCGAAAGCCAACTGACAAGCGTCATCCCAAACATATGGTACTCCCTTGTGAGTCAGATTCGTCAATGGACTCACTATTTTGGAGAATCCCCGAATGAATCTCCTGTAGTAACCAGCTAACCCCAAGAAACTACGCACTTCCGTCGGTGTCGTGGGCTGCCCCCACTCCCTCACCGCTGATACTTTACTCGGATCAACTGCTATCCCCTGATCAGGAACAACATGCCCCAAGAACTGTACCTCTCGCAATCAGAATCCGCACTTCTCGTACTTAGCATACAACTGATGCTCTCGTAGAGTCTGAAGAACCTACCTCAAGTGCTCGGCATGCTCCTCCTCGGAGTGTGAATATATCAAAATGTCATCTATGAAAACGATGACAAACTGATCCAAGAACTCTCTGAATACTCGGTTCATCAAGTCCATGAAAATGGCTGGAGCATTTGTGAGTCCGAACGGCATCACCCGGAACTCATAAGATCCATATCTCGTCAAGAAAGCAGTCTTCGAAACATCCTGCTCCCTAATACGTAGCTGATGGTACCCCGACCTCAGATATATCTTCGAAAAGAAAGTTGCTCCCCTCAACTGGTCGAACAGGTCATCGATTCGAGGCAACGGATACTTATTCCGTATCGTGACCTTGTTTATCTCCCGGTAGTCCACACATAACCTCAGTGAACCATCTCTCTTCTTCACAAACAAAATTGGAGCGCCCCAAGGTGAGGTACTCCTGCGAATGAAGCCCTGACCTAACAGCTGCTCTATTTGATCTCGTAGCTCTCGCATCTCTGCCGGAGCCATACGGTACGGTGCTCGTGCTATAGGTCTCGTATCTGGCAATAAATCTATGACAAAGTCTATCTCTCGACTGGAGGGTAGGCCTAGTATTTCCTGAAACACATCGGGATACTCACGAACAACTGGAATCGAGTCTAACGGAATTTCAACCTCATTAGAGGTATCCTCCTCTTATTTAATATAAATGAGCGGTCGAACCTCTCTCTGGGCGAGGCATCGCCACTACAAATATCTCTTGCCCCGGAATGGCAAAAATAATGCTCCCACCGAAGCAATCAATCTTGGCTCTATAAGCTGCGAGCCAATCCATACCAATAATAACATCATGCTCGTGCACGTCTAAGACTAACATGTTTGCAGGTAATACCAAGCTACCAATCTCTACCCCCACTCCTTGGCATATAAAGAAAATAAGTGACCCACTCCCCAGTGGTGAGTCTACACACGTCACTGTGCTCTCTGCTGTGGCTAACAACCCTAAGGCCTTCGTATAATATGTAGCTATAAAACAATGCATTGTCCCAGTAACAAACAAAATTCGACCCAAAGTTTCATGGATAGAAAACATACCCCAAATCGCGTGTGGTGCCTGTAGGGCGGCTGCCTGGTGGACATTATAGATATGTTTGTACTATAACTGCCCCTGCTGCACTGGAGCTACTGGAAAGGTTGGCAGGCCTAGTACCTGAGTTGGTGCTGGGAGTACGATTGGAAAAAGTGGCCCCTGTGAATCATTACGGACACCCTGCTGTTGTGGGGCCCTATCTCCCTCCGGACAATCCTGGCGCCTATGGCCGTGCTTACCACACCCAAAACATCGGCCTTCGAAGTTACTCCCCCTCCGACCCTGCTGCCGTCGGTGTCGGCCTTGCTGACTTGGAACTTTATTCCTCTTTCGAAACTGCTTCATTTTACCACGTTGTTGACCAGAACTGACTTGGTCTTGGGTAGTTTGTTGTTGCAATTTCGATGTCTTCGCACATTTGTCAGCTTTAGTCACATGCATTTGGTTAGCCTCTCTAGGTTTTGCCTCCTTTAAGTTGTAGACTGCGTTCTTGGTATTGTAAAACTGCAGTGGTAACTGCTTGTGCCACGATACCTGCTAACTCGGCGGTTGATACTTTCTCTGGGGATACCCGAGGTATGAGTCGATCTTGCTCGTTGACTCCCTTAACCATTTTAACTAGTTCTTCTTGACGGTCCATCTGAAAATTTAAAAGAATTTGGATGAGTTCATCATTCAAATAAACAAATCGCAGAAGCACGAATTCCCAATGTATAGAGATGAACACAACATTCCTAGTATTTAGGGCTCTATATCAAAGAAAGCAACGCTGAAAGCATAATAGGCCGCACAAATCCTAAAGGACACTAGAACCTGATGCTCTGATACCACCTGTGACACCCCGCCTAATTAAATACTGGGCGATCACTCCTTTATTAAATTAAATCAAGGTGAACAATTTGGTTCATTCTTAGCATCACTGCCGTAAAAATAAACTTTCCAATTTAACACCCTAAATAATTAAGCTAAGTGTCAAAACCATATTTAAACATTACTTTCCAAATTTTTATAAAAAAAAAATGATTTATTTATTTATTAACAACATTTCAACAATTAAGAATCACACCACAATAAACCTGAAACACAATCCAATTAATTTAGAACATTCGTCAATCGAATGTCAACATGCGAAATATAAAGTAACACAATTCAAACTGAATAAATCCCATAGTGACAATACTAGAAATAACTGAAATACAAATGTCCCAATAACAATGAAATAATGGAAAGGGCGACACATGCCCAATAAATGAGAATGCTAGAAGTGGAGTCAATAAAGGAAGCCTTCTACGCAAGTGACCTGCAACTCCCTCCTAAGCTGCAGCACGTTCCTTTCAAGGGATCCTAAGCAAGACGCCCATGTGGCTGGGCACCTGAAATATATACATATATATATACAAGAGAGAGAGAGAGAAAAAGAAACGGGTCAGAGCCCGATAGTGTGTTTGATTTAAAATACTTTTAGCAAGTATTTAAATTGATACAGGCCAATGCAACAACATATTAGTGCGACACTCTCTTGAGAAATTCTCACCTCTCTTCTAATGTGCACTCCTATCGCACTAACCCTCCTAATGGTTTATCTCATCATATAACACGCTATCTTTCCCCAATGATTTAACTTATCTTAGGTATTTCGCAGGATTCAAAATTTAACGCTACAATTGTTTGAAAAGAATATTTCAATTAATAACCAAAGTTCTCATTTTAACTTTATTTGTCAATAAAGTTTTCCAGTGTCATATTATACTTTCTCAAAACAAGTATTTACAATTTGAGTCATAAACCATATCCTACATATCAATTCACGGTAGGTAGTTCCAAATTTCAGAATTTCATATATATATTAACTACTCGTATAATATATATATTATAACAGCACCCCAAATAAACTATGGTGCGGGCATACTCTACTATCCAAAAGCCCATATCACTCATATTAAGGGGAATACAATCGAAATCACTCTCGAATTGTATTAACACATACACAAACAAAATTGAGGCGAAGAATAGATTCCAAGTCTCTAAGAGGATGGCACATGCCTGCGTCTCTTAGGACCGTCTGAACTATCACGTCGATAGCCTGTACCAAGGACATCTATCTTCTAGGGTACAAGTCAATATCCCCCATAAAGTTCCCATCGAGATAAGACTGTCCCAGCGCGGTAACCTCAGGGATAGCAAGTAGCGTGGGCATGATTTTCACACATAGATAGCTTATGCATACACAATCATATAACTATACTAATATTACCATATCCATATTAGGTGTATTCTCATATCCCATAATTACGACTTTTATCCATATCATCATATTTTAGTAAACACTTATAACGGTTCGTTTCTAACCTGGATTCGATATTATTCCAACGTACCACACAACTCTCATGGCTTTATTCTCTAAATTATAATATTCAGTAGGTATACACATTTGTCCCAAAGTAACTCTCTTACGTGTCTCTCTCTTTAAATCATAAATTCACCGGCCTTTATGTAATTATCCCAAAATACAATCTTAGCCCATCATCAAGGGTCCCAACATTTATTCACATGTCCTACTGGTCTTCCCTATCTCCCAAAATATTTTATTAAGGATGCCCAAGAATTATCTCACAATAAATGGAATTTAACTCATTTAAAAAGGGAAATAGGAGTCTGCCAGGAGGGGTCGATCGATCGAGGTCTGGGGCTTGATCGATTGAACCTTCGATCGATCGAAGTTCTATGCTCGATCGATCGATCGAAGCTCTATGCTCGATCGATCGATCAAGCAGGTATTTTGATTTCTGCAGAATTGCAGTTACGGGTTCTACCAATTTTCTTCATCCAAATCCATGTTTTCCAACCCCAACGTACCAAGAATTCTACTACTAACATTATAACAATATACCAGATGTTTCTAACGTAAGGCATGTACATATTCATCATTTAAACATAGATTTTCAACCCAAAATTATATCTAATTATCAAGAACCCTAGAATTTTCTTAAACAGATTTCTAACAAATTTTTCTACAGAATTTCTTTCTTATAATCATCAAAATTTCGTGGTTAATTTCCTCTACATGGCAAGGGTTTCCAGAATCATCATATCAACCAATACTACATGGACTTTCCTATCACAAATTGGGTTTTCTTCCACATATTTCATCCCTAATCATTCCTAAACTAATATGGAAATTGCACCAACGAAAATAGAAAGATAAACACTTGCTTGGGATTTTCAGAAGTCTGGAATGCGGCTGATTTTGGTATGGTTGCGTTCCCCGTCTCGCGATCTACGCGTTGGTGGTGGCGGCGGCGCAAACCGTTGAGTTTTGGGCCTTGAAATTGCTTGAGAGCTCTCTCCTCTCTTCTCCAATGGCCGTCACTTGTGTTTAGAGTTTCTAACCCTAGAAGGTAACCTAGGTATCTGATATAACTCCCGGGTTACTAATTAGGCCTAAAAACGCCCCGAGACCCAAACTACACCCCCGGGTACACTTTTCTGACTATCTCGACCCTTTCGGACGCGCTGGCGTACTCAAAATGACCATACGGGAAACTTATAAAATATTCACTTTTTATTTATCAAAATTTAGTCCCGATGCGACACGAGCATGTTCCGGCTTAAATTTCCGAAATTGTCATTTAACTCACTCAAGACATTCAATATAACCAATATAATATATTACTTTGCTCATTAGTAATATTTAACAAATTTCCCATAATTACTAACTCTCGTCACGTTAATAATTATAACATAATTAATTTCCGGATTTTTATTAAATAATTCATTCACATTAACTTTAATAAATCCCCAAATTAATATAGCATAAAATATGGGGTATTACAAATATGAACTATCTAAGCCTAATCAATTCCCTTTAACTTAGAACATTGAGCAACCCCGAGCAATGTAAAAGAAAGAGAATACGAGCCTAAGAAAACCTCTAAACAACTAAAAGATTGAATACCTCTTTCACGAGAAAGTGATTTTATTTATCGTATGCAATAAGCCATTAAATCCCTAGCTTACCCTAGTGGGACAATTGGTGACTTGTGAGGGTTTGTAGTGAATTTACCCTAAAAATTCATTTTGTACCACATGGTAAGACTCGAAGAAATAATTTAAAATCCTACAATTTAAATTCTTGAAAACTAATCACAACAAATTTTTATTCGATAAAATCTCAAATCATAGTGTGGGTGCGAAGCTGAGAATTAATCGCTAACTTCTAGCGATTGATCATTATGGTACTTTTCAAAAATTCGCTTTGATTCAAATTCTCACGGGATGCTCTCATAAACAAATCTCTCTAATTGTGTTTTTTTCTCTCGGTGTGTGTAATATTAAGAGTAAATATAATTGTACACCAGTTCACACACGCAATTTGAAAGATGGAAATGTTTATTGTGATTAGATTTCAAGAACATAATACGATCATTGGAAAACGAACAAAATATCATTCTTTATTCGCACCATTTTGTTTATTTATTATCTATTTGTATATTTATCTCTCTATGCAGTAATTGACTTCGTTATTCGGACTCAGTCGTGGTTTATTCAGATTAAGGTCTTTTGGGTAATAATGAAAGTGTTGGAAAATTTTGAAGTTGAATTTTTTTCTTATGAATTGTCCTTTGGCACTTTTTTGAGCTTTTGCTCATTTTTCTCTTTTTCTTTTTCTTTATATTTTCATATTTTCTCATTTTTTTATTTTTCTTTTATTTTTTATTTGAGTATTTTTCTACTTTTTTGCCCCTTTTTATGTGCCATTTGGACTTGATTTATGAATTTTTTGATTTTCACAATTCCAGCATAATTTGGATTTTTTGGGTTAACAAACGACAATGGATATCATTTTCAGGCTCAAGTTGGCTTTCAAAAGGTTATTTTTCATGGTTTTTATGGCTAATAATTTTGAGTAAACAAACGATGGCCTAACTTCATGTGCTCGAATACTAATCACAGTACCATATGCATCTCGCGATTAATTTAATTTTGAGACATTTTAAGCGCGTTTTCAAAAGAATATTTTTACTCGTTTTTCGTAACCGATCAAATAAAGATTTAGAGATCAACGATGAATTTTTATCACTGAAAGAACTTTTGACTTAATTTTAACTCGGATTGATTTAAGTACTCGAAAATGAGAATTGGTACAAAAATCTCACCGGATTAAAATCTCCATACTTATTCATACAAGTCATCAATTTTCGCTCAATTTTCATTTTTGGTCAATTTCAACTTAGTGCAATGGATTTTTACGAATTGAGACTTCAAACAAAATTTTAGTGATATTTTTAAAGATTTTAAATTCCAATTTTTATTTATTTTGAAGAAAAATATGTTCAAATATTTTCTGAAAATTTTCAAATTTTTTGGAGTTTTTAACATTTTTGAATTTTTTAGGCATTTTAAAAATTGTGAAGTTTAAAAGTGCACTTGTACCACCCCTAACTTAGACTTTTGTGTTATCCTCAATGAAAAAGACTAAAATCTAAACAAGATGAGAAAGAGTGCGAAAATAAAAAAACAAAATTTAAAATGCAAACAAATATATATAACTCAAATATCGTTACATTAACAAAAGAAATAGATGAAAAAGTTCCTTGAAAAGATGAATCCTTAGAAAATGAATAAACTACATAATAAGAAAAAGTACACATCCACGAAAGCTAATGGGAGGGGTCAAGCTCATTTGGGTCATGAGCATATGGTCCTCGATATTAGTCGGGCATTTGGGCAACCGAGACCATGCTCGGTCGGTATAAATCAACTTGAAGCCACATCATCATCCGAGCATCTCTCCGCTAGTCGTGACGATCATCTCGGTAATAAAAGATAAACCCATCAAGATGGGATTTGAGTTGATCCATACAGCTATTAATGATCGCCGAATTAGATTCGGGCTCATCAAAATCAGCCTCAAAATTTGGGTCGGCCGGATCATCTCCTTCTGCAGCACCCTCTTGAAAATCCCCTTCCTCCCAACCTTTTTCTTTGCTCTCCTCGACACCTTCTTCTTTTTGTTTAGCACCCTCCCCCATTTCAACATCCTCACAAATGGGCTCGGGGGGAGGTTGGACATTTATTGTTTGAGTGTTGCTTCGCACGATGGAGGTTGCATTGATGGACTTGGGCTCGTGCGCTTGGGGGCCCACAAAACGACACCTGTATCGGCGCAAAGAGTATTGATGAAGCAAGCACTAGGGAGATACATATTTTCGGCGCCATCGTATGCCACGGAAATGATCTCGTCGAAGTAAATGTGGGCGAGGCTAATCTTTTTCTCCATGTCGAATAGGAAGTAAAGAAATGTCCTGTGCTGAAGAATTATTTTCGAATCTTTTTTGGTGGGTTGAATGGTGGCGCAAGTGATCAAATTGGCTAAACAGGCGCGTTCAAAAAGTTTCCTAGAGAAAAAACTCTCCCGAGTCCATGGGGTGTCGGGGGCCCATCGACTATGGCATTAGAGTCGAGTGAGGGTCGGGCGGCCCTTATATATATAGGTGGGGTGATCAAAGAAGGTAACCCCCATTGCGCGCATTTTTCTCTTGATGATGTTGAGTGTGAGAGAAATCCTTTTTTCTTAAGTAAAGGAATCATAATGGCCTTTTGAAGTGTGAATAAGGGAGCCGTAAAGTTACTGGACATCGACCTCATGGACGGAAGTCGAGTTTTTGGCTAACCAATTTTTCCAGTCGAATTGAGAAAATAAAGAGTTGACATTCACGAGTAGTTGGTCCCAAATGACCTTGTGGCCAAAGTACTTATTGCGCTAAATGCATTTTTACACCGACCAGTATGTATCTCGGGCTTTGTTATCCTCCACTTCGACGGAGTCGTATTTCCAGACATATAATTTAGGGGCCATGAGGATGATGGAATATTGGGAGGAACTAGAGATAATTTGTAGGAAAGAAGGGAAGAGTTTAAGGGGGGAGTGGTTTAAGGGTGTGGTACTTACAGGTGTGGGGGGCGTGAAAGGGTGGGAAAAATAAAAAGGTTTAAGTAGGGAATGGAGGGATAATGGGAAAATGGAAGGTTTTTGACGTGGACGGAAATTTTTGGATTGTATTTTCAGATATGGAGGGAATGGGGTGAATTGGGAGGTGAAAAGGTTGGAGGGAAGTGAAAAGTGGGGTGAAAATTGTGGGTTGATAGCACATTGGAGTGAATCGATTCACGCAGGGGACCGAATCGGTTCGGCCCTAGGACCAAACTTGTTCGGTTCAAAGTGTTGTCAAGACCCAATTTTCTCCCATTTTTCCCTTTCTCTCGGGCATGGGGGTGTTGGGTCCTACAAGTCTCACCAAATTGAACCTAAATTTACTAAATATGATCGAAGACACTCAAATTTCACATCATTATCATTTTCATCACTCTCAGAAGGAATTTTGACAAAATCGAAAGCTCTATTCTCTTGCTAAAACAGACTCAAATCACTCCTAAAGACGCTACACACGTACACGACTCATAAATACAACATGAATTCACCCTATATAGGTTGGGGGTGGGACGACCTCTCCTCAAAACACCTAATCATCCCCATATACGGGGTTCGACAATAGAATTGTCTTCCTTAATGCACGTCTCGAGATATGGCTTTAGGCATTATCCATTCATTTTAAATGTGCTCCCATCCTTAGGATACTCTACCTCTATCTCACCATGTGGGAACACTTCTTTCATAACAAATGGGCTGGTCCAACGTGACCGTAACGTTTAGGGAAATAAATGAAGACGAGAGTTATAAAGGAGCACTTTTTGACCCAAATGAAACTCTTTTCGATTTATATTTCTATTGTGTGCAAGTTGCATATGCTTTTTGGCAATGCAGGTGCTCTCATACGCGTAGTTACGTATTTATTCCTACTCATTAAATTATAATTTATGCATTTCATCGGCCTTATCTAGGTTAAAGTTCAACCTCTCAGTCACCCAATACGCCTTGTGATTTAACTCAACAGGGAGATGGCAAGGCTTTTCATACACAAAGCTGAATGGGGACATTTCGAGGGTATTTTTGTACGCATTCCGATAAGCCCATGGCGCATTAAGTAATCGGTTAGACCAATCCCTATGGTTGAGATCAATGGTATTTTTGAGATATGCTTAATCTATTAATTTGCAAACTCAGCTTGCCCATTCGTTTGTGGGTGGTAAGTTGTCTCAACCTTGTGGATGATTCCATACTTCTCATTAAATTCTCAAATATCCTTTTGCCAAAGTGTGTGCCGGTGTCACTAATGAAGACTTTTGAAGCACCAAAATGAGAGATTATGTGTTCATGAATGAAATTAACCACCATTTTACTGTCATTCGTCCATGTAGATATGGCCTCTACCCACTTAGACACATATTCTACCACCGAAAGGATGTATAAGAAATCGAAAGGGGGAGGGAAAGGTCCCATGAAGTCGATGCCTTAACAATTGAACATCTCAATGGTGAGAATAGGGGTTAACGACATCACGTCACGTCTAGAAATAGCTCCTGTCTTTTTTCACATCTCGCATGATCTACAATACATGTTCACATCCCAAAAGACAGTGGGCTAATAGAGGTCGCATTGAAGAATCTTTGTGGGCATATTTTTTTATGAAAAAGTGGCCTTCGTATGTTTTTGAATGACAAAACTGGATTACACTTTGAATCTCCTTATTCGGCACACGTTTTCGGATTATTTGGTCAGCTCAATACTAATATAGATATGGATCATCGTAGAAAAACATATACGACTATGTGAAGAACTTCCTAATCTATTGAAGTGTTCGATCGGAGGGGATAACCTCGTGACTAAATAGTTCACAATGTCTGCAAACCAAGAAAGAGAGGAAGTAGCACAAAGTTGCTCATTCAAAAAGTACTCTTCTATGGTTATGGGTTCTTGAGGTACGAGATAAGTGATCGGCTATGACGTTCTCTATTATTTCTTGTCTTTAATGGAAATATCGAACTCTTGGTGTAGCAAGATCCACCTAATGGATTGCAACTTAGTATCCTTCTTCGAAAGCAAATATTTAAGGGCCGCGTGGTCAGTAAAGAACGTGATAGGTGACCCAATACGGTATAAATGGAATTTATCGAGGGAGAACACTACTGCTATCAACTCTTTATCCATGGTGGAATAGTTCAATTAGGGTCTGATTAAAGTCCGACTAGCATATTATATGACACGGTCCTTTTTATCTCTCATTTTCGCTAAAACAACCACTACCGCATAGTCACTCCTATCACACATAAGCTCGAATGGAAGGGTCCAATCCGGAGCTTGCATGATGGGAGCGAAGATGAGCATGCTTGTCAATTTCTAAAAAGCCTATTGGCATGCTTCACTCCACTAAAAAGGGGCATGCTTCACGAGTAAGTTACTTAAGGGCATAGCTATAGAGCTAAAGTCCTTACTAAACCTACGATAAAACCTCGCTTGTCCAAAAAATGAACATACATCTTTTGGTGACTTGGATAAGGGAAGTTTGACAATTATGTCAATTTTTGCCATATCGACTTCTATCCCCTTGGATGATACGTTGTGACCTGGAACTTCTTCTTCGGTAACCATAAAATTGGATTTCTCTTAATTTAGTACCAAGTTATTTTCCACATATCGGGAAAACACCGTTTAGAGATTTGCGGGACATTTGTCAAAAGAGGGGCCGAAGACACTAAAATCATTTATGAACACCTCATGGCCTCTCTTAACCATGTCGCTAAAGAGACTAAGCATGCACCTCTGAAAGGTCACGGGAGTATCAAACAACCCAAATGGCATACTTTTGTTGAAAACATGCTAAAGGGACATGTGAACGTAGTCTTATCTTGGTATAACACATTCACCTCTATTTGGTTATATCTGGAATAACCATATGAAAAATAGTAAAATGGGTGTCCTGAGACTCTCTCAAGCATTTGGTCCATAAATGGAAAAGGAAAGTGGTATTTTCTAGTGCCAACATTGAGTATCCGATAATCAATGCAAACGTGCCATCCAATAGTGGTATGTTTTGGAATAAGTTCCCCCTTAGTATTCTCAACCACGGTCATTCCCGATTTTATGGGAATGACTTGAATTGGACTCACCCATTTACTATCCGAGATGAGATAGATGATGCCCATATCCAATAACATAATGATTTTCATTATAAAAATATCTTTCATGATCGGGTTCAAACGTCTTTGCATCTCCCTAAAAGGCTTCATGTCCTCCTCTAGGTGGATTTTATGGGTACAAATCAAGGGACTTTTACCCTTTAAATCCGCAATGGACCAACCAAAAAAACCTTTGTGCTTCCTAAAAATGGACATAAACTTCCCTTACTGGTCTTTATTTAGGCTAGAGGAGATAATAATGGGATGTGTATCATCCTCTTCTAAATAAGCATATTTAACGTTGGAAGGAAGCTTCTTTAATTCAAGTTTGGGAAATTTAAAGTCGGAGGGAACCGTGTAAGATTCTTTCAATGGTAATTCCTCAAATGGAGAGACCCAACTAATATCTCTCATGTCCTCTTCACTCTCTCCCTCATCTAAAAACTCTCTTATCTCACTCATCTCTCGATCGAAATCAGAGTACGCTCTCTCGTTCTCACTCACCGTCACTAGACATGCCTCAAGTGGATCCCTTACATGATTACCCTCAAAGTGTTCGTGTACTACTTCCTTAATAAGATTCGAATCATGTAAATCATTATCATCACCAATTTACTTGGTGATGTTGAAGATATTCATTTCGAGTGTCATATTCTTGAACATGAGTTGCATTTGCCCATTACGCCTGTTTAATCAATGCGTTAGCCATGGCTAAGAAAGGGCAGCCAAGAATAACGAAAATATGATGACTCGAGGGGAAGGAGGGCTCCATATCCCAAATGATAAAATCTTTCAGGAAGTAGAAAGCGTCGACTTGGACGATCACATCCTCAACTATCCCACAGGGTACCTTCACGGAACGATCAACAAGTTGGAGAGTAATTTTGATGTGCTTAAGATCTCCCAAATTAAGCTTCCAATAAATGGGATATGGGAGAATGTTAACACTCTCCCCTAAATCTAGTAAAGGTCTCTCAATGTTATTCTCTCCAATAATGCATGAAATGGGAGCGTAAGCAGGAGTTTGCTTAATCACCTTAAGAAAAGGCAGCTTCACTTGCCTTAGCACTTCTAGATTGTCATCATAGGAGGATCTTTTAGGAGGAGGGACCAACCATTGAGGGTATGGTGCGACTATAGGGGTTTTTATTACAACCTCGGGCTTAATCGTGTCATTTTTTCACTCTCTTCCGGGGGGCATCTTTGGCCACTTACGTGCCTAGTGAAACCTCCTTGTCTTATCGCACCTCGTGTGAAGGAGGTGACAAGTTAACAACTCTTCCACTACATAGAGTGGTTACCGCTTAACATTTGTCTTTATTTTCAGTGGGAGTAGAGCTCACACAGTTTTGACCTTGGGTGGGAAACTTTCCCTTCTCTTGAACACTTAAAGAATATTGCAACTTATAAAGCAATGCCTTTAAGTCGGTAAAATTCTGAGCATTTTGGGCATTTATCACTGACTGAGTTTGCATAAATTGAACAAGAGTGTCCTTGAGACTCTTCCGTTATGGGATCACATAAGGCGCGAGAGGAGGCGCTTGCATGGGTGGAACTTGTTGGTAAGGTGGGAGTGGTGGCAGTTATTGGGCAACGTATTGATTTGGGTCCATCACTGCATTCATTTGCGCATAACTAAAATTAGGATGTTATCACCATAAGGAATTAAAAGAATTCCTGTGAAGGGGGTTGAAATTCCCTTTGTAAGCTCCCACCGCCTCAACTTGCTCTTGGAGAAAACTTTGTAGGTGGGTTTAGATGGACATTCCTTCGTTAAATGTCCTGCTTCACAAATCGCACAAATATCTTCCTTTATAGCTTGATATGGGACGAATATATGTCTGCCCTAGCGTCTACCATGTCCTATATCCCCTTGGCTAATTGATTAATTTGGAGCTTTAACTTGGTTATCCAAGTGGAAGAGTTCGGACGAGAAAGGAGTTGTGGACATGATTCTAGCTTTGGGTTGGGTGTTCCGATCTGATGTGTCCCAATATTGAGTAGTCTTGATGACATACTTAAAGTGGACCTCCGCATCGCCCGCATTTAACCTGAAGAACTCTTCCAAACACATTGTGGGCACATATTGACTAACTTATTGAAGTAGGAGATGAGTCTCAACTTCTCAAAACTATAATGTGGGCACATATTGACTAACTCATTGAACCTATACCAACACTTATGAAATGTCTCATTATTGTTTTGCTTAAAAGTCTGGATTTAAGCTCGAATAGAGTTGGTCCTGTGGGTGGGAAAGAATTTTTTCATAAATTTAGCATGCATGTCTCTCCACTTACTGATAGAGTTCAGTGTTAAAGTCCAAAGACAAATCTTGGTCTTGTCCTTAAGTGACAAAGGGAAAAGCTTGAAATGTACGACATCTTGGGTGCAAGCTTGATCATTAAAGGTTTTGCACGCTTCCTTGAATTCTTCAATGTAGAGATAAGGCTTCTCTGACTCCATTCCATGAAAAGTAGGGAGAATTTCAGTCATCCCATTTCTAAAGTGAATTGCCCTGCATCATATGGGAATATAATGCACCCCGGGGCGACGGTTCGCTCTAAGGATATGACATCACACCCTCCACCATTATGAAACTAGCATGATCTGATATTGCATTCACACTTAAAGAATCACTATCCTCATCGAAGACCCTAGACGTTCGACTCATGTTGTGACTACTCGATGCAGGAGGTGGTACCCAGAAATTTGGAGTGTTATTGCTAGAAGGAGGGAGTTCTATTATCGGCTCAAAATTTGAATTGGGGTGAGTACTTTGCAAGTAAGGACTTGAGAGAATAATTTTTATATTTTTTTATTTTTGGATATTTTGGGTCTTTTTCTTCTTCTTTTTTTAATTTAATTTTTGGGATTTTTTTTTTATTTTTTTAGCTTTTTAAGAATTATAGTCAAATTTTAGATCAATTTGACCTACCCTACAATTATATCTAGTCCCTGACAATGGTGCCTAAATCTTGACGCGATTCAAAATGTGCATGCTGCGTGTGTACCTACGGCTCAAGTTCAAATCGATTGCTCAAGTAATACCCGATAAGTCAACGTCGAATCTTTGGAGAATAGGACATAGAATGTTTTGATGACAGTAGGATCGACTTATAAAATCTAAGTATTGATTGTTGAAAGAAAAGAAAATATGATTTTTGTTTCGGGAAAATTTCTATTTGACTACGAAAATTAAACTAACAAATGCAATTTTAAACTAAAAAAAGCAAGAAATTTAAATTTTGGGTTTTAAAACAATTTAGAATATAAAATTCTTGACAACTATATAATTAATTAGAAGAAGAACATTAACTAATTTGAAGCACTAAATATGTATGGGTGTTAATCTGCAAAATATTTGGTCGATAATTTAATTAACGCGAACGATAGAATTATTGACATGTATATCGCATTCTCAAACACCCAGATTGCCTTCAACAAAGGGAGTTAAGATAGCTACTATATTAAAAATATCAAACCCTAATAATTAAGCATACAATAATGTTGAATTTTATATCTAAGTTCCAAAAATCTCGGTTAGGTTCATGTTTCCCAACTCGCAATGAAATTAACGAGACATAATATTAATCTCTATGCAATAATTCATTGATGTGAATGAAAACATAATGAAATAACAAGAAAGATGAAGAGAATTAATGTTACCAATATTTAAGAACATGAAAGCATGCAAGAGAAATCAACATTTGAAGAAAAATCGACAAAAGCTGTGATCTTATATTGAATTCTTGATGAAAAACATGTAAATTGCTCTCCAAGATGTTGTAAATGATAGGATTCCTTACAATGACGCATAATAGGTTCAAAAAACTCCTAATAGCCTTATACCAGTGCAAAAATTCGTGTAAAGAGGTTGGGATAAACTCAAACTACTTCTCCTAAAATCTAGGAAAAATTGTAAAATCCTATCTTGGACTGAACCTTTGGCCAAACCGAACCCATGAAGTGAAATAGTTCACCTGACCGAACCAATTCGGTCAGGATATTTGCCAAGTTTATCCTTCATTTGCATTTTCCCATTTATTTGTAGTTTTGCCCTCGGACTTTCTTCTCAACTTTGAATGCTTGTAACTTTCTAACTGTAACTTGGATTGGGGTGTCGTTTCTTCCAGTATTCTCGTGACTTAAAGATCTTAAACTTTTCGATGGGCTTCTCCTTCGAGATTTGGCTAAAAAATTACCAATATACTCTTGACTTACCTTTCTTGCAATTCTTTCACAATTTCGACTTTTCTGTTCCATCCACTTGCACGATTTACCTGTAATACATAAGAGAAATACACAAAACACAAAATAATCACCAAAAAGGTTTGTAGCATAAATATGAGATAAATTTTGCCTCAATGAAATGTTCACAACCGTAAAAGTACCGAACTTTAGGGGATAAATATGGAATATTTAGGCCTAATCAATTGGCCAAAAGTTGCCTTAGTGGCATCACCAATGCACTCACGAGCAAGCTGATCAAGCACAGTGCATGCCTCATCCTTTGTTGCATTGAGTGTCGTGGGATCAAAAGGGACATGTCTACATGGCCCTAAGCTATAAAATTCATACACATCCTCAAGAGTGATGGTGAATTCTGCCCGAGATGCCACAAATGTGTGCGAGGCAACACTCCATTGAAAAACCAATAGGTAGAGAGCAAGGTTATTTTTCAATCACATAAAATCTCCATTGAACGTTCAATGATAACTTTTTTAAGCACTTTTTTATGCTTGGCATAAATGTAACTTGATCGAGATGAAAAACATCAGGGGAACCACTGGGTGCTTTGAAGTCTATATGAGAATAGATAAAATCTCCTCGATCAAGCTGAAACCTTAGAATAGGAAAAAAGGTGACAAAAGACCCATCAGTATGATCATTGGGTTCTTGTGCCACCAAGTTAGGCTCATCAACACTATGAAAAGAATCTTTGAATTTTCTAGCCTTCTGGGCAAATTAATCGCCTTTTCCAAAATAGGGAGCACGATGATAGGTAGCATATAAAGCCTTGCGTTTAGCCAATTCAGAGGCCATTTTGTTGCCAAAACTTGGTTAAAAGCTTTACCAGACTTATTAGAAGAAGCTATTGAATGATTTAAGATAAGTTTGATGGATGAAAAGAGAAGAAAATTATATAGGATTGTAGGCGATTAAAAATAATTGGTTAAAATGAGTTTACGAACGATTTTTAGGCAAGTTTCTGGAAAAAATAAGAACTTTCTCTCTATATAAGTTTTTAAAAGCTCCGAGTCTAATGGCGAAAAGACTTGAGAACTGGAAGGAAAAGACAATAAAAGTGTTTTAAATGGTTATTAAAACTAGTCATTTAGGCCGATGTCAATTCGTTATCCCGTGAGTAATTTTGAAAATTAAGGGCAAATGGTGATCGCGTGAAATGAGGAAGTGTAGAATTAATCCCGTTCAACCACAAAAGATGATCAAAATGTTAGATGATTGGACTCTCGCATTAAATGATAGAGATATGAGAAGATTTGGCTGACACATGAAGAAACAAGCGACGCTAATTGGAGGTATTTCAAATATATATTTTTTAAGTCCAAGTTATTTTCAACGAAGGTTTATCGATTCAAGTTATTTGGAATAGTGGTTTATGGGTTCAAGTTGTTATGATTTAACGGAGTAAGGTGTTTTGCACAAAAATTTTTGCTTACATAGTAAATTTCTATATGATGGGACAAATGTAGTGGGGGATTATAGATAAACCCCTTACTTACATTATAAAGGAGTGCGAGGAGTCAATAAAATTGATTCAAGATCAAGGTAGAACAGATCTTAATCAAATATTTAGGAAGGCTTCCAGAAGGAGCTAGTTAAATAACCATGTTTTTATGTTTATTTTACTATGTAATTATGAGTTATGTTTTAATATTGGTGAGATTACTCGGTACGCGCAAGGGACCAGGTCTGGCCGGACCTGGGAGAACTTTTATGCTCTATCGATAAACCCCACTTAGGAACCTTTGAGGGAACCAATTTGGGGGATTGGGGGGGGGGGGGACAAGGCAACGTTAAGGCATGACTTAGCCATTTTAGATACACTATGTAAAACACCCAACTTGCCCGAGATAGCACATTCGAGCAATCTTGAGCTACCAATATTGAGCTTACTCTGCCATAGAGTTTTAGTGCCAAAACTATGCATCTTTCCCTAAAAGATATGAGTTACATCATGTCATATCTATTACATGTCAAAGTGGACTTGGCTCAAATAACGACGATTTGGTGAGGAAATGGTTGGTTTAGAGCTAACACACTAAGCTGCCGCCTGACATAGCGTCTGGTCACTCAAAATTTCACTAAACATTTAATGCATTTGACATGATGGGTATGGTGATCTGACATAACATTCAATGCACCTGAGATTCCTCTGGTATATTGTGAGTCTATATATACCCCTTTCTTCCATTTGAGAAATCACGTGATTATAGAGCAAAAGATTACTTCTAAAGAGTTATTTCAACCCAGAGCTTTTATTCCTTCACCATTAATGCTTTTATCTCAGTCTTTACCAAGAACTTAAAAAAATTCATTGAGATTTAACCATTATTCCTTTATATCTTGGTGTTTGAGCTACTAACCTGAGGTGTACCTAGAGTGCTTTCTTTTTTTCCCTCTAGCTAGTTCTTTTGAGGTTCATTTATTTCCAAATATTTGTACTGATTATTTGTTATTGAATTATGCACAATAGTTTGTTCTTATAATTTAAGAGTGCATTTACAATTGTATTCATTACCATCAATACAGCCTACGCCTCTATTTATGTTTAAACACCCTAGTTCAAGACAACTACTCTTTTACAACAAGTAAGAGTATATTCATTTAATATTAAGTTGGTCAGTCCTTATGGAATGTATGGACTTCTAACAACATCGAATATGTAACAAAGTATAAAAATTAGAATTAGTGCAATATTAATCCATCACAAGATAAGGGGGGAAGGAGAAATAAAATTATAATTAAATTTAGGGTGAAAAACAAGCTTTTTTATTATTATTTTTTTATCGATTTTGGATTATGGCAATTAGATAAATTACTATAAAATTTTAGTTTCTTGTTATTTTGGAAAACATATAGAAGTAAAATCATGTTAGTCAATTTAATTTAGCATATTCCATTTAATACCATATATGTAATCGTAAAGTATATTATGTAATATTATTTTTTGTATTAAAATATGAACTACATTTTTTAAAACATAAAAATGAATTAATCAACATAAGTCAATTGTAAAGACTCATTATCTTCAGCCTAATTGATGTTCAAATAAATGTGTAACACATATAATGAAGGAGTCAAATAAGTGGGTTTCTCTCAATAACGTTTTAGGTCCCTCACTCAAAGCATATGATTTAAAATAGGATATTTTATAAAATAGAACACTATCGCAAAAAACACTTTATGCCTAGATCCTTAATTATATAAAAATATTTTCTTTAACTTTTATTGACACCGAGATAACGTCGCTGATAGTTTCTGGTGGTATGTTTTAGAAATAAAAATTTTCATTGATAAATATTTTTTCTCATGTGTCTTATCAACTCTAAAATATGAATATATACCAAAAGATTTCCATTTAATATTGATGCACGTGAAGGTCCATTTGAAACAAAAGTGATCAAATGACTAGGGTGACAAATTATATAATTTTTCATGTGGGGCTATTTCCTAGCATTAATTTTTCAAGTGGCAAATCTTATTTTTTTTAAAAGTGTTTTATATGGTGAAAGACTCAATAGAACGACGTGATATCAATATATATATATATATATAATTAAAAAAATTAATATAAAAAATATTTGGTATAAAAAAAGGATCATGCTAAAGGCACCACATATTTATTTTCGACACCACTCAGTGATTAAAACTACTTGTACATTCTTCTTTAACACAACCGTTAAAAGATATGATAAAAAAATCGATTGTACAAAAATTGTATAAAAAATACAGACGAAAAAATGATATTAAAAAATATAATATAAAGATGAGTACGATATAAAAAATGATATAAAAGAAATATCATATTAAAAAAATATGATGTAAAAAAAATGGACAAAAAAATATCGATATAAGAAACTAATATAAAAAAAAATTATGATGTAAAGAACCATTTGATATTAAAAAAAATATGATACAAAAAATTTGATGTAAAAATAAATAACAGATATAAAAAAAATCTAATATTAAAAAAAATACATCATATTAGTAAAATGTGATAAAAAAATATAATGTATACAAATTGTAAATAAAAATATCTCATATTAAAACTAGGATAGAAAAATAAATCTAATATAAAAACAAACCATTGATATTTTCATTGGGCATGAGTAAAGCAAAATTTTCCATAAAAAGTTGAAAAGGCATGGCAAATGGTATATTGGGTGGAAACAATTTTCATGGTAAATATTCGCTATGAGATACACATAAAAATGGGAAAAATATCATTCTTATTGGCAAAAAAGGCCAAGCAAATGAACCCTTAGTGTGCAAACATCGTTTACAATATTCAATAATATAAAATATTTAAAATTTAAAATTATTGAATATAAAGTATAACTTAGATTTTCCAATTAGTATTACACTAATTAATCTAATGTAATTTATATGTTTATACTAAGTTTATTGGGGGGAAAACACTTCACTTAAAACATTGTAGAAAAAATTTGGGCATTAATACTTGTCTCTTTATGCATTTTAATTTTTCAATTACTATATAAAGATTGGTTGCATAAATATACAACAATTAAGGGTGATAACATCATAATATGAAGTAATAAATCATGATCATGTTTGAATTTTCAACTAAATGTCGTGTCAAAATTCTAACTCTCGTGAACATGCATGTGCCAACATTTTGACCCATGAACATGCGTGTATTAAATTTTTGTCATATTGTGTTTTTATGTTCTCATTTCAGTTTGCGTGTTTCAAGAGGTTTAATAGGGTATAAAAATCCAAAATCATGGTAATTGTTTTTGAAAATGTAAAATTCTATATTGTAATTATTGTATATAAAGTTGGCTAAATTCCGTGACAACATTTGAGTCATTGAGTCATTCGAGCCATATAGGCTTGAATCGTATAGTGAGATGCGTTCATTTGGATTAATTGGACTTTTAGACTTAAAGATTACGCAAGTCGCTCTAAAAGACAAGACTTCTATTGCCAAATACTTTGAAGACATATCCTTTTAGTAGTTTGGTGTTATGGCAAGTGGCTTCGCCCAAGCTATGGTTGTTTAAGGGTTCGAGACATGGGAGCAACCTCTCCATATATGAGGGTAAGGCCAGTTGACATCCGCCTATCCCAAACCCTGCAGTTAAGCGAGAGCCTTGTGCACTGGGTATGATCGGTATACTTGCATATTTTTCCAATGTATATTTTTAAATGGATGAATAAGTGGATTTTTACTCAGTAGTGTTGTGTAAACCTTTTGGTAATTGACCTATATCGTAGTGCTTTGATTGAGGCATATTTGTTTTTTTTTGTCCTTAGTCCATTTCCACATTTTAATATGAACCGTGCACACGGACCCATTTGCATTATAAGGAAATTTCCTATGTGCACGGTTATGAGCAGATTTCAACACTGGTTGAAATCGTGCATACAAAAAATTCAACCGTGCACATGACATAACATATTTTTGAAAATTTTCTATAAATCGGTCCATTTCCCTCCTATTTCAAAATATATGAAAACCTCATAATTCAAAAATACTTATAAGTGAATTTTCAAGGTTTATTACTTCTCATTTTCCAAATTTCACTTATTCCCTCCAAAATTAATATAACTTATATTTATGTTTGATATTTGCTTTTGATAGAGAAATGAGAGTATTTTGGTTCAGATTTACATTATCATAATCAATTCAAATTAGTTCACTTTGAATTGCATAATTTGTAGGTAGTAATTTCTTACATATGATAATATCCAATGCTCACAAGCCAAATAAGAATAAATATCAAAGAGAGTAATAGAATCACACACACAATGTAAGATGTACGTATTTCAGAAACGTGCCTGCGTCCATGGGATTTTGAGTTTGCTCTTTATTACTCTATAGAACTGGTCGGTAGAATTATATTACTGCTCAACGATACAATATTACATGCCCCACTCAATGGAGAATGGGTTTTCATTTATAGAGAAGCTTAGGAGAGTCCATAGCTCCGTCAATAGCTATCTCTAAAAGTTTGAACCTATCTTTTATCAACTTCACCAGTTCTAAATGATGGATACATGGTATTCTTATGTAACTTAGACTATTCAATAATTCGAAGTACAAGAAGCCTAAAAGCTTGTACTGAACATGTGCCGGTGTAATTATATTCCTTGAAATTTCCCTAAAAGCTCAAGGTGGCCTTAAGGTCACTGAGCTTTATTGTATCTAGGTCGGTAGTTGATTCTGACAAGTCTTCATACTTAAGGGAATAACAATATTCCTTACTTGGAAGTTGATTGCTTATTAGAATCTTTGTTGGTTGGTCAGAGGTCAATTTATTAAATTCCCTTAAAAATGGAGAATTTTCGTTCGTTATGTGTCTAGGGGTATGCTGGTAAATAAAGGAGGTAAACCATCGCTTCAATATCCGTCACACGCGTGTATGGTCATTATGTTTTTTGGAGAATGGTGAGGCAATTTTCACCACAAAATAACTTTCACCTCTCTTTGCTCACTTTTTTGTTCATTTTAAATACTTGCAAACTTCAAAGGAGGGCTCTTCACTATCTTCGCTCATCTATGAGAACTTTTAAAACTCTTAAATTCATTTTAATCACTTTTCTTAGCTTCTTTAATATATTTTTTTCAATTCCTTCATCAAGTTGTCATCTTTAACCCTAGTTTATGTTATTTAAGAAAATACCATGAAAAAATTCAAACTTAATGACCAAATTCCCTGGTGGGTAACTGTAGGATTTATTTAAGGTCCTCGTGACCTTTGTGCCCTTTCTGAAGGCCGTTGCATGCCTTCAATATTTATTGCTAAATGTGGGGTCACTTTTCCCCCAAATTGCTTATTTTTGGAGTCCTGTCAATATTTTGATGTGGCCCCAACCAAAGTCGCTCTAAATAAATGGAGGATATTTAATAGGGTTCATCACATTAACGAGCTATACGGGACCCATCTTGGTATTTTGAAAATTATGTATTGTTACCCGTGGTGACAAAAATCTCAACACAAAATAATTTATGAAAGGAAAACAATCACCAGAATGGCAACAATCACACAACACGAGAATATACGTGGTTCGACAACTTGCCCACGTCCACAGAGAGGTTTGCTATTTCTTATTTAGTATCTCTCGAATTGGTTTCTTTTACATGTCCTATGCTCCGGGCCAGGAGTACAATATATATGCAGTTAAAAGAATGCGTTGGTTACTAACACGTTGGCCTCATATCCCTTGAATATGTCTCCGAGATCTTGGGGATAGATTTGGTCATATATTTTATTTTGACTGTTATTCAAGGCTCAAAATTTGGGCCAGGTGTCTCCCTTGGTGGTTGGGCTTAACCGGTTACTCTTATGAGCTTGGTCGACAGTAGGTGCCCACAAGTGCACCTAAAAATTTTGGGTCCACAATTTGCACTCACAAATTTTAAATAGCGTCTTTCGGTCCACTTCTAATGGCACTGTTGTAGTTTATAAAAATGATAGGGGCGTGAATAGTCATTTGGCAGGAAGTTTGGGCGTAAAATCTTCTTCGATCAGAGTGTACTATTATTGAAGAGTTTAAACTAAGGTGTTGGACGATTTTCAGCGTCACTTCAACTTCTTGCTTCTCTCACTTTTAAGCCATCTCTTATTCTTTAAGCTTTCTCTTGTTCTAAAGCTTCTTCTTCATTGCTTCAAGCTATTTTTCGCCTCAATCATCTTCATTTGCCTGTGGTTTTCCATCGTTTCAAGCTTTATTCTTTTTCCTGTAAGTTTTCAGTCTTCCCTCTTTGTGTATTTCCTTTCGTCGTTTTTAATTTTATTGTAGCTAGGGTTTTTCTTATGGTAAGGATGAACAACAAATCCCTGGTAGAGTTTAGGAAATGTTACAATATCCCTAATTGGGTGGATATTGAGTGAGCTCCTGTTCCTCGTAATATTCGCGATGTTGAGGATGTCCACTGGATTCATGTTCTTTTGTTGTCCCAAGGGGGTTTAACTTCCCCCCTAAATCGCCTCTTCTTACATTTTTTCTAATATTTTGATATAGTACCAACCCAATGTTCTCCAAACGTTTGGAAGATTGTTAATGACGTACATAGAATAAACCAACTCTATGGCACTAATTTAGGCTTGGTGGAAATATATTTTTGTTACTCCTTTTCTCGTACCAGTTCTGGTCTTCTTTACTTAAAAGTGAGGAGTCCGGATAGGGTGTTGGTAGTTAATCTACCTGATTTCCATAAGGACTACTGGTCTGAGGGATTCATAGCTAGGAACTGGCAGTTCCCTCCTCAGGTAGGGAGTACGAGGTACATGGGACCTCGAATTCTTACTTATGGGGAGGAATATATAATTTATTGTTAAATATCATTGTCTTTTAATTGCTTCTATAATGTGTTCTTCCTTTAATGTTTTTCTTTTCCTTTTCAGTAAAGTCCAAGAACCAGGAGCCTGCTCTCCATGAGATCCGTGCTGCTGAGTTACTTAAGGACTATAATATAAGAGACTCTATTACTGAAGGTGAACATCCAAAATCGACTGCTTTCTTATTGGAATATAAGAACTCTACCTCCAGCTTTATCGTCCGTCCAGTTGACTCCATTCCTCATCTCTATATCTCAGAGGAAGAAGAGGATAAAGAAGGTGCTATCTAACCTATCAACCTAGACGAGGTGGATGAGAGCAGTGCAGAGTTCGGTGGTGCTAGAGGTGGTGGAGGTGAGGTAGGATCTCGTGAGGAGGAGTCCAACAGAGAGGATTCTGGTGTAGAGAGGTTCGACGAGGAAGGTTCTAGCTCAGGCGGTTCTGGTTTTGAGAGTTCTAGCGAGGAAGATATGGCTCCTCCTAGAAGGAAGAACTTGATCCCTAATGATGATGGTGATAACGTCTTGTTATCCAGTAGGCTAAAGATCCAGAAGACCAGTCCTGGGGATACTGCCAATGGTTCCCAGATAGTAGCTCATGAGAAGGAGCTGCAGAGGAAAATGAGAGAAGAAGAGAAGAGGGAGAGGGAGAGGGAGAGAAAGAAAGATCAAGAGAGAAAAAGAACAAAGAAGGAGCAGGCTTCCTTAGTGCCTGTTGATGTTCCATCTGAGGGGGCTTCTGTGGCTCTGTCCTCTCATCTTAACCTATGATGCTTGAGAGAGCAATATTGATAGCAGACCGTGAGCGATCCTCAAAGATGAGTCCAAACCAGTTAGCCCTGAAGGTAGATCAGGGGCTTGCTTTGGTAAGGCCATTTATTTTCTTCACCATATTTTATTTTTGTTCTTTTCATCGCTTGCCTTGTACTTATTTCTTCTTACAGTTTCTGTCTGACTACACCGTCCTTTGCTGTAGTCGAGATGGGTTGGCAAGGAAAAATGCTAAGCTCAAGGAGAGCCTGAAGACTACCCAGAAGGCTCTTATAACAGTTGAGGCCTCATTTCCCAAGGAGAGGGTTGGGGCAGCTAAGGAGTTGAAGGAGCTTCGCGAAGCTTACAAGATGGTAAGCTCACCATCACCAATGAGAACACAAAGCTTATTGAGAAGGTGATGAGCTTAGAAATAGAGGCAGCTACGATTAGGGAGAAAAGATACAATAAGGTCTCGGAAGAGGCCTACGAAGACGCCGAGAAGCAAATTGAATACATCTACCGAGCGAACTTCAAGAAAGGTTGGGATCGAGGAGCCTTGGCTGCTGCTAGAATTTCTCTTAACTCTCCCCTGTTTGACAAGCACAACCCTGGCCCAAAACCCGTTGTTTATGAATCCCCAACTGTGAGCTAGCCTATTTCTCCTTATTTTGATGTTCCTGTTACTCCTGCTGTTGATGCCCCAACACTTGGGGCAGAGCCGAGTGAGGTCGCTATTAGAAAGGGGAAAGAGCTAGCTACCACAGAGCAGGTCGAGGTCGACCAATAGATTCCTAAGACTATTTTTGTATTTTCTCCTTTTTTATTATCTTTTCTTGCCATTTCATGTATCCGTACCTGGCTACTTCTAATTTTTAAAGAAGGGATTTGGTTTTTGCTTTTGCTGATTCATTTTTATTATTCTCGCTCCATGTCTTATAGTTTGTTGACCTTGATGATTACATTCCTGCCTCTTCTCGTCTAGGGTAAATCCTTGATTCCAATGTAAGTGACCAAGTTTATCGAGCATTCGTCAAGATCTGTAAATCCCTTAGGATAAGGAACTAAGATTATAAGGATCAATCTGAGGTAGTAGACAGGATGAAGGATAGACTTGCAGAGATGGAGGAGTTCGATGCCTCTGTTTAAGAAGAGATGAATGCTCTGAAGTCTAAGCTCTTAGATGCCTCTGAGTTCAATTAGGTTGGATAGGTTCTGCAATAGGAGAATGATGCTTTAAGGAGGGAAGTCTCGTGCCTCAGGGAGAATGCACCAAGCATTTCCCCTCCAGTCATACAAGGTTCCTCTTTGTCAACTAGGCAACAAGCTAGGCCTAATGACAGTGGTTCAGGAGATTATCGAGCTGCAAGGAGATATTAATAGGGCGTACATGATTGCTGATGGGCTTCAAAGGGATATTACTTGACTGAGGCACTTGTTCAAGAAAGCTCCTCGATAAGTATGGGAAGATGGGTACAACCAAGGCTGGACAAACGCTCCCATGAGGTTAAAGGAGGTCGAGGAGCTATCCTTTATCAGATGGTGGCTGAGTGCTCTTAGCGAGTTAAAGGTGCCTAAGAAATCCGTACTTTGGTATAGATGTGAGATCACTCACTCGTCCCTAGAGCCTAATCCATTCAGAAAGGACGATTGTTGGATCCCAGTAGATCCAATTTCGAGGCAGCTGTTAGAGTCGAGTTCGGGAGAGGTTAAAGAGGACTTTTCCCCTTGTCCAAATGATGATCGAAAGGCGAGAGTGGCTGATTACCTCACTCAGCGACCTAGTCCCTCTTAGGATCTGATTTATTCTTTCTTCATTTTTCTATTTTCTCACTGTTGTATGTGTAACTCTGTAACCTTTAGCAATAAAATTTCTATATTTTGGGCAGTTGCTGATTAAACACGTTTTTAGCTGATAATCTCTAGTGACTTTTTAGGCTTCTCAACCGACTAAGGATGAGCTTATTTTTGAATTAGTATTCTCCCAATCCAGTATGTTGTAGTCATACCATTCTACATTGCTTTACCTTTTAGGTCGTGTCGTCATACTTCCTTAGGCCTAAGTAAGGTGATGGCGAGGATACACCTGATTAGTGGGCAATCCACCCAAGTAGGATTTTGAAACCAAACTATGTTGGCGACCAACCTGGGTTGGCCATATTGCCTAAGGATCCCCTACAGGTCTTTACTTGTTGACGGAGCAACCTCGAAGGCCGGTTAGGTTACGAACAAAGGGCTGAGGAGGGTGATTATATATAAACCCTACTTTCTTCACCATGGCGAAGTCGAGGTGGTATAAATCCAACTACTGTGATATGACCATGAGAGGCTATACATGTTAAAACAGTAAGCCTGTAACTTGGACATGGTGCATATAATAACATACATTTGAGATAACGAACGTATAAAGAACGCGAAGGCCAACCAAGTTTTATTGATAACAGTCAGAAACAAATAGCAACATTAATTTGTAAATTAAAATTTGCCTAAACTAATAGTGTATGAGGAAATTTAGAAGTAAAATTTATTTAAGTTAGCTCCATTCTAGGCTCTTGGTATCTCCTTTCCCCCCAACGTTTCCAAGTGGTAGGCTTTTTGTAGGTAGTCCCTTATGACCTTGAATTGTCCCTACCAGTTAGGTCCAAGCTTACCATCTGATGGTTTCACTGTGCTGCCAAGAACTTTTCTTAGGACATAGTCTTCGACCTGGAATTTTCTTGGGTTAACTTTCTGATTGTATTGTCTAGATAGTTGTTATTGATAAGATGCTAGCTTAACTAGATCCATCTCTCATCGTTCATCTGCTAAGTCAAGCTCGGTGAGTAACGCTTCATCGTTATGGCTTTGGTCGACCAACGTCGACTTCATGGTAGGAAGACCAACTTCTAAGGGGATGATTGCTTCCATTCCATATGTGAGTGCAAAAGATATTTCACCAGTTGCTCACCTTGGGGTGATGTGATAAGCTTAGAGGATGTGGGGCAGTTCGTTTACCCATGCTCCTTTGGCTAGTTCAAGGCGCTTCCTCAGCCCACCGGTCACTGTCTTGTTGGAGGCCTCGGTTTGACCATTACTTTGAGGGTACGCCACAGAGCTGAAGTAGTTCCTGATTCCATGATCACTGTAAAAGCCTTGGAAGGAGCCACTCTCGAACTGGGTCCCATTATCGGTAATGATTGTTCGGTAATAACGAAGCACATGATAATATTCCTCCATATGAACCTTATCTGGTCAGTGTCCTCGATATTCTCCAGTGGCTCTGCCTCTATCCATTTTGTGAAGTAATCCGTGGCCACCAACAGATACTTCCTATTTCTAGTTGCAGTAGGCAGAGGGCCCATGATGTCTAAGCCCCAATGGGCGAAGGGTTAGGGGCTAATTAAGGACTTTAGGTCATTGGCGGGTTGGTGGACTAAGGGCTAGTGCTTTTGGCATTTATCGCATCTTCGAACATAGACTCTAGTATCCTTCTGAATGTATGGCCACTAGTATCCTTTCTTTATTGCTCGGAATGCTATCAATCTTCTTCCTGTATAACTTCCACAAATCCCTTTATGGAGCTCGTACAAGACTTGATTGACGTCCTGCAGATGATTACACTGGAGGTAGGGGCCATTGAAAGATATTTTATAAAGTTTGCCCACAAGAGATAAGTGAAAGCGAGTGAACTTAACTCTTATCTCATGGGCTGTCTTCTTGTCACTAGGTAACTTATCGTTTCATAAATAATCTATGATGGGATCCATCCAACTCAGAGCTTTTTCAGTATGGAGGATCTGCTCAGGGTTCTGCAACTCAACATCCTTACGAATACTGGGTTGCGTAAGGAAATCAATTTTGGATTATGCTTCTCATGTTTGAGTCTATTATTGAGCTTAGGGCTTCTAGGGCATCTGCGTGGCTGTTCTTTCCTCTGGGGAATTACCGAACATCAACTTGATCGAAGTTTTCCATTAATCCCTTTACAATGGTGAGATAATCTGTCATCCTTTCGTCTTTTATATTAAAGTCACCACTTATTTGGTTGAAAACTAGATGTGAATCGTCGAAGACTTGAAGATGCCTTGCCCCTAGCATCTTTACTTTGCGTAATCCGACGATCAGTGCCTCGTACTCCGCCTCATTATTAGAGGTTTCAAATCCAAGTCTAATTCCTTTCTCGAGCACTATGTTCTCAGGAGTCACGAACACAATACACACTCCTGCCCCCTTGAGTTGGAGGCTCCATCAACATATAATGTCCAAACACCTAAACCTTCCTTTGGACAACTAGTTTTGGGGTGATCGCAAGGCTGCTCCCCTGTGAAGTCGACATCAAAGTCCTCTAATACTTGTGCTTTGATGGTTGTTCTTGGTTGAAAGTGGATGTCAAACCTTCAGAGATTGACTGACCACTTAGATAGTCGGTCGGAGAGATCTATTTTCCTTAAAACGACCTTAAGGGGGTGTGAAGTAACTACGATGATGGAATGAACTTCAAAATAATGCTTTAGTTTCCTTGATGCTATTACAAGCGCATAAGCGAGCTTCTCCAATGGTAGGTATTGTTGTTCGGCTTCCAAGAGAGTTTTGCTCACGTAGTGGACTGGATGTTGGATTCCCTCTCTTTCACACACCAAGGCGGAGCTTACTGCATGGTCTGAGACTGCTAGGTAGAGGTATAGCGAATCATCCTGTCTAGGAATTATGAGAAAATGGGGCCTACTCAGGTAGACTTTAATCTCCTCTAGGGATCTCAAGCAATCTTCATCCCATGTTACTCCTTTGTTCCTTTTTAACAATTGAAAGAATGGTTGGCATTGTTCCGAAGACTTAGAAATGAACCGGTCGAGTGCGGCGAGCATCCTTGTTAGCTTTTGTACATCTCTTAATATTTGGGGCGACTGGACCTTGATCATGGTGTCGATCTGGTTGGGGTTTGCTTCTATTTCTCTATTATTGACTAAGTATCTAAGGAATTGTCCTGATTGGATGTCGAAAGAACACTTACTTGCGTTAAGTTTCATTCAGTACTTCCTGAGGGTTTTGAAGGTCTTATCCAGGTCGGAGAGGTGATCATCCTTGAGTTTTCTCTTGACGAGCATGTAATTGATATAAAATTCTATGGTATCCCCCATCTAATCTTTGAACATCTTCGTGACTAGCCGCTGATAGGTTGCTCCTGCATTTTTAAAGCCGTAAAGCACAAATTTATAGCAATATAAAGCAACAGTGGTTATGAAGGAGGTTTTGTCTTTATCTGGCACGTGAACGGGGATTTTATGGTATCCCAAATATGAATCTAAGAAGCTCATTCTCTCATGTGCAGTCGTGGCATAAACTAGTTGTTCGATCTTCGAAAGGGGGAAACTGTCTATGGGACTGTCCCTGTTGAGGTCGATGAAGTTAATACAAACCCTCAAATTTTTATTTCTCTTAGGAACCACTACTGGGTTGGATAACCATTTAAGGAACTGAACTTACCGTATGGACCCCCGTCGAGTAGCTTCTCGACCTCTTTCTCTACTGCCTTAGCCTTTTCTGGGGCTATTCGATGAGCCTTTTGCACCACTGGCGTGAAAATCGAGTCCACGTGTATTTAATGACTAGCGATGCTGGGATCAATCCCAGGTAGCTCATAGGGCTACCATGAGAAAATAACCATGTTACTTCAGAGTAAGGTAATTATTTCTTTTTTCTCGCCATCAGTCAAGAAGGTGTTAATTAAAAACTTCTTTTCGATCGAGCCACTCCCAACTGCGATCACTTCCAGGTCTTCAACGACCCTTTCAAAAGGGAGGAGCCTAGTTTCCTCCACTCTTGGTCGACCATACCTTAGCTTCTATATGGAGGGCACCAACGCCTCCTAATATTCTTCCTTTCCTTTCATTTTTTCTACCTTCTTCTCCTATTTGGGGCTTATGGCCGCGATGAAACTCTTCCTCTCTGCAGATTGGTCCCCACGGATCTCAACTACTCCTTGATCAGTTACATACTTCAACTTCTGGTGATAGGTCGATGGACAACCTTCATTGCGTGGAGGTATCACCGTCTAAGGTGGTATGGTGATTCGATATCGACAACAAGAAACTCAAGCAATTTAGAGATGTTTCCTGCCCTGACTGGTAGGATAACCTTTCCTAAAGGGATTGTGCCCTTCCCAACGAAGCCGACCAATGGGACAGTGGCATCTTTTAGATCTGCTATGCTTAGTTTCAGTTTCCTGAATAAGTCAAGGTACATTACTTCAAATGGGCTGCCTTGGTCGACGTCCCAATTGACTATCCTAAGTGTAATGACCAGTGCATCATGATTATGGGTTCTCACTCCCACCAAATATTCATCTGTAAAAACGATATGCTTGTTATAATCAACATCCTCTGGCCGTCGTCGCTTCCTTGACTAAGACTTAGCTGGGTCAATCTGGAAGGCTTGCATAACTGCGGTAGGCTTCTTAACTTCCAATTGAGCTGCATTCCCTTAAATTTGTTTAAGGTCTGATGCCCTATGTATTATTGTAAATTCATGACCAACATCCTTCTCGAGGACATTATCCGATCGCTGCTCGCCGCTATTTTATTTGTCTTTTTTCCACGAACTCATTGAGGTGTCTATCCTGGGAAAAATCCTCGAGATAAGACTTCAGGGACTTACAATGTTCAGTTTTATGTCCGCCTTCCTTGTGAAATACGCATCTCAACACGTTGGTTTTCTTAGAGGGATCTCCTCCCATCGCTAGGATCTTATAGATCGTCTCTTTGAAGACTGTGTTTACAACTTGAAATGCCTTTGAGGAAATAAGTGAATGATCAAAACACCCGGATGTTTTCCGAGATAAATGTTAATATTTACAAGCTGCAAACATCGTTGAGTATCTAAGTAAAGGGTAAGTTTTTGACCTAAGTCCAAAGTCCTCCTCAAGATCAAACTAGTGTTAGCTCTACTTTCGACGCAAATCAAGTGCAATATCAAGTTGTCACCACTTTACATAATGGGAGAGTAGTTGATTGATCTCATCCCCCACACGACGAACCTAAAGATAAGGCGATTTTGCCCGGTATGAAAGAGGTCGAAGATTCCACCTTAAATGAAAGTGACAACGAGGACAACAGTAATGGGCCCGAAGTCGTAGTGAAACCACCCACTGTTGTGCCTTTCCCTCAACAGTTGGTCCCACATAAAAAAGGGACCTCCTATGAAGATGTGCTAGATGGCTTTAACAAATAAAGTTGAATTTACCTTTTCTTGATGCCATAAAGAAAATTCCCACCTATGCTAAAGGCCTTAAGGACTTATTGAAGGTGAAAAGAAGACTAAAGGTGAAAAATAATGTATTCCTAGCACAAAATGTGAGCTCCATTTTACTTAATGATCTCCCACCCAAGTTTAAAGATCCGAGTGAACCTACCATTTCGTGCATCATTGGAGAGAGCTGAATAAAAAACGGCTTACTTGATTTAGGGGCGAGTGTCACCATTCTTCACTATTCCATATATAGGCAACTAGATTTGGGGGACCTCAAGCCCACATTGATCACTCTCCAACTTGAGGATTGTGCAGCGAATATACCTCTAGGGATTGCCGAGGATGTGATAGTCCAAGTAGACGCATTCTACTTCCAGGTTGATTTTGCCATTTGGGACATGGAGACCTCTATCCAGTTGAGCAATCATATTACAGTCATTCTAGGACGCCCATTCTTAGCTATGGCTAACGCGTTAATCAACACTCGAAATGGTCAAATGCAACTCACTTTTGGGAACATGACCCTTGAGACAAATATCTTCAATATCACTAGGCAATTGGGTGATGAAGACGAGTTTCATATGGCAGATCTTATCGAGGAGATAGTAGAGGAGCACTTAGAGGGAAATATCGGTGGGGATGCCTTAGAAAGACGTCTTGTATCGAGTACCAAGGGTGACGAGACGTACATCGACTTCGAGAGGAAGGTAGAGGAGTTGAGAGAGATATTCGATGAGAGAGCGTCGAATGGGGACTTAAGAGATGTAATTTGGGTTTTAAGATTTGAGGATCTACTACCGAGGGAGTCATGCATGACTCCATCCGATGAATAATATCGCAAACTCGAATTAAAAAAACTACCCTCCAATGTAAAATATGCTTATTTGGGAGAAGATTTGACATTTCCCGTTGTTGTCTCCTCTAGCCTAGTTAAGGAGCAAGAGGGTAGATTGATAGAAATTTTGAGGAAGTACCAAAGTACTTTTGTTTGGAGCATAGTAGATTTGAAAGGTATAAGTCCCTTAATTTTTACCCACAAAATCCACCTTGAGGAGGACGTGAGGCCCTCGAGAAAAATGCAAAGGCGATTGAAGTGCGAGCAGAGATCATTAAGTTATTGGACTCAGGGATCATTTACCCAATCTCAGATAGGAAATGGACGAGTCCTATCCAAGTTGTCCTGAAGAAGTCAAAAATGATTGAGGTTGAGAATGCCAAGGATGAGTTAATTCCCCAATGTACCACCACCGGGTGGCGTACCTGCATTGATTTTCGAAAACTCAATTCGGGCGCTAGGAAAAATCATTTTCCCTTACCATTCATCAACCAAATGCTAAAGAGAGTAGCAGGACACCTATACTATTGCTTCCATGACAGTTATTCCGGATATAACTAAATTGAGGTGGATGTGCTTGATCAAGAGAAGACGACTTTCACATGTCCATTTGGCACGTTTTCCTATAAAAGTATACCATTTGGATTGTGTAATGCGCCCGTGACCTTTCAAGAGTGCATGCTTAGTCTCTTTAGCAACGTCGCTGAATGAGGTCTTGAAGTCTTTATGGATGACTTTATCATTTTTTACCCCTCTTTTAACCTTTGTCTTGCAAATATTGAAAAGGTGCTAGCCCGGTGTTTGGAAAAGAATTTGGTATTAAATAGGTAGAAGTACCATTTTATGGTTACCGAAGTAATAGTTCTTAGCCACATAGCGTCGTCCAAAGGAATTGAGGTGTCATAGCCGAGCTTCCCCCACCTAAATCACTAAAACATGTGCGCTCTTTCTTGGGCCACGTGGGTTTTTATATAAGGTTTATTAAGGATTTTAGTTCCATCGCTAGACCTTTGAGTAACCTTCTTACGAAGGATTCCCCCTTTGAGTGGAATGAAACATGCCAAAGTGCTTTTGATAAATTGAAAAACATGCTTATTTTCTTCCCCATTATGCAAGCTCTGGGTTGGTCCCTTCCATTCGAGCTTATGTGTGATGCGAGTGATTATGATATATGGGATGTTTTGGGACAAATAAAAGACAAGAAAGCTCATGCCATCTACTACGCTAGCCGGACGTTAACCAAACCACAACTCAATTACTCCAACACGGAGAAAGAAATGCTGGCGGTAGTTTTTATCCTAGATAAGTTTCGCTCTTACCTCATCGGTTCGCCTATCACTTACTTTACTGACCACGCGGTGCTTAAATATCTCATTTACAAAAAAAACGCTAAGTCGCGCCTCATAAGGTGGATCCTACTCCTACAAGAGTTCAATCTCTCCATAAAAGACAAGAAATGAGTAGAAAGCGTTGTTGCCAATCATTTGTCCCGACTTTTGTGCGACGTACCTAGTGATCCCCTATCCATAGATGATTTTTTTACGGATGAGCAGTTATTTTCCACTTCTTCCCTCCCCTGGTTTGCGAACATAGTTAATTATCTTATCACGGGAGTCATCCCTCCCGATTGGACAGGTCAAGAGAGGAAGAAGTTCATTTCTTGGCAACACATGTTTTTCTATGACGATCCGTTTCTATTCAAATATTGTGAGGACCAAATCATTCGACGTTGTGTACCGGATGACTAGACACATAGTGTCATCCGTTTTTGTCATACGGAAGCTTGTGGAGGTCATTTTTTGACGAATAAGACTGTTGCTAAGATTCTTCAAAGCGGTCTCTATTAGCCCATGATATTTCGGGATGTTAATGCTTATTGCAAATAATGCTATAGATGTCCGAGGATGGGAGCCATTACCCATCTATACATGATGCCATTAACCCCCATAATCATCATTGAGATATTTGATTGTCGGGGTATTAACTTCATGGGACCTTTACCTCCCTCATTTGGTTTCTTATACATCCTTATTGTGTTAGATTATGTGTCTAAATGGGTAGTGGCCATAGCTACCAAGACTAATAACAATAAGGTGGTGATTAAGTTCATGCAATAACACATACTTTCTCACTTCGGTACTCCGAAGGCAATTATTAGTGATAACGGCAAGAACTTTTGCAATCATCCTTTTCAAGAACTTATGAGAAAGTATGGAATCATTCATAAGGTTGGGACGACTTATCACCCCCAAATGAGTGGGAAAGCCAAGCTAGTAAATCGTGAAATTAAGAAGATTCTCAAAAAGATCGTCGATCCTAACCAGAAAGATTGGTCCCTCCGATTCTTATAGAAGTGCATATAAGAACTCCCTCGGGATGTCCCTATTTCTCTTTGTATATGGCAAGCCTTGCCATCTTACCGTGGAGCTCGAACACAAAGCTTATTAGGAAATTAAGAGCTTGAACTATAATTTATACAAAGTCGGTGAAGCACGTATGCTTCAATTAAATAAGTTGGAAGAGATGCGTATGAGAACGCAAAAATATCCAAAAAATGGATGAAACTCGCACATGATAAAATTATCTGATGCTTGGAGTTTCACTCGGGGCAATAAGTGCTTCTTTACAACTCTCGTCTACATTTGTTTCCTGGCAAATTGCATTCGCAATGGATGGGCCCATTCGTAGTATAAGAAGTGTTCCCCCACAGAGTTGTTGAATTGGAAGATTCGAAGGGGGGAGACACATTCAAGGTTAATGGACTACACCTAAAGCCATACTTAGAGGCATGTGTTGAAGAAGACGAAACCATTTGGTTGTAGGACCCCGTTTATGGGGTTGATTGAGAATGAAATAAGAGGTCATCGCACCCTCGACGCATATGGGGTGACTCTTACGTACATTAGTTAGTTTTAGGTTAGCGTCATTAGAGGTCGTAGGAAGTAAGTTCGGAGAGAGATGAACGCCAAGGAATAGCACGAGAGAGCGTAGAGTGTTTCGAGAGGAGTTGTTAGGGGTGTTCGCGATCCTGTCCGAACCGATCTTAAGGTATTTTTGGGACTGGACCGCATCAATCGGTCCCACAAAATAATTGACCAAGACCGAAATGGAATAATCGATCTCGGTTCAATTCGTTTGTTAAGTGGTCCGTATTCGATTTTGGTCCATTTTTGTCCTCATCTAAAGCATCCGAACACATTTTTGGAATAAATTCACACTGTTTGAAACAAACACACAGATTCACATCCCAAATCTCATTCCCAATCCCACACAAATTCACATTGTTTGGACACAAACATACAAAAATAGTTAGGGACCAATTGACCTTGGAACAAACACAAAACCCACGAACACACTCTATTTAGGACAAAAAGAAATATCCATCCCCGTTTTCAAAGAGAGCAGCAACGGTTAAGACACTTCAAAGAGAGCAGTTGGAGAGTTATTCCATCAGGTGATATACAGGTTGTGTCCTTAAATCTAGCCCCGTTCTCATGTAATTGTAAAAGGAGTCTTAGCAAATTAATAAAGTTACTAACTGAAATCCAATCCATAAGAAGCATGCACTATGAGTAGATTATGCAAACAAGTCTATGGCATGGCTTAAAGTTTTGTTCGAAGGATATGCTTCGGTAGTCTAGAAAATATAAAACTTCAAATTACTTTTAGAAAAATCAGTAAGATACTGTTAATTTTTTAAATCCAAGAAAAGATGATTTATAATAATTGATAAATTTAATTTTATTTATTAAAAATCAGAGTTTGATAGATTTAGGCACACTTTATATTTTAATACAAATGGTTGAAAGCATTATGTTCTCACAAAAATACACAACTGAGCTTTGTGAGATAATCTTCCATACTTACATAGAGTCGTCATATTGCAGAACTATAAAAGGTGGGTTTATAGGAAATGCCAAACAAGAAATGGGTTTTAAAGGTTTTAGTATATGACAAAAGGTGAGGGTTACAGCAGAAAATTTGGCATATTGAGATTGATCATATATTACAGACTATAATAAATGTAAATAAAACAAATAATTGATTGCATACCTTGTTTATACTTAGAAAGAAAACTTAGTAAGATATTAGGTTGTTGATCGCAAGTCGGTCTGGTTTGGACCTTGTATTGCCTTTACCAGAGGCGAGAGAGATGATATCGATCGGGTTTGATGAGGATGAGGGAAATGACGGCCGTAGAGAGAGGGTAAAAGAAGATAGAAGATATTAGGGTTGGTTAAAGTGTGTAAACTTGTGTAAGTTATTAAATTAATATATATATATATATATATATATATATATATATATATAATGCTCTTGTGCAAACCAGTCTGCATTGTAAGAATGAGGACCGGACATGTGTCACCTAACGGCATGCCTAGAAATTATCGCCTAAATTATAGGCACATTCTCTCTCTTTTCTAGGATCATCACCAGGTGACACGTGTCCGGTTCGCACTATTAAAATGCGGACTAGTCCGCACAAGAGCATGACTGTATATATATATATATATATATATATATATATATATATATATATATATAACAATAATAAAAGCGGTCCGGTCTGGCCCAAACCCGCTTTTTACGACCCAAGACTGGACTGAATTATTCGGTACTTTGTAATTTTGCACTGCATTGAGACCGCATTCATAAAACCCCGCAAATGTAGGTTCGGTTCGGTTCGGTCATTTTGATCCATTTGGTTCATGATTAGGCATAAATTCTTCCCATTTATCCCCTTAATTTAGAGGCTTTTATCGCTCCACAAAGTGTCATTCGAGTGGATTTATATCATATCATTGCTCTTGACAAGTTTCTAATGAGCACGCCGAGTTTCGAGTATTTTCCATCTATTTCGCAGGTATTCAGTGTTTAGGAAGGACCGGCATCCCAATCCGAGGTCCATACCAAAAGCTTCAAGGAAAGACAATGAGGAAAAGTTCCAGAACAAGATGGAACCAAAACTAAGGGAAGGAAAAAGAACCGATCCCATCCTGGGAAAGCTCTTGTAAAGCACTACAAAGATGGAACCGAATCGATGTGGAGGAAAAATGAACCGAACCTACACCTGGAAACCTCCTATAAAATAATGTCAAGATGGAACCGAACCGAAGGAGAGGAAAAACGAATCGATCCTATGCTCGAAGAACTTTCTGTAAAGGCTGTCAAAGATGGAACCGAACCGAACCCCTTAATAGGATCGGTTCTGTTTTCAAAAATTCGAACTTATCTAAGTGAAAAATTAGAATCCTCCATGGTTGAAACTCTTATTATTCGTAGCTTATAAATTGTTAACTCCTCCTAGAGAAGGAGGAGGCTTCTACTTCGTGAAGGATGCAATTGCAATTAGTTTTAGAGGAGAATAACACATAAACCCTAGTTTTTATTCCAGTTGCAATTCAAGTAAATTTCTTCCAATTCCTTTTTTAATTATTACAGTTGTTCTTTTGTTAGTAAGTATTTTCATTCTTCTTCTTCTTCTTCTTCTTCTTCTTCTTCTTCTTCTTCTTCTTCTTCTTCTTCTTCTTCTTCTTCATTCTTAGTAAAAATGTTATCTTTCATTAGAAACATGTTTTCATCTAGGGTTAGTATGTCCGGCTAAGTTTTCAAGGGTTGGGGTGCATGAACCCAACCCGATGTAATTCATATTAGTGGAAATAGTATTTGGAATTAAACCTCAGATGAATTGTATCGTAATTCACACAATACTACTTTATTTCAGTCGTTGCTTACATACTGTGCGGGGTACGATCCCTCATATGTGTAATACTTAGGAGTAATAAAGACCGGATTTTAATTCAACCTTTGCTTACGTACTGTGCGGGCTACGATCTCTCATATATGTAATACTTATGAGTATTAAAAAGTCGAATTCATTTAAAATTTTAATTCTAAATCTAATATCTTACGAAGTGAATTACTAGGGTGTGGGGGATTGTAACCTGTCCTATTTTTCTCCATTCATAGTTAGAGTTTTAGTCAAGAAATTTAAAATTCTGCATTAGAGTAATTGCATCGCATTCTTTTTCATAATCTCATTAGTTAATCATTTTTAAAAGTGCATATAGTTGTAGTTATTTCGCAAATCAAATAATCTTTTCCTTTTCTTTAGAGTCAAAGTTAGGTTTCCTTCGTCTGTCCAACATCGCCACGACTTCGTTTGTCCTATTTTCCTAAGGATCGATACCCGACTTATCGAATTATTACTTGAGCGACAGGCTTGCACTTGAGCCTAGAGAGTACGCACTTTTGAGACACATTCTTAGTCGCATCAAGTTTTTGGGGCCGTTGCTGGGGAGCTAGGTGGACTTAGGATTAGATCAATTCAATCTCAAACTTTGACCAAAAATTTTCAAAAAATCTAAAAACATAATTTTGTTTTAAAATACACAAAAATATTCCTCCTCATCTCTCATAAGCCTGTTAATGCAAAATTCTGAACTCACTCCAACTCCCCATAATACTCCAATCCACATTCACGAAAATCTGATAGTTGAGTACGGCCCTGATAGCCCTCATACTCCTAACGCTTTATAATTTTGGGTTCCACCTCCCACACCGTCACATTCAATCACAAATAACACTCTGTTTTCCCTCTTAGGACACACTTCAGAACACGCTCCAAGCATACCAAGTGAGGACACGGAGTCATTAAGTGAGAGAGACATGCCACAACATAGTAGTGAAGTCACCGGTGAGGAAGAGGCCCTGTACCTCCCTTTGAGAGACATCTTATATCCCGAGCGCACTGTCACTCCGGGATGCATTTTACTCTTGTATAATGCAGGGCAATTTTGCTTTAGGAATGGGATGATCCAGATACTTCCCAACTACCATGGAATGGATTCAGAGAAGCCATATCTCCACATCATGGAATTGAGGAGGCGTGCGAGACCCTCAGCGATCAAACTTGCACAGAAGATGTGATCCGCCTCAAACTCTTTCCATTCTCGCTAAAGGACAAGGCTAAGACCTTGTTATGGTATTTACCTCCAAACTCGATTTTATCATGGAATGAGTTACAATCTAAATTTCTAAAGAAATTCTTCCCTACACATCGAACGAACTCTATCAAGGCTCAAATTCAAACATTTCGACAACTAGAAAATGAGTTGTTCGATCGATGTTACGAGCATTTTAACGAGTTAATAACTTCATGCCCTCATCATGAACTTGATAAACTGCAAATTATTTCCTTCTTCCATAATGGGCTGAATATAAATCCTAAATAACTCATTGAAACCATGTGTGATGGTCCCTTTGTCGACTTAGACGCCAACGATGCTGATCTTCACCTGAGGTATGTCGCCGAGATTACCCAAGTATGGGATACATCTGACCCTAGCGCTCATAATCGAACTCGCCAAATAACCATCACTCCGTTGGCGGCCGACCTATTTCACGTAGGAAAGGATACTATGACGGCCAGTCAACTCAATCTACTTGAGAAAGGAATGCGAGAAGTACTTGAGATGTGTGCAAGAGGACCAAATGGATCCATCCCAAACCCCATTAAGAGTGTGGTGCTATTTGTGAGGCGAAACATTCAACAGAGGAATGCCCAACGATACCTGCCTACAAAGTTATGCTTCAAGAGCAAGTGAGTGGTATATGAGGATTTAAGGGTAATTTCGATGCACCGCACGGGAATTCCTACAACCCTTCATGGAAAAACCACCCTGGTTTTAGCTATGGGCAACAAAATGCTACGTTGAATCCTAATTCACATGTTGTCCCTCTTCCACCATTGCACTTTCAACAAGCACCACACATGCAAGGACATGTGCAGGCACCACCACCTCCGGGGCCATATATCACTCCATCACGAAGAACTCTTAAGGATACGATAAACCAATTCATCCCTGCGCAGAATGCAACCACTGCTAGACATGAGCGCATGATCAACGACATAAATGCGAATATTTCAAAGTTGCAATCATCGTTGAGTATCTAAGAGAAGGGCAAGTTTCCTGCCCAGGGCCAAAGACCTCCCCAAGGTCAAACTAGATCCACCTTTATAGAAACGTAGGAGCAATGTCAATATTTGACCACTCTTCGTAGTGGGAGAGTCGCTGATTTATCACCTCCTCCACACGACATAACCAAAGACAAGGAGATTTCGCCCGGCACGAAAGAGGACGAAGATGTCCCCTTGAAAGAGAGTGATAAAGAAGACACTAGTGAGCCCAGGTAGTATTGAAACCATCCTTCGCGGCACCATTTCCTCAAAGATTAGTTCCTGCCCATAACAAGACCATAAGTGAAGAAGTGCTAAAAGTGCTTAAGAACGTAAAGTTGAATTTACCTTTCCTCGATGCAATAAGGAAAATTCCATCACATGCAAAAGTCATAAAATATTTATTGACAGTCAAGAGGAGGATGAAGGTAAATAAGAATGTGTTTCTAGCACAGAATGTGAGCTCAGTCCTTCTTAACGATCTCCCCTCGAAATATAAAGATCCCGGTGCCCCCACCATTTCCTACACCATTAGAGAAAATAAAATCGAAAAAGCCTTACTCGATTTGGGAGCAAGTGTCAACATTTTCCCTTATTCGATTTATAGGAAACTTGATCTGGGTGATTTTAAGCCCACAAGGATCACTCTCTAGTTAGCGGATTGAACCGTGAAGATACCAAGGGGTATAGTTGAAGACGTGATAGTCCAAGTGGACACTTTCTACTTCCCGGTAGATTTTGTCATTTGGGACACGGATACCTCCTTTGCCTCGAAAAATCATGTTCCCATCATCCTTGGATGCCCATTCTTAGCTATGTCTAACGCAGTGATCAATACTTGAAATGGTCAGATGCAAATCACTTTTGGGAATATGACTTTGGAAACAAACATTTTTAACATAGCCCAATAAGCAGGGGAAGAAGATGATCTTCACGCGGTGAGTTTAATTGAGGAGGTCGTAGAAGAACACTTTGAGGAAAATTACTGTGGAGAAGCCTTAGAAGTTTTCCTAGCTTCTAATCATGAGAGTGAGGGCGCCTATACCGATTTTGAGAGGGAGATAGAGGAGTTGAGAGGCTTACTCGATGAGAGAGCGTCGAACGAGGACGCGAGAGATGTTAATTGGGTTTCTTGATTCGAAGAGTTACCGCCAAGGGAAGCACCCATGGTTCCCTCTAGCGACACATTCCTGACTCTCAAGTTGAAGAAACTACCCTCCAATGTCAAATATGCTTTCCTAGGTGAAAGTGAGACATTTCCTATTATTGTATCCTCTAGCTTAGATGAAGAGCAGGAGGGTAAATTATTAAAGATTTTGATGACGCACCAAGATGCTTTTGGTTGGTGTATAGCTGATTTAAAGGGGATAAGCCCCCTAATTTGCACCCATAAGATTCATCTCGAAGAGGATGTTCAGCCCTCGAGAGAAATGCAAAGACGGCTAAATCCCATAGTGAAAGATGTGGTGAGGACTGAAATTATAAAACTGTTGGATGCCAGGATTATCTACCCAATCTTGGATAGCAAGTGGGTGATCCCCACTAAAGTCATCCCAAAGAAGTTGGGTATGAGTGTGATTGAAAATGCCAAGGGAGAGCTAGTTCCCCAACGTACCACCACTGGATGGCACGTTTGCATTGATTACCGAAAACTCAATGGGGGAACTAGAAAAAACCATTTTCCCTTACCATTTATCGATCAAATGCTTGAAAGAGTAGCGGGCCACCCTTATTATTGCTTCCTAGATGGTTATTCCGGATATAACCAAATTGAGGTAGATGAACTTGATCAAGAGAAAACAACATTCACTTGCCCTTTTGGAACGTTTGCCTACAAACGTATGTCATTTGGCTTGTGTAATGCACCGGTGACCTTTCAGAGGTGCATGTTGAGCTTATTCAGTGACATGGTTGAGAGAGGGATAGAGGTGTTTATGGACGACTTTAGTGTTTTTGGCGCCTCCTTCGACCTATGTTTAACCAATCTTGAGAAAGTATTAGCCCGATGTGTGAAAAAGAACTTAAAGCTGAATTGGGAAAAATGCCATTTTATGGTAACCGAGGGTATAGTTCTTGGCCACATCGTGTCATCCAAAAGGATCGAGGTTGATCGAGCAAAAATAGATGTCATAGCTGACCTACCCCCACCTAAATCGTTGAAAGACGTGCCCTCCTTCTTGGGCCACATGAGGTTTTATAGATGGTTCATTAAGGACTTTAGCGCCATCGCTAGACCCTTAAGCAATCTCCTTATGAAGGACACCCCATTTGAGTGGACGGAGGCATTCCAAAGCGCTTTTGAAAAATTGAAAAATATGATTGTGTCCGCTCCCATTATGCAAGCTCCGAATTGGTTCTTGCCATTAGAGCTTATGTGTGATGCTAGAGATTATGCGATAGGGGATGTTTTGGGCCAAAGAAAAGATAATAAGGCTCATGTCATCTATTATGTTAGCCGAACCCTTATCGGACAACAACTAAATTACTCTACTACGCAGAAGGAGTTGCTAGTGGTAGTATTTGCTCTTGATAAATATCGGTCCTATCTCATCGGTTCTCCCATCACATGCTTCACCGACCACGTGGTGTTAAAATATCTACTTGCAAAGAAAGACGCAAAGACGCGCCTCATAAGGTGGATCCTACTCCTACAAGAGTTTAATCTCTCCATTAAAGACAAAAAAGGAGTAGAAAACGTCATTAGCGACCACTTATCTCGGCTTTCATCCGGCGTAACTGGTGATCCTAAACCCATAGATGAATATTTTCCAGATGAGCAACATTTTGCCACATCTTCTTTGCCCTGGTTTGCGGATATAGTGAACTATCTTATCACGGGAGCCATCCCTCCTGATTGGACACCGCAAGATAAGAAGAAGTTCATCACTTGGTTGTGCATGTTTTTCTATGGTGATCCACTTCTTTTTAAATATTGCGCTGATCAGATCATCCGACGATGCGTACCGGATGACGAAATCCCAAAAGTCATCCAATTTTGTCATCCGAAAGCTTATGGAGGCCACTTTTTCGGGAAAAAGACAGACGCTAAAATTCTTTAATGCGGTTTGTATTGGACCATAATATTCTGGGATGTGAGCAATTATTGCAAATCTTGCGATAGATGTCAAAGGATGGGAGCGATTACTCGAAAAGACATGATGCCATTAACCCCGATACTCATTATTGAGATCTTTGACTGCTGGGGTATTGACTTCATGGGCCCTTTTCCCCCATATTTTGGGTTCCTATACATCCTTGTCGCGGTAGACTACATTTTTAAATGGGTGGAAGCTATAGCTACCAAGACTAATGATAATAAAGTGGTGATAAAATTCCTACAGGAACACATTCTTTCTCGCTTCAGTGCTCTCAAAGCAATAATTAGTGATAATGGCACGCACTTTTACAACAGGCCATTCGAGAAGCTCATGAAAAAGTATGGCGTCGTTCATAAGGTTGGAACGACCTATCACCCACAAACGAATGGACAGGTCAAATTGGCAAATCGTGAAATCAAGCACATACTAGAGAAGACCGTCAATCCCGATCGGAAAGATTGGTCCCTTCGATTGAACGATTCACTATGGGCCTACCGTATCGCATACAAAAACCCGCTCGGAATGTCCCCATTACGATTTGTGTATGGAAAGCCTTGTCATATTCCCGTTAAGTTGGAGTACAAAGCATATTGGACCATTAAGAGATTATATTATGAAATGGACAAAGCCAGTGAAGCTCCCAAGCTTCAACTGAATGAGTTAGAGGAGATACGCAATGATGCGTATGAGAATGCCAAGATTTCAAAAGCTCGGATGAAACTAGCACATGATAAGATTATCCAACGAAAAGAGTTTTAACCGGTACAAAATGTACTCCTCTATAACTCCCGTCTTCATTTGTTTTCGGGTAAATTGCGGTCCCGATGGACTGGTCCATTTGTTGTGAGAAGCGTATTCCCCCACGGAGAGATAGAGTTGGAAGATCCAAAAGGGGGGAATGCATTCAAAATCAATGGACAACGCCTAAAGCTATATGTTGAGGCGTGCGTAGAAGATATCGAAACCATTTAGTTATCGGACCCCGTTTACGGGGTTAAATGAGCTTGAGTTGAGAGGTCATCGCACCCCCGACGCGTATGGGGTGAATTCTTGTGTATAGTAGTTGAGTGTCGGTAGATTATATTGAGTTCGTAGGTAGGTTACATGAGGTTAGGGTTAGGATCACGTGCACCAGCACGCACTTCATGAGGGCATCTAGAAATCCAAGTGGGAGAATAAGTGAGAAAGTGTTTCGAAATTCAAGGGTGAAGGATTCTAGTGTAGCAGTCTAAGAAAGGGGGTTCTGCTAAGATGGAACCGAACCGAATCCCCTAACTAGATCGGTTCAGTTTTGAAAAATTACAAAATAAAAAAACCCCAGGACAGAACCAAATTTCCCCTGAATCGGATCGGTTCGGTGTCTGCGATTTTGGGACTTCCCGAGGTGACCATCCCTCCCCCCTATCCCCTCATTTCCCTCCATTTATCCCCCACTTTCCCTCCAAACTTCCCTTTTCCTTTTCCCTCCAAATTCCTTCCCCCCAACCCTCCCCATCACCTATAAAACCAACCCCTACCTTACCATTTCCCTCACACCTCCGCTCTATCCTCCCTCTCTACAACCCTAACTCTCTCATTCTCTATATTCCCCAATATTTCCATGGAAAATCCCGCTCTTCCCCCGAAATATATGTCCACCTAGATTCTTCCCAACGGCAATGGAGAATACCACTCCCACATGGAGAGCGTATGGTGCGAAAAAAAATTCAGCCTGTCTCGCCAAATGTACATTGAGCGCGTCCTCAATTGGGACGAGATGCCCTGCTCCATCACCAACCTTTTCAGCAGGAGGGGGTGGGTGCAATACCTCCAAGAACCCCACAATGTCGTGTGGACGGACGAAGTCCGATCTTTCTATGGGTCTCTCGTTCGCACGGGCGAGTTCGAGTGCTAAGCCTTTGTCGACGGTCGCCCCCATCCTATTTTCATTGACCATTATCGCTCACAAACTTGCTACCAAGGGCATCCCCCACCCGAAAATATATGACTACCCAATCAATGCTCCCACCATTCCTAAACAGCAATGCATCGACCGTCTCGCTCCCAACGATATTGGGAAAGGGGTACCTTCCCCGTGGGACGCCTAAACGATAAGGCGCGCATCACCTTCCATATAGTATGCGCCAATGTGCTTCAAACCTTAAACGACTCGGCGATGTGCCCTCGCAAAACGACCCTCGTGTACCACCTTTTCGACCCAAACTTCACCCTCAATCTGGCCCGCATGCTTTACGCCAATATTCTTTATGCGGCCTGGGAGCAAAAAGGTGCGGTGCCCCTCCCTTATGCATGCCTCATCACATCCCTCCTTGCCGATGCTGGTATTCAACCACCTCATGCTTTCCCATGCCTCCTGGAACCCATTGGGAAGGTGTCACGTACTCGGAGTGCCCAGCATAGTGCTTCCCATCGAGCAGCCCGAGAGGCGATTAATTTAGAGACCGAGGAGGAGATCCCTGTTGAAGCGCCCGTGGCTGAAGAAGAAGAATACGACAAGGACGATGACTCGGACTTTGAGCCCACGGGTGAGGATTTCGATAGGCACTTTGCAGCGGTGAAATCCCATTTTGACAAGTTCATCACCAAATACAATCGAGACCAAGCGGCCTATCAAAGGGATCAAGACGCTTACCGCGGGGACACGAGCATGATGCACCGACTACAAGCCCATCGATACTAGCTCAACTTCGGTGGGCCGTCCCCAACTTTATTCTATGATCCCTATGATCCCAATGCCCCCGGTCCCTCAAATTCGCCTCCCCAATGAAGCCCTTACTGTTTTGTGTGTTTGTGGTGGTTGTTTAAACATTGTTGGTTGTGAGTTCTTCCCTACCTTTTGTAACACAACTATCTATAAAAAATCTGCATTTCTATTTCATTGGTTTGTTTTATTTTCTCGCACTTTTAATTCGCTTTGAGTTAGATTTTAGTCCTTTTTGCTTGAGGAAAATGCAAAAGTTTAAGTTTGGGGGGGGGGGGGGGTCACAAGTGCATCTTTTTAAAACTTCACAAATTTTCAAAAATGCCTAGAAATTTCAAAAAAATATAAAATCTTGAAAAACCCAAAAATATTTTTTTAAATAAATAAAAATTGGAATTCAATTTTTTGGAAAATATCATTAAAAGTCGGTTTAAAGTCTCAAATTGTAAAAATACAATACACAAAGCCGGAATTGACCAACGATGGAAATTGAGCGAACGTAGGCGACTTAATGAATAAATGTGGAGATTAACAACCCCGGTGAGATTCGAGCCTATCATTCTTGTGAAACTTTATAAATCAGTTTGAGTTAATTGTTAACTTAAAAGTTCTTTTCAGCGTCTAATAAGTCGTTGAGGATCTTAGTCCTTTCACTTTGACCGGTTATGGAAAATGTGTGTGATATTGCCTTGAAACCCGTGTCAAAATAGATCTCTAAACTTAATTCATCGCGAAAATGCGTATGGTAATGCAATTTGCATTTTGGACAATGAAGTAGGCCCTCGTTTGTCACCCAAAAATATTGGCCAGAAAAAGTAGAGAAAAATTATCCCTTTTGCAACCCAAATTGAGCTGAATAAACTTTTCCCTTTCGTTTGACAACCCGAAAAACCTCAATTGGGCTGGAATTGTGAAAAGTAATAATCAGAAATTAAGTCCAAAAAGTGCAGAAAAAGGAGCAAGAAAAAAATAGCCATGCTCAACAAAATAGCAAGAAAAGAAAAGCGTGAAAAATAGAAAAAATGGAAAAACAAAGAAAAACAAAATTGAGCAAAAGCCCGAAAAAGCACTAACGGACATCATAAGAATATTTTCCAATTCCGAAGTTCCCAACCATTATCATTTTACCCAATACACCTTTAACATGAAAAAGTCCTAACTGAGTTCGAATTGCGAAATTGATTACCGCGTGGAGAGCTAAGATACAAAAAGATAATATGAGAGATTAAATGGTGTAAATTTGAGGTCATGTTTCCCGTTTTCCAATGACCGTAATCCGATGACGAGATCATTTCACTACATAAATTTCTATTTTTCTACTTGTATGCATGAACTTAGTTCCAATACATTTACTCTTATAAATCACGCATACCGAGATAATAATCACGTTTCGAGTGATTCGTTTGTGAGAGCATTCCGTGAGATTTTGAAATCAAAACGAATTTTTGGATAAGTAACGTAATGGTCAATCGGTGGAAATTTGCGATTAAATTTCCGGCTTCGCACACACGCACTATGGTTTGAGACTCTTGAACTTGAAATGATGATGACTATTTTCTGGAAAAGTTTGAATTATACAATTTTTGCATATTTTGAGTTTTCTTTGAATTGAATTTTATGGGTATATTCACTTCAAACCCTCACGAGACACCACCCCTCCTACTAGGGTAACCTAGGGGTTTAAAGGCTTATTGCATACGCTAAATGCAATCGCTCTCCCGCAAAAGAGGTATTCTATCCCATTTTTGAGTTAAAAAATGTTTTGATTCTTTTTACATTGATCGGTACGATCAAAGTCTAAGTTAGGTTCGGTTCGATTCGATTCGATTCGGTCACCTACATTTTTGAGGTAATATTGCACCACATTGAGACCGCATTCATAAAACCCCGCAAATGTAGGTTCAGTTCGGTTCGGTCATTTCGATCCATTTGGTTCATGATTAGGCATAAATTCTTCCGATTTATCCCCTTAATTTAGAGGCTTTTATCGCTCCACAAAGTGTAATTCAAGTGGATTTATATCATATCATTGCTCTTGATATATTTCTAGTGAGTACGCCGAGTTTTGGGTATTTTCCATCTATTTCGTAGGTATTCAGTGTTTAGGAAGGACCGACATCCCAATCCGAGGTCCGCACCAAAAGCTTCAAGGAAAGACAAGGAGGAAAAGTTCCTGAACAAGATGGAACCAAACCTAAGGGAAGGAAAAAGAACCGATCCTGGGAAAGCTGCTGTAAAGAATTATAAAGATGGAATCGAACCGATATGGAGGGAAAACGTACCGAACCTACACCTAGAAACCTCCTGTAAAATAATGTCAAGATGGAACCGAATCGAAGGAGAGGAAAAATGAACCGACCCTATGCTCGAAGAACTTTCTGTAAAGGATGTCAAAGATGGAACCGAACCGAACCCCTTAATAGGATCAGTTCTGTTTTCATAAATTCGAACTTATCCAAGTGAAAAATTAGAATCCTCCATGGTTGAAACTCTTATTATTCGTAGCTTATAAATTGTCAACTCCTCCTAGACAAGGAGGAGGCTTCTACTTCGTGAAGGAAGCAATTTTAATTAGTTTTAGAGGAGAATAACACATAAACCCTAGTTTTGATTCCAGTTGCAATTCATGTAAATTTCTTCCAATTCCTTCTTTAATTATTGCGTAGTTCTTTTGTTAGTAAGTATTTTTCATTCTTCTTCTTCTTCATTCTTAGTAAAAATGTTGTCTTTCATTATAAACATGTTTTCATCTAGGGTTAGTATGTCCGATTAAGTTTTCAAGGGTTGGGGTGCATGACTCCAACCCGATGTAATTCATAGTAGTGGAAATAGTATTTGGAATTAAACCTTAAATGAATTGTATCGTAATTCACACAATACTACTTTATTTCATCCTTTGCTTACATATTGTGCGGGTATGATCCCTCATATGTGTAATACTTAGGAGTAATAAAGACCGAATTTTAATTCAACCTTTCCTTACGTACTGTGCAGTCTGCGATCTCTCATATATGTAATATTTAGGAGTATTAAAAAGTTGAATTCATTTAAAGTTTTAATTCTAATTCTAGTATCTTACGAAGTGAATTACTGGGGTGTGGAGGATTATAACCCGACCAAATTTTCTCCATTCATAGTTAGAGTTTTAGTCAAGAAATTCAAAATTATGCATTAGAGTAATTGCATCGCGTTCTTTTTCATAATCTCATTAGTTAATCATTTTTAAAAGTGCATATAGTTGTAGTTATTTCGCAAATCAAATCATCTTTTCCTTTTCTCTAGAGTCAAAGTTAGGTTTCCTTCGTGTGTCCAACACGGTCACGACTTCGTTTGTCCTATTTTCCTGAGGATCGATACCCGACTTATCGAATTATTGCTTGATCGACAGGCTTGCATTTGAGTCTAGAGAGTACGCACTTCTAAGACCCATTCTTAGTCGCGTCAGTTCATTCGGATTTATGCACACCTCTAGGAGTTGTTGTGTATTTCGGAGCTAAATCAGGTGTCGGGATAATTTTGGAAGAGTTCGAAAAATAGAGTAAGAAGAAGCCAACAATTAGTTGTTTAGGAAAATAGAGTAGGGGGAATAATAGAGTGTCGAACCGGTTCGGCCCTATGGCCAACGGTTCGATTTGCAGTTGGGATCGAATAAAATAAAAAAGGAACCGTACCGATTCACCCCAGAACCCGGACCGGTTCGGCAGTCTACAGATGTCGCCTCTTCCCAATGGTCCACCCCCCATTTTCCCCCCGCAACCCATTCATTTCCCTTCGTTTTTCCCTCATCCCAGCATTCTTTTCCCTCCAATCTTCATCCCCCTTTCCCTCCATTTTATTTCCCTTCAAATCCCTTCCCCCCTCCCCACACACCACCTATAAATACACACCTCCCCCCATTCTACCTCACACCTCCCATTTCCCTCTCCTACTCTCTCTTATTTTTCCTGCGGTCCCAAATTACTTCCAAATGTCTAACAATTAGCGCCCCATCAAAGACGACTCCACCAACATCCCTCCCGACGGAAATAATAATTTCCACTCGCATCATGAGAAGATATGGTGCAAAAGATTTTTCAACTTCGCCCGCAAAATGCATATCGAGAGAAAAGTTAATTGGGCTTAACTCCCTTCTTCAGTCACCAATATTTTTCACCCACGGGGGTGGTGCCGCTACTTCGAGGAGCCACATCCCGTTATTTGGGAGGATGAAGTGTGGTTCTTCTATGGCACCCTCGTTAGCACAACACGAGTTAGAGGCGGAGGCATATGTAAATGAGACACAAATTTCCTTTTCGTGGAAATTCTCTTCCAAAAGTTACGAACTATGGGGGGCCCGAGCCCAAACCGATATGACTACCCCACTAGTGCCATGCCAATTTTGAAAGGTGGGTGCATCCTACGCAGTGATCCTGGCCATGAGTGGGACCGAGAGACCTTTCCAGTGGGGGTCTTAATGAAAAGGCCTGCATCGCCTTCCACATCGTTTGCGCCAACATCTTCCAAACATCAAACGACTCGGCAATGCGCCTTTGCCAAGCCAACCTCATGTTCCACCTCTTTGATCCTCGTGCCGCTATCCATCTTGAATGCATTTTCTACACCGACATCATGCACTCTGCTATTGATCATAAAGGAAAATCACCCCTCACATATCCCCGACCCCATCACTTTCATCCTCGCTGACTCTGGTATTGAATCTCCCCGCGCCTTTCCCCGGGGTCCTATGACCATTGGGCAAGAGTCCTGCACTAGGAGTGAGCGGAAAAGGGGTGTTCTATTAGCCATGGTTGAGGAGGATATCCATATATAGGAAGAGGAGGACGAGGAGGAATAGGACGGGGAGGAAGAAGAGGAAGAGGAAGAGGAAGAGTATGATAGAGGCGAACCCCGATTATGAGACCGAGGGGGCGAAACTGTTTCGCCGAATCGATGCTATCAAGGAGCAACTCCAAGGGTTTATACGCGAATATAGAGCTGACCAACAGGCTTATCAACGAGACACTAGTATGATGATGCAGCTTCAAGTCGAAATGTATAAATTGCATGTGAGTCAGGATGAGCCACTCCCGACTTACTTTTATGAGCCTTATGATCCTAGTGTCCCCGACTCATCAAGTCAACCCCCAAAATAGGCCCTGTTTTGGTTATTTTGGCATTCCTTATATAGTTCTTTGTATTCTTGGCTCTTTATTATCTAATCTTGTTACACATAACTATGTTCTATCTATTCTTGCTTATAATAGTGTTCTTAATAAATAAAAAATTTGCATTATTGGCCTTTGTTCATTTTTATGCGCTTTTCTTTTGTTTGGATTTTAGTCTTTTTGCATAGGGACTTTGCAAAAGTCTAAGTTAGGGGTGGTACACATGCGCTTTAATATTTCACAAAGTTCAAAATGCCCAAAATTTCATAAAAAAATTAAACATTTAATAAATTTCCAAAAAAGTGAATTTTTTTGAAAAAGCCAAAAATATTTTTCTTCAAATTAAATAAAAATTGGAATTCAAAATTTTCAAAAATATCATTAAAATTTTATTTGAAGTTTCAAATTGTAAAAAATCAAATGCACTAAGCTGAAATTGACTAAAGATGGAAATTAAGAAAAAACTGACGACTTAACGAATAAATGTGGAGATTAATTAACCCGGTGAGATTTTGAGCCTATCGATTTTTTTGAGTTTTTAATTCAATCCAAGTTAATGGTTAAGTCAAAGTTCTTTTCAGTGTTTAAATAAATCGTTGATGATCTCTAATTTGTTGTTTTGATCGGTTACGGAAAACGAGTGAGATGTTGTCTTCAAAAATGCGCTAAAATATCTCTAAACTAAATATATTCTCAAGACGCATATGGTAAAAGAATTAGTAATTCGGACAATGAAGTCAGGCCATCATTTCTTTACCTAAAAATAGTAGCCATAAAAAATTGTGAAAATTTATCCTTTTGCTAGCCCAATTGAGACTAATAAAATTTTTCCTTTTCGGTTGATAACCCAAAAAACCCAATTTGCTCGGAATTGTAAAAATTGAACATTTATAAAGAAGTCCAAAAAGTGCAATAAATAGGGGCAAGAAAAAATAAAATAAAAATGCTCAACAAAAATAAAAAGAAAAGAAAAATGTGAAAATAAAATGGAAAAAGAAAAGAAAATGAGCAAAAGCCTAAAAAATCACTAACGGACATCATAAGAGCACTTTTCAAATTCCGAATATCCCAACATTCCCAATTTTACCCAATACACCCTAAAACCCAAAAAAGTCCTAACCAAGTCCGAATTATGAAATTAATTACCGCATGGAGAGCCTAAGACACAAAAAGATAATAAGAGAGGTTAATTGGTGTGAATAAGAGGCAATGTTTCCCGTTTTCCAAAGACCGTATTCCAATGATGAGATCTTTTGACCATAAAAAAATTTCGTCTTTCAAATTTATGTGCGTGACGTTGTGTCCATTATATTTACTCTTAAAAATAACTCACATCAAGAGAAACTAGCCACATTTCGAGTGATTCGATTGTGAGAGTATCCCGAGAGCAATTGAATCAAAATGAACTTGCGAAAAGTAATGTAATGATCAATCGGTGGAAGTTAGCAGTTTAATTTTTGGCTTCGCACACACACTACAAGTTGAAACTATTGAATATAAATTTATGGTGACTATTTTTCGAAAAGTTTAAATTGTACAATTTTTAAGCATCTTGATTTTTCTTTGATTCGAAAACGAATTTTGTGTGTACATTCACTACAAACCCTCATGAGACACCACTCGTCCTACTAGGGTAATCTAGGGATTTGAGGGCTTGTTGCATACGTTAAATGCAATCGCTTGCCCACGAAAGAGGTATTCTATCCTAATAATGTGTTTGTTAAGTCATGGACTTTTCTTTGATTCTTTTACATTGCTCAGGATGATCAAAGTTCAAAGTTTGAGGGGTTGATTAGGCATAAATTCTTCATATTTATCCCCAAAATTTAGAGGCTTTTATCATCGTGTGCGCTATAAATTAAGTTTATTTATCTCATATCATTGCTACTGACCACTTTTATATAGTACATCGAGTTTCGTATTTTTCTCTTACGTTTTGCAGGTATTTTATACAAGTGAAAAAAAGGAGAAAACGCAAAAATCAAGAAAGAAAGAAAGAAAAAAAGAAAACTCGAGGGAAAAATAGTAATTTTATACCAAAAATTCGGACACGAAACCTAAAGGAAAGTTGAAGACATCGAGTCCACAAGCATGTAGGAAGAAACGACATCCAAATTAGAGTCCCGGGTGAAAAGATATGAAGCTTCAAAGTTAAGAAGAAATAAAGAGAAAAGGAAGAAAGAAAAATCCAGCGAACCGAATCGATAGCACCAGCAGTGAACCGGTCCCCCTCACTGGAATGTGTAGACCGAATCAATGGGAAAGAAATTGAACTGATCTGTTATATTGTATTAATCGGATCGATTCACCCCATTAAAGAAGGAAAAATCGAACTGGTTTGGCTGGGGGTATTTTCTAATTTTTTTTTCTCAAAATTAGAGTTGTCAATGGTTCAAACACTTTAAAAAGGTGAGAGTTATATCTTATGGTATCACCAGACATTAGAAAGGAGGTGTTTACATAATTTTGAGAGAGTCTTGAAGGCAAGAACCTTAGGATTATCATTCTTCACCAATTTATTCATCTTTTGGCATGAAATTCAAGGGTTTTCTCTAATTCAAGTATAGTTCATTTTTGCTTTCAATTTCTCTTTTATTTTTGCTTGACAATTCATTATTTCTTAATTAGAAATCTTCTATATATGTTTAAATTTTGTTTCATCATGATTCTTATTACATGCAAATATCCAGTTATATCTCTAAAGGTTGGGATGCATGAACCCAACTCTATATCGTTCGTATGGATATAAAAATAAGTTCTCGAGTTAAATTATTAATTGGAACGTGTCAGTTCGTTAATACAAACATCGTACGACTTTTCACCTTGTTTGCCCTAGGTAACTGGGGTGTTTAAGAATGCGATGCGCGTGTTAACCATCTCGTCACGGGATTTATTTGTATTCTTGATTTTATATTATGCGGGTTGTTCCTTCATATGTGTAATGCTTGAAAAGAATAAAGTTTCTCTTTAATTAACTATTTAATTCTCGATTAATTTTGTATCCGGTGAATTCATTAGGGGTTTGGGGATTGTATTCCGACCTTATCTCTCTTTCACAGATATAATTTCGTCGTTTGTTAATTCTTGCTTTCTTAGTTAGTTCTTAATTTAATTTATATTGCATTAGTTGATCAGTATAATTCTAAACTCATCATCGTTTCCTTTCTTTTTTGAGTCATTATAGGGTTAAGCATATTTCCTATTCATCGATAGATTCTTTGTCCTATTCCCTGTATTCGATACCCGACTTACTCGAATTATTACTTACACGGCCTCTTTGTACTTGAACCGTATTCGCACTTACTAGAGACACTTTTTGAGTTGCATCAGTGTGATTGACTATTCTATGTGTATGATAGTAAATAAGATATATTGTGATGTTTAAATTATTCAAGTGTATGAGAACAAAATCAATAATTGATAGATAGTGATATCTAAATTAACCAAAGTATACAAGAACTATATCATTTAGTTGAAATTCCTAATGAGTATAAAGAATTAAGAAAATTTAATAACGTATTGTATGGACAATAAAGGTGGGCACTACAATTGATTAGATGCGAATAGATGTAAGCCAGACTAGTTAGGCGGGTATCATAACTAGGTGGGTTAGAGTAGTACGTTAAGCGTGCACATTAGTTGAGGGGTGAGGATCTAAAGTGAGGTCACACGGTACTAACATGTATTTAATATCTTATCTTGTCGTATTTTAAACACTTGCTAAACTTCTTCAACTATTTTACTTGGACTCTGACCCGTTTCAAATCCTTTTTACAAAAAAACAATTTTAGGTGCCCAGCCACAAGGACGCCAGACCTAGGAGTTTTTACATTTGATGCGATGCAGCTACAGTGGAGGTTGTAGGGCCTTGATATTAGACGTCTCCATATTTATTTCAGTTCTGATGCATCCCTATTTACCTCAGTCGGGCATATCGCCCATTCTTAGTTGGATACTATTTTCGAAGACTTTTTCTTCCCGTTTATTTATAGTATTGTTTTAGACTTTATTCATTGATGATGGTATTTAGATTTTCTCTTGAGTGTTATTCCAAACTTCGTCATTTACTTATGTCATTATCTTATTACTCAAGGTTATGTGCATGGAACTGGTGAATATTATATTTATTCTAATTTATTTGTTGAATGCTTATAATTAAGATTAATATTTTGACACCCGGGCTATTAGGATATTAGTAATTAAATTAAAATTCGACAGTGATGTTAAGAATGACACCATTAATGATTCTTATTTAATTTAATAATGGACTGATCAGTGATCACTCGGGATTCGAATAGGCGGGGTGTCACAGATGGCATCAGAGCATCAGGTTTTAGTGTCCTTAGGATCTGTGCGTCTTATTGCATTTCAGCATAACATTCTTTGATATAGAGCCTTATTATAGGATTGTTGTATTTATCTTCACAAGAATGTTTACGTTATCCTTCTACTAATTATAGTTGATGTAATTCATATACGAGTTCTGTTAGGCTTCGTACACCGAACAATATGAGACGACTAGCGAGGGCCATTAGTAGGACTTCATGAGGAGAGTCTCCACAAAATCCATAAAGTATTTTGGGAACGGTGATCGCGATATAAGTCACCATGATTATGGTTCAGACAAATGATAATAGGATAATTTCTCGGGAGTAGTAGTTTTCCCAAGAACTATCATAGATAACGGTGGTGAAATTCAAACTCACCCAGCGTAGTCGATAAGGGAGGAGTTTGAGGGTCTCTTTCAAAAAGACATTTGTAAGGATTCGAGTAAGAGAGGAAGTATGATGGGCTAATGGAAGGATATTATCCAAAAGCAGTTGCGCATGGTGAGGTGTAGTGACACTCGGCATTTAAATTTTGGCTTAAATTTTGCTCGTAGGAGCAGTGCTGCCATGGTGGGAGATAGTCACCACATATAAGGAAGTAGATAAAGAATTAACCGATAAATTTTAGGGGTGATTTAACCACAAGTTCTTTCACCTACTATTTTGACAGATATGCAAAACAAGTTTCTGAACTTTTCACGGGAGGGACGAACAGAGGCTGATTGTGATGAAGAGTTTATTTATTTAAGTGAACTTCGTACCCGGGGAGGTAGGTAACAGGCAAGAAGGTTCTTAAAGGTGGTGATGGACTCATGAGTAGGAGTCGCTAGTATTTATGAGAAATCAGTCTTGGATGACTTATGCACACAACATTAATGACATATTTTTAAAATGTTTATATCAACGCTTCTATGATAAAAGAGCCAAAAGAGTTAGAAAGCATAATCATAAGGGCAAGACTAAAGGAAATTGGTGATAGAAATGCACCACAGAGGGATCCCCGGTAGGGGACCATTTCAATGATGTAGATCAATGAAAATTCCTAGGAGTGACGATGGATTCAATTAAGGATGCCAGGGACAATAGTTTGTTCCATTGGGCCAGCAAGTGAAAAGAATAACGGGGGTAATAATCTGGACCAAGACTACCAAGTCCGAGAGATGGATAATTCCGATATGGCCAATAGGGCCAGAGATAGGGTAATGACACCAAGAGGTGTCCTATGTGTGGAAAGTAGGGCCACATGTACCGACCTTGTCCACAGCGAGTTAGGGGACATGAGCGGGATGCCCAAAAGGGGCAGTAGTTGAAAAGGTTTTGAATCGGTATGAACGAGAGTGTTGTGTCCAAAAAGCATTTGATCCGCCATTGCTATTGGCAATTACAAGTGTGAGTTTTATCCTAGGGTAAATAGGGTATGTTAGTGTGACACGAGCGAGTTATAGTATTTCATTAGTACTAAGTTCATGCGTGAGACGGGTTTAGTGCATATATCGTTACTGTTACTATTATATGTGTATAATTATAGTTGCGTTGCGGGGCTCTTTTTGGTTCCATTTGTTGGGGAGCGGGTGGGGACACTGAAAGGATATATTTTAGTGGGTTAACTCATTTTGAGAGATGATATTCGAGTATGATGTTGTCCTGGGTATGTTTTGGTTAGCGATGGGTTGAGCGATGCTGGGATGTTACAACGAGGCTATCATGTTCGCTAGTCCGGGTCAGGATGTGTTATTTAGCGAGGTGTCACCTGGAAGAGGCTTGAGCTCGCATTTATGTTACATAATGTAGGAAACTTCATAGGTTATATTCATCTCGTTATATTTGATTCCAGTACGATTGTTGTCGAGCGAAGAAATTTGGCTCATTATCAACTTAGCTCAGGAAAACTAGTGATAGTGAGGGTGCCGTGTTGTATCACTCCTTTAGCTATGTGGGAGTGAATGGTTAGACTTGTACATCTATGGATAGGATTTTGGATATTCAGGTTATGTGCATAGGACATACGGATCTCGTTGACCGACAATTCTAGGTAGTAGTGTATCGAGAGGGTTACTTGTTTGGATTTCATTTGCGAGACGTCCCGCGCATGAATCCCAATGAATGTAGAGAGTTGAGAGATGCGTTGGTCACTGGGTCAATAGCTTATCACTTTCGTTATTACACGTGTATATAGATGAAAGCATGAGTTGAGAGTTATTCTGTGATATAAGACCTGTAAAGTCGAGTAGTGTTGTGTGGGGAGAACTGGGGAATTTTTTTTGCACCACTAGTTGATGGGTGGGGCAGTCTTAGAGGGAAATTAAATCATTTTAACAAGGTAACTGAGGTTAGCCATACGGTATAACCACATTAAGAATGCGGGGTCGGACTTGAGATGAGTATGTTACGTGTGGAATGTTAGGAATGATGGTATAATTGTGCACGGGATATAGGGTGTATGGGCACCCTAACCTATTGGACTCATGTTATAGTCTATGATAAGAAGGCTTGTAAATGTGTTTGTGGGACGGTAAAAAAGGTGGAAATGTAGGAGAGTCTGAACTTCGTTCGAGGAAAGAAGATAGTCTAGTTGTGCGTATGTCCCTAGAAAACTCCCACAATCTAGGTGAGTTAAAAGGTGAGTTAAAATACGTTGGGAGAAAATGGAGTCTCATCTAGTTCACACGTGGATAGGCTGCTAGCATTCTAATAGACAAAAAAAGGGCTTACTAAGTGCACAGTTTTGGAGCAAACACAAGGGCCATAATTTTTGTATATATCAGAATAGGGGGAGTAAGATGTTCCACGGGATGTGAGATGTTGAGTGTGTTGATATCAGGTTGAGAGAGACATAGTGAGGTTGCTTCCAAGTTTGCCACACGTAAGATGAAGAGGTTGTCCCGATATTACCGACCCAAATGTTGTGATAGAAGAATGATTCCATGGACGGGATGGACACGCAAATTGATAAAGTTCATTACTGGATTATCAAAATCATGGAGTAGTCAGGATTTTCTTTGGGTTGTGAAGTGAATTATATAATAACAAAATAATCATTATTAGTTGGGGTGTGTTATATTACCGGGCAGTGAACCCAACATGTTATTGAAGAGAATAAATAATCCAGCACAAGGTGCCACCCAATATTGTTGTAAATCAGGACGAGACCCTTGAGTCCCACATTAAATAGAGAGTATGAGGAGGCAATAGGGGCGGACTTGATCCATGATCTAGGCGTTTCAACCATAGGCCGATGGATAGTCGGGAGGGGTGATATAGAATCTGGCAAAATGTGAGGATGCATGTCTTGGACTTTTGGAGTAATTATAAATATTAACTACAACTGGTAGGGCTGCATGTGATTACCCGTAGCAGGATATTAACTACTAACTGACTTCTGAGGCTTAATAGGGAGAAAATTTTTCGCCCACCCTTTGGATAGTTGAAAACAGGGAAATAACAAGTTTCTCGGACCCAGAGTTATTCATGATTCGACGACCAGGATTAAATCAATCCACATCCTTTTTGTATAGTTTAGAATCGTAATGAGCTTACTTTGATGAGAACCAAAGTTTTGAGGCCTGACATGAGTAATCAGGGATTGTTGAGGGTGTACCCCATGAGGAGAGATGGCTTGGTACGATAATAAGGGAAATTGGTACCTATAGACGTGAGATATTTTCTAATATAGAGATGATAGAGCCAATGGAGTATAGGCTTGTCTTTTGAAACATTATTATCGAATTACCGATAGTTTTGTGTGTCATTATATTAGTGAGACCTTAAGCATAAAGGAATATATTGGTATGTAAGGGCTTGAACGAACTTGTTACTAATCGTGGGTTGTAGTGAGTAAACCTTCGGTGGAAACGGTACCATTGGTGTATGTATAGTAGAAATAATAAAAGGTTATTGTGAGTAAATTTTGAGCACGTTCAAATCCAGTTGTGTGCAAGAATCTTAGGTGTTAATATGGGGTAACATAATGCCAACGAGTCAATTTGAGAGTGCGAAGATAAGATGCACGACAAACATCTATAGTTACTCATACCAGGTAGTTTCTTTTTTCGAATTTCGGGACGAAATTCCGTTATTAAGGGGAAGTATGTAACAACCCTTAATTTTATTAATTTTTTTATTGGGAATTAATTGGGATTAATTAAATTATATTTGGAAACTAATCTGGTAAAATAAATATTAATTAGCGAGATAAGGGTCGATATTTATTTATATTGAATATTACTTAGTGAATGGGTAATAATAATGATAAGAAAATATTATAATTATCATGAGTGAGAAATACGATAAATTTAGTCGGGACGCGCATGTCAGTCATCTCAGGACTTAATTTGGGAAATAAAATATAATTTCCCTTTCAATATTCTATAAGGTCATTTTGAGTGTGTTAGTGTGTCCAGAAGGGTCGAGATAGTCAGAAAATTATATTCGAGAATTTTGTTTCGATCCCGGGGAACTTTTAGGCCAAAACCGGCACCCTAGAGGAGTATTTTGGTCTTTGAAATTTAGGAGAAAATAAACCCACGAAAATTATAATATTGTATCTGATGAAACGTAAAGGAAACTAGGGTTAGCCATCACAAAAACAAAGGGAAAGTCACAACAGGAAGAAGGAGAGCTATTCCTAGGGTTCCAAGGCCATGAACCACCTTCTTGCACCACCACCACCACCGGATTGTAGATCGGGGAGAGGAGAAAACAAAATCACCATAGGGTGTTAATCTTGTGAAATTCATGACATTTGGATTTTAAAAAAATTGAAATATAAATCATGTTCTTGGATAGGATTGGTGTTATATTTGATCTCTTACACATGTTTACTTAAATTGATGAGAAACATTACGAAATTTGGGAGGAAATCTGGAAAAACATTGAAGTTCTTGAACATGAATGATATCTAGGGTTTTGAATGTTTAATTTGTATTAATTGAATGCAAGGGTTTTCTTTTATGATTTAATGATTATAGTACGTTATAAATCATATATATATATATATATATATATATATATATATATGTGTGTGTGTGTGTGTGTGTGTGTGTGTGTGTGTGTGTGTGTGTGATGGTACAATGCTTAGTATGATTGGTTTGGAGATTGGGAATGAATCATAGAGGTTTTAAGGTTAAAATTTGTGAATCCCGTAATTGCCATAAGTGGAGAAGACGAGACCTGTAGCAGGTGAATCGATTCGGCTCCTTGGCCGAATCAATTCGGTTTTCCAAAATTGCATAGTTTTTCCCCTTTTTACATACAACTCGTGGAAAATGTTTGGGTTGACCCTTAAATTAATAGTAAGATTTTATTAAGGGATATTCCAATTACCAGTAGGCTAATTTGGGTTAACGTTGGTCTCACAAGGAGGGTTGAATACTAATAATTGATGTAGCTTAATGTGTAATCAAATCTTATTCGGATATTAATTTCTTAGTATGGAAAATTTGGGGAATGTAGGACCAAAACCAGTAGGCCTTGAATGGGATTGCCTACTAAATTTACTTACGGGACACTTGGCAACCATTTGGGTATTGAGAAACACTCGAAAATTTACTATTAAAAGTATTACGTTACGTAGAATATTCGAGAGACACTATACTACATCCGTTACATATGATATAGGTTATGTGTATACCTATAATGACATTATATATATGCATGGGCAGTGTGTATACCTATTGTTTAATTTGTAGGTGTAATCATACCTAGGCTACTTGCTATCACGGGAGGTTTGGCATCGTGGATAGTCTTATTCTGATGAGCCCATTTGGCAGGATATTAACTTGTACCTCTGGACATAGACCTTAGGGATTGAGCACCACTTGTGTGAATGAAGGTGTTATCGGTCATTTGGGTGCATTAGGTATGAGCGTATCCCAAAGGCCTAGAGCTTTGTTTGCCTACAATATTGTGTGATTTGATTTATGATTCGAGGAAGACAATTCGAGCCAGTGCCCTTATATAGTACGTGATGTACCGGGACTTGATAGCAGAGTATGCCCGCACTGTAGGTCACCACCTAGGGGTGTTGTATACGTATATATGATAATAGTGATGTATATATGTACGTGTGATTGATTCTTCTACGAGTATGTCAGTAGATAAGATAGATTGTGATATTTAAATTATGCAAGTGTATGAGAACTAAATCAGTAACTGATAGATAGCGATATCTTAATTAACAAAAGTATACGAGAACTATATCATTTAGTAGAAATTCCTAATGAGTATAAAGAATTGGGAAAATGAAATAACTAATGTATGGGAAATCTAGGTGGGCATTACAATTGATTATATGCGAATAAATGTAAGCCATATTAGTTAGGCGGGTAGCATAACTAGGCGGGTTAGAGTAGTACGTTAGGCGTGCACATTAGTTGAGGGGTAAGTATCTCAAGTGAGGGCACGTGGTACTAACATGTACTTAATATCTTATCTTTTCGCATTTTAAACACTTGTTAAATTTTTCAATTGTTTTACTTGGGCTTTGACCCGTTTCAAATCCTTTTTTGTAAAAAAACCATTTTAGGTGCCTAGTCACAGGGACGATAGACCTAGGAGTTCCCACATTTGATGTGTTGCAACTGCTGTGGAAGTTGAAGGACCTTGTTATTAGACGCCTCCATATTTATTTCAGTTCTACTGCATCGCTATTTACCTCAGTAGGGCATGTCGCCCATTCTTAGTTGAATACTATTTTCAGAGACTTTGTATTCCTGTTTATTGCAAGTATTGATTTAGACTTTATTCATGGATGACTGTATTTAGATTTTCTCTGGAATGTTATTCCAGACTTAGTTATTTACTTATGTTGTTATCATATTACTCAAGGTTATGTGCATGGAACTAGTGAATTTTATATTTATTCTGATTTATTTGTTGCATGTTAATAATTAAGATTAAATTTTGACCCTCGGGCTATTAGGGTATTAGTAATTAAATTGAAATTCAGGAGTGATGCTAATAATGACACCATTAATGATTCCTATTTAATTTAATAATGGACTGATCACCCAGGATTAGAACAAGCGGGGTGTCACTGTTTTCTTGTACTAATGTTTTGTTTGTGAGAATAGTTGATCATTGTTTTGTGGTGTAACTATATGTGCTAGGATATTAGACTTTCTTTGTAATAATGATGCTAGTTCTTGTGATGATTTTCATATTATTTTCATGTGAATTAAGAAAGGAAAAGAATAAAAATAAATCTTCTCATTCTTTGGTGAAATTGAAGTATATTGATTTTGACTTTAATGAACGCGATGATGTTAAAAGTGTCAAATCATTGAGTTAAGACAAAGGAGAGTTCATGTCTCAACTTCTCAAAATTAAAAAGTTGAAAGTTAAACTGGTGAATTAAGTCAAACTGCTTGAATAAGAAAAATAAGCTTTTAGTGAGTTTGAAAATACTAGTCAACTTAACAATCAAAAGTTGAAATGATTGAAAAAGAGAAGGGTGAGCTATTAGACTTGCCTTGTGGGTTGAAATAAGATAACAATGCGTTGAGATTAGAAAATGCTAATTTAAGAAGATTGATAAGTTCAAAAAGTTTGATTTCTAAAAACTCAAAGGTATTTTTAATAACTTGCAATATTGAGATCGTTATTTTATTGATAATTTGGAAAACAAAAAATTTATTTAATGATTTGGACTTAATTAATTTAGTAAATAAGTTTGTTGGATTTGAAATAAAGTAACAAGGATATTGATTTAAATGATTTTTGTGTGAAAATGACATTTTTGGGGGAAGGGCCAAACCTCAGGTGGATCAGATCGATCTGACCCCTAAGCCGGATTGATCTGGATTATGACAGTCAGTGCGGGTGGGGAATTTTATAGGTGTTTAAGTTTGTCTTAAACTCTATTATTTTAACCCTTTTATAATGTACGAGGTTTAGATTTTTCAACACTTTTCACTCAAAACAAAAAGCAGCAACTTCCTATGTTTTTGTTTCCCTCTTATACAAAACCAAAACCTCCATCAAAACAAAGCTTCAACACAATTATTGAAGGCTTAAATCACGTTTTCTCAAGATCAACCAAAAACGGGACTTTGTTATTTTCGTGAGACGAACACAATCATATATTCATAATTTTCAAGGGACTTATTTTCTGGCAAGAATATCACTGTTGTTCTCTTTAAGTGTTGTATGATTTAAATGTTGACTAAACATTAGTTACACATTTTTTTAAAGTAGATGGAAATTTTAATTAGGAAAAGTGAGAAACGAATTATGCACTTGATTATATTAAATCTAATAAATTTTAAGACTTGAAATATCTCATCCTTAAATAGTTAGACCTTGTTATGGTGAGATATTGGGATGTATCACATGTTGAAATTAAAATATATAATAATAATGTTTTGACTCATAAAATTACGATATTGATGTTTATGTTATAAAATGATTTTATTTATTGTAAAACAATGTTATTACGCATATTTGAATTGAATTATATGTGGAATTAAGAAAATAACACTCGTTTTGAAATTTTAGAATTTGACAACCTGTGTAACTATTTCATAGAACTTGATGATTACATAATTAAATGGATCTAATTAGAATGGAATTGGATTTATATGATTAATTGATGGATTGTAACATTAGATTAAAAGTATTAATTATGTAGAGATTGTTCGTGTTATTAATATAAAACTGCGTGGACAATGGGATTTTGGGAGTAGTAGTACTTTCACCTTCGTTTCGTAGGTTTGTTGCTAAGTATGGGACTAGAAGGCAGACTTTATTGTTGTTGACACTTTCTAGACATATAAATAGTGAGTGTGAGTTTATACGGTTGGGTATTTTTTGGGTGTGGTACTAGGTAGTACGTCGTTACGTTATTCTTTTAGCCTAAGTGGTGATTTTGGTTATGTATTCTTCGTAGGTGATACTTATGGTTTGATGATCTCTATGTATAGGACTAGGGATGTTTTAGTTGTGGTGTCTCGATTATGGGTGGGACTAGATGGACATAATGAAAATATGATAAAGAAGAGATAGTTATTGCCTAAGATGATAAATGGATATTAAAATGGATTGGCGTCACCAATATATATAAACTAACTAAAATTGGGTCGTTTGGATATAGTGATGTGTCATGTCATGTGTTGGCGTCATGAATATGTGCAGGGCTAACTAATATTGGGTCGTCTGGCTATAGTCATATGCCATGAATGTAACATCACCAATATGTGCAAGATTAACTCAAATTGGGTCGTCTAGCTATAGTAATGGGTGTGGGTGTGATGTGCAGAGATGTCAAGTGCACCCAAATATGTGCAGGTTCAATTGAAAGTTTGTCTGGATATAGCGGTGTTGCATTAATAATATGTAATTTAATTAAGTTAAGTTAAGTTAAAGGTTTATGATATAATTCAATGTTAAAAAAAAACATAATCGGACTTGGGTAGTGTGAGTGCAGAAAATTTCACAATAAAAAGATTCACGAAAGCAATCACAAAAAGAAGAAAGTAAATGGAATCACACACAATAATGATGTACGTGGTTCGACAACTTTCCTACGTCCACGAAGAGGTTACTTATTTTTTGTTAAGTGTCTCTTAACGATTACAATTTATTCGTCCCCTTTGCCTCGGGTCAGGGAGTACAATTTATACTTATATTTGTTACAAAGTTTGAGTTCTTTATGGGACTCACCTTATCGTATGGAGGTTGGACATGAGGTGCTTAAATATCTCGATCGAGATTCTTGGTACCTGATTTGATCATATCCATGAGTGTCCTTCTCTAACTAAACTGCTCGTGCAAGGATTAAGCCACGATTTGGACCGAACCAAGATAACTTAAGTTATTTTGGTGGGCTACTCTCCTGGGCTTGTAAAAAGTGGGATCCCACAATTACCCTTGAACTCTTTGGACTAATAAGCACGGGCCAATAGATTTCAACCGGGTTGGAGGTTCAGGTCCTTGTTATATAGTGAGAGTCTATGATGGCATCATTGTAATAACATGATTTGCAACATGGGCACGCTTGTCTCAAGGAGAGAAATGAAGCGCCAAAATCTTCCTAGGAAATCGAAACTCATCATTTAGTGTTCTAGTGACTAGTCGAGGCTTACTCAAGCAAAGGTTCATTGCATCTGGTCATTCTTGTGCATAGTTTGTTCCTAAGCTCTCCTGTTGCTTCAAAAGTCGAAGTTCTTCGTCTGTGATTTTTCAAAGCTTTCTAATGCCTATAAGTTATAGTCTCTATCTCTTCTTTGGTTCTTCTTCTCTGTATTATCTAGTTACTATAACTAGAGTTTCTTCTTATTTGTTCAGTTATGGCAATGTTAGATGGTAAATCCACAGAGGAATTTAAGCGTAAATACAATATCCTTGATTGGGTGATCATCGACTGTGCCCCCCTTCCCCATAACATTCGTAGGATTGATGGGGGACACTGTATTCACACTCTCTTAATAACTCAAGGGGTTTTGACATTGCCCCCGAACGAGCTAGTTCTGAGATTTTTTATTTACTTTGACATTATTTCTGCTCAGTGTGCCCCCAACGTATGGAAGATAGTTAATGGTGTCCATAGAAAAAATACTCTCTATGGGAAAAAGTTAGGTCTTCGTAATATATGTATTATTATGTGTTCTCGAAGACCAAAGAGGGTCCATTGTATTTGAAAACCAAAAGAGATGAGCGAGTTCTGGTTGTAAATCTCCCGAATTCTTACAAAGATTACTGGGAAAGGGGATTCACTACAAGTGATTGGCAGCACCCCTCACTATTAAAAAGGGAGATACCTCACGATCTTCCCATTTTAGATTATGGGGTGGACAAAATTAGTCTCTTCCTCTCTTTTTCCATTTTGCTAACTTCTTGTAGATTCCTCTCATTTTTGTGGTTGATTTTCTTCTTTTTTGTTGTCATAGATCGTGATAGGAACTAAGAAACTGACATTTTTTAGATCAATACTGAAGAGCTATAGAAATCCTGGAGCATCAAGGAAATATTAGCCTAAGGTGAATATCCTAGGTCGGTAGCCTTTCTCCTGGAATACAAAAACACAGGCACCAGTTTTATTGCTCGACCAGTCGATTAGGTCCCTGTTTTGAGAGCTCCAAAGGTAAATTCTTCTGAGGAGGAGAACTCTGAAGAAGAAGAAGAAGAGGAAGAGAGAGAGGAAGAAAGAAGAGGAGGAGCAGAAGTTGGAGGAGAAACAGAAGAAAAAAAGGAAAAAAAATTTATGGCCCCGTTAGTTAAGAAGAGGAGGTTGAGGCTTCCTAACGACGATGATGATCATGCAATCATGTCTTATGGGATCCTTGCTCTAAAGAATTTGGTGATAAATTCTCCCAAGGTCAGTGTTACTGGGACATTTGATAAAGGGAGGGATCAAGAGAATGGCAAAAAAAAGAGAGAAGATTAGGAAAGGGAGAGGGAAAGGGGGAGGGAGAGGGAGAGAGAGAGAGAGAGAAAGAAAGGATATGAGAAGAATAAAGACAGAGAGGAGAAAATAAAAAGAGAGAGAGAAAGAAAGAAGAGACTAAGAGGTTAGCCTTATAGTCTGCTGATGGGCCCACCATCCCTAATCTCGAGGGAGCTATTATGGGCGATTCCCCTTTTTTAGCTCCAGAGCTATTGAAGAGGTCAGTGCTCATCGCTGACCGTGAGAGGCATTCGAGGTTGGGGCCATCTCAACTAGCCCTCAAGGCTGCACAAGGGATGGATCTGTCTAGTCTCTCTTTCTCGTTCCTTATTTATATTATTTCTCATTTCTGCTCAGATTCCTTATTATTCTATTTTCTCTACAGATGTTGTCTGACTTAACTACCCTCTTGGATAATCATTCCTACAGCTTCAGAAGAGAGGAAAAGTTAAAAAAGGTCAAAAAGGTGGCCTTCGAGGCCGAGAAGACTGCCTTCGATAATGCTCTCCAATCACGGGAGCGTGAAAAGAAGAACATGTCTAAGGCCTATGATCCCTTGGAGGCTTCTTAGAAGGTGATAGTTATAGAGAAGTCAGAATTGGTGGAGGCCAACAAAGATTTGACTGATAGGGTGGCCAAGCTGGAAGATAAACTTCCCCAGGCCAAGGATGACAGCTATCGAGAAGGCTTTTATAAAGATTATGAGGACGCTGAACGCCAAATGGCTTATACTTACAAGGTTTCCTTTAAAAGGGGATGTGACCAGCCTTTTGAAGGCTACTGACACTCTTACAAGTTCTAAGATCTTTGGCCTTCATTCTCTTGGTTCAGACCCTTTATTGAGCATGAATAAGGAGAGGGCAATGACCAGGCTACTGGTAATACTGAAATCATCTCTACTGCAGTTGGCAGGAGAACTAGGGCTAGCCAGGAGCAGCAGGTGGTCGATAAGAGGAAGACCAAGGTTAGGGAAGACCAGGTGAAAGACTAGGGCTCTCGTAGACTAGGAGTTCCTATTTTCCTTGTATAATTTTTTGTTTTCGTTGGTCCGTACCCTTATTTTGTAAACTTCATGTAGTGGCCAGTGGCCCTTTTTCTCTTTCTGATAATGAAATTTGTCCACTTGGTGCACGTGTTCATATACTTGAGTTTATACTAATGCTTGTCTTTGGGTTTGACATGTATTATTTGTAGTCTGCTGATTTAGATCGCTATATTTCTCCCAATTCTCAACTGGGGATAGTTCTTATACCTGATATCTGTTTACAAGCTCGCAAAGCCTTCGTGAAGATTTACAAATCATTCAGAGCTAGGAATGAATAATACAAAAAATAGACATAAGTCATTTCCAAGCTTAAGGATGGCCTTCGGGAGATGAAAGAGATAGGGGCCTCTGTCAGGAAGTTAATTCCCTGAAGGCCTAACTTTTGGTGAAGACTGAGATCGACCAAGTGGGCGAGGTCTTACAGTTTTAGAATGATTCTTTACAAAAGGAGGTAGAGATCTTGAAATCTTTCATCGGGGCATTAAAAGACAACATCAAGAAGATGAGATACTCTTTTAAGGCAGGACCAAAAGAGGTTTGGGGAGAGGGTTATAATGCTAGTTGGGTAGATGCCCCAATAAAAATAAAGGAGGCTGAGAGAGTTGTTTTCTTTCGAGGATAGTTGAGCGCTCTTAAGGAGGCAAGAACCCCGAAGGAATCCAAGATTTGATACAAAGACCAAGTTAAATGTCTTGCCTATAGCCATAGCCCCTTCTCGATAGGTGATGAATGGATTTTGGCTGAAGCCATTCCTCCCCAACTCTTGGACCAAGACCTTGATGAAGATGTCGAGGAATTTGCCCCGAAGCCAGACGATAGTCAGAGGGCAGCTGTAGCTGAATATATTGTTCGACGCCCTTTCCCCTCTTAGCCTTTTGTATATCTATTTTTGGTTGTGTGATTGTAACCAAGCATATATAATAAAGAATTTTCTTATGTTTTGAGCGTTGTGCTGACTAAACATATTTAATTTTTTTTGGTTACCAAGCACTTTCATCGACTAAAATGATATTTATTGACCAATCGTATGCTTTAAGTAGGTTAGTACTTTGTTTGAATCATTTTAGGCCTTGGCAGCCAACTAAATGAAATTGAAGTGTTGGCACTTTTCCTTTCACATGTTTGAACATTCTCCTAGTCCAATATGCCTAAGTAGTATCATTCTACTCACTTTACCTTTTAGGTCGTGTCATCACACTTACTTGGGCCTAAGTGAGATGATGGAAAGAATGTACCTGGTTATTGGACTATCCACCGGGCAATTTTTTTATAACAAACAGATGTTGGCGACCAACCAAAGTTAGCTTTATTACTTAAGGATCCCCAGTAGGGCTTTTGTTATTATCGGGGCAACTCGTGAGGCCTCTTATGTTAATAACAAGGGCCTGAGGGTAATTCAAAGTGTTTATATTTAACTTGCTAACCATGTTCATTAATCATTCAAAATATGCACAAAGGATATATCATTGGAAAAGGTGCAAATTTATGAGATATAATCGAGATAAGTTAAGCAGTCAATGTAAACTTTTAGAATAGATGGGCCGGTTCATCCATTATTAATAGAAAATTTTCCTATTAAGCGACGAGAACAAAAAACTCTACTAACTTAAAGAAAACAAGATCTAAAAGTAGAATTTCTAGAGATTGGCTGCGCTCCATGCTCTTGGTATCTCCCTGCCCTCCAGCGTTTCCAGATGATATGATCCTTGAAGAAAATCTCTGATCACTCTTAGTGGTCCCTCCAAATTTGGCCCCAGTTTACCGTCCGATGGTCTTACAGCACTTCCAAGGACTTTTCCTAGGACATAGTCTCCTATAAAAAACTTCCTCAGATTGACCATTTTATTGTACTGCTTAGCTAGTTACTGTTGGTAGGAGGCCAACTTGATCAAGGCTAGCTATCTTCGCTCATCTTCTAGGTCAAGTTCAGTATATAAGGCTTCATCATTGATGCCTTGGTCGACCGATGTGGTTCTCATTGTAGGGAGGACCGCTTCTAGAGGGATGACAACTTGCATGCCATAAGCAAGGGAAAATGGTGTTTCTTCAATTGATCTCCTAGGCATTGTTCATTAGGCCCATAGAACATGAGGGAGTTCATCCACCTAAGTGCCCTTAGCTTTTCCCAATTATTTTTTTATTCCATTAATCATGGTTGTGTTTGGAAGCCTATGTTTATCCATTATTTTGGGGATACTCCATTGAACTGAAGTGGTGCTTGATGGCGTGCTCGTCACACAAACTTTTAAAGAAACCACTTTTAAATTATGTATTGTCATCGGTAATGATGGTTCTTTATATCCTAAAGCAAGTTATGATATTCTCTAAGTCATGTCAGAGTCTCAAAGGTTCGCCAATGGTTCTGCCTCAACCCATTTAGTGAAATAATCAGTGGAGACCAGCAGGTACTTGAGATTTCCAGAAGCAGTAGGTAGTGTTCCCACGATATATAATCCCCATTGTGCGAAAGGCCATGGACTAGTGAGAGATTTTAGGTCATTTGCGGGCTGGTGGACCATAGGTGAGTGCTTTTGGCACTTTTCACATTTACGAACATATGTGCCAGCGTCTTTCTGCATGTGAGGCCACCAATATCACTCCTTGATTGCACGAAAGGCTAGCGATCTTCTACCTGCGTGACTCCCATATATGCCTTTGTGAAGTTCACTAAGTACTTTCTTGGTATATTATGGGTGAACGCACTGGAGGTAGAGGCCTGTGAATGACTTTTTATAAAGTTTCCCCTTGGGCCTAAGGTAAAAATAAGCAGCCTTGACTTTGATTTGGTGAGACAAGTTCTTATCGTCTAGCAGTATGTTGATCCATAGATAATTGACAATGAGATCCATCTAACTTGGGGCTTTATCTATGAGGAAGACTTGCTTGGTTATGAATGTATGATCGGTACTGGGCTACCCGAGGAACTCAATCGGTATTGTCCTTTTCAGGTCAGAGTCAATTACTGAACTTAATATTATTAAGGCATCAACGTAACTGTTCTGTCCTCGCGAGAACTGTTGAATCTCCACCTGCTCAAAGTCTTTCATGAGGCCTCTTACTACATCGAGGTATTTTGTCATTCAATCGTGTTTGGCTATAAAGTCTCCATTTACCTGCTTGGAAACTAATTTGGAATCGTCAAATACATTGAGGCTTCTTGGCCCCAGTAGTTTATCTTTTCCCAAACCAGCGATTAAAGCTTCATACTCAGTTTTATTGTTGAAGGCTTTAAATCCCAACCTAATTCCCTACTCGATTATTATGTCTTTAGGGGTAATGAGAACAATCTGTATTCCCCCTAGAATTTAAGGCTCCATTGACATACGGTGTCCAATTTTTGGACATTTCATCACATGTGACCAATTGCTCTTCATTCAGCTGATCTGCTAGTCGATCTCCTATGAACTGAGTAATAAAATTTATTAGGATTTGTCCTTTGCTCGCCGTTCTGGGATGGAAGTGGATGTCGAATCTTTTGAGCTCGACCGACCACTTTGAAAGATTCCTAGAGAGGTCAGCTTTTCATAGAACGACCTTATGTGGCTAAGAGTTGGTTATTGTTATGGAATGAGTTTCGAAGTAGTGCTTAAATGTCCTCAAAGTGATCATTAAGGCATATGCGATCTTTTCCATAGGCAAGTACCGTTGTTCAGCATCTAGTAGCGTCTTACTAGCGTAGTAAACCGAATATTATTCTACTTCTCTTTCACAAACTAAGGAGGAGCTCACATCATGGTCTGATACTACAAGGTAAAGGTATAGTTGTTCTTTATCGTCTGTAATTACCAACACTAGTTGCTTACTAAGGTAAGACTTATTCTCTTCCAAAGCTTGTGAGCAGTCATCATTAAATACTAGGCCTTTGCCTTTCTTTAAGAGCTAGAAGAATGGTCGGCAACGCTTCGAAGACTTGGAGATGAAGCGGTTGAGCTCAACGAGCATTCCGTAAGCTTTTGAACATCTCTTAGTGTCTGAGGAGGCTGAACCTCGATGATATCATCAATTTGGTCTGGGTTGCCCTTAATCCCCCTTTTACTCACTAGGTAGCCTAAGAATTTTCCTAACTGGACCTCGAATGAACACTTACTCGCGTTAAGTTTCACTCGATAGATCCTGAGGATTTCGAAGGTTACTGTTAGATCAGAGAAGTGATTGGCCTTGTTATTGCTTTTGACGAGCATGTCGTCGATGTACACTTCCAGCATCTCTGCCATTTGTTTGCTAAACATCTTGGTTACCAATCTTTGGTAAGTTACCCCTACATTCTTGAGTCCAAAAGACATGACTTTGTATCAATACAAACCAACCGAGGTTACAAAGGAGGTCGTATCCTGGTCAGGCTTTTATAATGGGATCTGATGATATCTTAAGTAAGCATCAAGGATTTTATCCTTTCATGAGTCGATGTGGCATCAACCAGTTGATCTATCTTAGGGAGAGGGAAGCTATCCTTAGGACATGCCTGATTGAGGTCGATAAAATTAATGCACACCCTCCAAATGCCATTGCTCTTGGGTACTATCACTAGGTTGGATAACCACACGGGGAACTGAACTTCCCCGATGGATCCTACATTCAGTAACTTCCCTACCTCTTTCTCCACTACCTTAGCCTTCTCGGGTAATGTTCGACGAGACTTTTGAGTAATGGGTTTAAAAATAGGATCGACGTGTAGATGGTGACATGCCAAGTTGGGTTCAATCCCAGGTAACTCGTAAGGCTCCCACGCAAAAACATCTCTGTTGATTTTAAAGAGTGCAACTAGTTCTATTTTCTCCTGATCAGTAAGAGCAAATCCAATAAAAAAAATTCCTTTCTGTCAAGTCGTCACCAGCTACAACTTCTTCCAGGCATTCAACAACCTTGTCAATGGGGTGAACCCTGGTTTCATCCACCCCTGGTCGACCATACCATAGTTATTATTTAGAGAGAGCAACCCCTTCCTGGGCTTTCTCATGGATGGCCTCGGGCTCCTAATTTTTCTCTTTCTTCGGGAGGCTGGCAACGATGAAATTTTTTCGAGTTGTAGCCTGGTCGTCATAAATTTTAACAACTCCAAGATTTGTAATGCATTTTAGCTTTTGATGATAAGTGGATGGAATGGCCACCATGGCGTGGAGCCAACCCTTACTTAAAATAGCATGTTATGGGGACTCAATGTCCACAACTAAGAGTTTGATTAACTTTGAGATATTTCCAGCCCTGAATGGAAATATGATATTTCCCAATGGCATGGTAATCCTTCCTGTGAAGCCATCCAATGGAACAATGGCTTCTTGGAGGTCGGCGACATTCAATTTCAGCTTATGGAACAGGTGCAGATACATCACTTTGGATGAACTCCCTTGGTCCACCAGTAGCTTGTGGACATCTCAGTTAACAATCCTGAGTGTGATTACTAATGCGTCATGATGTGGGGTCCATACCCCGACCAAACCCTCTTCGGTGAACACGATATTCTTCGTGAAATAGACATCTTCTGGTCGTCGACATTTTTTAGCTTGAGTCTTGGCTGGATCGATCTGGAAAGCTTCTATCATGGCAGTCATCTTCTTGAGTTCCATTCTAACGACATTGCCTTGAATCTATTTAAGGTCTGATGCCCCATGAATGACAGCAAATTCGTGTCATATGTCATCATCGAGGACATTATTTGGCTTCTGGTCGCCATTGATTGCAACCTCCTCTGTTTTTTTGCCAATGTACTCGTTAAGGTGCCATGCCTCAACTAGATTTTCCATATATGCTTCAGAGCTTTATAATTTTCGGTTCGATGACCACCCTCCTTGTGGAATGCGCACCTTAGTGCGTTATTTCTCCTCGTCGAATCTCCGTCCATCTTCTTGGGCCATTTGATGAAAGGCTCATCTTTGTTCTTGCTGAGAATCTTGTAAATAGGTTCATTAAAGAGTATGTTAGCAGCCTGTAATGCCTTAGAGGGTTAATTCTTACCCCCACCTTTGGATCCACTCTTGCCCCCGTTCTTGCTTCCTTTTTCTAGGTGCAATTATTTTTTGTATCTTTGCTCTACCATTATCTCCCCCCATTAGGATGTATTACATCCTCGACCTTCGCGTATTTCTTGATACGGTTCATAAAATCATCGATGTTTATGGCCTCCTTCTTGGTAAGAGATTGGTGCAGTAGAGAGGTGGTCGGCAAGCCAATTTTGAAGGATGCTACAACAACTGGCTCTGAGCAGTCCTCGATCTCATTAAAGACCTCCCAATACCTTTTCGTGTAATCTCTGAGGTGTTCTTGAGGTTTTTTCTTCATAGTGAGCAGTGCAACCATTCGCTTAGGATGGGAACTATTTGTTATGAACCGTGTCATGAAAGCCTCTACCAATGCTGCAAAATTCTTGGTCGACCTATAAGGGAGCCTCTCGAACCACTTATGTGCTACATCGTGTAAGCTAGAAGGGAATATCTTCCACATCAGTGCGTTATTGTGGCTTCATAAGGTCATTGCCCAACATGATCTATGGGATTTATTTTTCCCATCGTAGATATTGAACCTGAGGACAACGAATTTCTTAGGGGGGCTCATCACGTTTGATTTCCCTTGATAAAGGGGTCTTCATCTGAGAATTTAGAGCTCTCCAAACAAGCTCTCTGGTCGATATGACTCCTTGGTGTGTTGTTGGTCCATCTCCCTACGGACCAAAATTCTTAAATCCTCACTCAGTCGATGATTATTCCTGTAACGCCTCTCCTGGTGGCCACACTCTGGTTTGTCACATTTAATTCTCTCCTGGTTAAGCCTAGGGCTCCTTCCTCGGCTGGGGGAATTCCCTCCTGAGGACTAGGATTCCTGTCTCAACGCCACCTTGTGTTTATGGATAGATCTTTCTCCATTCTTTTTAGTCGCCTCTTGAGGCGAGCATTTTCTTCTTCTTGGAGGCATGTCGCTTCCTCCTATTCTTGAAGTCTAGTTTCATAGGCATCGACCAGCCTGGAAATATGAGTGGACCTTGGAGGTCCATGACTCTTTTCTCAGGGTTTCTTTTTCTGTTGAGACCTTGGGTTTAAATGTTGGAAAATTTCAGACTTAACCCTAGGCGGGGCTGGCTCTTCCTGAACATCACCGGCTTGTGTAATGTTGTTGTTGTGGTGAGACATTGATAGCTTTCTTGTAATGAAGCTTTTATCTAAACACAAGTCGATTCCCACAGACGATGCCAATTGTGAGTGCAAAAAAAATCATAATAAAAAGATTCAAGAAAGCAATCACAAAAAGCATAAAGTAAATGAAATCACACACGACAACGATGTGCGTGGTTAAGCAGCTTGCCTACGTCCACAAAGAGGTTACTTATTTTTTTATTAAGTGCCTCTTAACGATTAAAATTTGTTTATCCCCTTTGCCCCAAGTCAGGGAGTACAACTTATACATATGTTTGTTACAGAGTTTGAGTTGTTTAATAGACTTCTCTCATCATATCGAGGTTGGCCATGAGGTGCTTGAATATCTCGATCGAGATTCTCGACACCTGATTTGACCCTATCCATAAGTGTCATTTTCTAACTAAACTGCTCGTGCAAGGATTAAACCACGATTAGGTTGGACCAAGATAACTTGAGTTATTTTGGCGGGCTACTCTCCTCGGCTTGTAAAAAGTGGGCTCCCATAGGTAGGAGGGTGTTTTAGCTATATGGGTAGTTAGTATTGTTTTACTTTACTCGCATCATATTATATTGATCCTTAATTTAAAGTAATCTATTGTGATGTTTATCTCTTATAATGCATATAACTGGATTCATAGATCCTATTTTAGAAGAGTAGCTTGTATTCTTGCAGTTGGTTTGACGTGCCACTGTTTACTAACATTTCAAGTTAGTTTGTTGGGTAGCTTCATAGTAGTTAGAGATTTGATGACTTATAGCTGGAGTTGATTTATTGCTTTAATAGTTTTGTTTTACTTTCCAGTCGTATTTATTATGAGATAGTATTTATGGAACTTCATGAGTCATTTGATTCCACAATTTTTTACGATTTTCACTTGGAGATTTTCTAGTTGGATTATTTATATTTGAGTATTATTACTTTAGAAAATTAAGATTTTTATTGGAGTTAGTATGGTGATGGATTTTAATTTTATTGGATGTTTTATACTCTTTGGATTATCTTGATTTTTATTTTGTGGAAAAAGCTTTTAAATGTCTAGTATTTCTATCACGTGCTAAGAATAGTATTTAATTCTAATGCCCAGCGTAGATTGGCAGCAATGCCTGGCCAACTTCAATTCCAAAATATATGGGGTGTTACACTATTGAAGAGGAGAAAAGTGATTTGACTCTTGAACTTAAAAAAGTGAAGAAAGAGCTTCTTGTTCGTGAAGTTTCTAAAAGTGAACTTAAGAAGAGTTTTGAATCTTTGAACAATGAATTTGAATTGTTTAAAAATTAAAATCAAGTCACCTTCTTCTCAAGTTGACACATTGAGTGAATGTTCATCACATGATTTGAAGAAAACCAATCATTTTATCTTGAAGAAAAATAAAAATGTACAAAATGTGAAAGAGAAGGTTCAATTTGAAAAAGAAGGAAAATGATCAAAAAGTTTCAATGGATCATCTAAAATCATTATCTTCCACATTTTATCACAAGGAAGCACTTTTAGAATATTTTTATTATAAATTGTAAAGGGTTAAATGGAAATATGGTTTTGACTCCATGAGATTGAAAAGGCAAGATGAATTTGGATGATGGGATATATCCATATAGCGCAACACTAGTGAAAATTTTTAAGAGGCCTAGTAGCCAAAAGGGTAAACTATCTGTGCAAATGTAAAATTTGTCAAGGATATATATATGTACTATGTTTTCGGTGTTCTTCAATTAAGGTTCACAAACCTTCACATATCAACCAAAGTTTTGAGTAAGGACAAGTTAACTATGATAATGCATTTATGTTAGTTACGCATACCGTGACTGTGGAAGATAAGGGGAGTTATTGCGAGTAGCGTTAAGCGTGTGAAGACCTGTTGCTAAAAATTTAAATGTTTTATAACATTGTACATGCCCACTGTTACATTGAGGTTCGAACAACTCGCGTACACGATTAGTCACTTGCAACTACGTGTCGATCTAGTCGAGCATGTATGAGAGAAGTTTGTAAACTTTGACATTTGATAATGAAATTATTCCATGATTTTAATCGCTTTATTTTATTAATTTAATTGAGAGAAAACTAAATTGGAACTTAGTAAATATTAATTTGCAATATAAATGATTAATATTTATTGGAATTATTATTTACTTGTGCGTGTTAAGTAATTAGTTATACGATTTATTATAGGTTGCGTATAAGTGTTAACGACGGTCAAATCGGTGATGGGCGATGGGATGTTATAGTGACGAATCAATAATTTAGGGGAGACGCATAGGGTACACGCATATCGGACATAGATAATGAAAAGTTGTCATAATTTGAGTTGGATGACTCGGATGGCCTTTTTTAGTGCACCAGTGATTCGGGAAGGGTCAATATAGTCCATAAAAGGTACTCGGGTGTTTGGTTTGGGTTACGCATGCTTTTTAGACATAAATAGGGTCGTATAAGGGCAACAATGTCATTTTATATTATTAATTAAAGAGAAAAATGGGATTTAACTGCTGGGTAGGCTTATTAGGGTTTGGGAAGGTGGATGACAACCGACTTTTTACTTTCCAAATAAGAGGCTGAGAGAAAAGAAATCTAGAGAAGAGAAAATAGGCAAAGAGGAAGGATCTTCGAGATAAGATTCAACTCAGATTGAAGAACATCGAATTTGTAATCCATTAATGCAAGTAAATACTTGCTTGATGTCGCATTTTAGTTGTAGTTATTTACTTTCTTAATTTATGTAATAAAATTGGGGTTTTGATTATAAAAAACTGGAATTGATGATTATTAGAGAAGACTATTGATAATGATTACATGATCTTGAAAGGAATGAATAAATTTAGGTTGGTTTATATTGATAAAATATGGGTCTTAATGGAAAAGAAGAATGAACTTAGATGTAAGATAAGATCTTGATGATTAGATTTAGATATGAGTCTTAGATCTTGAATTTAGGATGATTTTCATGTTATATTTACATTTATATTGAGGGGATTGGGATATATGTATTATCTATATGCTAAAATTCTGTGAATTTGGGTGTAAAAACCCTAGGAACGAAGTTGGAATGTTGGGGATGAATCCCACCTAAGAAATAGGGCTTCAGGTACGTCTTCTGAAATCTGGTTAGAATCTCGTTTGAATCCCATTCGAACAAGTACTGCTTTTCATTCAAGCGAGTGGGGTGTTTCGGTACTATTTTATGTTCGAACGAGAAGGGGGTTCCGTTCGAACAACCTGTGGTTTTGGGTCGGGTTTGGGAGAAATGTTTCGAATATTTTTATGAACTCGAGCGATTACGTGGGAGGTTATCCAAGTCAGTGGATACTTAAATAAAAATATATATGTTTTGTAAATTATTATTTAGAATTTAATAATTAACAAGGGTACTCGAATAAGGGTCTAGTTAAGTAAATAAATCGGGAAGTTGGGATGAACTTTGGGATTTGGAGGAACCGTGCGCGGTGGGATATGTGTACGAGTTGGGTGTATATATTACTTAAAAAGAGTAGATCTATGAGAGACCATTACTTATACATTATTACCCTTCCATCTTCTCATATTACCCTTTTTAACCTCGAGCATATTCATTCATTTTTAACCCCCTAATGGCCACGCACTCTTCTCTCTCTATGTGTGTCAGTTCAGTTCTCTAACAACTCTTCCTCCTCCGTTTCAAGTCTTCGGCCTCTCTCAGTCAATCTTCTCTCAACGTTGGCGATCTCCTTCAATCCATCAAGTTGCAGACTCGTAAAGGTACATCTCTCACTCTTTGTGTGTATATATATATATATATATTGTTCTAATAGTCAAATTTGGGGTTGTGATTAAGGCATTCAAATCCACTACAGCCTTTAGTATGCATTATAAGTTGTTTCAGACATAAATTCCATGACTAAGGGTTGTTTTAGCCAATTTATAAGTAATGTACTAGTCGCTAATTTTTACATTTTAAGTGTTGCCTCACTTCATATTCTACCTCGGTTTCTAAGTATGCTTCACCTAATTTAGTTTTTTTCTTCACTCTATATTTGTGTATATCTTTTACAGTGTTGGAAGTAAACTCATGGTATGTTATGTTGTTAGCAGTTGATGGAATCATGGATGGAGAAGAAGAAGCAACTTTTAAAAGTACATTTTGAGAATATATGATGGGGAGTAAGGACATTTTTCTCATGTCCAACATGTTACATTTGTGTATATCGTACGCCGCTACATTTGGCACGTCACCTCACGATCTCACATGACGGCCTCTATCCGAATTTCAGGAATCAAGCATTCAACATCTCCATTAATGTGTCCCACATCTGCCTCAATGACTTCACGTTCCAAGATTTGAGGGACTTAATGCAAGTGGTACGCAAGGGAAGTCAAAACAGTGAAAAAATGCACGATAGGAGAGTTCAAGGGCATTTTCGTAATTTCACATCCATAGTTCGGAGGTCTGGTCAACTGGAAAGTTGAAGAGCTTGCCGCAACGAAGATACTGGAAGAAACGGCACCTCAATCCGAGCTACGGTGAAGGAGTTATGACCTTTTGAAGTTGGAGAAAATTCCTTGAAGAATGCTGTTTTTCTTACCCCATACCAGAATGGTACCCCAAACCGCATGGGGAACCGGTTCGGGGTACCTGTACGCTGGATAGAATTTTAGTGTTTTTATTTTGCAAAACTCTTCATCTGTTTTGCTATTTAAACCACCTTCGGGGGAGCTGTTTTGCAAGACTTTAGAAGACGTTTTTGAGAGTCCAAATACTTCTAGTCTTCATATTTTTGAGTCCCAAGACTCATGTTTTGATTCACACAATTGCCAAACCTTTGTGAATCTTTTTGGTAACCGAAGAACACAACCTTGTGTTTGTTCAAACCTTTGTGGAGAGATCTTTGCAACCGAGGGCTGCGTGTCATTGCTGAGGGAGTCTCTACAAAGTTTTATGGGTGCGTGTCATTGAGGAGTGCTGCGGTTATTCCTTTGTTGATTGGACTGAGGTTCATGTGGGTTCGCTGCGTGTGGATTCATTGCTGATGACACCGACCGACGCCTGCGGTTATTCGTGTGTATGGAGCACTTATATAATCAGATGCCTATTTTTGACGGGTCTAATTATGCCTACTGGAAAGCTTGTATGAAATCGATTTTAAAATCTATTGACGAGCGTGTTTGGTTGCTTTGCGAAAATGGTTTGACTCCTCCCACGGTCACTGTTAATAACATCACCACTTTAAAACCCGTGTCAGCTTGGACTGAAGATGATTATAAATTGTCCAATTTTAATTCCCGTGGTCTGAGTGCTATTTCTGGAGCTGTCTCTCCTGATGAGTTTCGCCGAATTATGACGTGCACCACGTCTAAAGAGGCTTGGGATGTTTTGAAATTGACACATGAGGGTACGAACGCGGTTAAAGAGTCAAAATTACAAAATTTGGCCACCCAATTTGAGACTATCACCATGTCTGAGTCCGAATGCTTTGATGATTTTTATGCACGATTGTCGGACATTGTTAACACATGTTTTAATTTGGGTGAAGTGATTGATAGCACGCGTGTTGTTAAAAAGATTTTGAGATCTCTCCCAAAACGCTTTATTCCTAAAGTCACTGTTTTGAACTCTTTGGGAAATTTGAAATCACTTAAGTTGGAAGAACTTGTAGGAGATCTTCAAACCTATGAGATTGACATGTTTCCCAAAACCATTAAGGCTAAGGATAAAGGCATTGCTTTAAAGACTCATTTTAAGAAAAAGAAAGAAACCGTTTGTGAGTCAGATTCTGAGGGAGATTTTGATTTTAATAATATGGCCTTGTTTGCGAAAAATTTTAAAAAATTTCTCAACATGAACAAAAATAATTCTTCCAATAAAAAGAATTTTTTTGAGAAAAATAAAAAGAAAGGAAAGGCCAAAGAAAGTGGTGAGAGGGAAAAAGAGAATAAATCCGATGAGGAGTGTGAGGAAGATTTTGAGAACATCACTTGTTTTGAATGTGGGGGTAAGGGACATAAGTCATTTGAGTGTCCTACGTGGCTTAGAAAGAAAGGAAACAAAGTAGCCATGCCTGCCACACTTAGTGATAGTGAGGGTGATGAGATTAGTGGTGAGAAGTTTGTAGCTTTTTCTAGTCGTGTGAGCACACCCACTTTATCTCACAAAAGTGCACACGAAAGCGATGATGGTGATTTGTGTTCTTCGAGTGAGGGAGAAAGTGAAAGTGAGAGTGGAGATGAAAGTGAGCTCCAAAAAGCTTTTAGAGATTTGTACACCGAGACCTTGAAAACTAAGAAGTATAATCGTGATTTAGGTCGTTGGGTTTTAGATTTGGAGAAAGAGAAGGAGGTTTTGAGAAAGGAGAAGTGTGATTTGGCCGACACGTTGTCTAGTCTGACGACACGTGTATCCCAACTCGAGAGTGATCTCGAACGTGCCCGGGAGGTCAAAGTCAAGTTTGAGAACGCACCTAAGAAGGTTGAAAAGGTGGTTCTTAAGGGTAAAGGTGAGAAGTTTGGAATAAGTTATGACGGTGCCTCTTCTTCCCAATTTGCACCCGAGCCGATTCCCACTTTAGTGACAGTTTCACATATGTCTCACCCTAACCCACCTAGGCGTCCCATTCCCATTAGAAGAGTGCGTCCTAGAGTTTTTGAGAGAGGTGTTCCTAGGCCTATTTATGTTTGCTCACATTGCAAGAGGAGAGGACACCTTAGGGAATTTTGCTTTAAGTTGGGGTATGTGTCACGTTTTGCTTCTACACGTGTTTCTGGCACACATGCACCCACACATGATACATTACATGCTCCCGGAGACTACATGAGAGAGTTTGCACATTTAGGTGAGCAAGTTAAGTTTTTAGTCAAATCTTCACAAGAATTGATGGAGGTTTTTCATAAGTTGTCACCACCTTTGGAAAACCCCTCCGCACCTAATGATTGAGGTTTGACTTGTTTACTAGCATAGGGTGATTTTCATGATGTCATTGTTTACCTATTGCTAGTATGTATCATTTTTGTATGTTTTATTTTTTTTTGAAATTTTTTGAAAAATACAAAAAGATTTTAGTTTGTTAAAATTTCGAGAAAATCCAAAAAGATTTTTGTATTTTGTTTGCACCTTTTATGGATGATCACTTAGGATGACTGAGTCACAACATCATTCCATTATTTTCACGTGACTATTTGATAGTGTTTTGAGACAATAGGTCAATTCATCCATGTGCTTTATAATGTTTGGAGTCATTAAGATGCATTTAAGTGTTACTTCCTACATGTTTGACTCATAATTTCCTTTATTGCACACATGCACGGATTTGTTTGATTATTGTGCTTGTCTTATCACATGTTGGTTGGGTGTTTTTACTTCAATCCTGTCCTTAAAATGAACCAAGCGCGATAAATTTTGATAAGGAAATTGTGCATATAAAAACCGTTTTGTGAGTTTGTGTGCTTTATTTTATAACGGGGAGGGGCTGCGAAAGGTAATTATCTATCCTTTGCGCAAAAGCCACCGTTAAACAGGACCTAAAAAATTAAGGAATTTTATTATCCGAGGTCCAAAGAGGTTAAAAGAGCCCGAAAAAATTGAAAGGCAATAAAAAGATATTCATGCCAAAAAGGGGCCATTTAGGTTTTTGCACCAATTCTCCAAAGTTTGAGAATTTAGATTACCTCTAAAAGAAAATATATATGAGGGAGTTTGGTTGGAGAATTAAAACGGGTTTGCACGTCCTTGAAAATGCGCTATATAGTTTTGGATGTTATTGGTGTGGAAATCATTTGACTTTGATTTGTTGATTTGCATAAGACGATGTCATCTAAATTCAACAAATTTTTACACCTAAGGATACCTTTGATGTTCATTCGTTAGGAGTACACGTATGCATCGTGCACATATGATTGATTGAGTTGATTTACCTATCGAATGTGTTCACACCCATTCATTCCGTTTCCATGACTTGGTTGTTTGAGTCTAAATCCATGGTATCTATTTTTTGTATAAAAAATTAAAAAATCAAAAAATAGTTTGTGAAAGTTTTTTTTTTAGCATCTCCTTGCTAGAGCACGTTTTCCATATTGATTGCTGCCTTGACTTGTATACCGTGACACCCCGATTTTGCTTGTTTGATTCATTCTTCTTATTTGTCTATTTGGGGACATCATAAAAAGGGGGAGAAAGAATTATCTTATTCTGGGGGAGTTTGAATTTTGGGGGAGTTTTGAGATTTAACTTATGCTTTTTATATAAATTGGTATCTATGTTTATCTCATTTCAAACTCGATACGTCACTTGGTATTTTTTCTTTATCTCATGTGTGTAGGTACTACATTGATGATCTCTGAATTGCACACCCTAATGAGAAAAGATTTGAGATTCCTGAAGATTTGAAGAACAAACGATGAAGACTATTCATTTGTACCTCTTCCAGTTTTGGGTTCATGGGAGGGTAGATTTGTATAGGCAATTTCATATTTGATAATTCGGATTTTTTATGTATGTATCGGCATAGACATAGGGGGAGATTTGTAAGGACATTTTTCTCATGTCCAACATGTTACATTTGTGTATATCGTACGCCGCTACATTTGGCACGTCACCTCACGATCTCACATGACGGCCTCTATCCGAATTTCCGGAATCAAGCATTCAACATCTCCATTAATGTGTCCCACATCTGCCTCAACGACTTCACGTTCCAAGATTTTAGGGACTTAATGCAAGTGGTACGCAAGGGAAGTCAAAACAGTGAAAAAATGCACGATAGGAGAGTTCAAGGGAATTTTCGTAATTTCACATCCATAGTCCGGAGGTCTGTTCAACTGGAAAGTTGAAGATCTCGCCGCAACGAAGATACTGGAAGAAACGGCACCTCAATCCGAGCTACGGTGAAGGAGTTATGACCTTTTGAAGTTGGAGAAAATTCCTTGAAGAATGCTGTTTTTCTTACCCCATACCATAATGGTACCCCAAACCGCATGGGGAACCGGTTCGGGGGGGCGAACCGGTTCGGGATACCCCAGAACCGGTTCGGGGTACCTGTACGCTGGATAGAATTTCAGTGTTTTTATTTTGCAAAACTCTTCATCTATTTTGCTATTTAAACCACCTTCGGGGGAGCTGTTTTGCAAGACTTTAGAAGACGTTTTTGAGAGTCCAAATACTTCTAGTCTTCATATTTTTGAGTCCCAAGACTCATGTTTTGATTCACACAATTGCCAAACCTTTGTGAATCTTTTCGGTAACCGAAGAACACAACCTTGTGTTTGTTCAAACCTTTGTGGAGAGATATTTGCAACCGAGGGTTGCGTGTCATTGCTGAGGGAGTCTCTACAAAGTTTTATGGCTGCGTGTCATTGAGGAGTGCTGCGGTTCTTCCTTTATTGATTGGACTGAGGTTCATGTGGTTCGCTGCGTGTGGATTCATTGCTGACGACGCCGACCGACGCCTGCGGGTATTCGTGTGTCACTGTATTTCATTGTAATCTGTGTAAGTTGCGATTTACTTATTATAGTGAAATAAAAGGTTTTGCCCTGCGGGGATTTTTCCTTAACTTTGTGTCGCATGCTTTATTTATGGTTTGACACACACACACACACACACACGTAGTTGTTTATTTATGGGCTGTTTCTAAATAGACTCGAATTAAATAAGGGTTACTTGGAATCTTGCGAATTTAATTTAATTTTAATCAATTATCACACACCGAACCTATTCATATTTGTTCATGGGGGAAAACTCAAACTAAAAGTGTTAAGTAAAATTTATTACAAGTTGAAACCAACATTCAAAGTAAGTTTCATTTTTTCCTGTTTTCATTAATAATAGGGCGGGGGTGGGCTCGATCCCCCAAGTTGGCTATCGAGGGACGGGGACAGGGTTATAAGGGCTATAAGATAGCGCAGGTTTGGGGGAAAATACAGGTGGGCAGGTTCAGGGTCGGGGGTGTGGAGGGGTCCCATACTATTTCTACCCAATTGCTATTCCTGTCCAAAATGATCTACCAAATCCCCTCAAGCCATGAACACCAGGCTAAACTTTCACATTCTCCGGACCCCTTAAATGATTATCAAAGGCTCACATCTAATCCTGTTAAAATTTTCCTATCTTAATTGCCCCATAAGCCAATAATCAACACCTACTCACTCACGTTCATTAACCCCAAATTGATACCCATTATGTGTGGAGATAAGGCTCTCGACTTTAGTTATGGTTTCATGAATCTATTTAATTTCTTATTGTCTTTATTCACTCAACAATCCCATTGGTTATTTTTTTAAACCCTTGAATTTCATGTTGTAATAAACAATATATATTAACATCTACATTTCTTTAGATCCTCTACCTCCAAGAGAACCACATTTTCAGTATTGCTTTTATAGGTTTTTGTTTCTTTTCCCCCATCTCATATGTATTGCAAAAAGATGGCACTTTCTTTGTTTTTTCATTCTATATGTTGCTCATTATTGATGGTAATCTTAGATTTATTCAGACTTTTCTTTTTTAAATACATTTTTTTGGTGTTGAATGGATTCGTCTATTTTCTATAAATCGGTTGTATATGTTAAATTATTTTAACTTAGTGAAATTAATCTAAATAATTTGAATTCTTGTGAATTATATTATTCTGAACATAGAGATTTATGCTTTTAGTGTTTTAGGCATTTTTCAATATCATGATAGGCATTATTTTACTTACCTACGTATTTGTTTTGTTATTTTATATTTTCCATGTTGTTCACAGTGGTCATAGATTTATTCGGAATTTTATTTTTGAAATAAATTTCGGTTCGATAATAGGTTGGCTTATATGTTATTTTTATATTCGTTCCTGTTAAAATTCTTTAATAGATTGAAATTTATCTAAACTTTATAAATTCGCGGTGAATCATATTCGTTTGAATATCATATTATTCTTCTCATGCTTCTATTAGACTTAGATGCCTCTTAGAGAAATTTGTTAAAATTTTAACTTGTCTTAATATTTAAAACTAACTTCCTATGTAAGTGAAACCGACTTATTCCCATGCTTGGTCGGAATTGATTTTTATGCATAAGTTATCTCAGCACAGGAATAACATTAATGGTGAAATGTTTTTTGAAACATGAGATATAGTTTGAGATGTTGGATTTTTTATTTTTTACAGTGTAAATGGAGCTTTAGTAGTGGCATTTTCATGCAAATAACTTGAGTAGGTTTTTACCCCCAACTAACAACCACCCAGCAAAATAAATAAAATTTTATATATAGAACGGGTTTAAGGGTACCCAGACATGACATTGAATGAAATACATTATCTTAGATCATTTTCCCATTATTTGTGTTGTTCAATAAGTGACCATAAGGTAACAATCAAATTCGTTTATTAAATTGTGCTTTAGTATTCTTATACTACTACTACGATGATGACTACTACGACTAATTAAAAAAATAAACTATTTTTACACTTTGAATTTTCTAGCAGGTAATTACTTTTTCCACACCATTATACTATCATATTACTTTTGGTGTTATTAAATCATACAATCATACTTGTTATATACCTTTGGTATGTAAATATCATTCTACCTGGCACTATTTTCCGCACCATTTGGCTTAATGTGAATTAATAGATACCCTAATTTGCATTCTATAATCCGTTGATAGCTAATTTGTGTCAAAAATAGTGAAACCAAGTTTATTACGAATATGATTCGGCACTAATTGGTATTTTTGGTATATTTTCTCTTTTAAAACATAAAATAGCTTCAGTTTTACTGTGTCACTTATAACTTCACTCGTTTTATCACATGAAGGTCAGGTTCGATGATTCCATACAGTTCCATTTTATTGTGAGTATGTAATTTGTTAACAATATATACTGAGAAGTGACGTAATTTTTACTGTAACTATCTCTTTTTGGCAGTTTTAAAAAGTAAATTATAATTTTCTTTTGGCAATTTGGGCAGGTAAACTACTATTTAAAGTGAGTATAAAATCAAGCTCTGTACTGCTTACTTTTTTCCACCAATGCATATGTAGGCATTAGTGAAGTATGCTTGTTCACTTGTATCTAGGATTTACTAGTTGCGCAGTTTCTGAAATTTCCTTAACGTGGACATGAGATCAAATGAGTTTGAATGTAATGTTGCAACTATATAGATTGATGGGCCTAACCAACATACAAATTGATCATATTTTCCAACATATGACTTTTTTGACTAATTTGTTTCTTAAATAAAAGTATAAATATCTACAATGGCTTAAAAGATATGACATCTACACACAACTATTGTGTTTAAAAGACACTGCAGAAATAACTATAATAAGAAATTCATCTATGAAATCCCAGTACTTCTCAAAACTGAAATGCAATAGGATAATTTCGAAAGAAATAAGCAAAAATTGATCAAACTGTCTCCCCTAAACAATATGGAACAAATTCCTGGGGATAAGGCAATAAGTGCTCATTATTTCTCCATTGTTTGGCTACCCCTATATATGGATGCCTTACTTTTTGAAATCAGTAACATTCCTTGATGATACATTAGGGTATTAGATATAATTTTATCTTAACATGGTATACATATACATTTGAGATGCTAGCCTTTTAGATTTACTGTTATATATAATGTAATGTTAACAACATAGTCAATAATTGTCTAACCATTGTACGATGCTGGGATCTATTATTTTTCTCATTTTCTAAATCATTTCATTGTCCCTTTGATTGATAGGGATATTTGAACCATTGGCCCATAACATAGCCAATAGTTATCTAACAATGATTGTCCAAACATAGTCTGATATTTTTCTTGATGTTCCACACACTTTAGCGTATGTTTATCGCTTATAGGTATTTCATAGAGGATGGTTACGGTACTACCAACTGATTGCTTATCAGGTATTTGATCATTTTCATAATGTATTTATTTCTAATCAATTTGTGTTAATTTTATTAGAAATATACAACGTCATATGCAATTACAGTGTGAGAGAAATTTAGTTATTCTCCTATAATATACTATCTAATCACGAAAAATGTGATTGGAAAATGTTAGTGGGTAGATTTAGGCCGAGCTGACGTTAGAAAATATTGGAATTTATTTTTTACAGATTGTTTTGGAATATAAATTTTTAGGATAACATGAGTGTTATGGCGGGTGAGGTTAATAAGTCGTAAAGGACATTTCCCGTGGCACTGTTTTCTGTTGTTATTTTTACATGCATGGAACATATTATGCCGCTTTTGGTTGTTATTGGGGCATTAACAGTTGATCAAAATGAACAGGGACCTGGGTTTATTCCTACTATTGCTAAGATGATTTATGGTAAATGGATAAAATATTGAATTTAAGTTGGTGCAATTTTTTTAGACATGTGGGTTTTTTTAGGCTTAGTTGAGTAGTAGTGCTTATCAGCTTTTGGGCATGGGGGATATGGGACTTTTTCATAATTTTTTAAGGTTGAGAGATAAAAGGTTTAAGACTCCTTGGGATGGGATATTATTTTCTATCGTTATTACCATAGGGTTATCTTTGATGGATTTTAGTCATATTATATCATCTGCAATTTTTTGGTATAGTTTAGGGATGTAATTGGAGTTTTCTTCTTTTGTTTAGTTGAGGAGAAAGTTTTCGGTGATGAATCGCCCATTTAGGCCATCACATTATCCTTTATGAGACAAAATAAGAAGGTATGCAAGCAACAGGCATTGCATATTTGTAAAAAAGCTGGGACTTTATGGGATGGACCAAAGCGAAATTCCCATTCCATTTTAAGTAGTGTGCAGGAATGTGGGAACACCCAGATTTTTACCCGATACTAAAAGATGGGACTTAATGGGATGGACCAAAGCGAAATACCCATTCCATTTTAAGTAGGGTACGAGAATGTGGGAATCCCCAGATTTTTACCCAGTACTAATCAGCGAGACACATGGGTTGAACACTCGGTTTCAGTAAATATCCGTGATCAAACTAAGCATAAAGAAAGAAAATTATATTTAGTTTTATATATCTTTCCTTGAATTCGTGGGTTATACTTCTAATCATCTTGGATTTTATGAAAGGCTTTGATTTTATCTTATTGGTGAGTTCATTGTTTATTCTTTTGGAATCTCAGGTTTGACCTTTGACTCCTTTTTACACCACGATTGTTTTTCTTTTCGGTATGTTCATCTTATTTAATTAGGAAACCTCTATATGTTCAATTTGGATAATAAAATTTTATGAAAAATTCCATACCAATAATGATTAGAGCATTTTATAATTGTTTGGGTTAAACATATATTTGATTAAGTGTAGTATGAATGCTACTTCCATATATTTTTGACATTTATATGCTATTACTTTAAACTCCGTCTAATTAATTCATAAATTTTACATGTGGTACCGAATTTTTATATTCTTGATTTTCACGATTGTTAGAATTGGTTTTTCAAATCTGGTTAGAGACCCTAAATTAAAATCGGGACGATGATTTGAACTTGTGAAATATGGGATTACTTAAATTTGTTTTAGTTTGAATTTTCTCTGAAAATATCCTTTGTTTGACACATATAAAACTATTGGTAAATATTATTAAAAAATTATCAAATTCATATTCCTATTACACTAACCAATAATTTCATCCACGTGGGATGATGCATTCTCTCTACAATCGATGGCCATAAACTTGCATCGAAAAATAAATCAAGTTCTACATCAACTGAGACCCATTATGGGATTCGAATCACAAGGTAGGCATGTCGCGTACAAATTAGTATAAGATGATGAAATTAGATCGATTAGTAAATGCCAAAAGAAATAAATTTTACATGTCCACTCATGTAAATGTAGGGATGCAATAAAATGTTGCATTTGGTTTATAATGTGCATTCTTGTTTTTTAATCTTTATTATATTCGGTATGACATTTACTTCTAATGATTACAATCTTTTCCATAATGTGGGTACTCGAGATGCTTTTTAAAGGATTTGCCTATTTAAACTGACTTCATGAGATTGGTCACACGTGCAACGCACATGGGCACACCTAGTATATAAAAATGTGCGTATGCTACTTGCTTGGTAAATATACCTACTCGGTAGTGCTGTCGGAGGAGGTTGCACCTAGTGGGAAGTCTACCCAAGCATTGACCAGCAGGTGTTGGATTGATTCCCCAGGTCATAGTGTTATTGCATAGCCACTATCCATGAGTGAAGATAGGTGTTGGTTTGAGTTTGATTGAGTGCGATGTGGTATGGTCTCGACCCCATGGCGTATAGCTAAGACCACCTTCGTTGTATGCATATTCCTTTAGGATCGGTGGTGAGATTCTAACCACGAGGAATGTATCCGTGGAGTCTAACTCTGGGATACGGTTATAAGTATATAGTGAGGGATATATATGTATGTTTATATGATATAGCATGTATATCTATTTATAGCATGGGTGTAGCTATGCATGCTATCTCGTAATAATTTGAATTATAGCAAGTGTGTCGTTATAAATGAATACCTAGTGACGATAGTTAAACTTAGCAAATAAAGAGTATTAACGGAGTCATGCTTACATAGCAGTTGTATATCCTAGTTAGACCGGGTAGTGTAATTAGGATAATTAAAATGAACACGTTAGGTGCACACTGTAGTTGAGAGGTGAGGTGTATCTCAAGTGAATGTTACCGGTTAATGTTGAAAGTAATACACTACGATTTTAAATGATTTAAAACAGTTATATAATTGTGAAAATATTTTACTCTTGGGCTCTGACCCGCATTCCTGTCTTTCCTTGTTTTCTTGTTACGTCTCAGGTGCATAGCAGCAGCGGTCGAGCCAAGAAGGATAGATTTGTTCTTGCCAATGGTACTTGTGGATCCTTGCTTAGATATTTCATTCATTTTTTCTCTAGATAGGATCAGTCATTTTCTCATTTACTGTTGGGAGTGTTGCCCATAGATGTTAGACATTATATCACTGCAGACTTTTATTATTTTTGTCAGACTTGTATTTTGTTGTATTTCAGTTCACACTGTGGATGTTTTTAGTGACCGATGGTTTATTTGGTTCATCCTTATTATCTATTATGCTTGATGTTCCATTTGTTACTGTGTTTTTATGGATTATTTATTTTCTTTATGTTATATTATTAGTGCGATTGTGATGTTGAGAATGATCCATATTGAGATGACGATTATATTTTGGTAAAGGACTGATCACATGGTATTAAAATAGGCGGGGTTGTCACAATTGATATTAAAACATCAAGTTCCGATGTCTTTTGGATCTGTGGGGACTTACTACGTTGTCAGAGTTACATATTCTTTGATGTAGATCACTATATCTATGACTGTTGTTTCTTATTGTGTTTTACATTATCCTGGTATTATTTCTGATTGATGTGAATCTCAAATGATTTCAATTTGGTTTTACATGCTAAATAACAGGAGACGATGACCATATTATGCCGCTAGGAGAGTCCCAGGGGAAGTGTCTCGATTGGAGACACAGGCCACCCAAGGGATAATGACAGTTGCAGAGGTTGTCACCATTATTGCATAGGCAGTTAATGTCGTGATAATTTCCATGGCACATCATTTTCCCCATACACAACCACAGCAGTCAGTGGCACTAGTTGTTCAGGCTCACCTAATTCCATTTATTTGCAAGAGGATCAGAGAGGAATTTCAAAAGGGCCATTCGCTAGAGTTTCAAAGAAGTGTGGATGTGGTTGTTGCTAGCCAATGAAAGAAGGACATCCAGAGGTATTTACGCATAGTTAAGTACAACGAAACTCGAAAGCAAATATTATCTACTTTTAAGCTGATGGGAGTAGCACTTAGTAGTAGTGGGTGTCGATCACCACGGCAGGGGAGAGAGATAGTATGACCATACAGGAGTTCTGGGTGCAGTTCGATCATAGGTTCTTTTTGTTAGCAGTTCATACGTAAATGAGGAGGAAATTCCTTGACTTGCGATAGGAGGGTCGGGATGTGGCCAAATATGAGGAGGAATTCACTCGCATGGAAAACTGTGTGCTGAACGAGGTGAATACGGAGGAGAAGATGGTACTTAAGTTTACTGATGGACTCACATAGATGATTCTCCAGCACTTGGTGGGGAACCCGACACTATGGACATACACTAAAGTAAAAAATATCGCGTTACTCTACTGATAAGGTCATCGCTTCCACCTGAGGGGAGCGAAGAGGACCGAAAAGTTTAGCCAGCAGGGCAAGACTGAGGGTAGTGGTACTCATGATGCTCCACAATAGCAACAACAAAGGCTGAATGAGCGGGGTTCCCATCAGCGAGACTATACTATGAGATTCAGGTCAGGTAACGATAACTTCAGGCTGGGCCATTAAGGATAGCAGCCCACCCCACAGGGCCAGCATGGCTAGGGAATTAGGTAAGTGGCCAGTAAGATCGAGGTTACTAGGTCCAGTAGAGCCAAAGGCAGGAGCAGTCTCGTTAGGGCCAGAGGCCTACAAATTTTATTAGTAAATGATTTGAGTGTGGAGAGCAGGGCCACTTGCGGCGAGCGTGCCCAAATAGGGATAAGGTTCAGGAGCAAGGTATCCAGTATGGTCAGCATGTACAACAGTCTCCAGCCCCACCGATAGTTCCATAATTATCGCCTTCGTAAGGGTGGAGGTAGGGACAGTTTGTGCATGTGTATCATCTTTGAGGACCGAGTTTACTGCCAGCGCCACTAGCAATTGAGGGTATGTTTCTTATTTTTGGGCACATGAGACGGGCTTTATTCGACACGGGGGAATCACATTCATCTATCAGCACTAGGTTTGCACGTGCGACGGGTTTAATGGATTTAGCCATGGATATTATTATGACTGTGGCTTCATCTTTAGGCAGTGGGACTCTCATTCGTTCCATCTACAAAGGGGCAGGTGTGGACACGGGGAGGTTATGCTTAGTAGCAAATTTGCTTATGTTAGAGTTGGATGAGTATGTCGTTATTTTGGATATGTACTAGTTAGTAACGTATAGAGCGATAGTGGACTATTACACTAGGACTATCGTGTCCAATATACCACGATAGGACATGTTTATTGTGGCGATGCCTCCTCTAAAGGGAGGGTTGAGGATGCACTTGTATTATATTGAGGAGGAGACTTCCGAGGGTATATTCATCTCATTAAATTCAATGCCAACTTCCATGGATTATGCTGATGTGTTTCAGAAGATACTGGGTTGTCTTTAACTTGAGAGATCGAGTTTGTGATCTACTTAGCGCTGGGGACTAGGCCGATAGCGTGAGCACCGTATCATATGGGACTTTTAGAAATACAGGAGCTACGAGATCAGATTCAAAAGTTATTAGGGTAGGATTTTATTCACATGAGTACTTCACCTTAGGGTTCCCCTATTTTATTTATAAAGAAGAAGGATTGGTCTTTACGATTGTGTGTACACTATTGAGAGTTAAAATGGGTCACGATCCGAAATAAGTGTCCATATAACTTGTTCGATCACCAGAGAGGAGCAACCTACTTCTTTAAGATTGATTTGAGGTCAGGATACAATTAGTATCAGGGAGGAAGATATTCAAAATACCGCATTTTTAACTAGATACGAGTCTTATGAGTTTAGGGTTATGCCATTCGAGTCAACCAAAGAACTGACAATTTTTCTGGATCTTCTTAATAGGGTGTTATGGGATTTCTTAGATCAGTTTGTTATTGTGTTTATGGACGACATATTGATTTTTTCTCAAACATGGGGCGAGCATGCAGAGCACTTGCGTGCGGTTCTTCAAAATTTACGGGACTACTAGTTGTATGACGGGTTCCAAAAATATGGATTATGGTTATGGGAGGTGAAGTTTTTGGGTAACATTTTATATAAGAGATGGATTTATATGGATCCTAGTAAGGTATCAGCGATGAGAGAGTGGAGCCAGCCCATGATACTGACGGAGGTGCACAGTTTTTTAGGGTAAGTATGGGACTACCGCTGGCTCATTAGAGGATTTTTTAAGATTTCTGATCCCTTGATTAATTTGACTCATAAAGGAGTACCTTTTATATGGGATGACCATTTTCAATTATCTTTTAATAAGCCAAAGGAAAGTTGACTTCGGTGCCCATACTCGCATTGCCTAAGGGAGGAGCGGAGTAACTTATTTTTACTTATGCGTCCATACATGGAGTTGGGGGAATTCTACAGCAGGAGGAGCAGGATATATCTTATGAATCTTGTAAGCTTAAACCCAATGAAATGAACTATCCTACTCGTAACTTGGAGTTAGCAGTAGTCGTATTTGCCTTGGGGATTTGGAGTCACTATCTTCTGGGGGAGAAGTTTCGATTATTCATGGACCATAAGTCACTTCAGTGTCTTTTCACACGAAAGGAGCTGAATATGAGTTAGCGTAGGTGGCTTGAGTTTGTGAAGGATTACTAGTTTGACATCCATTATCATCCGAGGAAGACTAACGTGATGGCAAATGCATTGAGTCATATTCCAGAAGGACATTTAGCAATAACATAAAAAACGAAGTGAGCAAAGCTTTGCCAAGAGGATGAGGTAGTTCGGGAGTACTTAATGGTAATGACCATCACGCAAGATCATTTTGAGGGTGGTGATGGCACAGAATGAGGATTCATCTTATTAGGAGATGATTTAAGAGTTATTAACGGGTGGAGAGGATTCTTACTCAGTCAGTTCTGAGGGTGGCTTACATTTCAATGGGAGGTTGATTGTTCCAGATGATAAGGAGCTATGATGTGCAGTTATGCAGGAGGCGCATGGATCATCATTTTTCGTACATCATAGAGGGGATAAGATATACCAGGATATGAGGCGATAGTATTAGTAGATCGAGATGTAACCGGACATAACGACGTTTATCTTGGGGTGCACCATTTGTAAGATGGTGAAGGTCGATTATCACAGACCAGCCAGCATTTTATAGCCATTGGAGATTTCAGTGCTAAAATGGGAGAGTATTTTGATGCACTTCTTCAGAGGTTCACCGACATCACACTGGGACATAATTCCATCTGGGTTATTAGGGATTGACGGAATAATATAACCCATTTATTATCAGTTCGAGTGGATTATACGACGGGTTAATATGAGTAGTTATTTATAGCAGAAAAAATGAGATTGCATGGAGTGCCTCTCAACATTATTTTAGATCGGGATAAGATCTTTGCGTCCCACTTCTGGTTGAGCTTTCAAGAGACGATGGGGACAAAGTTACATTTGAGCACAACTTATCACCCCCAGATCGATGGCCAGATGGAAAGGGCAAATAAAATGTTAGAGGACATGCTTAGGATTTGTATCCTGGATTTTAAGGGAAGCTAGGAACAGTATTTGCCTTTGGTAAACAACTCGTACTAGTTCACTATTGGCAGGGAACCGTTTTAGGCTTTGTATGGGAGACCTTATCGTTCACCCTCTTATTGGTAAGAGATGAGGGATAACAAGTTACTTAGACCGAATTTGATTCAGGAGATGTCAGCAAGGATAGAGTTGATTCGGAGTCGCATTTGGGTAGTTTAGGATAGGCAGAAGAGTTACACCAATGCAAATCGAAGATTTATTGAGCTTGACGTGGGTGATCAGGTGTTACTGTGGGTATCTCCCATGAATGGAGTGATGCGTTTTGGGAAGAAAGGGATATTGACACCTAGGTATGTGGTGCCTTTTCCCTTCATTGAGAGGATTGGGTCAGTTGCATAAGGCTCGCCTTTATAGAACATTTGCAAAAGATTCATAATGTGTTCCATGTATCATCATTAAAGAAGTATCGTAGGAGTGGCATGGCTTACTGACACATACCGTTAGATGAGATAGACTTACATCCAAATATCTCATATAACAAGAAACCTGTTGCCATCTTGGATCGTAGCGAGCTAAACTTTAGTCAAAGGTTGTATCGTTAGTGCATGTACAGTGGGGACATCACAATGTTGCTGAGTCGACGTGAGAGCATGAGGATAATATGCGAGAGAAGTATCCGGAGTCCATCGTGGTAGGTATGTTCGAATTTCAATGATGAAATTCCGTTGTTAGGGGGGAGAATATAATACCTTGTAATTTTAATTGACGTATTTAATCAATTTAAATGGGACAAAATTAATTTGGAAATTAGTAAATATTAATTAGTGAGATAAACGATTATTATTTATTGAAACTATTATTTACTTGTGTGTGTTAAGTAAATAGTTATACGATTTATTATAGGTCGCGTATAAGTGTTTGCAATGGTCAAATCGGTGATGGGTCGAAAGGATGTCACATTGACGGATTAATAATTTATAGGAGACATGTAGGGTACACCCGTGACGTACCCAAATAACAAAAGGTTAGCATAATTTGAGTGGGGTGACTCGGATGACCTTTTCGAGTGCATCGGTGATCCAAGAAGGGCCGAAATAGTACAAAATAGTTACCCGAGTGTTGTGTTTGGGTTCCGAGGGCTTTTTAGACATAAATAAGGTCGTATAAGGGCAAGAAGGTCATTTTATATTATTAATTAAAGAGAAAAATGAGATTAAACTATTGAAAAGGCTTATTAGGGTTTAGGAATGTGGTTGGAAACCCACCTTTCACTTCCCAAATATGAGGTTGAGTGAAAAGAAACCTAGGGAAGAGAAAAGAGGCAAGGAGGAAGGATCTTGAAGAGAAGATTTAACCCGGATTGAAGAATGTCAGATTTTTAATCCATCAAGGCAAGTAAACAATTGCTTTATGTCGCATTTTAATTATAGTTAATTACTTCCTTGATTTATGTTATAAAATTGGGGTTTTGATTATGGAAAACTGGAATTGACGATTAATATAGACGACTATTGATAATGATTACATGATCTTGAAAGAATGAACAAATTTAGATTGGTTTATATTGAAAAAAATTGGGGTTTAATGGAAAAGAAGTATGAACTTAGATATAAGATAAGATCTTGATTATTAGATTGAGATATGAGTTATGGATCTTGAATCTGGGATGATTTTCATATTATATTTACATTTATATTGAGGGTATTGGGTTATATGGATGATTTATGTGCTAACATTCTTGGGATTTGGGTGTAGAAAACCCTAAGAATGAAGTTGGGAGGTTGGATATGAATCTCACCTAAGAAAGATTGCTTCAAGTACGTCCTATGAAATCTCGTTAGAACCTCATTCGAACCCCATTCGAATGAGGTACTTCTTTCCGTTCGAACAAGCGGAGTTTTTTGTTCGAACAACATACCATTTTACGTTCGAACGATATGGGGATTCTGTTAGAATGACTTCGGGTTTTGGGTCGGGTTTGGATCGGGAAATGTCCCGAATATTTTTATGAACTTAAGCGAGTACGTGGGAGGTTATCCAAGTGAGTGGATACTTAAATAAATATATATATGTATTGCAACTTATTAGTGGGAATTTAATAATTAACTAGGGTGCTCGAATAAGTGAATAGTTAAATAAATAAATCGGAAAGTTGGGATGAACTTCGAGATTTGGAGGGACCGTGCAGGGTGGGATATGTGTACGGGTTCGGTAGTTATTATATATACGTATTAGAGGGACGTATATATATATATATATATATATATATATGTGTGTGTGTGTGTGTTATTTGCTTGTTAAATATACCTACTCGGTAGTGTTGTCGAAGGAGGTTCCGTGTAGTGGGCAGTGTACCTTGGTGTTGACCAGCAGGTGCTGGATTGATTCCCCAGGTCATAGTTTGTTGCATGGCCACTATCCATGCATGACAGTTTGAGCCCGGTTGGGTGAGATGTGGTATGGTCATGATCCCAGGGCACATGGCTATGATTGCCTCCATTGTATGTGTATTCATTTGGGATCAGTGGTGAGATTCCGACCCTGTGGCTCAGTGTGAGACGTGATTCCTGGAGTCGGATAGCATACAAGGAATATATCCGGGGAGTCTAACTTTGGGATACAATTATACGTATATAGTAAGGGATATATATGTATGTTTATATGATATAGCCTGTATAGCTATTTATATCATGGGTGTAGCTATGTGTGTTATCTTGTGATTATTTAAATTATAGCAAGTTTGTCGTTAAAATATTATTTATAAATGATTACCTAATGAAGGTAGTTAGACTTACCAAATAGAGATTATTAGTGGAGTTGGGCATACATAGCAGTTATATATCCTAGTTAGACGGGTAGTGTAATCAATATAATTAAAATGAACACGTTAGGTTCGTACTCTAGTTGAGAGGTGACGTGTATCTCAAATGAGTGTGACCGATTAATCTTAAAAGTAATACACTGCAGTTTTAAATGATTTAAAATAATTATTTACTTGCGAAAATATGTTACTCTACGGGCTCTGACATGCATATTCCTGTCTTCCCTTGTTTTCTTGTCACACCTTAGGTGCGCAGCAACGGTAACCGGGACAACAAGGATATATTTTCTTACCAATGGTAGTTGAGGATCCTTGTTTAGACATTTCATTCGTCTCTGCTATAGATAGGATCAGTCATTTTTCCATTTACTGTTGGGCATGTTGCCTGTAGATGTTTACGTTATATCACTGTAGACTTATATTATTTTTGTCAGACTCGTATTCAGTTGTATTTCGGTTCACACTATGGATGCTTTTGGTGGCAGATGGTTTATTTGGTTCAACCTTATTATTTAGTATGCTTGATGTTCCATCCCTTATTGTGTTTGTATGGATTATTTGTATTCTTTATGTTATATTATTACTGCTAAAGTGATGCTGAGAATGATCCATACTAAGATGGCGGTTAAATTTTGGTAAAGGATTGATCATTTGCATTAAAATAGGTGGTTTGTCACATTATCACCCAATTTCAATTATGTTATGTACTGTGTTAATCATTTTTAAGTTTCGTAATCTCTAAAAAATACTTGGAATAAATGATAATAATATTAAATAATGAAATTTAGTGCTAATAGTTACAAAAAGTACATGCAGATAATATAAACTATTACAACCGTAGTAATATAATGACTATAGTATCTTCTGGGGAAGGGGTTACTGGGATAAGTCCCAAGGGCTTATTGGGAATGGGCCTCCTTAAGATTGTTCAACAATAGATAGTCATGATATTCTTGTTGTGTTGGATTTATGTTCAAAGTGTTCGTGTTAAACTTTGTAAATCTAACTTGATTTTACCCCGACGATCTTTCTTCTATGGAGCCAAAAGTTTGAAAATGATTGAAAAAGAGGGGGGTGAGCTATTAGACTTGTCTTGTGGATTGAAAGAAGATAACAATGCTTTGAGATTAGAAAATTATAATTTAACAATATTGATAAGTCCAAAATTTTGATTTCGAAAAACTCAAAGGTATTCATAATACCTCGCAATATAGAGACCAAAATTTTAATGATAATTTGGAAAATTAAAAGTTATTTTAATGATTTGGACTTGATTAATTTAGTAAATAAGAATGTTGGATTTGAAATAAAATAACAAGGAATTTAATTTAAATGATTTTGGGGTGAAATTAACATTTTTGGGGAAATGGCCAAACCTCGGGTGGATTGGATCGATCTAACCCCTAAGTCGGATTGATCTGGATTACGTCAGTTAGTGCGGGTGGGGAATTTTATAGGTGTTTAGGTTTGTCTTGAACTCTTTTGTTTTAACCCTTTTATAACGTAAGAGGTTTAGACTCTTTCAACACTTTTCTCTCAAAATAAAAGGAAATATCTTCCTAAGTTTTCCTTTCCCTCTTATACAAAACCTAAACCTCAATTAAAATAAATCTTCAACACAAATTTTGAAGGCTTAAATAATGGTTTCTCAAGATCGACAAAGAAAGGGACTTTGTTATTTTCGTGAGATGAACACAATCGTATATTCAGAATTTTTAAGGGACATATTTTCAGGCAAGAATATCACTGTTGTTAAGTGTTATTTAATTTAAATGTTGACTAAACATTAGTTACACATATTTTTGTAAGTAAATAGAAATTTTAATAAGGAAAAGTGAGAAGCGAATTATGTACTTGATTATATTAAATCTAAAAATTGAATTTTCAGACTTGAAATATCGCATCCTTAGATAGTTATACCTTGTTATGGTGCGATGTTTGGAGGAATCACATGTTAAAATTAAAATATATAATTCAAATAATGTTTTGACTCATAAAATTATGATATTGATGTTTATGCTATAAAATGATTTTTTTAATTATAAAACATTGTTATTACGCATATTTGAATTGAATTATATGAGGAATTAGTAAAATAACACTCGTTTTGGAATTTTAGAATTTAACAACTTGTGTAACTATTTCATAGAACTTGATCATTATATGATTAAATGGATCTAATTAGAATGGAATTGGATTTGTATGATTAATTAATGGATTGTAACATTAAATCAAAAGTATTAATTATGTAGAGATTGTTCGTGTTAATAATTTAAAAACTGCTAGGACATTGAGATTTTGGGAGTAGTAGTACTTTCACGCTTGTTTAGTAGGTTTCTTGTTAAATATAGGACTAGCAGGTAAAATTTATTATTGTTGGCACTTTCTAGGCATGGAATAATGAGTATGATTTTATACGGTTGGGTATTTTCTGGGTGTGGTACTAGGTAATACGTTGTTACATTATTCCTTTAGCCTAGGTGCAAGACTATGTGGTGATTTTAGTTACGTATTCTTCCTAAATGGTACTTACGGTTTGATGATCTCTAGGTATGGGACTAGGGATGTTTTAGTTGTGGTGCCTCGATTATGAGTGGGAGTAGTTGGAAATAATAAAAACATGATAAATAAGATTTAGTAATTGCCTAATATGATAAATGGATATTAAAATGGGATGGCGTCACCAATATGTATAAACTAACTAAAATTGGGTCGTTTGGATATATAGACGTGTCATGTCGTGTGTTGGCATCACGAATACGTGCAGAGCTAACTAAAATTGGGTCATCTGGCTATAGTGACGTGTCATTCATGGAACATCACCAATATATATAACGCTAGCTAAAATTGGGTTGCCTACCTATAGTGATGGGTGTGGGTGTGATGTGTAAAGATGTCAAGTGCACCTGAATATGTGCAGGATCAATTGAAAGGTAGTCCGGATATAGCGGTGTCGCATTAATAATAAGTAAACAATTTGATTAAATTAAGTTAAGTTAAAGGATTGCGATCTGATTAATTATTAAAATAAACATAATCGAACTTGGATAGTAGGGTGTCTTAGCTACATGGGTAGCTAGTATTGTCCTATTGTACTCGCATCGTATTATATTGATCCTTAATTCAAAATAGTCTATTGTGATATTTATCTCTTATAATGCATATAACTGGATTTATAGATCCTATTTGAGAAGAGTAGCCGGTATTCTTGCAATGCGTTTGATATGTCACTGTTTACTAACATTTCAAGTTAGGTTGTTGGGTAGCTTCATAATATTCGGAGATTTGAGGACTTATAGATAAAGTTTCCTTATTGCTTTAGTAGTTTAATTTTACTTTCCTGTCATATTTATAATGAGATGGTATTTATGGATTTTCACGAGTCATTCAATTTCACAATTATTTACGGGTTTCAGTTAGAGATTTTATAGTTGGATTATATATATTTGAGTATTATTACTTTGGAAAATTGAGATTTTTATTGGAGTTAGTATGGTGATGGATTTTAATTATGTTGGATGCTTTATACTCATCGGATTATCTCGTATTTCTATCACATGCTAAGAATAATATTTAATTTTATTGCCCAACGTAGATTGGCAACAACGCCTGACCAAGTCCAATGCCAAAATATGGGTGGGGGTACTCTATTAAAGAGCAGAAAACTGATTTGACTCTTGAACTCAAAAAAGTGAAGAAAAATATTCTTGTTTGTGAAGTTTCTAAAAGTGAACTTAAGAAGAGTTTTGAATCTTTGAACAATGAATTTGACTTGTTTAAAAGTTTAAAAATCAAGTCACCTTCTTCTCAAGTTGACACATTGAGTGAATGTTCATCACATGATTTGAAGAAAATCAATCATTTGATCTTAAAAAAAAATGAAAATGTACAAAATGTGAAAGAGAAGGTTCAATTGAAAAAGCAGGAAAATGATCAAAAAGTTTCAAAGGATCATTTACAATCATTATCTTGCACATTTTATCAAAAAAGCATTTTTTGAAGCTGTTTATTATAAATTGAAAAGGGTTAAATGGAAACATGGTTTTGACTTCATGAGATTGAAAAGGGAAGATGAATTTGGCTGATGGGATGTATCCACATAGCACAACGCTAGTGCAAACTTTTAAGAGGCCTAGTAGCCAAAAGAGTAAATTATTTGTGCAAATGTAAAATTGGGCAAGGATGTATATGGAACATGCTTTTGGTGTTCTTCAATTGAGGTTCATAAACCTTCCCATATCAACCAAATTTTTTAGTAAGGACAAGTCAACTATGATAATGTGTTCATGTATAGTTATGCATACCGTGATTGTGGAAGATAAGGGGAATTACTGTGAGTAGCGTCATGAGTACGATGACCTACTACTAGAAGTTCAAATGTTTTATTACATTATAGATGTCCATTATTCCATCGAAGTTCGAACATTTCACGTGCACGATAAGTCACTTACAACAGCGTGACGATCTAGTCGAGCAAGTGTGAGAGAATTTTGTAAACTCTGACATTTGATAATGAAATTACTCCGTGATTTTAATCACTTTATTTTATTAATTTAATTGGGAGAAAACTAAATTAAAACTTAGTAAATATTAATTATCAAGATAAAGGATTAATATTTATTGGAATTATTATTTACTTGTGCATGTTAAGTAATTAGTTATACGATTTATTATAGGTTGCGTGTAAGTGTTAGCGACGGTGAAATCGGTGATGGGGAGATAGGATGTTACATCGACATATCAATAGTTTGTGGGAGACGCGTAGGGTACACGCGTGTCAGACAAGGATAATGAAACGTTAGCATAATTTGAGTTGGATGACTCGAATGGTCTTTCTGAGTGCAGCGGTGATCCCGAAAGGGTCAAAATAGGTTATTGAAGGTACCCGGGTGGTTGGTTTGGGTTTCAGAGGCTTTTTAGACATAAATATGATCGTATAAGGGCAAGAAGGTCATTTTATATTATTAATTAAAGAGAAAATGGGATTGAACTATTGGATAGGCTTATTAGGGTTTGGGAAGGTGGATGACAACACACTTTTTACTTTCCAAACAAGAGGCTGAGAGAAATGAATCCTAGATAACAGAAAAGAGGCAAAGAAGAAGGATCTTCGAGAGAAGATTAAACCCGGATTGAAGAACATTGGATTTGTAATCCATTAATGAACGTAAATACTTGTTTTATGTCGCATTTTAGTTGTAGTTATTTACTTTCTTAATTTATGTTATAAAATTGGTGTTTTGATTATAGAAAACTGGAATTGATGATTGTTAGAGAAGACTATTGATAATGATTACATGATCTTGAAAGAAAGAAATAAATTTAGGTTGGTTTATATTAATAAAATATAGGTCTTAATGGAAAAAAAGAATGAACTTAGATGTAAGATAAGATGTTAATGATTAGATTGAGATATGAGTTGTAGATCTTGAATTTAGGATGATTTTCATGTTAGTTTTACATTTATATTGAGGGGATTGGGTTATATGTATGATTTATATGCTAATATTATGTGAATTTGGGTGTAAAAAACCCTAGGAATGAAGTTGGGATGAATTCCGCCAAAGAAACAGGGTTTCAGGTACGTCTTCTTAAATCTCATTAGAATCTCATTCGAACACCATTTGAACGAGGTACGGCATTTCATTCCAACCGGAGGTGTTTTTTATTCGAGCGAGGTACTGTTTTACGTTCGAACGAAATGGGGGTTCTGTTTGAACGACCCATGGTTTTAGGTCGGGTTTGGATCGAGAAATGTTTCAAATATTTTTATGAACTTGAGCGAGTACGTGAGAGGTTATCCAAGTGAGTGGATGTGACACCCCATATATTTAAATACTGGGTGATCAATACTTTATAAAAATGAAACAGGAATCTCATCTGGATCATCTTTAGCATCACATTCAAAAAGTTTTAAAGTTTACTAACCACATAGTATTCAAAACTCCGGTGCCAAATTTTTATCTTTTATTTAACAACAACTTGCGGTAATAAATACAATAACTAAACCATCCACACAGTAAAATAATCTTAACCAAACACCAGATAAATAACTAAAATAAAATGATATCGAACAAACCATCGATTTCAAATACAAAATCCAACTAAAATCTAATGAAATCAAAATGAGTCCACAAATACAAGGTCTAATAAACCAAATGAAAGAAATAGCCGAAGGGGAAACATGCCCAAATAAAATAATTGAATTGCATCCTACTCTAGGATGAAGTGACTGAAGCATCTAGCCCAAATCCTGCAAGCATCCACAAGTGTTGCAACTATGCATCTATGGAACAGATCATCAAGCTTGACGTCCCTATGGCTGGACACCTAAAATATTTTGAAAATATTTTGCATACAGGTCAGAGCCCAAGAAAACCTTTTCAAAATATTTTGCAATCATTTAAATCACAGTTTTAAAGCAGTTATTGATTACACATGTTAGTTAAACGTACACTCCCTAGAGTTCCTCACCTCTCAACTAATGTGCACAACTAATGTCATCTACCTATCTATGCTACCCAGTCCAAATAGGTCTCATAAGTATCTAACTAACTGCTAGTAGGATTGGCTCACCCGTACCGCTCATACAGTACGTTATCGTAAACTAATAATTAACATGTCCCGTATGTTATTATTAAACCATCGTTGACATTTCACGTATGTTATCATTAAAACATTTAGTTAAGTCGCTCTACTTAAATCGTCTTTAGATATACGCTATATTTCTTTACCACTATCACACACTAAGTAGATTATCTCACAATTAAGTCACTTTTAGATATACACTATATGTCCTTCCTACACTAAACACAAGTAGGATAAATTACCCAAGTATATATATATATATACAACATCTCTCGAACTGGCCACCGCGATGCACACTTGCATACTCTGCTATCAAGTCCATGTACCTCTCATACCAAATCAAGGACTACTGGTTCGAATATCACCCTCAAACCATAAATTAAATCAACGCATATTGGAGGCAAACATAGTTCCACGCTTATGGGTCACGCACACACCTAATGCACCCAATTAACCATCAATACTATCATACACTCAGAGAGTCATCGTACCTAGGTTCAATGTTCTGGGGCACAAATCTAGACCTCACTGGAATCATCAAAGTGGAATCACCCTCTGTGCGGAACCTCGATAATAACAGACAGCGTAGGTATGTTCACACATAAGAAAGCACAAAATAGGCATATACACAACCTATTTATATGTCGCATATAGGCATCCACACAACCCATAAATGTAATCCATATAGGTATACACTCAACCTATAATATAGTCTGTATAGGTATAAACACAACCTATAAATACAATCCGTATAGGTATACACTCAATTTATAATATAGTCCATATAGGTATACACACAACTTATAAATACAACCCGTATAGGTATACACTCAACCTAAAAATATGCTTCGTATGTAATATATCTCTCGAATACGTAACGTACTATCAATATACGATTATAACTCTCTATCGCATTTTTCGAGTATTAATCGCTACCCGTAGGGCCCTAGTTACCCCTTAAGTTATTTCAGTAAATACTACACTCATACTTTACTAGTCTAAGTCATAAGTTCACTCAAATCCTCTGTGCCTCGGTCTCATTCTCCTGAATTTACTTACATCATAATTTATTCTCAATTAACCTCAACCTTAATTCTTCTCATCATGACTAAGCCCCAACCCTGTCATTAGCCTATTGGTCATCATAATATCTCTCATAATATTTCAAAGGCATCCCCAAAGTCCACCCAGTCATTAATTGTAAGTTCTAGGCCAAAAATCAGAAAATTCCCAAAATCTGGGAAACTGAATCGATTGGCCCAAGGAATGAATTAATTTGCCTTAAAAAATCGATTCACCTTATTGAATCAATTCGCCTTTGGGACGAATCGATTCGAAAGCTATCAATTCTTTTTCTTCTTCTACGCAGTTGCATTTTTTTGATTTTTTATCATTACAACTTTCTCAATTTTTCATGAAACTTAACCAAATTTCCAACCAACCTTACTAAACATTATATAAGTGTATAGTAATGATTTTCAACATAAATCTAACATTAAATCATCAAGAATTAAATCCAGGATCCAATTATTTTCTAAAATCCTTAAAACCCTAGATTTCATTGCTCTTCAATCATAATCAATTATAAACCCGTATTTCTTTCTTGTTCTTAATTCAATCACATATGATTTAATATTACCCACATACATAGGTTCATTTTACATGCAATCCTATCCCAATACATGGATTTAACCCTCAAAATCCCCAAGAACATCAATTTATCATCAATATAAAACCCTACACTACATGGGTATTATAACCTTTTAGAAACAAACAAGATTAACACTTGCCTTATTGTATAAAGGTCTAAATTCATTTCTGAGATGATGGAGCTGATCTCTCCTCGCTCCGATCATAATTTCAGCAACTTTGGAAGGGAGAACAAGTGTTCCACCTCCAAGAACTCTTTTCTCCTCCTCCCTTGTGGCCTTCTTCTTCTCTAATTTGTGTTAACCCTGGTCTCTAACTCCAAGGGGATGATATACTCTTTTAATTTTCAAAGTTCTCCAAACCACAAACTCTCGAATGTCCAAAATGCCCTTAAACGGTGTCGGGTTGGTCTAAAATTACCCCGGGACCCAAACTATACACCCGGGTAAATTATTCCTTTTCGACCCTTTCGGAATCAACTGTGACCTCTAAATCATCATCCGAGCCACTCTATAACAATATCTTATCTCGACCTCAAAATAGTCTACACGTGACCTTCAGTTGAGTTCCAACGCAGTCCCGTCGATATTACTCGTTACGACGTATAATAATTTTTGCACAAATTATTCCATCAACAATAAATCCTTATCTCCCAAAAATATTTAATTCCATCAAATTACGACACACGTGTAATTTAAAATTAAATCCATATAATTATCGAATTAATTAAATTCCAAATACTCTGAAATACGGGTAATTATAATGGATATTTAAATAAAAATATATATGTGTCGCAACTTATTAGTTAGAATTTAATAATTAACTAGGGTGCTCGAATAAGTGACTAATCAAGTAACTAAATCGAGAAGTTGGGATGAACTTCGGGATTTGGAGGAACCGTGCGCTGTGGGATATGTTTACGGGTTCGGTAGTTATTATATATACATATCAGAGGGATACATATATATATATAGTACTTAAAAAGAGTATATCTATTAAAGACTATTACTTTTGCGTTACTACCCTTACTTCTTCTCATATTACCCTTTCTAACCTCGCACATATTCATTCATCTTTAACCCCCTCATGGCCATGCAATCTTCTTTCTTTGCGTGTTTCTTTTCAGTTCTCTAACAACTCTTCCTCTGCCATTTCAAGTCTTCGGCCTCTTTCAATCATTGATCGATCAACGTCGACGATCTCCTTCACTCCATCAAGCCGCAGTCTCGCAAAGGTACATCTCTCTCTCTCTCTCTCTCTCTCTTTATATATATATATATATATATATATATATATATATATATATATATATATCTGTGTGTGTGTGTGTGTATGTGTGGGTGTGTGTTATTTTTCCAATAGTCAAATATGGGATTGATATTAGGGCATTAAAATCCACTATAAATTAGAGCATTTAGTAAGCTTTATAATTTGTTTCAGACATAAATTCCATAATTAAGGGTTGTTTTCGCCAATTTATAAGTAATGTACTTATCGCTGATTTTTATATTTTTCGGCATTGCCTCACTTCATATTCTACCTTAGTTTCTAAGGATGCTTCACCTAATTTAGTTTTTTTCTTAACTTTAAATTTTTGTACATCTTTTACAGTGTTGGAAGTAAACTCTTGGGATGTTAGGCTGTTAGAAGTTGTTGGAATCATGGATGGATAAGGAGAAGAAACTTTTACAAGTACATTTTGGGAATAGATGATGGTGGAAAACTCAAACTAAAAGTGTTAATTAAATTTTTTTACAAGCTGAAACAGACATTCAAAATAAGTTTCAATTTTTCCCGTTTTCATCAATAATAGGGCGGGGGTGGGCTCGATCCCCCAGGTTAGCTGTTAGGGGATGAGGACAGGGTTACAAGGGTTTTAGCACAATGCAAGTTTGGGGGAAAATGCAGGTTGGCAGGTTCAGGGCCGAGGGGTGGGGGTGGGGTGTGGAGGGGTCCCGTACCATTTTTACCCGATTAATATTCTTGTCTAAAATAATCTACCAACTCCTCTCAAGCCATGCTCACCAAGCTAAACATTCACCTTCCCCCGACCCCTCAAATGATTAACGAAGGCTCACATCTAATCCCCATTAAAATATTCGTATCTTAATTTCCCCACAAGACAACAATCTACACCTACTCAATCATGTTCGTTAGCCCCAGATTGATACCCAGTATGTGGGTAGATAAGGCTTTCGACTGCAGTTATGGTTTCATGAATCGATTTAATTACTTATTGTGTTTATCCACTCAAAAATCCCATTGGTTATTTTTTAACCCCTTGAATTTCATGTTAAAATAAGCAATATATATATATATTAACATCTACATTTTTTTAGATCCTCTACCTCCAAGAGAACCACATTTTCAGTACAGCTTTTATAGTTTTTCTGTTTCTTCCCCCCATCTCATATGAATCACAAAAAGATGCCTCTTTCTTTGTTTTTTTATTCTATATGTGGCCCGTTGTTGATGGTAATCTTAGATTTATTTAGACTTTTCTTTTTTAAATACATTTTTTTAGTGTTTAATGGATTCGTCTATTTTCTATAAATGGTTGGTATATATGAAATTATTCTAAACTATTTGAATTCTTGTGAATCATATTCTTTTAAACATAGAGATTTATGCTTTTAGTGTTTTAGGCATTTTTCAATCTCATGATAGGCATTATTTTACTTACCTCCGTATTTGTTTTGTTATTTTATATTTTCCATGTTGTTCACAATGGTCTTAGATTTATTCGAACTTTTATTTTTTAAATAAATTTTGGTTCGATAATGGGTTTGCCTATATGTTATTGGTTTAGTTGTTCCTGTTAAAATTCTTTAACTAAGTGAAATTTGTATAAACTTTATAAATTCTTGGTGAATCATATTCGTTTGAATATCATAGAAATTCGTTAAAATTTTAAATTGTCTTAATATTTAATCCTAACTTCCTATGTAAGTGAAACCGACCTATTCCCATGCTTTGTCAGAATTGATTTTTATGCATAAGCTATCACAGCACAAGAATAACATTAATGGTGAAATGTCTTTTGAAACGTGAGATATAGTTTGAGATATGTTGGATGTTTGATTTTCTTACTGTGTAAATGGAACTTTAATAGTGGCATTTTCATGCAAATAACTTGGGTAGGTTTTTACCCACAACTAATAACCACCCAGCAAAATAAATAAAATTTTATTTGTAGAAAGAGTTAAATGGTACCAGGACATGATATTGAATGAAATTCATTATCTTAGATCATTTTCACATCATTTGTGTTGCTCGACTAGTGACCATATGGTAACAATCAACTTCGTTTATTAAATTATGTTTTAGTATTCTTATACTACTAGGATGACGGCGACTACTACGACGAATTGAAAAAATACACTATTTTTACACTTTGAATTTCCTAGCAGGTAATTACTTTTTTCCACACCATTATACTATCATATTACCTTTGATGTTATTAGATCATACTTCTTATATACCTTTAGTGTGTTAATATCATTCTACCTGACAACATTTTCCACACTATTTGGCTTAATATGAATTAATTTATATCCTAATTTGTATTCTATAATCTATTGACAACTAATTTGTTTCAAGAATAGAGAAACCAAGTTTATTACAAATAATTATTCAACACTAATTGGTGTTTTTGGTATATTTTCTCGTTTAAAACATAAAATAGCTTTAGTTTTACTGTGTCACTTATAACTTCACTCATTTTATCAGATGAAGGTCGGGTTTTCGATGATTCCCTAAAATTCCATTTTATTGTTAGTATATAATTTGTTAACAATATATACTGATATGTGATGTAATTTTTGCTGTAATTATCTCTTTTGGCGATTTTAAAAGGTAAACTATAATTTTCTTTTGGTAAGTTGGGCCGTTAAACTGCTCTTTAAGGTGAGTATAAAAATCAAGCTTTGCACTGCTTACTTTCTTCCATCGATGCATATGTAGACATTAGTGAAGTATGCTTGTTCATTTGTATATAGGATTTACTATCCGTGCAGTTTCTTAAATTGCCTTAACGTGGACATGAGGTCAAATAAGTTTGAATGTAATATTGCATATTTATAGATTGATGGGCTTAACAAACATACAAATTGATCCTATTTTCCAATATATGACTTTTTCGACTAATTTGTTTCTTACATAAATGTATAAACATCTACAATGGCTTAAAAGATATGACATCTACACACAACTACTGTGTTCAAAAGACACTACAAAAATTATTTTATTATGAAAGTCATCTATGAAATCCCAGTACTTTTAAAATTGAAATGCAACAGGATAATTTCGAAAGAAATAAGTAGGAATCTATCAAATTGTCTCCCCTAAATAATATGTCACAAATTCCTAGGGATAATTCAATAAGTGCTCATTATTTCTCCATTGTTTGGCTGCACCTGTATATGGATGTCTTACTTTTTTAAATCAGTTACGTTCCTTGATGATATATTAGGGTATTAGATATAATTTTATCTTGACTTCGTATACATATACATTCGAGATGCTAGCCTTTTAGATTTACTGTTATATATGATGTAATGTTAATAACATAGTCAGTGATTGTCTAACCATTGTATGACGTTGGGATCTATTATTTTTTTCATTCTCTAAATCATTTCATTATCCCTTTGACTGATGGTGGCTCTGAACCATTTTCCCACAACATAGTCAGTAATTGTCTAATTATGATTGTTTAAACATAGTCTAATATATTTCATGATGTTCCACACTCTTCAATTTAGTTTCGGTGTGTCTCTTGTAGGTATTTCGTGGAGGATTGTTGCGGTACTACCAACTTGATTGCTTATTAGTTATTTGATGATATTTATATATCTATTTATTTCTAATCAATTCGTGTCAATTTTATTAGAAAATATACAATGTCATCTATAATTACAAGGTGAGACCAATTTAGTTATTCTCCAATAATTTACCTTGTAATCACAAAAAGGGTGATTGGAAAATGTTAGTGGCTAAATTTAGGCCGAGTTGGTATTAAAAAATATTGGAATTTAATTTTTACACATTGTTTGGGAATCTGAATTTTTAGGATAACATGAGTACTATGGCGGGTGAGGTTAATAAGCCACATTTTTACGTGTTTGGTACATATTATCCCGCTTTTGGCTGTTATTAGGGCATTAATGGTTTATCAAAATGAATATGAATCTGGGTTTTTGGCTACTGTTGCTGAGATGATTTTTGGTAAATGGCTAAAATATAAAATTTAATTTGGTGCATTTTTTAAAGATATTTGTGTTTTTTTAGGCTTAGTTGAGTAGTAGTGCTTATCAGCTTTTGGGCGTGGGGGATATGGGATTTTTTCATAAGTTTTTTTTGTGTTCAGAGGTAAAGGGCTTAAGATTCCATGGATTGGGATATTATTTTCTATTGTTATTACCGTGGGGTTATCTTTTATGGATTTTACTCATATTATATCATCTTCAATTTTTTTTATAGTTTGGGGATGTTATTGAAGTTTTCTTCTTTTGTTTGGTTGAGGAGAAAGTTTTCGATGATGAAACGCCTGTTTAGGCCATAACATTATCCTTTGTGAGACACAATAAGAAGGTATGCAAGCAAGAGGCATTGCATATTAGTATAGAAGATGAGACTTTATGGGATGGACCAAAGTGAAACACCCGTTCCATTCTAAGTTGGGTACGAAAATGTGGGAATGCCCATATTTTTACCCGATACCAATCAGCAGGACACATGGGTTAAACACTCAGTTTCAGTAAAAGATCTGTGATCAAACAAAGCATAAATAAAGAAAATTATATTTATTTTTATACTTATTTCCTTGAATTCGTAGGTTATACTTCTAATCCTCTTGACTTCTATGAAATGCTTTGATTTCATCTTATTGTTGAGTTCATTGTTTAATTTTTTTGGAATCTTAGGTTTGACCTTTGACTCCTTTTTACACCACGATTGTTTTCTTTTCGGTATGTTTGTTTTATTTATTTAGAAAACATCTATATACTCAATTTGGATACTAATATTTTATGAAAAATTTCATACAATAATGATTAGAGCATTTTTAACTTGTTGAGGTTAAACATATATTTGATTTAGTGTAGATTTGAATGCTACTTCCATATATTTTTACATTTATATGCTATAACTTTAAACTCCATCTAATTAATTAATAAATTTTAAGTGTAGTACCAAATTTTTATATTCTCGATCTTCACGATTGTTAGAATTAGCTTTTTAAATCTGGTTAGAGACCCTCAATTTAAATCGGGACGATGATTTTAACTTGTGAATTATGGGATTACTTAAATTTGTTTTAGTTTGAATTTTCTCTGAAAACATCCTTTGTTTGACATGTATAAAACTATTGGTACACATTATTAAAAATCTATCAAATTCATATTCCTGTCACAATAACCTATAATTCCATCCACAAGGTATGATGCATTCGCTCTACAATCGATGGCCATAAACACTCTTTGAAATATTAATCAAGGTCTATATCAAATGTAACTCGTTAAGGGGAATCAGATCACAAGGTAGGCATGTTGAGTACAAATTAGAATAAGATGATGAAACGAGATCGATCAGTAAATGCCAAAAGAAACAAATTTTACATGTCCACTCACGTAATAGTAGGGCCGCAACGAAATCTTTCATTTGGTTTATAGTGTGCGTTCTTATTTTTTAATCACTATTTCTATTCGGTAAGACATTGACTTCTATTGATTGCAATATTTTCCATGATGTGGGTACTCGAGATGCTTTTTAAAGGATTGGTCTATTTAAACTGACTTCACAAGATTGGTCACACATGCAACGCACATGGGCACACCTAGTATATATATATGTGTGCATATGCTACTTGCTTGTTAAATATACCTACTCGGTAGTGCTATCGGAGGAGGTTGCACGTAGTGGGCAGTCTACCCTGGCATTTACCAGCAGGTGTTGGATTGATTCTCTAGGTCATAGTGTTATTGTATGGCCACTATCCATGTGTGAGGATAGGTGTAGGTCTGAGTCCAGTTGGGTGCGATGTGGTATGGTCGTGACCACAGGGTGTATGGATATAACCGCGCCCCCGTGGCTCGGTGTAAGACGTAATGCCAAGAGCCGAATGGCACACGAGGAAGGTATCCGGGGAGTCTAACTCTTGGGATACGGTTATACGTATATAGTGAGGGATATATATGTATGTTTATATGATATAGCGTGTATATTTATTTATAACATGAGTGTAGCTATATATGTTATCTCGTGTTTATTTGAATTATAGCAAGTGTGCCGCTATAAATGAATACCTAGTGAAGATAGTTAGACTTAATAAATAGAGAGTATTAGCAGAGTTGGGCTTACATAGCAGTTGTATATCTCAGCTAGACCTAATAGTGTATTTAAATTAATTAAAATGAACACGTTAGGTGCGTACTGTAGTTGAGAGGTGAGGTGTGTCTCAAGTGAATGGGACCGGTTAATCTTGAAAGTAATACACTACGATTTTAAACGATTTGAAATAATTATTTACTGGCGAAAATATTTTACTCTTCGGGCTCCGACCCGCATCCCTGTCTTTCCTTATTTTCATGTTACACCTCAGGTGCACAATAACAACAGCCGAAACAAGAAAATAGATTTGTTCTTGCCAATGGTAGTTGTGGATCCTTGCTTAGACATTTCATTCATTTTTGCTCTATATATAATCAGTCATTTTCCTATTTACCGTTGGGCGTGTTGCTTATTGATACTAGACATTATACCATTGCAGACTTTTATTATTTTTGTCATGTTTGTATTCAGTTGTATTTCAGTTCACACTGTGGATGTTTTTAGTGATTGATGGTTTATTCAGTTCACCCTTATTATCTATGATGCTTGATGTTCCATCTATTATTGTGTTTGTATGGATTATTTTTTTTCTTTGTGTTATATTATTAATGCGATAGTGATGTTGCGAATGATCCATATTAAGATGCCGATTATATATTAGTAAAGGATTGGTCACATGATATTAAAATAGGTGGGTTGTCACAGTTGATATCAGAGCATCAAGTTCTGTTGTCTTTAGGATCTGTTCGGATTTACAATATTATCATCTTTACGTATTCTTTGATGTAGAGCATTATATCTAGGACTGTTTTGTAACACCCTGGGCATTCCTGGCATCGGCCTCCACCAAGATTACGCGGGATGCTACTAAATTAAATATCATTCTTAGCATGTGGCTGATATAAGACATATAAAATTAATACACAAGATAAATGATAATCAATCCCAAATGATGATGACTAAAAAGGCAATAAAGGAAATCCATCACACGTTAAAACTCCAAATAAATCCATTCTCTAATAATGAAATAATTAAAATCTGAATAATAAGCTAATTATAATTACTCTAAATGAAATCCTCAAATAACTTTGGAACCGAATGACCCAATAAAACCCAAATGAAGTCTCATAATGAAATACGACGGAAATGAAAATCTAAACTAATAAAGCAGTAAAGTAGATAAACTCTAGCGGCACCTCCAAACAATCTCCAAATAGTCCTATGAAGCTTCTCCAAAACTTATCCTGAAAAGGCTAGTCAACGCACGAGGTCAGAGCCCTGAGCATGAATACACACTACTCCCCTCAAATAGGGTTCGTGAACCCAGATAGTAGCATTATACATGATAAATATCATACTAGAATATTTTAATTACGAGATAATAATTAAACGCGGTAGCACAAATCACTAACTACCCTCAAAATATTTCTTCACAAAGCACACCAATCTGATTTTAAATAATTAAGCCCCATGTTGTTAATTTAATTAAATTAACCCAAATTTATCATTATTCTCACTTATTATAGCGGTCCTCCTGCCTCGGGTGGTATTCTCACCAAAGTTTTACACTTCCCCTAATCAAAACGCTAGCTGATCCGTTTAAACTGTTGATCCCGTAATTTGACAAGGTTCCACACACGACACGACATAAAATGCCAGTTGACCCGTTTAAATTGTCAGTCCTGCACATTATGTCTCCCAGATTTTAATACCCGTTTTTATCTTAGGCATTAATTCTCATTAGTTTACTTTATCAATTCATCCTACCCTTATTATCGATGTGAGATCCTCAAAATTCTCCTTAGTCCCATACCTTAAGGTCCCCAAAGTACATAAGCATCTTATCATACATATATGATGAATTACCAACATTTATCACGTCCTAGTCTCATGACTAGGCTAGCGTAATGAGGATAAAGCATAAAAATCCGCCCCATCTCGGAATATAAAATCTGCACGAATCTACACTAACTAGTCCCATACCTAGCAAACATAAATTATAACCAAGGCCTACCCACTAGTCCCATACCTAGTAAGCATCCTATAATAGAGTGAGCAACATACTAACCAAAGGCCCATCATCCCCGCGATGGCAAAAGTGACCAGAACAAATCACACAATACACAATTCATAAGCATAATATAGCCATTTAATCAATAAGGTCCCAATCTAATTTAATTCAATTAATAACACCGTCATCATTTTCAACACAATTATTTCCACTTAATAATGTTAAATTAGTTAACATGCAAAATATTCAATCCATCATAATTATTCTTATATAACTCATCTAATTTTATAAGTGTGTACGTGTCCCAAATATCATATAAATAACTCCCTTAAAATTCTAAATGCAAACCTATACCCAAAACCATAAAATTCCAATAATCTAACCTACGCACCCAACGGTTTCAATGATCAATTCATATTCAAAAATTTCATAAAAACAGTCCCAAATTTAAGTGTCCACTTAGTCTAATTAAGTTACTAATTGATTTTAATAAAAAAACACATGATTAAGGGTTTGGGCGACACTTAAGACGCATAATACCAAAGGAAGAGAATAGAGTATCCATGCCTAGAAAATCATCAGTTGAAAATTCTGAGTACTCGCTTGCGTTCGTCTCACGAAAATATTCAAGTGAAAATATGAAGTTTAGACCTCCCAAAATATGATTGAAGTTTTGTTTAATGGAGGTCCGAGTAAATTTGCTTTGTGTAGGGAAAAGAGGGTTTGAGAACAAAAAGGTGCGTACATTTTATATAAAATAGTCCTATCAATTATTAACTCTTAAAGATATTAAAATACGCACCTCAGTGGTGGGAGTCAGTCACCACATCGGAGGAGAGAGATAGTATGACCATACAGGAGTTCTGGGTGCGGTTCGATAGCAAGTTCTTTCCGTCAGCTGTTCAGATGGAAATGAGGAGGAGATTCCTTAACCTATCATTAGAGGGTTGGACTGTGGCCGAATATGAGGAGGAATTCATAAACCTGGCAAACTTTGTGTCGGACAACGTGAATACGGAGCAAAATGGGGTCCTTAAGTTTACTAATGGACTCACATAGAGGATTCGCCAGCACTTATTGGGGAACCCAAAATTATGGACCTACATTGAAGTTTTAAATGTCGCATTGCTCTACTATCAGGGTCATCGCTTCCACCTTAGGGGAGCAAAGAGGGCTAAAAGTTTAGCCTACAAGGCAAGGCCGGAGGTAGTGATATCCGCGAGGCTCCACAGCAGCAACAGAGGCAAAATGAGCGGGGTTCCAAACAGGGGGACTCTGTTAAGAGATTTAGGATAGGTAACAAAAACTTTAGACTAGGCCATTAAGGCCAACATCACACCCCTCAGGGCTAGTAGGTCTGGGGGAATCAGGCAGGTGACCATTAGGGTCGAGGTTACCAGGGCCAATAGGCTAAAGGCAGGGAAAACCTCGTTAAGGCTAGCAGGGCCAGATGCAGGTAGATTTTACTGGTAAATGCTTTGCATGTGGAGAGCAGGGCCACTTGTGTCGTGAATGCCCGAACAAGGATAAGGTTTAGGAGCAAGGTTCCCAGTATAGGCATCAGGTGCATAAGTCTCCAGCCCCATCCACAGTTCCATCATAATCACCTTCACAAAGGTGGAGGTAAGGACAGTTTAGGCGTGTGTATCATTCCCAAGGATCGATTTTACTGCTAGTGCCACTGGAGATTGAGGGTATGTTTCTTATTCATGGACACATGATACAGGTTTTATTTGACACGGGGGCATCACATTAATTTGTCAGCACTAGGTTTGCACATTCAACAGGTTTAGTGGATTTAGCCACAAATATTATTATGATTCTGGATTCACCTTTGGGCGGTGGGACTTTCATTCGTTCCATCTGCAATGGGGTAGGTGTGGATATAGGGAGGTTATTCTTAGTAGGGGATCTTCTTTTGTTAGACTTGGATGAGTATGGCTTTATTTTGGATATGGACGGGTTAGTAACGTACAGATCGATGGTTTACAGTAGGACTATCGTGTTCGATATACCACGACAGGACATAGTTCTTGTGGCGATTTCTCCATTAAAGGGAGGGTTGAGCACGCACTTGTATCATATTAAGGAGGAGACTTTCGAGGGTATATTCTTATCACTAGATTCAATCCCAGTTATTAGGGATTATACTGATTTGTTTCAGAAGATACTGGGGTTACCTTTGACTCGAGAGATCTAGTTTGTGTTTAACTTAATGCTGGGGACTAGGCCGATAGCACGAGCGTCGTATTATATGTCTCTTTTAGAAATACAGGAGCTAAGGGATCAGATTCAATAGTTATTAGGACATGATTTTATTCGCGAGAGTACTTTACCTTAGGGTGCCCCAGTTCTATTTATAAAGAAGAAGGATACGTCTTTACGATTGTGCGTAGATTATCGAGAGTTAAACAAGGTCACAATCTGAAATAAGTATCCATTATCATGTATAGATGACTTATTTGATCATATGGTAGGAACAACCTACTTCACTAAGGTTGACTTGAGGTCGGGATACAATCAGTTACATATCAGGGAGGAGGATCTTTTAATACTACGTTTTTGACAAGATACATGTCTTATGAGTTCAGGGTTATGCACCTACAATTTTCATGGATATTATAAACAGAGTGCTATAGGATTTTTTGGATCAATTTGTCATTGTGTTTATAGACGACATATTGATTTATTCTCGGACAAAGGGAGAGCACGCAGAATATTTGCGTACGATTCTTCAGACTTTGTCGGACCACTAGTTGTATGACAAGTTCGAGAAATATGGATTCTGGTTATGGGAGGTGCAGTTCTTGGGTCACATTGTCTCTGAGAGAGGGATTTATGTGGATCTGAGTAAGTTATCAGTGGTGAGGCACCCAACCCATGATACTGACACAGACGTGTAGTTTTCTGTGGTAAATAGGGTATTACCGCCGATTCATCAGAGGATTTTCAAAGATTGCGAGTCCCTTGATGAATTTGCCTCATAAGGGATTATCTTTTATATAGGATGACCGTTGTCAGTTAGCTTTTGATAAACTAAAGTAAAAGTTAACTTTAGCGCCAGTACTCGCATTGCTTAGTGGATGAGTGGAGTACCTTATTTTTATTGATGCGTCCTTACACAACTTGGGGGAATTCTGCAGTAGGAGGAGCGGGCCATAGATTATGCATCTCGCAAGCTTAAGCCACATGAGAAGAACTATCCCATCCATGACTTGGAGTTAAAAGTAATCGTATTTGCCTTGAGAATTTGGAGGCAATATATTATGAGGGGGAAGTTTTGATTATTCATGGACTATAACTCACTTAAGTATATCTTCACACAAAAGGAGTCGAATATGAGGCAGTGTAGGTGGCTTGAGTTCATGAAGGATTACCAGTTTGACATCAATTATCATGTGGAAAAGGCTAACGTGATGGCAGATGCATTGAGCCATATGCCAAAAGGACATTTATTAACAACATGGAAAGCAAAGTGAGTAGAGCTTCGCCAGGAGGATGAGGTAGTCCGGGCGTACTTAACAGTGATGACCATCATACTCAATATCATTTTGAGGGTGGTGAAGGCATAAAATGAGGAATCGTCTTATCAGGAGAGGGTTTAACAGTTATTAGCGGGTGGAGAGGAGTTTTACTCATTCAATTTTGAGGGTGGATTACGCTTCAATGGGAGGTTGATTGTTCCAGATGATGAGGAGTTAGGACGCGCAGTTATGCAGGAGGCACATGGGTCACGATTTTTTATACATCCCATAGGGGATAAGATATACCAGGACATGAGACGATAGTATTACTAGACCAGGATAAAGCGAGACATAACAGAGTTTATCTCCAAGTGCACCACCTGTAAGATGATGAAAGTCAATTATCAGAGACTCACTAATGTTCTACAGTCGTTGGAGATTTTGGTGTGAAAATGGGAGAGTATTTATATGGACTTATTCATAGGGTTACCGACATCACATCGGGGACATGATTCCATCTAGATCACTAGGGATCGACTGACTAATGTAGCCCATTTCTTATCGGTTCGGATGGATTAGAGGATGAATTAATATGCGCAGTTGTTTATAGCAGAAATAGTGAGATTACACGGGGTGCCTCTGAACATTATTTCAGATCAGGATAAGATTTTTGCGTCCCACTTTTAGCGGAGCTTTCAAGAGGCGATGGGGATAGAGTTGCGTTTGAGCATAGCTTATCACAACTAGATCGATGGGCAGACAGAAAGGGTGAATTAAATATTAGAGGACATGTTGAGGATATGTATTCTGTATTTTAAGGGAAGCTGTGAGCAGTATTTGCCTTTGGTAGAGTTTACGTACAACAGCTCATACTGATTCACTATTAGCATGACACCATTTGAGGCTTTGTATGGTAGGCCTTATCGTTAGCCCCCTTGATGGTTAGAGGTGGCGGAGAACAAGCTACTTAGATCGGATTCGATTTAGGATACGTCAACAAAGATTGAGCTGATTCGAAGTCACATTCGGGTAGCTAAGGATAAGCAGAAGAGTTACGCCGATGCAAATCAAAGATTTATTGAGCTTGATGTGGGTGATCAAGTGTTACTGCAGGTATCTCCCATAAATGGAGTGATGCGATTCGAGAAGAAATGGAAATTAACACTTAGGTATATGAGGCCATTTCCCATTATCAAGAGGATTGGTCCAGCTGCTTAAGGCTCTCCTTGCCAAAATATTTACAGAAGATTCATGACGTGTTTCATGTATCATCGTTGAAGAAGTATCTCAGGAGTGATATGGCATACTGACACATACCATTAGAGGAAATTGATTTGCAGCCAGATATCTCATATGAGGAGAAACCTGTTTCCATCCTGGATCGTAGTGAGCACAAGCTTCAATCAAAGATGGTATCGTTAGTGCATGTACAGTGGGGACGTCATGAGTCAACGTGGGAGCGTGAGGATGGTATGCGAGGGAAGTATCCGGAGTCCTTCATGGTAGGTATGTTTGAATTTTGATGATGAAATTCCGTTGTTAGGGGGGAGAATGTAATACCCCATAAATTTAATTGCTTTATTTTATTAATTTAATTGGGAGAAAATTAAATTAGAAATTAGTAAATATTAATTTGCGAGATAAATGATTAATATTTATTAAAATTATTATTTACTTGTGTGTGTTAAGTAAATAGTTATGCGCTTTATTATATAAGTCACGTATAAGTGTTAGTAATGGTCAAATCGGTGATGGGTTGATAGGATGTTACATTGATGGATTAATAATTAATGGGAGACGTGTAAGGTACACGCGTGACGAACCTGAATAATGAAAAGTTAGCATAATTTGAGTTGGGCGACTCAGATGGCCTTTTCGAGTGCACTGGTGATCTGAGAAGGGTCGAAATAGTCCAGAATAGGTACTCGAGTGTTGTGTTTGGGCTCCGAGGGGCTTTTTAGACATAAATAATGTCGTATAAGGACAAGAAAGTCACTTTATATGATTAATTAAAGAGAAAAACGGAATTGAACTATTGAGGATGTTTATTAGGGTTTGGGAAGGTAAATGATAGCCCACCTTTCACTTTCCAAATAAGAGGTTGAGAGAAAAGAAACCTAGGGAAGAGAAAAGAGGCAAGGAGGAGGGATCTTGAAGAGAAGATTCAACTCGAATTGAAGAACGTCGGATTTGTAATCCCCTACGGAAAATCAATACTTGCTTTATGTCGCATTTTAATTGTAGTTAATTAGTTTCTTGATTTATGTTAGAAAATTGGGGTTTTGATTATGGAAAACTGGAATTGATGATTAATAAAGACGACTATTAATAATGATTACATGATCTTGAAAGAATGAACAAATTTAGATTGGTTTATATTGATAAAATTTGGGTTTTAATGGAAGAGAATAATGAACTTAAATAAACGATAAGATCTTGATGATTAGATTGAGATATGAGTTGTAGATCTTGAATCTGGGATGATTTTCATGTTAGATTTACATTTGTACTGAGGGGATTGGGCTATATGGATGATTTATGTGCTAAAATTATGGGAATTTAGGTGTATAAAACCCTAGGAACGAAGTTGGGAGGTTGGAGATGAATCTCACCTAAGAAAGATGGATTCAGGTACGTCCTCTAAAATCTCGTTAGAACCTTGCATTCCGTTTTAACAAGCGGGGTTTTTCATTCGAATAAGGTATTGTTTTAGGTTCGAACGAGACGAGGATTTTGTTCGAATGACAGGTTCGAACGAGACGAGGATTCTGTTCGAATGACTTGTGGTTTTGGGTTAGGTTTGGATCGGGAAATGTCTCGAATATTTTTATGAACTGTAGCAAGTATGTGGGAGGTTATTAAAGTGGGTGAATACTTAAATAAAAATATATATGTATCGCAACTTATTAGTGGAAAATTAATAATTAACTAGGGGTTCCAATAAGGTACTAGTTAAATAAATAAATCGGGAAGTTCGGATGAACTTCGAGATTTAGAGGGATCGTGCACGGTTGGATATATATATGGGTTTGGTAGTTATTATATATACGTATTAGAGGGACGTGTGTGTGTGTGTGTGTGTGTGTGTGTGTGTGATACTTATTAAACATACCTACTCGGTAGTGCTGTCGAAGGACGTTGCGTGTAGTGGGCAGTCCACCTTAGTGTTGACCAACAGATGTTGGATTGGTTCCCAAGTCATTGTTTATTGCATGGCCACTATCCATGTGTGAAGAAAGGTGTCGGTTTGAGTTCGGTTGGGTGCGATGTGTAAAACCATTTTTAAGAACACCATAATATTGATCATTGATACATTAATGGTTAAATTTGCACTTACAATTGTTCTTAATAAAAGGATCTTGGATCTTCATGATAATCACATATAATCAATTATGCGGAACATAAATGATATGAAAATAACATACGTTCATCATGTCACAACTAGAAAGATTGATGGAGCAGTCAATCGTAAGGATGACCAATCAAGCTGAATTTTGGAATATGACTTTATTTTTTATAGGTAAGAACATATTCCAATTGCAACGTATTCCAACGGCTGGATTTCCCTATATAGCCAAAACACTATATTGAAATTTACTGGCCTTGAGAATTTCTCTCCCTTTCCTTTATGTTGTATTTTTAGAGTGCCTGAATAATGGAAATTATTTATAGGCAGGTCCAGGAAATAAATCTCCAATAGTCATTTAATATCAATCGTCCATCTAGGTAGATGCCCAAGAGTCATTTTGACTCTTGGTATTTGGAGTACCCTTTCATTGACAAAAGTGAGCTTAGTATTAATATAATTATGGAGAACATAATGGATAATTATTTAAAATAATTCTAACATGACGTGGTATGGTCACGACCCCAGGGTATATGACTGTAATAGCCTCGATTGTATCTTATTCATTTGGGATCAGTGGTGAGATTCCAACCTTGTGGCTTGGTGTGAGGGGTGATGCTTGGAGCCAAATAACATGTGAGGAATGTATCCAGGGAGTCTAACTCTGGGATACAATAATATGTATATAGTGAGGGATATATATGTATGTTTATATAATATATCGTGTATATCTCTTTATAGCATGGGTGTAGCTATATATGTTATCTCGTGATTATTTGAATTATAACAAGTGTGTTGCTAAAGTACGGTTTATAAATGAATACCTAGTGAAGGTAGTTAGACTTAGAAAATAGAGATTATTAGTGGAGTTGGGCTTATATAGCAGTTGTATATCCTAGTTAGACGGGGTAGTGTAATTTGGATAATTAATATTAACACGTAGGTGCGCACTGTATTTGAGAGGTGATGTGTATCTCAAGTGAGCGTGACCAGTTAGTCTTGAAAGTAATACACTACAGTTTTAAGTGATTTTTATCAATTGTTTACTTGTGAAAATATTTTACTCTACGAGATCTGACGTGCATATTTCCGTCTTTCCTTGTTTTCTTATTACACCTTAGGTGCGCAGCAGCAGCAGCCGGGACAACAAGGATATATTTTTTCTTGCCAATGGTAAATGTGGATCCTTGCTTAGACATGTCATTTGTTTCCGCTCTAGATAGGATCAATCATTTTCCCATTTACTGTTAGGCATGTTGCCTATAGATGTTGGGTTATATCACTGCGGACTTTAATTATTTTTGTCAGACTCGTATTCAGTTGTATTTCAGTTCACACTATGGATGTTTTGGGTAACCAATGGTCTATTCGGTTCACCCTTACTATTTATTATGCTTAATGTTCCGTCCATTATTGTGTTTGTATGGATTATTTGTATTCTTTATGTTATATTATTACTGCGAAAGTGATGCCGAGAATGATCCATACTGAGATGTCGATTATATTTTGGTAAGGGATTGATCACCTAGTATTAAAATAGGCAGGTTATCACATTATAACCCTATTTTAATTATGTTATATACCCTGTTACTCATTTTTAAGTTTTGTAATCTCTAAAAAATACTTAGAATAAATTATAATAATATTAAATAATGAAATTTAGTTCTAATAGTTGCAAAAAATACAAGCTGATAATATAAACCATTACAACCGTAGTAATACAATAACTATAGTATCTTTTGGGGGATGGGTTACTGGGATAAGTCCCAAGGTCTTATTGGGAATGGGCCTCTTTAAGATTGTTCAACAATAAAACGTCATGGTATTCTTTTTGTGTTGGATTTATGTTCAAAGTGTTCATGTTGAACTTTGTAATTCTAATATGATTTTACCCCGGCGATCTTTCTTCTATAGAGCCAAAAGTTTGCATTCATCAATTTTCACTTCTCGTTCCTTTAGTCTTAGTGATCGATTCATCCACTCCTCGATATGATCATCATGAAACTGATTTGTTTCGCAATACCTCTCAAATAAATTTTAAAAATTGGAACAAATTTTAGTATTTGTCTATTACCCTCGATATATGATGCCTTTAACTTTCCTTTCACCCAAAGTTTCATATCAATTTTCTTAGGTGGTCTATGATAAGGCTTTTTGACTCGCCTAAAATACTGAATAACGCAAGTGTACACTAATTCCTAGTGTAGTATAAAATTAGGTTAGACTGGAGTAAATCTTCACAGGGAATTATATGAAGCAATGTAGATATTCTTATAGTTCAAAGTTAATAAGCAAGAGATAAAAATAAATGAAATGATGATTAAGGTGTTATGAGAATTAACGAACCAAAGTGAACCATAATTAAGAGGAACACTTATTAAAGGACTATAGAGAAAAGCGAGTTTAAATTAGGAAAGTTGAACTGAGATTAACAAAGGGGCGAGGAGCGTTCCCCCACCTTGCACTATCACAACCGAAACGGTCCTTGTGATTGAATCACAATCAAATGGGAATAAAATATTGTTTTCAATAATCACGCATGAAAGGTGCCACCCAAACAATACGAAATGAATATTTCAATATGTTATTGGACAAATGCATTGATATTAGAGTAAAGTTTTAAACACAACCGTTACATGATAAGAGAAGTTAAAATCCTAGGAGACTCCAATATCAGCACATACACCCATTTATTATATTTAAACTCCAAATATATAAGGATGTGAAATAATCCAAGGTGGGTTTATGATACCAAGACAAGTAACTTAGCTACTCATAATAATAACAATACAAACACACAAAGTGGGATTAACTAGATAAAAGAAAGCATTAAAAGCAAGGAATTAATACACAACAACTATTAATACGTCACGAATATTGCATACTCGTGCCTATTATCTTTATGCATTCTAGCCTTTTTTGTGTTCTTTATACCTATATTTATGCTCATTAACCAGACAACCTCTATTGTGTATGCTTATATACCTTGCAGGGTTTAATTGAGCTTTTGTAGGTATTGGAACGCTTAAAGTGAGGATTGGTTGCATTTCGAAGAAATTCCATCGTCAGAATCAACTTCAAGGGCATTTCAGACATTTCATACTTCATATCCAGCTCGGTGGAATTCCACCTAAGCGTAGTTCATTGAGTCAGCTTTGCGTGGCTACAAACGACACGTCATTTTGAGTTCGATGAAGAAGTTATGGGTAATTCCGTAAAGCTCCTTTTCTCCTCAGGATTGACCAAAGGACACCAGAAAATACGGACCGATCGACCGGCCCTGAGCCCACGGTCGACCGGTGATTTATAATAAGCCTTCGAAGTGAGGTGTAATACCCCGTATTTTTTATGATATTTATTTATGGGATTAATTGAATTAAATGTGCATTAATTGGAAATTAATCCGGATAAAAATACTAGCGAGATGTGAGTTGGTATTTGACTTTAATGAGTATATATGGCTATATATGAATATTGAACCATGAAATTTGTCGTGAGATTGAAATACGGCAATTTGGAATTTTGTTGAGACGCGTGTGACAGTCGCGTCAGGAATATAATTATTTTAATTAAAAGTGAGTTTTATTTCTATTAACTGTATGGTCGTTTTGAGTGCGCCAATGCGTTCGGAAGGGTCGAAATAGTCAGAAAACACTAGCCGGGGATTTAGTTTGGGTCCCGAGGCATTTTTAGGTCATGCCGGCAACGTATAAGGGTAGTTTGGTAATTTTGGATTTTTGGGAATTAAAACCCACGAAAATTAGGAATTAATATCTGATTTGGACTTTACCCACTAAACCCACTAACAACACTTAATGACTAAATGGGTTACGGGAGTTATTGGAATTAGTTCCAAGAGTCTCCTAAGGCAAACCCTAGCCTCCATTGTCACCTTGGAGAAAAAAAGACTTGTAGAGAGAGAGAGAGGAATTCATCAATTCGCCATCAAAATCAGAGAAATACATAAGGCAAGTGGTTTAATTTACATTATTTTGCAGTGAATGTCTCTTCCATGCTTAGACAATTCTAAAATTACATTTGTTTGGGAGAATGATGAAAACCCATAAAATTGGAGTTATAAATTTAATTTTGGATATAGGTTTGCATGTAGAAATGTTATTGGAGGATTGAACTAAAAGAATTACTACTTTTGTGTTACAAAAATGGATTTTATTAGGCTCATTGATGATCTAAAATTTCTAGGGTTCATGTTCTGGAGATTGGGGAAAAATGTAGAGTTTTGATATTTGGATTATGTTTAGGATGAATTAACCCCACAAAACACGTTAGTATATGACCTAAGTGTGTTTAGGAATGATTAGAAACCTTGAACAATTGTTGGATTGATGTTTAGATGAGATTAGAGGTGAAGAAAAGATGGAAAAATGAAAAGGGAAAAATCTGGGCTCGAAACTGGCCTCTCGTTAGAAGACCTGCCCAGGTCGTTCGAACGAGTTCGTTCGAAGGAGCTTCTAACGAGTTGACAGTTTTCCTTCTAACGAGAGGGATGTTCGTCCGATGCCTTTCGTTCGAACGAGATCTCGTTAGATGCCCAGTTTGTTCGAACGAACTCTCGTTCGAACCAGCCTCGTTCGAACGAGACTTCTAACGAGTTGACAGTTTAGGCCTTTTTGGCCTGTTTTGACTTCGCGTGTCCCGTAACCTTATTTAATTGTAGAGATAACATTCCTCGATGATAAATTGATATAGTTGGGTTATTTGGGATATATTGAGGAGTAAAACATAGAAGTGTGATTTGAATTGAATGGAAATTGTGGGATAGGACGTGAGTGACTATTACGATGCGAGAATTATTGACGGCTTAAATAATTGAATTAACCGGGAACATATGAATTGTGTAACATTATAAGTCGGTACGAGAATGAGAAGTGTACCACAAATAAATTACGGTGATTACTAAGATGTGTGTATACTTAGTATATGTATATGATTTTATGTGTATGACATACCTACCATACTTGCTATCACGGGAGGTTTACGTTCTCTTAGGGCCCTCTAATCCTTGTGTTGCCCGGATTTAGATTGGTACCTCGAGAACATAGGTCAGAGAAGGACTTATTGGGATGTTAATAAGTCTGCTGATCGTGGGAGCGGAGGTATGTGCGTGACCCATGTGATGTGACTGTGTTCGCCTCCATTGTTTGTGATTTGCTATTATCTAAGAACGATTCGTGAGAGATTCCGAATGCGTGATCCTTATGTACGTGATGTACCGGGATGGATAGCAGATTATGTGTGCACCGCAGCTTAGTCTCGGGTGCTTGTATTGTATATTTATGGCGTGACTAATATGCACTTAAATTAATGAGAACTTTCATGTTGGTATTGTGAGTATAAATACAGAAACGCTTTGAGTAACTATAAAGGGATAACCTGTAATGAATTGTATTACTAATAATTGAGAACCTGAGTTAAGTAAAGCCCTCTATTTATTTGATAACGCTAGAACGTATAATGGGAATTGAGTAATAAGGGGTAGAACTTATTATGGTTTGGTTAGATATGTATGTCACGTAGATGGGTACGGTACGTTAGGAGTGCACAAATTAGTCGAGAGGTGAGTACTTCATGTGAGTGCACGTCCTAACATGTATTTTGCATTCATTGTTTTAATGTTATTAAAACACTTGCTGTTTTTAAAATAATCCCCACTTTCGGGCTCTGACCCGTTTGCTTTCAAATCTATTTTTGTAAAAACCATTTTAGGTTCCCAGCCACAAGGACACCATGCTTAGGATCCTCATTCAGGTGACGAGCTGTAACTGTTTGTGGAAGTTACTGGACTTTGCTAGTAGACGCTTCATCTATCTTGACTCTATATTTAGCTTTCATCAGTTGTAGGGCATGTCGCCCAATTCTATTAGAAACATTTCCTATTTCAGATTTTCAGACTTTTGGCATGTAATTAATTCAGGATACTTTGTTTTATTTAGTTCAGTTATGGGATTGTTGTGAGGAGTTTTCCTCCGGACTTATTATTATGTTGTTGGTTATTCTATTGTTTCGTTATGGTGAATGTTGTTATTCTATCATTATCCTCTTATTGCATGTTAATCAGAGTTAACTTAAAATTTGGCAACTCACTCTTTAAATACTAGGTGGTTAGTAATCATTAAAATGTTTTCGACAGTGATGTTGTTAAGTGAACCAACTTGACATTTTGTATTAATTTAATAAAGGAGTAGCTACCCGGTATTTAATTAGTCGGGGTGTCACATGAGGTAGAGCCATTTTTCGCCGACACCCGGTCGATCGGTCCCTTGGTTGCGGTCGACCGGTCGTAGCAGATATTTGGCACTTTGTTCCTTTTAATTTCCTTTTCTTTTATTTTATTTGTAACTTAATATATAAATAAAGTTTTGGTTTTTATATATATATATATATATATATATATATATATCATTATTTATGGTTTAGGTTTGGGAAAAGAGGGTTTAGAGAAGATTTTGGGTGTGCCTTTTCTCCCTCCTAGGGTTTATCCATATATTTTATGTAAGAACACTATTCATTATCTCTCTCCTTAAATTCAAGATTCCATTATTTTGTTTCTTGCTTTGTTATTTATTTAATTGCTTTATAACTTAGATTTATTGCTTTCATTTACTTGTTTTCCTTACTTTCTTGCATTTAAATACATGTCTTCCATTATATTGTGTAACTAATTTAGTTTAGGATGAGATTGATTGAACTCACCTTGGATTGATTTGGTTGCTTTACTTTGGTGATGGAGTTTACGAGTTTAATTCGATTGGGTTGTTCTAGACTTTATGCCTAGGAGATTTAATGGGGTATATCCTTTATGTTCCGTATTTATGACCTTGTATGTATAATTTCTGGGGTATTTGTTGACGCTAAAATCATAGTAGGGTTTTATGACGATTTAGGGGGTGACAACTCTAGATTTAATTAATTGTTGAAATGAGATTCAATCTTGTTAAACTTGTCTTCCCATGCAGCCATTTATACTAATTAATTCGAGGTGAGGGATATTAGTCCCAATCTACCGTTTTTATTCCCTTTGTTAATTATAGGTTAAACACATGCCTAGTATTATCTTTTCTTTTGTTAACAATTATCTTTTACACTTTTATTCCTGAAGTATTGAATCAATATAATTCTAAAAACTAGTCTCTGTGGATTTTGATACCCGGACTGGCCGTTATATTCCCTTAAAAAGTGTAGTCAATAGTCTAGGTTTTTGTATTGAGGCGGTGAAACGAATTCAAAGACTGACATACTTTTCACCTTTGATCAACCATCTTTATGAACAAGAGAGTATTAATTGCCAACGAAATACAATAAAACCAACTTTGATTAACTTATAATGAAGTAAATGGAGAGAGCGAACAAGAAAGATCAATAAACCCTAGGATAGAGAAGAGAGCAAAAAGCTTGCAAAATTTATCTTCCAATATTATCCTATCTTTCTACAAAAGAAACAAACTTCCTATATATGGTAAGTTTACAAAAAGAAAAAAAAAGAAAAAGAAATATAAACAACAAAAGAAGAAATTAGGCAGAAATATCAGGGCCGACTCGGGCCAGTCTGGACCCGATTCGAGCCGATTTTGCATTTAAGGAAGCTGCTGGTTTAGGAAAGGAAGAAGGAGATGTAGCTAAAAATCAAACCTCAAAAGGGATGGCTCACAGAAAGGTCATAAAAACTTTGTTATAAAATAGATTTTCAGGTGGTTATTGGCCACGCAAAGCTAACTCAATGAGCTACGCATCCATACTATTCCTCTACCTAGACTCCAAAGAATAAAATTATAAAAATGCCCATAAAGTCATATTTTTCAGTGAAACATTCCTTAAATGCATCCAACTTCGCACAATGCAGTCCAATACCTACAAAAGCTCAAGTAAACCTCGAAAAAGGTCTAAACATATAAAATAAAGGATATATAGTAAATGAGCATAAGTATGGGGAATAAAGGGTATGGTAATGCATAAAGTGAAAGAATAACGGGGCAATATAAGCAATCATCAAGACTAATCACTTTTCAATGTCCACGCGGGGATCTTTTACCAAATTAATCGATGGAACCTTTGTAGTAGTACTAGATTAAATGTGCGTACCACAAGATGGGGGGTATTCATGTGAAATCGAGGAGAATTAGTACAACTTTGTAACATTATAAATTTATGAAGGATTGGTAAAATTTGATACGATGAGTCAAAGTTAAACAATTGCCCCTTGTTCTCTAGCCCCATAAGCTTGTTGGATAGCGATACTTACAATATCACGATAAATTTAAATGGCAATATACTAGGAAATTAATAAAGAGAGGAATTTGAAAATTACTTGTATATTGACTTACCCAATACGTTTTCACTTTACCACTCGCTCAACAAGTTATTGACACATGCTTAAGTTTTGATACATTCAACATAAAATAATTTTAGATTTAGCTAAATTAAGTTTGTAGACTGTAACCCGTGAAATTTTGGGTAATTTTGGATGACGATTTGTATACTTTTGCAATGGTATCCTAAAATTTGGTTCCTAACTTATTAGTCCCTCATACCGAGTCGCTAGTTTAATTGACATAAATAGTACAAAGTATAAACATCGACTAGTTTGAATCCATACCATCTAATAATTGATTATACGGGATAATAATTATTTAAAACCAATACATAAAAGAGTTCAAATTAGACGACAAACATTTGAACATGTAAAACAATTATAAAACAAAGTTGGTTGCCTAATTGTCGAAATGAGTTTATATGGATAAAGGTTTGGAGGAAAGTGTACGAAAAATGGGTGTGAAGTGAATGTTTATAGTAAAAAAAGTTATTGGGGGGATTTTTGAATTTGAAAAGTGTTCGATGCTTTCGAATTAAACATGATGTTCCAGGTGGTGTTTTTTTCTTTCTTTTCACAAAGAAGCAGAATATTCGCCCCATTCAGGACATGAAGCTTAAACTTAATAATTTCTTTACTCTAGTTATATTCAATGGGATTTTACTCTAGAAATAATCAGATCAATCCCAATGGTTACTTGAAAAAAAATGGTATAATAAAATAGAAATATGAGTTAACAATCGCATTTAATTATTTTAAGTTGGATATGCAATTACAGTCAGTAAATGAAGGAAAAATATTAAAACAATGATGTACCAATTACTCCATAAACACATCATGTTCCGCATGAGGCTTACACTCAAACGACACATGATGTGTTGTGTCAACCTTAATAAATATCACACCCACCTTAACTACTCGTATTTAGTAAATCTGCCTCCATATTTATATCTCAACAATTAACATAAATTTAACCAATTAATATTTAATTTCAACGAACGATACAAAAGACCATTTTATTAGAAAGTCACATTTTTTAACTTCCATACAACCCCAATTATGTCTTTGCGATTTGTCACCACGTGTCTGCAAGAATGAGTTGTCTTAATTTTGGTTAAGAAAACTTAGATTAGGTGTATCGTACTTGATTGAAGATTTTTCACATGATCGGCTACGCCAACGATAAATCAACATCAAAACGACATCAAAACATCCATTGCACGAAAATACAAACCACGCAACTTGTAGTATTAGTGAAAAAAAAATTAAAATATTAAATGACTATACTTGGTGGAATTTTTATAAGGCTTTTCTTCTAAGTGTTAAGCTACAATATTTTTCGCGACACCCTTTTAATGACATTTGAAAACATCCCTAAAGATTAAAAAGGAAAAAGAGAGAAGCAAACCATTGTACCCCACGAGGCACCTGCGACCAAGTCGCAAGGTGAACCACCCGTGATTACGACTTTGGGTATGCAGCCTTTTTTATTAGTTCGAAGCTAGGTATTTTGGTACTAAATCTCTTGAACTTTTACTAGCAGTTTTAAGTCATATAAAACTCCCTTTTTGACTGGTTTATTTTTACAAAACTCTTGAAAACTTATCCCTAATTTTCTATAAAACTACAATTTCGTGATTAGTATTTTTCAAGACCACAATTTTAGTTTTGTAGGGAACTTTTGTGAACCTAAGACCCCTTGAAAGCTTACAAGCCCACTGCTTGGTATTTGTGTTGTCTTTTAATGTTTTATAAACACTTTTGAATATTAAATCAAATTTTTATGGTGTTTTCAATAACATAAGTTTCCTACAATTTTAAATATAAATCCTTGGAAGTTTGGCATTAGTTATGATCAAAGCTTATTTAGGCTAAAGATCGGGGATTTGATTGAATTGGTTTGCGATCCAAAGTATGTTTGTGAGACGGGTAAGCTAAAAGTCAAAGTTGGGGTGGAGATTCAAGCAAGCGCACCTGTTTTATAAATCGGTGGATACTGAGTCCCAAGAGTTGTGGCTGTCAAGGTGAAGCTGCGTTGGAGATGTTGTAAGTCGTGTTTATCCTTTTATAAAACCCATTTTTTGTACTAGTGGACTTGTGTTTGGGGTGGGTACATGTGGTTTTTCTAAAGAGGGCTTCCACTTTAAAAAACTATGTCCCTTTTGTGTGATTACTTTTATATTTCCATTATTGCTAATTGTTATCCCCACATATGGGATTTTGGCCCAATTAATTAATACGAAAAATGTAATATTGGACTTAATTAATTTAATTAGAAACAAATTAAACTAGTTATTTAATTTGCTCATTATTTATTTTGTTTAGTTAACTCGTTGTGAATTATTATTTTTGAACTAAGATAAATTATTAATTGGTTTTAAAATTAAAAATAATTAATTTTGAGATTAATTGAAATTTATCGACCCATAACAAAATCATAGCTTTTCACTCCCCATCTATGAGTTCTCAATTTGTCACTGCCTCCCCTATAATCATTCCACAAAGCCGTCAATTTTTACCAAACTTGTTTCGATTTACTCCCAAAAAATTGTCCGAGTTTAGTATATTTTTATCTATAAACATGAAACGTGTTTTCCACCACGCTTATCATAGAACACGTTTTCCGCCATGCTTTCGGGATGAAATAGGCAAATTGTAACAATAAGGAATTAAGTCAGTAACCTTTACCTCCTCTGTGACAAATTGCATTTGATGAGTAGACTCGGTGTAATCAGCGATGGAACCCATACATTGTCCACTATTAAAAATGTTATTCACGGGGGTATGATGGATATACGAGGAAACATAAGACTACCATATGAATTTCATATCCACTAAATATGGGCACTAATGGCCTTAGATACAATGCACATAAGGTCACTCTCTCTCTACTGTGTATACAAGTAGAGTTTTAGCTAGGGTTACAATTATCGATCCCTTTACAAGGTTGAAGATGACCGGTATATATAGGGCTTGGGGGGTGTAGTGTACCCCCCAAGCATGCATGGTGCATGTGAATGATGATCTAGCCAATTCCCTGCTGACACCTGGATGTGCCACTTGCGATTAATGATGACATAATATTCCCTCACGTGAGGGGATGATATTGTTATAACAGTCTAGTCCACGTGCTATATGAGTCCCACGCGCACTGTTCCAGGCGTTTCCCAAGTCACGTGCTGTGATGATGTCACCCTCGGACTAGGGCACCAGGCCGAGGCTAAAGTTGATGCTGGCATTGGGCCCGACTGGATGTGGGCCTCGTACCGTCGTTCCCTCATAGGGTTGTCTGGTCCATGATGAGGGGTCGACCCCTTATAAGGTCGCCTGGTCCATGATGAGAGGTCATCCCCTTGAAGGGTCGTCTGATCTTGGTTGAGGGGTCAGCCCCTTGAAGGGTCGTTTGATCTTGGTTGAGGGGTCGGCCCTTTGAAGGATCGTCTAATCTTGAAACACTATACATCATTGTCTTATTCCTCTTATCCACATCTCCCTTTATACACTTATACGCATATATATAACTCTATTGATGCCATTGTTATTACTGTTTGAGCTCATCATCACTTATCTGGTGGTGTTGAATCATAGCATCATCAGTATGGCGACGTCTATGGGAACGAGAATATATCTCTTCCTTTATACAGCTTCACCTCATCGAAAACTCTGGTGGTGAACGAGTTCTCCCCCTTCGTGTGGAGCTATTTCACCATTGAAAGAGACCCATTAAGGTTCTCAAGCTCATCAGTCTTTTGATCATTCAGCTCTTCACAGCTCAAATATATGTCACCGAATATGCCACCACCAACTCCTCCAACGGATAGTGGAGTAGGACCTAGTTCCAGTCATGCACCACCTCAGTCAGAGATGGAAGATGTGGCTGCTGTCCTGAAGTCTTTAACAACAAGCCAGCAGATTATGCAGGAGTAATTTACAGCTCTTAGCCAAAACATACAGAGACCACCCGGAGGTTCACCTGAAATGATTACTCCGGTAGCAGCTCCAGGGAAGTATGAGGCCAGGGGACCACCCCAGGCACCACGCAAATACTTGCCACCTCCACAACGACGGAGGGATGTTGCTGACCCCCAGCGTCTACGCCTAGGGAGGCAAGGAAAGCCTTGCCCGAAAGACAGATCTGATGATCTGGAGGTAGAAGAGGCCCCCATAGAGTGCTGGGAGTTGTATGAGTTCTCCAACAATAATGTGCGACATATCCAGGAAAGCAGAGGGAAGTGTGGAAGGAAAAATCTCGACGATCGCCCGAGGGGCTCTACTTTCGATCGTTTGAGCAGGGTGTCAGCCTTTGAGAGGATGGGCCCAGTAAATGACCTGAGAGAAAAATTGTCTAGATCAAGGAGTGTTGCGAGGTCCAAAAGGGAGGCAACAGATGGCCGACCCCACGGGGTCCGACCGCATGGACGGGGCGATGGTCAGGGAGAAGTGAATAGACGACACAGACCTGCCGCAGCAGAACCCTCGGTTCACCCCCAAGAGGCGGCAGGGGATAACATCGGCCAAGCCGACCCTATAAGGCCCTGGAACGACTCGATCCAAAGGCTGGAGGATAAAATTAGTGATGAAAAGTCGAGACCCTCTTCAAAGAGGATACTCCATAGGCTCACCTTTTGTGGCGAATATAGTCAACTTTCCAACGCCATCTAAGTTTAAGCCACCTGTGGTCACCCCAAGGTATGACGGGAGTACCAACCCTATCCATCATATTGAGATGTACCAATCAGCGGCAGACATATACTCCATCTCAGATGAGATGAAGTGTCCTGCCTTTTCTGGCACTCTGACTGGGGCCGCACATATCTAGTAAATGTCTCTTCCAAAGAACTCCATTAAAAGCTTTAAGCAGTTAGCAGACCGATTTATCCATAACTTTTGCTTTGGAGTGAGGCCATAGAAAAAGACCACACACCTGCTCTATGTTAAGCAGGGGAAGAACGAGAGCTTAAGAGACTACATAGCCAGATTTAACAAAGAAAAGTTAGAGGTCGAGGACTGTGAGGAAAGCATATCCATAACTGCCCTAATTGCAGGACTCCAAAAGGGGAAGCTATTATGGAAGCTTGCCGAAGACCCCCCGAAGACGATGGCTGAATTGCTGGCAATAACGGGAAAGGTGATGAACGCCGAAAAGGCGATGGACACAAAATACGAAGATGAAAAAGGAGGCACTAGTGGGGGTAAGTACCAGAAAAAGAATAAGGAGAGGAAGAAGAGGCTAGCATATGACAAATTTGCTAATTATACCCCTCTGACGATCAGTTGCGAGCACATTTTGAATGAGATAAAGAGCGACCGATCCTTGAAGTGGCCTGAGAAGTTGAGGTCAGGCCCTCACAAGAGGAACAAAAACCTGTGGTGTGAATTTCACCAAGACCATGGCCATGTGACTGACAAGTGTTTTGCTCTGAAAGATGAAATTGAAAAAATGTTAAAAGAAGGGAAGTTAAGGAAATACATTAACAAGAGTGCCTTCAAGAGGGGCTGAGGGGATGACCCGAGGAAAAATAGGGGTGATACATGCAGAGAAGGTCCTCCAAATAGAAAGGACGACCCTGACCTCCCACCGAGAGATGACCACGACCCTATAAAAAGACTTAATATGATCTCACTCGGTATTGGGATGATCTCTGGGGGACTAGCAGGAGGAGGATCATAGGTCGCAGACAGGAAGGCCTATGTAGCTGAAGTCAAGACAGTGATAAAAGTTGTGTATTCAACCTCTACCTAAGGAAAGTTAGAAAAGAGAAATAAAATTGATATGGATACTCTGATAGTGGGTTTCTCAAGAATGGAATTCAAGGGCCTCTTAGCCCCGCATGATGACCGTCTTGTCATCACCACCAGGGTACACGGGTGTGATGTGCCAAGGATCTTGGTGGATGGGAGAAGTTTCGCAGATGTGATGTTTTGGTCGTGCTTTAAGGTCTTAGGACTCAGTCGTGCTAGACTCGTCCCATACCATCACCCCTTGATTGGTTTCAGTGGGGAAAAAGTTCATCCCCTAGGAGTGTATGAGGCTGATGTTAGAATGGGCGACGAGTGGCCGAGATGACTTACCAAGAAGGTCAAGTTTTTCATGATGGATGAACAAGTCTTCTCAGCCTACAACATTATACTGAGGCGAGTGGCCCTCAAGGAATTTAAGGTTGTGCCTTCCACGGTTCATCATATGATAAAATTCCCAACCCTTATGGGGTAGGGGAAGTTCAGGGAGACCAGACGACGACACGAGAATGCTACTTCAATTCTGCCGAAGAAAGAGAAGAGCACAAGAAGGCAATAACTACTTACAATATTGATACCCTCGACCCCAGGGATGAGAAAAAACTGAAGAAATGAGAGGCCGCGAAAGAGGTAGAATCCATCATCCTCAGTGAGGATGATCCAGAAAAAAAGTCCAAATAGGCAAAGCTCTAAAGATAGACATAAAAGAAGACCTCATCAAATTGCTAAGGAGAAGACAAAACGTCTTTACATGGAGTCATGCAGATATATCGGGGATCAACCCCAAAATCATGAGCCACAATCTCAACGTAGTAGAGGGTGCAAAGCCGATAAAACAGAAGAGGATAATTTATTCTCGAGAAAAATATGAAGTCATAAGGTATGAGGTCAAGAAGCTAGAAGATGCAAAGTTTATCAGGGAGGTCATCTATCATGAATGGCTGTCCAACGCAATCGTAGTCCCCAAAGCCAATGGGAAATAGATGATGTGCGTAGACTTCATCAACCTCAACAAACATTATCCCAAAGACAGTTTCCCTCACCCCCACATTTATCAGATGGTAGACGCTACCGCGGGCCATGAGCTCATGAACTTCATGGATGCCTAATCAGGTTACAACCAGATCTTCATGAACCCTGAGGACTCAGAAAAAATGGCTTTCATTATCGACAAGGGGACGTACTGTTATAAGGTCATGCCCTTTGGCCTAAAGAATGCGGGGACAGGGTATCAGCGCCTTGTGAATAAAATGTTCGAAGACCAAATTGGGAAGTCTATGGAGGTTTATGTAGATGACATATTGACCAAGAGTTTAAAGGACGAGGATCATATGGTTGACCTCGAGAGGACCTTTAACACGATGAACAAGTACTGGATGGAGCTCAACCCGGCAAAATGTGTCTTCAGGGTCGGAGCAGGAAAGTTCTTGGGGTTTATCAACAATCAAAGAGGCATTGAGTCTAATCCTGAGAAGATAAAGTCCCTCCTAGAAATGAAGACCCCCAGGACCATTAAAGACGTTTAGAGGCTCACAAGGCGAGTGGATGCTTTGAATAGGTTCGTATCCAGAGCCACAGACAAGTGTTTACCATTATTGAAAATTCTCAGAAAGGCATTTGAATGGAATGAAGAGTGTAACCAGGCTTTCAAAGAACTAAAGTCATACTTAGGGTCTCCCTTGTCGTTGTCACGACTAGTGCAGGGCGAATGACTATATGTGTATCTAGCCATCTCAGAATCAGCCATCAGCGCAGCTATTGTGAGATAAGAGGATGGGGAAGCCTGTGTATTTAAACAGTAAGGCACTCCATGGGGCAAAGCAAAGATACCCAAGGATGGAGAAGTTAGCCTATGCCTTGATCCATGCATCAAGAAAGATGAAGCCGTACTTCCAATCCCATACAATGGTCATCCTCACCGACTCTCCTCTCAGGCGGGTCTTACACAAGCCAAAAAAATCAAGGAGGCTAATGGCCTGGGCTATAGAGCTGGGAGAGTTTGACATTATATATCAACCTAGGGTGACCATTAAGGGGCAAGCATTAGCAGATTTCGTAGCTGAATTTACTTGGGAAGATGATGAGGCTGAAGATGAGAGCCTCGAGAAGATAGATACCCAACAAGGCATAATTGTTAACCCATCCACAGATAAGGATAAAACAAGCACCGTTAGAGAAAAAGTTACTGAAAATAAAGAGGGAAGATATCTCTTTAGACAGTGATCCCTCACCAAGGGAAATTTCTCAGAGGAACAAACTGTCTGGAACCTCTTCATTGACGTGTTCTCTTGCAAGAGCAGAAATGGGGCTGGATTAATAGTATCAGCACCCAACGGCACAGACAGAGTACGCCCTGAGGTTCAACTTCAAAGCCTCCAACAACAAGTCTGAATATGAAGCCCTAATAGCAGGCCTCTCCTTAGCTAAATCTCTTAGTGTTAGCCAGATCTTGGTCCATAGTGATTTAAGACTTGTGGTGAATCAGATACTAGGAGCATATGAAGCTAAAGATGAGAGAATGGCCAACTATCTAGAAATAGTGAAGTCACTATTGAAGAGCTTTAGAGAAGTGAAGTTGAAGAGGATACATAGTCTTGATAATGGCCGAGCCAATGCACTTGCTAGGCTAGCCTTAGCGACTAGGACAGATATCAGGAGGGCAGTCCCAGTGGAAATCTTGCTTCAACCAATGATTGAAGATGCAGAGGGAACACTTGGCTCTTGCTTAAATATTAACAAGGAACCTTCATGGATTGACCCCCTAGTCAGATACACTAAAGAGGGGGAGATGCCAGAAGAAAAATAAGAAAGGAAGAAGTTGAGATACAAAGCTACAAAATTCACTGTCATCGGAGACACCTTGTACAAAAAGGAGTTCTTGATCCCCTTGCTTAGATGTGTGCACCCGTCTGAAGTCCCACACATCTTGTAAGATGTACACGAGGGGTCATGTTCAAGCCATATTGGGGGCAGGTCGTTAGCAAAGAGGATAGTAACCCAGGGATACTGGTGGCCGACCTTGGGGAAAGATGCCACAGCATACGTAAAAAAGTGTGATAAATGTCATAGGTTCGCAATAATCCCTCACCAGCCCCATCATTCTCTTACCTCCATCACATCCCCATGGACATTCGAAGTATGGGGAATCGATCTAGTAGGACCCTTATCTAGGGCCGTCAATAACTATCGATACTTGATCGTAGCAATTGACTATTTCTCAAAATGAGTGGAAGCGGAGCCAATAGTCACGATTACCGAGCAGAATACCTTTCAGTTTATCTAGAAAAATATTATATGTAGATATGGTCTCCCCAACACCCTCATCTCAGATAACGGGACTCAATTCAAGAATGCATCCCTGGAGAAATACTGCGAAAGGGTCGGTGTCAAACAATTCTTCTCTACCCCAGGCCGACCTCAGGCTAATGGGCAAATTGAAGTTACAAACAGAACAATCCTTGATGGGCTCAAGAAAAAACTCACAGAGGAAAAAGGAAGATGGGTTGAGGAGTTGTACGTTATACTGTGGGCCTACAGGACGATGGCCAAGACCCCTACCGGGGAAACCCCGTTCATGCTAGCGTATGGCTCAAAAGCCGTCATCCCCACCGAGATTGGGTTTCCTATTCACAGAATCCAAATGTATGACCCCCCAGAGAAATATGGAAGAAAGGAGACTTGATCTAGACTTAGTCGAGGAGAGAGGAGAAGATGCTGAGATAAGGCAAGCAGCCTATCAGCAGAGGACTGTCAGGTTTTACAACCAGAGGGTGAAGCAAAGGCCAATCGCCGTGGGGGACTTAGTCCTCAAGAAGACATGGCAGAAACCTAACAAGCCCCACCCAAATTGGCATGGACCATATAGGGTCATTGATGAAGTTGTCCCTAGAACTTATAGACTAAAGAACCTTGAAGGGGACCCTTTTTCGAACCCCTGGAATGCAGATCATTTGAAGAAATACTATCAGTAATGTTGTAATGTCTTATCGGACCACAATTGTAATGAATGTTTTGCTCCAATAGAACACTTGGAATGTTAATGAGAATATTGTATTGGCCCTTCATCTTGTGTTCATCAATCTAGATACGTTGGGGAAATTCTTGTCAAACCACCCTCGGCTATAATGAGGATGAATGGTAGGGACGACCCTCCATTCACTCTCAAGAAAGACGAGGGGGGGACTTGAAATTTAAAACATCATTAATTTGGTGGATAATCACCCTCGGCTATGGTGAGGGTGAATGGCAGGGACGAACCTTCATTCACTCTCAAGAAAGATGAGGGAGGACTTGAAATTAAAAAATATCATTAATTTAGTGATAGCCACCCTCGACTATAATGAGGGTGAATGATAGGGACGACCCTCCATTCACTCTCAAGAAAGATGAGGGGGACTTATATTTTAAAACATCATTAATTTGGTGGATAACCACCCTCGACTGAGATGAGGGTGAATGGTAGGGACGACCCTCCATTCACTCTCAAGAAAGACGAGGGGGGACTTGGATTTTGAAACATCATTAATTTGATGGATAACCACCCTCGGCTATAATGAGGATGAATGCTAGGGACTCCCCTCCATTCACTCTTAAGAAAGATGAGGGGGGACTTGAAATTTAAAACATCATTAATTTGGTGGATAACCACCCTCGGCTATGGTGAGGGTGAATGGCAGGGACGACCCTTCATTCACTCTCAAGAAAGACTAGGGGGGATTTAAATTAAAAAAACATCATTAATTTGGTGATAGACACCCTCGGCTATAATGAGGTGGTAGGGACGACCCTCCATTCACTCTCAAGAAAGACGAGGGGGGACTTGGATTTTAAAATATCATTAATTTGGTGGATAACCATCCTCGACTGAGATGAGGGTGAATGGTAGGGATAACCCTACATTCACGCTCATGAAAGACGAGGGAGGACTTGGATTTTAAAACATCATTAATCTGGTGGAAACCACCCTCAGCTATAATGAGGGTGAATGGTAGGGACGACCCTCCATTCACTCCCAAGAAAGACGAGGGGGGACTTGTAAAATGGATAACACAAATATCATAGCCAAGGCAAATCATACAAGAGGCAAGCATAGAAGATGGGAAGAGAACGATTCCATTATAAAATCAAGTGTTACAAACAGTTGTCCAAAAGAAAATTCAATATAAAAACTTTACAAATAGAGGGTATGGTCCACATACGGACACCCTATTGAGCAATGTCAGAAGTAAGGGCTTCAACATCAACTTGAGAAGTCTCTTCAGTGACCAAAATAGGTCGATCCTCAGAGGTGCCGGTTCCTTTGATATGCACTTGAGACTCTACATGGGCTAGAGCCTCAACTATGAGGGGGTCTTCCATCTCCACTGCTTCAAGAGAGGGATGGATAGATGACACGGCATCAGTAAATTTTAAGATGACCCACCGACAGGCCGTCTTAATCCCTCTCTCCAGGTACTCAAGGCCAAATCCTTGGAATTCATCGGAGAGCTTATAAGCCTCCACAGCATAAACCTCAGCCTTTCTCACTGCCTCAGCAAGTTCAGCCTTAAATTGGACCCCCTGATTGGTCAAGGCCTCTTCCTTGTCCTTGATGAGGATATCCTTCACCATCAGGTCGGCCTCATATTCCTTCACCAGCTCATCCAGGACCCTTGCATGCTCAGTCATTGCACTCTCCAGCTCAGCCCTGGCAGTCTCCAGCTCGGTCTTCAAGTCGGCCTCATTCTGAATAACTCTCTCGACCTCATGGAACTTCTGTTGGTTTGCAACCATCCACTTGGTGACGGATGTGAAGGCACAGACAAACTGCACAAAGGCGCACATAGTAAGGGATCGAGGGAACAGTTAATTAAATTTTAGTGAATAAAAAAAATGAAGTTGAAAGAAATACCTGAGCCAGAGTGTGGAGACCGTAGTTATAGACCTTGGCCGGGGGCATCTTTGATAAGAATTCATAATCTGCGACTGAGGGTGCAGAAAACATTGAGGCTTTGGCCGCCCTCAGGTTGGCTATGAGGGAGGAGGGTTCAGCCTTGAGGAAAGTCAGATTCTGAGATCGATAGGCACCCATGCTAGAAGATGAGTTGGTCCCCTCAGTGTGTGCCTGAGACACCTCTACCCTCGCCCTCGCCCTCATCCGTGAGTCATGCTGAGAGCCCCCAGGAACTTCAGGCTCCTTCCTCTTGCGACTGTCGGCGGTCGGCTCCACTTCTGTCGGCACCACAGCCTTTGTTTTTCTTGGAGGCTACTGAGGCTCTTTGCCTTTCTTCTTTCCCAGGCCAGACATCAAGCTGGGGGCAGTCATCTCCCAAAGTGATCAGAGACGTTTGCAGGCCGACCTGAGAAAGAGATGATACATCAGATATAAGCAGCAATAATAAGGAAACACTTGGAAATATGAAACAAAAAATAACTCACATAATTCTATCAGGGGGCCGACCCTCAGACCAGCTTCTTGAGGAAACGAGGGGTCATCAAGTCTTTAAATTTGGCAAGTCCACCCTCTTTCCCTTGTTCCCTCATATAGTGAACAACATCCCTCTTATCCAAACTAAGTCTGGGGTCTGACCGTGCTTTCATTAAAGGGTTGGACCATGCCCTTGGGACCCTCGGACTGTCTTCTATGGGCTCATCCCCGGCAGGGAATTCCCAATCCCCGGAGACAAAGAAAAACCTCTTCTTCCAATCATGGTTGGAAGTTTGTGCCACATGAAGAAGTTTTTTATCGGACTTCCTCGCCCCAAGATGAAAATACCCAGGCTGATTGGACGAGGAAGTGATATTGTAGCAGGCTATGAATAAATCGGATGAGGGCTCATCGAAGAAAGTATTATTCCAAAGGGATACATAGCCGAGTATAGTCCTCCTTGAGTTGGGAGGAAGTTAAGAAGGAGCAACCCCAAGGGCAGAGTGTATGTCAACTACTGCAGAGTGCAGAGGGAACCTAAAACCTACCTTAAGCATCTGCTCATAAATAACAACTTCCCCCTCATTCCCCTGAAAGACCCTCTCGTCTGCATTGGGGACACTCATAGTTATATTGGGTTGTATAGCAAATATATACCTCCACAGCAAGAGGTCACTATCCCTAACAGATGAGACGTAAGTCGAGGCACTAAAGGTGTCAACTTGATCATCATCCGAATTCTCACTATCGTCCTCAGCCCTCTCATCCTCAGATCTATCGGCCTCGTCGCCTATCGATGGGCCACCTGGAAAGACCATCTGGAAAGTAAGAGGGGACAGGGCTATCACAGGGACAGTCTCAGAATGAACTGTCCCCTCGGCCTGTCGGTTTGGGCTAGGCGTTGATTTCTCTCCTCTCCCAGAGGGCCCAGTACCCATTGGCGACGATGCTCTCTCGTTCATTTATCCCTCAAGTGTCTGACACTCGGCTGGACAATAGGAAGACCCACAGGACTCATATGGTATTATTGTGGCTAAAAGAATGGGTAAGATGGGTCGTACCTAATTAGGGTTGTCCCCTCATCTTCGCTCGTACTCCTCCTCTAAACGCCTGATCTCAGCGAATAATTTCTCCCTCAAGGTTAGAAATTTCTTGGATAGATCATAAATTCTTTTAAGAATTAAGGGGAAGACCCTACACTTGAGCAATTTATTCAAGCTAACTACAAATAAGTTCACAGTTTGACTTTTGGATCGAACCTAAGGAAATAAAGGGTTTTGTGGATGAACACTAAAGAACAGGGGGAACTCAATTCGCCGGAGATGAACGTCGGGGAACACAAAAACCTAAGAAATGCCACAAAGAAGAGCTAAACCACCATTGAAAGGGTGGGGGGGAGAACAACCCTGAGGAGACCTAAGATCTATTATTCAGCCCTAAACCACCACAGTAAGGCGGGCTTTCACGCCGGAAAAATACAAATAGCCAAGAAAAATGGGGAAAGAAACCCAAATGCAAGACAAGCAAAAATGGAAGGATAAAAGTGGAATCTAAGGCAGAAGGGTTCCTGAGGACGAATACGACGACTGAGCAAGGCCTGACACACAGTTGTAGGATGGAGTGATTAAATGGATTTCTAGAAACTGAAATGATATAGGAATTAAACTCATGTTGTAGGATGAAAATAATCACGAAATAATCATATATCTATGGAAGAAAAATCTGAAAACCAATGAAGTGTTCTAGAAGTTAATATGTTGATGATTTTCTGGAAAATGAGGAGATAAACATGCTTTTTAATCCAATCCCTTGATGATTCTAGGATGTTTAGAGTATTGGAAATCGTTCATATATGTTGATATATCATGTAGTAAAGATTATAAGTCATTTGGGATGTTTATATGAAGGTTTAAATGATCATAAGTTGCTAAACCCGTAGTTGCAGAAAATGCAGAAAACCAGGCTGTGACCTGAGGGATCGATCGATCGACCCCTGCCTTCGATCGATCGACCTCCCCAGAATATGTAAAGTTGCTTTTTTTTTAAATGTTGATTCTTATCCCAAAACTTTTGTGGATCTTTGGTGATTATTATTTGGAAATTATGGGACTTAGAAAATATCAGTAAACCCTTGATAATATTTGAATTAATTTTATTTGGATTCAAGTGATTAAAATGATGAAAATTATATTGAATAGAATTTCGGTTGCTAGATTCATTTGTTAACTTCCAAATGGGGAATGTATGAGGATTAAAGATAGGACCAGTAGGGATGATTTAATATAACACCTGGGTATCCTTAATTTTACAAGAGGGTTTAATCCTAAGTGAAAGAATATGTGTTTATAATAGATTTGGAACTATCGGTTCTAACCCTAATTGAAAGGAGAGTTTAATTGGTAATAATTTGGGAGAAATAATGTTATGGACCAGTAGGATATTAGTGACTTCTTACTGAATATATGTTGAGGAAAAACCTATTTGAATCTTGTGTATTGAGTGAGGGTAGCCTTAGGGTTACAATTTGAACATCAAGGACTGAGTTTAAGCTCATTATTGATTTCGCAAGGACGGAGTGTAATACAAGAGCGTAGTGGTATGTCTCCTGGATGGAGATGGGAGTTTAGAATACTTTTGGTTAAAAGAAGATATGAGGTTATCCCGATCGCATAGTTGAAGTTGTCGGACCTCCTCGATCGACAAAGTTAAGTAGTAGTGTATTGGAGGGGTTCCTTGTTTAGATTTCGCTTTGCGAGACGCTCCGCGCATGAACCTTAACGACGTCGGGAGTGGAGAGATGTTATAGGATGCGAGGATAATTAAATTATGAAGTAAATATATGATATTTTAATACGTGGAATTTAAAAGAGATATAATGCTACGTATGGGAAATATCTTAGGGTAGTGATATTACCTTATTGATATTATGTTATAGGTATGATAATACCTATTTGATTGATTGATGATTTATGTGTATGACATACCTAGCTTACTTGCTATCGGTGGGAGGTTTGCGCGTGAGGGCAATCATATCCTGATGAATCCATGGGATCTTTGATTTGTCGCTCGAGAACATAGGTCTATGAAAGACTTATCGGGGAGTTGATAAGTCCGCTGACTGTGGGTACGTAGGTATGTGCGTGACCCATGGATACGAGAACTATGTTCGCCTCCAATTTGTTTGTTGTTGTTTGTGGTTCGAGGAATCCTTACCGAACCTTTAGTCCCTTATTCGGCGACCTGCGATGATGGGACATGATAGCAGAGTAATGCATTGCACCGCAGCTGTGACTCGGGGTGCCGTATTATATATGAATATATATATATAATGGATGAAATGAACGAATGGATGTTTATTATGGTTAAATCTATCTACGGTGATAATTGTAGATAACTGTGAATAGAGAAAGATAATGGAATTAAGTTAATGAATGTTTATTATTAAAGAATTGAAAAGCTTAATTCATATTAATGAGAAATGATTCATGTTAATGAGAAACTAATCATATAAAGGAGAAATGTAAATGAATAATAATGTGACGTATGGTATGGGACATACGGGGATTATGATATTGGAATGGAATTATATTATGGAATTGGTAGAGGAACCATTAACTAGGAAGTTAATAGGAAACGTTAAGTGTGAACTCTAGTTGAGAGGTGAGAATAACAAGTGAGAGTTGGATCTAACATGTACATAATAAATGCTTTATTGCACTTGTTAAATACTTGCTGTTTTAAAAATCATCTACACATTCGGGCTCTGACTCGTTTCCTTGCACATTTTCATTTCTATTGTATCTTCTATATCAGGTGTCCAGCAACAGGGACGCCAACCTTAGCGGATTACGACGAGCTATGGAGTTATGGAGTATTGCTTAGACGCTTATCATCTTTTTGATTCACAGTATTCTTAGTTAGGGCATATCGCCCAAAGGATTCAGTTATCTTTTTCTATCGGGGTTAAATACTATTGTAATCGGGACTTTTTAATACATTTATCAATGTTGGAATTATTGTAATGGATTTATATTATTTGGGAATGTTTATTCCAATTGCATTTAAATTCTTTTGTGTTATTTATTGTGTTATCAGTGTTGTAGAATAAAATGTGTAGTGTTATTCTTAAACTAAAAATGGATTTTGTTGAATTAAAATTTGGAAAGTTTTTTTAACACCAGCTTAATTGGGTATTGGGTGAGTTGTAAATGTTTTCGACAGTGATGCTAATAATGAGCCAACTGTATATTCTGTTTTAATTTGGTATGGGACTGGCCACCCGGTATTTAATTAGGTGGGGTGTTACAGAGGAGTTCACCCATTTGGTGAACTTCGTGCCAAATGAGGTGAGCAATGAGGAGCAAAAGAAGTCGAGGTTCATGGATGGCCTGGCCTGGAGGATCAGGCAGCATTTGATTGGTAATCCGAAATTGGTGACGTATACAGATGTCATTAATGCCGCTCTTGTACATTGCCACGATCATCGCTTCCATGCGAAGGGGAACTAGAGGGTAGGGGAGCCGAGACAGCAGGGCAAGGCAGTTGTTAGTGGTAACACAAGTGGTACTCAGCAGCATACTAGCAGTCAGTAAGGGAATCAGGCTAAGAAATTTAGGCCTGGTGGATTCCGATCGGGAGGACAGGGATTTAGGCAGGGTCAGCCGGGCCTAAATCAGCAGCAGCAGGTTCCTCAGGGCCGTCAGGGCCAAGGGAACAATGGGGGAGGCCAACAGGTCCAGCCACGTCAGGGCTAACAGGGCCAACGACAGGGGGACGATCAGAGACGTTGTTTTGTTTACAGCCAGACATGACACTTTAAGAGGGAGTGCCCGCAGAGGGGCAGAGGCCAATAACAGGGTGCCCAACAGGGGTAGCAGGGACAGATGCCACCAGCAGCACCGACTCTACCAGCCCCACAGTAGCAGGGGAAAATGCACTACGGGCGTATGTATAACATCCGGAATGTTCCCAATCCTCTAGCATAGCAGTCACCGCCAGCGATTGAGGGTATGTTTCTCATCCATGGTCATGAGGGTAGGATACTTTTTGATATGAGAGCATCTCATTCATTCATTAAATCTAAATTTGCTAAACGAGCGGGTTACTAGAGACCGCATGTAGTCTCCGTATGTGTGTAGAGTCGCCAGTAGGCAGCGGGGCATTAATTCACTCAATTTGTCGAAGGGTGTACATTTTGATTGGGAGGCTTAGTTTAGCAGCAGACCTCTTAGTGTTAGATATGGAGGGGTACGATATCATCCTAGGTTTGGATTGGTTGGCAGGTTATCGAGCGACTGTAGATTGTTACGAGAGGATAATCGTGTTCTCCATTTCGGGACAGGAGATGTTCCTAATAACGATGCCTCTACCTGAGGGAGGGTCGCGTGCACACTTGTATTATATCGAGGAGGAGACCTCACAGGAGGTGGTAGTTTCGTTGGATTCGATTTCGATAGTGAGGGACTTCGAGGATGTGTTCCAGGAAATACCAGGGTTGCCACCCAACAGGGAAATCGAGTTTATAATTGATTTAGCACCGGGTAAGAGGCCGATTGCTCGAGCGCCTTACCGTATAGACCCTTCGGAGATGCATGAGATGAAAGAGCAGATTCAGCAGCTCCTGGGTCATTATTTCATTCGATGGAGTGCATCGTCGTGGGGTGCGCCGGTATTATTTGTAAAGAAGTGGGATGGTTCCCTTCGGTTGTGCGTGGACTATAGGGAGTTGAATAAGGTAATGATACGGAATAAGTATCTGTTGCCTAGGATTGATGATTTATTTGACCAATTAAGAGGGGTGTCTTACTTCTCCAAGTTCAAGTTGAGGTCAGGGTATCATCAGCTGCGTATCCGAGAGGAGGATGTTCCTAAGATCGCTTTCCTGTCGCGGTATGGATCTTATGAGTTCAGGGTGATGCCATTCGGGCTAACGAATGCGCCAGTAGTGTTCACGGATCTCATAAACAGGGTTTTCAGAAAGTATCTCGACCAGTTTGTCATCGTGTTCATTGATGACATCCTGATCTACTTGCGCATTGAGGGGAAACACGCAGAGCATCTGCGTATGGTTCTACAGACGCTGCGGGACCACCATCTTTATTCGAAGTTCAGGAAGTGTGGATTTTGGCTACGGGTGGTACAGTTTTTTGGTCATGTGGTGTCAGACCGGGAAATTGCTATGGATCCGAGTAAGGTGTCGGTGGTGAGGGAATGGGGGTAGCTCACGACATCGACCGAGGTGCACAGCTTTCTAGGATTGGCAGGTTATTACAGGCGATTCATTAAGGGATTCTAAAAAATTACGGGCCCTTTGATGAATCTGACTCAAAAGGGGGGGTGCCTTTTATTTGGAGTGATCATTGTCAATTAGCTTTCGATGAGCTAAAGGACAAGTTGACATCTGCACCCGTACTTGTTGTGCCTAGGGGAGGACTAAAGTATCGGGTTTACACCGATGCATCCTTACAGGGACTTGGGGATGTGCTTTAGCAGGAGGAGAGGGTTATAGCTTATGCGTCCAGAAAACTAAAGCCCCACGAGAGGAATTACCCCACTCACGACCTAGAGCTAGCAGCAGTCATATTTGCTTTGAGGATATGGAGACATTATCTGCTGGGAGAGCAGTTCACCTTATTCACGAATCACAAGTCACTTTAGTATCTTTTCGCATAGAAGGGTCTGAATATGAGGCAGAGGCGGTGGCTAGAATTCGTGAAAGACTACTAGCTTGATATTCAGTATCATCCTGGTAAGGGTAATGTGGTGGCAGACGCATCAATCCGGAGACCGACTGGGGAAATATCATAAGTCTAGAAAGTGAAGTGGAGAGAGCTTCGATATGAGGATGATGTAGCCAGAGCCTACATGTCAGCATTATCCATCACACCGGAGATCATTATGCGAGTTGTGAGGGGCTCAGGCGGAGGACCAGATCTGCCGAGATAGGGCACACCAGTTGTTAGCTGAGGGAGCAGAGGGTTACTCGATCAGCTCGAATGGAGGCCTACGCCTAAATGGGAGGTTAATTAGGCCATAGGATAAAGAGTTGAGGCACGATGTTATAACAGAGTCCCATGGTTCAAGATTTGCGATACATCCCGGTGAGGATAAAATGTACCAGGATATGAGGAGGCAGTATTGGTGGGAAGGAATGAAATGGGACATAAAAGAGTTTGTCTCGAAATGTACTACGTGTCATCTCGTGAAAGTGGATCATTAGAGACCTCCAAGGACTAGAGATTCTCGTATGGAAGTGGGAGAACATCTCCATGGACTTCATTACAGGGTTACCTACATCCTAGAGGGGCCACGACTCCATATGGGTCATTATGGATCGGTTGACTAAGGTGGCCCACTTCTTGTCGGTTCGCACAGACTTCGAGACGATGCGTTATGTGCAGCTATTCATAGCGGAGATTATTAAGCTGCACGGGGTGCCGGTAAATATTGTGTCTGACAAAGATAAAGTTTTTGTGGCCCATTTTTGGCAGAGCTTTCAGGAGGCCATGGGCACAGAGCTACGTTTGAGTACAACCTATCACCCACAGCTCGACGGGCAGACTGAGGGGGTCAATCAGATGTTAGAAGACATGCTCAGGATGTGCATTTTAGACTTTGGGGGAGGATGGGAGAGATATCTTCCATTGGTAGAGTTCGCGTATAATAACTCTTACCAATTCACGATTGGCATGACACCGTTTGAGGCACTGTACGGGAGACCTTGTCATTCACCCGCCTATTGGTTAGAGGTGGGGGACAACAAGTTATGGGGACCGGAGATTGTCCAGAAGACATCTGCAAGATAGAGCTGATTCGAGGGCGGATTCGAATAGCTCAGGATAAGCAGAAGAGTTATGATGATGCTTCGCGGAGACATGTGGAGTTAGAGGTTGGGGTTCAGATATTGGTCCGGGTGTCCCCTATGAAAGGGGTGATGAGGTTCGGCAAGAAGAGTAAACTAGCAAAGAGGTATGTGGGACCCTTTCCTATTATTGAGAGGGTGGGATCGGTAGCATATAAACTGGGATTGCCAGAGCACCTTCAGCGGATACATGACGTGTTCCATGTGGCATCGCTAAAGAAATATCGAAGGAGAGAGAGGGCTTTCTAGCACATTCCACCCGAAAAAATTAATTTACAGCCAGACATCTCGTATGAGGAGAGACCGATAGCTATTCTTGATCGTAGTGAGCGCAAGCTACGATCTAAGGTTGTTCCACTAGTTAAAGTACAGTGGGGTTATCACAACGTTGACGAGTCTATCGGGGAGCGAGATGAGGATATGTGGGGACAATATCCAGAGCTATTCACCACAGGTACGACCTAATTTCGGGGACAAAATTCCTTTGTAAGGGGGGGAGTATGTAACACCCCCTAATTTTATGCATTTAATTGTTAATTAATTCGGGAAAAATTTAAATTACTAGTGTGTCGTAATTTAATGGAATTAATTATGGAATTTTTATATAAATATTAATCGGGTGAATAATTGGTTAATATTTATGGGAAATAAATTTACTAGGTAAATAGTAATATTTAATTTACGTCTTAAGAATATTAATGACGTGGAGTTTACTTATCTCAACCGGGAGTCGGTTCCAGACTAAGTTAGGTGGGAGATAAGATATTTTATAAACTTATTCGAATGTCAATTCTAAGTGCACGGTTGAGTTCGGAAGGGCCAAGATAGTAGAAATAAAATACCCGGGGGTAGTAAATAGGTCTGGGGACGTTTTTAGGCATAGTCGGGCCCACACGGGGGTATTTGGGTCACTTGGGCTTGGCCCATTAGGCTAAAAACGGGATTAAGCCTAATTAATTAATTAAAGGGGAAAAGGGAACGACTGATTTCATTGTGGAAAACCTATAGTGGGAGAGAATACCCTAAGGAGCAGTTAAAGGTATTGGGAACCAATTTGGGAGACAAAGGAAAGAACCAAAGGGGATTTCATCATTAACCTTGATAATCACAACTCCGGATCAGACCCTATGAAACCATAGGCTAGTGGTTAACTTGTTGTAGCATTTAATTGTATTACAATTTATATTTATATGAAGTGAGAACCAAAATTTGTTTTGGGTAAAGAGGGTACAAAACTAGGTTTTTTGTGAATAAATCTTCTGATTAGAAATTATTATAGAGATTCGTTATATAATCTGAACGAATTTGAACGAATTTGTACTGGTCAGATGTGGAAAACCCCAAAGAATTATGAACGAATTTGAGATTATAAATTGGTGTAGAGATGTAATTAACGAGTAGCCCGGGTTTTCCCCAATTCAGAAAAATAGGAGAGAACGGAAATTAAATGGGGTTTGGGGACTTTATGGGGGTTCCTTATGGTGTTCTTGATGTATTATTTTGATGATAGGACCTGGGTTAAACTGTAGACGGAGTTGAACATTTAAGGTTTTCGTCCATGGCAGAAATAGGTCTGCGGATAAGACAAAGACCTGTTCGAACAATCGATCGAGATGGCTGGGATCGATCGATCGATGGTCGAGGATTTTTGGAAGGTCGACCAATTTTAGTATATAAGGGAAAGTTAATTAAAATTCTTCCTCCGTACATTATTTAGTGAGAAATAAATATGGAATATAAATTCCTAACAATTATAAGGGAAAGTAATTGGGATTGGGAGGGATTTATATGTGACACACTATGGTTAATTTTGGGGAAAAATATTCCAAAATAATTAAATACGGATCGAGTGGGCAAGTCCGGGTATATTGATTGGGCGATACCAAGGTGTTAAAATTAATTTAGATTGAAAGCTAATTAATTCAGAGTCGGGGATTTAGACTCGGGTATTATTTTATTTTCGGGCCACGAGAGCGAGTCCGAATATATTGGTTGGACGACACCAAAAGTTATTTAATTAATTAATGTGCAAATTAATTAATAATCAGGGTGGACCAGAAACTCATGATAATTTGTATAGGCTTGTGTTACAGACTTAGTACACGCTAAAGTCAGGGTATTTTCTCTCTCTCTCTCTCTCTCTCTCTCTCTATATATATATATATATATATATATATATACACATATATATATATATACACGGTGTGCGATAGTATATATATATATGGTGTGTGCATTAATATCAGTGGCTAGATATTATTATTATATATACTCTAATGCTATCATGGAAGGTTGCGCGTAGAGGGTGAATCCTCTAGCTTGAGGAGTAGGGCGAGTATATCCCCAGGTCATAGCGTCAATTATATGGGTGAGGGGCATCTCACTTTCAGGGAAGGAATATGACCGCCTCTAATATTTATGTTATTAACCAAGTTAGTGAGCGATTATGACTTGGGGTAACTAGGTTATGTGAATACACCTAGTGGGATATCACTTTCGAGAATATAAATCCGGTGAGTTATTACTTGGGAGTGTGTTCATTATTAATTATTATTTCAACATATGTGTGAATGTTGTAATATGACTATACGTATATAATGAGCTAAATAATTATATACGAGTAAATTAATACAGGCCGTGAATTGTATTATATGTATAACGAGTGTGACAGTTTTATGAATTTAAAAAGGGGAATGATTAATTAAGCTAATGTTGATAATAACTTAGAAATAATGATTATTGCATACTCGGTTAGAGTAGGGTGGCTGCAAGGGGTTATATCGGTTATCTAGTTATGGGATAAATAACTAGGGAAATTAATTAAGGCGTTAGTAGTGCACATTGGAGGAGGGGTGAGGATGTTCTCAAGGGAGTGCGACACTAACTAAAATATGAAGAGCATGCATACATATTTATTACTGCAAGTTAATCATTTGCTAAATATTTTCCAAATATTTTGGGTTCTAACCCTCGCTATAAATATTTTTAAAAAACTTTTAGGTGTTCAGCCACAGGAACGTTAGACTTGACTCATTCCAGGGATCCGTTGCTGCAGCATATGTGAATGTTGCGGGAGTTTGATAGACGCCTCATTCTTTTTCATTTCTAGTATAGAAATTTCCTATCAGTTACTCGAGCATATTGCTCACAGCTTTGTTTAGTTTATGTCAGACTTGTTGAGATTTATATATATATGTCTTTACTTTTGTTGGATTTGAACCGATGGTTTATTCGGTCAGTTTATTTAAATTGTGAATGGTTGATTTCAGTTAATTATGATTGTTTAAATTATTTTATTTCTGCATGAGTATTTCATTAAATTAATGAAAGATAAAACTTGGCGCCAGTCTAATTTTTCTTACTTAGGTGGTTTGTAATTAATAGGGCGACAATGATGCTAAGAATGAACCAACTGAGAAACCTGTCCTAATTTAATTTCGGACTGATCACCCGGGGTTAATTAGGTGGGGTGTCACAGTCTTGCTTCCAAATTTCCACTGGATAAACACTATCGACATTGGCCCGCTCCACCAATTGTAACTGGGAACATTTGTGATAACCTATATATTTTGATATTATTTTTTTATCACGTTCGAATATTAAAATATACAAAATGCTAAAATAATTTAAATAGCATTCTCGACACGTAAAGAATCAATAAAATATGACATAACAAGATAAGGAGTGTGATAAGATAAACCTCAAATAACAAGCTTAATAATCACAAATAACTATACTAATAAAATACAAAGAGTATTATCATCCACATTAGTAAAAGCCCATAAGTCTCAACAATGAAGTCTAGCTATCCATCCACCAACATAGCCAGAATGAAAGGTATATGCCATAATAATCTCAAATGTACATGTTAACCGAAAAATGTACAACTCGACTCATACAACTGAAATAGAATAAATAATTAACAATAACACATACATCTCAATACTCGATGATGGTGACTCATGATAAATAATGGACTGAATATAATCTAGATGGAGTACTAAATACTCTCTCGGTCCAACCCTAGCACCTGAAATCTCCAACGATAATAAATTGGGTCAGAGCCCAACAATTATCAAAGGTACGCAACTCAAAAGCACTCGTAAATATAAGTGGTATCTCCACAAAATATCTAACCTATAATAATATTTATGAAATATAAAATAGAACCTCACAATCCATTTTAATTAAACATTAAGTTTTAATAATTAATTAATCTAGTAACTAATTCAGTAGTAACCGTATTCATCCGCTTCTCCCTAGCCACCCATCACGCTATACGCAAGACATAATCACATCCCATTATTCAGACACCATTGTTCGCTAGTGTGGGCCCAACAAGCATGAGTGACACATAAAAAATACCGCCTATGAATCTAGAACCACCATTCACTAGCATGGTCTCAACCCTCACACAAGGCACAACACATAAAATTATGCCTCATCTTATCTGATTTGACTACCATCACGGAGTACGCACAAGTAAGGTGTCTTCTCTTAACACACAACCATATCATCATCCCATTATATTATCCTCGATTAAGCATTAACATAATTACCATTATCTCATTGCACGTTACATAATTAACTTACTACTCAAGTTATAATCACAATATATTCACTTACCCATCCTGCCAGGTAATTTTTATCTAATATTTATTAATATTTATTTTAATATAATAGGTGGTAGCTGCGAAATAATTTCATTGGTAGAATTAGTAAATGTAATTAGTTGAGTAGACTTGAGGTAATAAATGAAATTGTGAGTGCAATTTCGTTGACTCTGCCCAAATAAGGGTTAACATTACTCTCAAATGTGATTGATTGAAATATAATAGACTCAATATTTGACCCCATATTTTTAATGAGTTATCCATGTTTAATCAATCACATTAGAAGATCATAACGCCACTTAAATAGAGTAAAAAAATTTGCACTCAAGATCGAAGCTGACACATCATTTTTCGTTTATGGGTAAAACCATGCCGTTTTTCTATATGCTAAAGATGCAGTGTAAATAAACACTATACCAATTAAATTAAAAGTAATGCTAGTTAGACAAATAGTTTATACAAAGTTTTTTTGTATAAACTGATGTGTCACCAATTAATAATAATGAATAACACATATTTAATAATTTTTATTTCTTATTTTCTAACATGAATTAGTTTCATATCGGTTTGTACAAATATCAATTCATACATCCATATAATAGGATATGATGGCTTTTGAAATAAAAAAAATGTAAAAGCACATTAACGGCTGAGATTTGCTTAAAAAAATCAAGGGCTATGATCTGACCTCAATTTTTGATGTTTCGCCTAAACGTTTTTTGACATGACGCCTAAAACATACACTATTTTCTACTTTAATTTGAACATGGTACAGTTACAATTAGAGGTTGACATCTCTTTTCTCCATCATCACGCTAACCCTTTCATTTCCCCTTCTACAAACCGAGGAACCTCAGGCAAACTCTCTATCTCTATTCGGTTGTGAAACCAATCTCTATTATCTCAACCCCATCATCACTAAAATCGATTTAAAAACATCGGTTCATCACAGATCACGAGTGGAGTGGTTCAAATAAGTTTTTTTGATTTCAAATCCCTAAACCCTAATTGTTCGAGAGATTCAAACAAATCAAAGGGTACTAATATCTATTACGATTTTTTTTGAAAATCTAATATTGTTTTAATTTTCCTGACATCTATATATATTTGCAGTTCAAATATTATTTTCACCTGATTGTGGAAAAGGTACTCCCGCCCTCTAACACACTCTCTCTAAAAGTTTTCGATTTTGGTTTGATTTTTCACCTCATTGTGATGATCTTCTTCGTCCCCTGTTTGAGTTTTCTTTAATTTGTATTTTGTGTCCATTTACAGTTTGGTTTGAAATTTTAAGTAGGTTTTTACAGTTGTGATTTTGGGTGTTGTTTTGGTTTCAAAAATCTTTTGTGATTTTTAGGTACTAGGTATGAGTATTAGACTTCTGTTTTAGTACGGTTCTTTTTTCGATAAAGTTTAACATCAAGATCACTTTCTTTTGTAGGATTCGAATTGTGTGTACTCAGTGTATGTTCGAACCGGGTCGGTGCTGAAAGCGGGCACTGTTTTTTTTCCAATCTCTCTCAAGTTTTTATGACATTCTCAATTGTGAAGTGAAGATGGGTTAGAGAGAGATAAGAAATGTGGGAGTTTTGGTCATAAGAAATGGGTTTTTTCCTTTCCTGGGTTCGTCATGTACAGTCTACTACGGTATGTTGAATTGCTCCAAAGATTTGTTTCTAAGACGTCTAGATTCTGAGATCTTATTTAATTATGATTTTGTGTTGTCTCATTTTGTTTTATAATTTAATGAAGCCAGGTGATGATAAAATTCATTGGTCTATCAATCCACTGATACATACTATGCGATGTTATACAATGAATCCCGACAGGTTCTGATCGTTTTTTTATTTAACTTAATATTTTTTTTCAAATAATTTATACTAAAATTTTGCATATAGGATTTATTTTTATTGTATGGTGTTAGGAGGCAGATGATGAAAGTTTTAGTATCAAATGGGTAGTATGCGGCTGAATTTAATTCTTGATGTTAATTAACTAGGAGAACGGATGCCTTCCTTTTTTTTCCAATATATATTTGTTAGTAAATCTATCATCTTTTAATTTTTTTTGTTAAATGTGGTTGTGGTAGTTTCTTTGGTTTTTGGACCGTTTCCCATATGAAAGCTCTCTTGGATTATTCTAAATTAAACACGTAATTGCTAATTAAATTATTATATATAAATGGTGTGCTAACCATAAATAGGAGACATATTAAGTGATGCACTTCAACATATCCCAGAATAAACTTATTAATTTATCCCAAAACAGGGTAAATGAATACTTGGTTGGTTATGGTACATAAATGCTTGATTATAAGGACAAATGTCTTTATTTCCCCCAAATAAATGCTTATAAATGTAATATGTCTGTTGTTTATAGTTTAGTGGGTTTGTCTAATATATTGTAGTGTTTTTGTATGTTTTATGGGTCTTATATTTTTTCTCAACACTGAAAACACCAATAAATGCTAATAAATGGAATATAAAGTGTGAGTTCACTTGGGATCAGCAGAAACGGTGCACTGGGACATTGAATTCTTCCCACGATTTTAATGGTGAGGAAGTTTAAGTTGCAACCAAATGAAGCAGTTGCATTAAGTTTTGTTCACTAATGTAAGGCATGTGTGTTGCTTTTAATATTGGAGCATATAACCTTTGGTGTAGATAAGAGCCAAAGAAATTAAAATGGCAGGATTGCCCATTTATCTCTGGTGAAATTGTTGTAATGTCAATACTACCCAAATTTATTTAAAAATCAAACAGTATGCTTTGTCTGCTATCCATTTCATATTTGCAACTTTTTCAAGAGTTGATGCCTATTCTCGTCCCTCTCCTTCATGATGTAAACTGTATTTAGTGATTTTATGCAATGTCTTGCTCTAAAAATAAATGAATGAATAATTGTTAATCTCCGATGTCAGTCGTGAATTTGTTAGAGATTCATGTTCGTTGATTTTCTGAATTATAAAGAAATTAAAAATGTTGAAATGGGAAACAAACTCTCTCTCTCTCTCTCTCTCTCTCTCTCTATATATATATATATATATATATATATATAAGGACATATTTTTATAAGTCCATTATCAATTTATTATGTCATATACCGCTACACCGTCGAAGAGCATTCAAGAACATTCAAGCATCAAAGACGGATCCGAATATCAAGTTCTTCATCAAAAAGACTCCGCAAATTTTACTTTGGTAAGGTTTTGTTTTAAATACCTTAACTTTAGACTTGGAGCATTTGAGATATTTTTATCAAATATTTTTCTAAAGATTTTGTTCTCTGACACCTTTCCGTAGAAAAATCATAACCAATTCAGAAAAAATCAGAAAAATACGAAACTGGCGGCCATGCGTTCGAATCGAAATTATCTACAAGCCCGCTAGGAATCTCGTTTGATAGGTCGTTTGAACGACTTGCTTTTGTCGTTCAAACGACATAGACATCTCGTAAGAAGTCGTTCGAGCGACACGTGTACTTCGTTCAAGCGACACGCTTATCTCATTCGAACGAGCTCGTATTTCGAGGCGGTGCATTTTTATTATAAATACTCATTATATGGTAATGTTTTTCTTAAGAAGTCCCAGTATTTTACAAAACAGAAAAACTGCGAAAGCAGAATCCTTTTTGACTTCTTCTTTTAGGGTTTAATCCCTTTTTACAATTCACAAAACTCCCAATATGATTTAGTGAATTGTTTTGGTGTTGAAGAACACACTTTGATGTGGTTTAATCTTTATGGGGAGAACTCTACAATCGAAGAGATGCGTGATATTGTGTAGGGAGTCCTTATAAATTTCACTTTTGTAGAGAAGCCGTTTTCTTCTTCATTGCTGACCACCTAGAGTTCTTGCGGGAGATTCCAGCCGATGTTATATCTAGTCGTTGCTTTGGAGGTTTGACGAAGACACCGCGCGTTACACTTGTGGGCGATTATCAGTTTGTATGTAAGTCAATGGTCTTGTGAATTCTTCAAAGTTCTAGAAATAAAAGGTTTTGCCCTTCGGGGATTTTTCCTTAATATTTGTGTCGCATGCTTTATATATTTATGGATTGACACACGCACACTCCTAGATGCATGTTTAGGGGCTGAATTGATTTGGTTTACTTAGGCTCTAATTAAATAAGGTTTGCTTGGAAACTTGCGAATAATTTTAAATCGACATCACACACCGCATTTATTCGGTTTTACAAATTGGTATCAGAGCGGGTTGCGCTAATTTATCGCGTGATCCTGATTTTTTTAAGGATTTTTTTTATACAATTTGACTTCTCACATCGTCAAATTGGTATCAGAGCAGGTTGTGCTAATTTATCGCGTATTCCTATATTTCGCAAAATCGTGTGATAATGATTTTTTTTTGAAAAATCAGTTTTGTGAAAAATCGTAATTTTTCAATGGAACGCCCATTTAATGATGAGCCTATTTTTGAAAAAGTTCACGACCGTGCTAAAAAATTAAAAAGTTTAAATTTGAAACTTTGCAAAAGAATTAAGGTTTTGGAAAAAAAAATTCTCTCTTTAAAAGTAAGATTGAATATTTGCAAGCGTTTTAAACTCAAAGTGATATTTGTCGTGAACATTTTGGTAATTTGTGTATTGATTTTGATTCTTTGAAAATTGCCAAAAAGAAGAGTGATGAGAGAGTTCTAGTTTTAGAGAAGGAATTAGAGGATTTAAAAAATTCTAGGGTTCCCGTTTTTCCATCGAGGATAAAAAATTAATCGATGATTTTACGGCACGTAAAAAGACTCTCAGGGATAAGTTTATTTTAATTGAGGGGGAGCGTGATAAACTGTTAAGTTTAATTAATAATTTGAAAAAGAAATCCCTGTCTTTGGAAGAGTCTAATTCTTTGCTTGAGTCAAAAATTTTGAAGTTAAAAAATAATTTGACAAACTCAAGTAGGTTTGATAGTGATGGTAATGGCTCATCGTGTTCTCATGCTAAAGCCAAAACCATTATTTATTTTAGAGGATCAACTAATTTCAAGGATTTTAGAAAAGCTCAACCCATAGGTGTCGGTCCACCCGTTTAAACATGTTCATATTGTGGTAGGAAAGGTTACCTTAGGCGTTTTTGTTTTGATCTTGGAAAATGTCCTAGGAAGTTTATGTCTAGTGTTTCCATGGTTCCCAAAGCCCTCACACGTCGTTTCAAATCTGTTTGGGTTAGAAAATCACTTTTAGAGGCACTAGATTTTAGATAAGTTGATTACCGTTTGCTTGCACACGATTCTTCTCTTGCCATATCATATAGATGATTGTGTTTGCATGTTTGTCATACGCTAGTTATGATTTTTTATATATTTTTGCTAGCGTTGTGACATGTATTTTTTCTATACTTTTTTTATTTTTGAAAATTTTTGAAAAATACAAAAAGATTTTAGTTTGATAAAATTTTTGAAAACAAATCCAAAAAGATTTTTGTATTTTGTTTGCACCTTTTATGGATGGACATTTTGAAAAACGTCGCTAATGCCGTTTAACACAAGGTTAAACTGTATAAGCAACTCCGAATGTTTGTTGGAGAAACCCTTTTCTTTTGAAAATAAAAATTATAAACAAGATTTGTTTACAAAGAAACTTATGTACGAGATTAATTAAGATTGTGTAACCAGTAAAAACTAAGGCAGTTTCAAAAATTCAGCACACTTAAAGAATGAGGTGAGTAGATGAAGATAATCAACACAATGATTTTTAACGTGGTAAAACCTCTCCCAACAGAGGAAACATCCACGGTGACTTCTAAGTCACAAAAACAAAAATCCACTAATAACAAAAATCAGTTACAAACAACACAACATGCAAGCACACAAATCAACCTATTCTAAGTTTAGGAATATACCCCCACTTGGCTCCTTCTAACTTCTGATAGATCTGATTTGTTGATGATGTTCTCCGGTTTGCTAACTTCCTTTGCTTTAGCTTCTTTACGTCGACTCAATGATCTCAGATCTTAAACACAACACTTCCAGTGTAGTAGTGTGTAAAGTGTTTGTGTAGTGAATCCTATTCACATGCATGAACTCACACACACTTAGATTTACAAACAGTCCTATACAAATTACATATAAAGTCTATATGCAGTGATTTTGTTATTTTTCTTTCTTACAAAACTAAAAACCTTTTGACCTTTAAATATAACCCAGATTCCACGGAGATCTTGCTTAAGAAATCGGTCAAGACCTTTCTCAATCTCTTTTGAAAATATTTAGGAGATTGAAAACCCTCCAAGTGCGAATCCAACTAGGTCAGGTTAAGTTTTGTAAAAACAGAAACTATAAAACATTTTTAAAACCAAAACAGAAATGATTTCCTTAAACCAAGTTGAAAATATGCAGATCTAGTGAAAAATGTAACATTCAGAGTATAGATCTAACGTTTCTATGGAAAAAGAAACTAGATCTTCACTCTAACGTTTAAGTTGTGTACAAGATCAGAAATCACGAGGTTACAGCAACAATATGAACAAACCACTCTCTCTCTCTCTCTTTCAAAACACTCAGGTTGTGTTTGGGGTAAGGTTTATTTGATGGTTTGTTTCAGAGACGAAGTGTTTAGGGTTAGGGTTTGGTTTTGGCTAACTGTTTCCCTTTCTCTCTCTTCTCTCTATTCTTTTCTCTCTTCTCTCACTTTTCTCTTCTCTCTCTTATTTTTTTCTCTCTGGAAGACGAATGCCCAAAAGTTCTCTAAGGCTGAGAAGTGAGGGGTATTTATAGTGCCTGGGGAAGGTTCTGGACGTTCGAGGCAAATCAAAGCCTGAGATCAAGTCTTCAAAGGTTTGACTTGATCCAATGGTTCTAAAACAACGGTGGTTTAAAACGATTCTGATTGGTTCAAATGGATAGCACCGGGATTAACCAAGAACGCATGCAGACCCTTGATACGAAATGATCCAACGATCAACAATCATCCATCCAACCCTCTCACATAAGAAACACAAATACATTAACCCGGAGGATGACAAGTGTTGGTTGGTTATAGGCTCTCACACGCGCGTCAAAATAATTACAAAACCTCACCCTGAAGTCTCTAGCGCTTTGAGATCGTACCCAACCAAACAATTCAGTGAAAAAAGAAGTTTCTAAAATAGTAAATTAACCCCAAAAACTTTATTATCCCATTTTATTAATAAAAACAATTATTAAAAAAATGTTTAAAAAGATTTAAAAATTATTTAAAATTCCCAAAAAAATTATTAAAGCTCCAAATCAAGGGGAATTAAACACACACTCAATTTTAAGTAATATGAACACATGTATGCACTTCTAATTGTGTGTAGTGTGATTCATTTTGTATCTTCATAGATCATTGAAGGGGATTAGAGAGATATGTTCTGAGGCTTTTTGGATTCTAGGATGGACTACAAATTTTGTCAATATTTCCAAATTAGTTGAGCACTTATACAATGTAGACTTAAGCAAGTCAAAGGTATAAGGTGCTTCAATCTCCCCCTTTGGAAATATGAGACAAAATCTCCTTTGAGTTAGCTTAAAACTCGTAGGGAACAAAAAAATAAAACCTAGTCCTATACAGAAGATTCTATCTACCCATTTCCTAGAAATTCAAAAATTACATAACTCAACTATTTACAAGTATGTGCACTAGAAACGGTAGACAATCAGAAGAAGAGATTCCTGCAAATATACACACTAAGATCAAGCAGTTTAGATGAAATGTGAACAAAAATGAACTTCATAAAACTCAAATTTCTCCCCCATTTTGTCTCAAATGGACAAAGGGTAAAACTTAAAGTTTTAAGAGTTTAATCAGCGCATACCATGCCTATAGAATTTCGCAAATACAGAAATCTGTTATAGTTTAAAGGTTTAGTGAACATGTCTGCAAGTTGCAGATCAGTAGGCAGGTAATGAATTTCTAATTCCTTAGTTTCAACAAGTTCGCGAATAAAATGATGCCTTATTTTAATATGTTTAGTTCGCGAGTGTTGAACCGAGTTTTTAGATATGTTAATGGCGCTTTGATTGTCACAATACAATTGTAATTGATCTTCTTTAATTCCATAATCGCTTAACATCTGTTTTATCCATAATAATTGAGCACAACAACTGCCAGCTGCTATATATTCGGACTCAGTCGTGGATAAAGATGTGCAATTCTGTTTTTTGCTACTCCAACCAACTAAATTATTGCCGACATAATAACAGGCACCTGATGTACTTTTACTATCATCAGTACAACCGGCCCAATCAGCATCAGTATACCCTATGATGGTGCTACAGGTATCCTTAGTGTACCTAAGTCCAAGGTTGAGAGTGCCTTTTATATACTTTATTATACGTTTTACACTCGATAAATGGCTCTCTTTAGGGTTATTCTGGTAACGAGCACACAGACATACAACATACATTATGTCTGGTCGTGAGGCAGTTAGATAGAGTAGGCTACCGATCATACTACGGTAAAGAGTGGAATCTACTGACGTACCATTTTCATCTTTGCTTAATTTAACGGTAGTACTCATAGGTGTTTTTGGCAACTTTAGCATTCTCTAAGCCAAATTTCTTAACAAGGTCCAAGGCATACTTAGTTCGAGAAACAAATAGACCATCAGAATTCTGTTTCACTTGAAATCCTAAGAAAAGCTGTAGCTCCCCCATAAGGGACATGTGAAATTCCTTATGCATACTAGCAGAAAAGGATTTAACTTCAGAGTTTGAAGTTGACCCGAAAATGATGTCGTCTACATAGACTTGGGCTATGATAATGTTTTTGTCAAAATGTTTGACAAAGAGAGTCTGGTCATTTCCTCCTCTCTTAAAACCCTTATCCAACAAAAAGTTGGAAAGGCGTTCATACCAAGCTCGAGGAGCTTGTTTTAAGCCATACAAAGCCTTTCTTAGACGAAAGACATGGTTAGGGTATTTAGGGTCAATGAACCCTTTGGGTTGTTCTACATATGTTTCTTCGGACAGGATTCCATTAAGGAAAGCAGATTTTACGTCCATTTGATAAAGTGTGAATTTTAAGTAACACGCTATGGCGAAAAGAAGACGAACAGATTCAAGACGAGCGACAGGGGCAAATGTCTAGCTGAAATCTATCCCTTCTATTTGAGAGTAGCCTTGAGCAACTAGTCTAGCTTTGTTTCTAAGAATCACCCCATTTTCATCAGATTTGTTCTTAAAGATCCAACGTGTTCCAATAACATTTTTGTTTTGAGGCCGAGGTACGAGATACCAGACATTGTGAATGACGAATTGTAAAAGTTCTTCCTGCATAGCAGAAATCCAGTGTGTGTCATTCAATGCTTCATTAATATTTTTCGGTTCCACAAGGGAGACGAAACATGCATAATTAGCATAATTTCTTAACTGGGATCTAGTACGAACTGGCTCATTAGGATTACCGACCACGTTGTCAATGGGATGATCTTTAGAGACCCAGCCAGGTACTTATGGACTCTCAATAGGTAATGAGTCATCTATTTCTGGTGAATCAGTTTTGAAATCATTTTCAGATTCAACCACAATAGGTGATTCAGATATCTTATTTTCGACAATAGTGTCACTTACAATTACATTTATCGATTCCATAAGGGCCTTAGTACGCAGATTGTATATACGATAAGCACGACTGTTTGGTGAGTATCCTAAGAAGATGGCTTTATCACCACGAGTTTCGAATTTAGACAGATGTTCTCTGTCTTTACAGACATAACACTGACTTCCAAAGGTTCTTAGGTATTTCAGATTAGGTTTCTTACCGTACCACAACTCATAAGGGGTTTGTTTAGAGTTTTTCCTAAGATAGACCCTATTAGTGATGTGACAGGCAGTTCTAATGGATTCTACCCAAAAGTATTTAGGTAGGGATTTAGCATGCAACATGACACGTGCCATCTCTTGAAGAGTTCGGTTTTTCCTTTCAGCAATACCATTCTGCTGAGGAGTTTTAGGGGCACTAAATTCATGTTTGTAACCGTTGTAGTCACAATATTCAACTATTCCTGTGTCTATGAACTCTCCCCCTCTATCACTACGGATGCGATTGACTTGTGTGTCCTTCTCATTTTCAATTCTTAGAAGAATTTTCAAAAAATTCTGAAACGTGTCAGATTTATGTTTCAAGAAGGCAACCCAAGTGAATCGTGTGAAATCATCAACCATGACAAGGATATAACTGTGTCCACATAGACTAACAGTTCTAGAGGGACCAATAAGGTCCATATGGATGAGATCTAAAGGTCTAGAGGTAAGGATGTCTTTAACCTTTTTATGCGAAGTCTTAACTATTTTTCCTTCCTGGCAATGACCACAGACAACACTTGAAATAGGTTTAATTTTAGGAATACCTCTAACTATCTCTTGACTAGACAATCTACCAAGGATATCATAACTTAAGTGACCCATACGATTATGCCAGATCTCATTGTCATCCATTCTGACAATGTTACAGGTTTCAGAACTAGTCTTGACAGTATAACAATTGTCAGGTGTTCTAAATCCTGTAATAATGCATTCACCTTTATCATTTAAAATTTTACAATTGTTCTTTGAAAAGGTGACTGTATGGTCAGAGTCACAAAATTGTGATATGCTTAGAAGGTTGGCTTTAAGGCCTTTAACTAATAGAACATTTTCGAGAACAGGCATTCCTTCTTCTTTTAGGGTTCCTTTACCTATGATCTGGGATGAAACGCCATCATCAAAAACAACTTTCCCATCAGCAAATCTGGTTTTGTTTAGAAGTTTTGTTTCATCTCCTGTCATATGTTTGGAACATCCTGAATCTAAGTACCAACCAGATGAAGTGTGTTCAGCTTTTAAAGCAGTGATGACAATGTTACACTTCATTTGGGGTAAAAGATCCTCTTTTCTAACCCAAATAGCTCTAGTTTTAATTTTGCGCAAGTTTGCTCTCATTTGATAAAATTTTCGAGACACAGCTTTTTGTCGAAAAACATTTGGAGCAGCAAACTGATTGTTGTGAAAAAGTTGAGCTTTTGGTTTAGGAAAGTTTCTCGGAGCCTTTCTCTTAAATGAACTCTTAGTTTTGGTCTTTCTATTTCTGTAGTTAGAGTTCTTATCAGGTTGTCTTGGAAGGACATAATTGTTACGACTTTGCCTAGAATAGTTAAAGTTCTTATAGACAGAAGTATTGTATATAGGGGTGTTTAGACGCCTAGCATAACAACCTTCAAAGGAGTGACCATAAATGTCACAGTAAGAGCAATATTGATTGCTTGAGGGATGAATTTCCTTAGGAAAACTTCTAAAGATAGGTTTGACAGTGTTCTGTTCATAAGTCCTATTTCTAGGGGGTATGGTCTTATAGGTAGAATCAGCCTTTCTGATCAAAGGACAGACGTATTTAGTCTTAAGTGCAGCCTCAGCATTAGAATAACTAGACTCTCCAATGTCTTTCTGTCGTTGCTTTTGATCAAATTCATTTTTAATCAAATGAAAGTCTGGACATGTTTCAATTGGTCTTTTGCCCCCAGACACAAACTTAATAGGTTCAAGTTTTGTATTTTGAAATTTGTTCTTAGGGCAAAATCCAATACCGGTTCGATCATCAGAATTGGTCTTGGAGTCAATAACAAAGTCAGTAAAACAGTTAGAATTGTTTTCAAACTTAGAAAACTTTTTGAAAACAGTAGCTGTCTTTGTTTTTGCTTCCTCCAATTCTAATAATGTTCCCTTATATTTCATTTCCAGGGTTTCATTAGTTTTAGTCAACTCTTTTAATTTTTGATCAAAAGTTTCAATTTCAGATTGATGAGATAGACACTGGTTAGTGTACTCTTCAGCATTCAACTTCACTATAAGACTTAGATCATCTAATTTCTTAGTCAGGTCTCTAACAGTCTTCTCCAGTCTAGTGCCTTTTTTAAGAGTTTTAGCATACAAGGTATGGATATCAGGGAGGTCATCTGTGTCTGAGTCGCTAAGTGAAGTGTGTGTAGTGACCCCTAACGATTCAGTTTTAGTACTCACGCACCCATTGGCATCGTCATTATCGAGATCACTTTGACTCACACACACGGAACTAGAACTAGCAACATTTTCAGACAATAAAGCATCTAGGCCAATCAAAGGAGTATTCACACAAGCAAGAGTAGAAGCATCATTATCACACACAGGCATATCATCATTGTAAATGATCTTAGCATAAAAGGACATGCAAGGGTCAAGTTCATTTGATGACTCAAGTTCCTCTTCATTAGAGTCACTTGAATCATTCCAAGTTTTACAGACATTGGCTCTATTGTGTGTGTTGGCTTTATTCAGATTAACTCTGCAATCGTGAGCAATGTGACCTAGTTTCCCACATCTAAAACATTCAATCTTTTTAAGGTCTCTAGTGGGTCTGGAATTGTTGTCCTTAGGATGTTTGTCAAAGCCTCTATCATGAGGTTTGGGATTAGACAGAGTAGGATAATTAGGCTTGCCTTGTTTAGTTGCCTGTTTGTTTCGAAATTTGACAATTTTCTTAAATTGTTTAGACATTAAGGCAATCTGATTATCTAGTTTATCTATATCACACTCCTCATCAGAGTCAGAGTTGGTTAAATTAGACTCAAGTTTGGGTATCTTGGAGGCAAAACTCAAGTTAGAGTTGGGCTGTTTTCTTTGAGAATGATTCAATTGTTTCTTAAAGTCTAATTCCATTTCCACAGTTCTAAGTTTGCTACTGAGTAACTCAGGAGTAAGGTTTTGATCATTCATTTCCTCAATAGCATACCTCTTACTGTCGAACTTTTGTGGTAATGACCTTAGGATTTTAGAAACAATTTCATTTCTATCATAAGTAATACCATTAGCATGCAACTTAGTGACTATATCAGTTAAGTTCATGTAAAAATCATCAAAAGATTCAGAATCAGACATGATCAAAGAGTTGTACTGCTGGATAAGCATTTGGGTTTTAGCAGCTTTGACTCTTGAGTCTCCTTCATGTGCAGTGATTAATGTGTCCCATGCTTCCTTAGAAGTGGCACAAGATGAGATTCTTTTGAACTCATACTCATTAATGGACATAAAAATGGCATTCTTGCCTTTATTGTTATTTCGAGAAATGGTTTTCTCTTCTTGGGTAAATTCACTTAAGATTTTCTTTACCCTCTCATCACTTCCTTCAGTGGCTGGTTTAGTAGGATAAGTGTATCCATTTTCGATAATGTCCCAGACATCATCTCCTAAAGTCCCTTGGATGAAGGCAACCATCCTTACTTTCTAGTAAGCAAAGTTGTTTCCATCAAAGAGAGGAGGTCTCGACAGATTACCAAACCTTTCATTCTTCTCGTCCATAGTTAGGTTTTACAGAAAACGATTTCAGAAACACAAGATCTTTTAAAATAAAAGTTAACAGGGCTCTAATACCAATTGAAAAACGTCGCTAATGCCGTTTAACACAAGGTTAAACTGTATAAGCAACTCCGAATGTTTGTTGGAGAAACCCTTTTCTTTTGAAAATAAAAATTATAAACAAGATTTGTTTACAAAGAAACTTATGTACGAGATTAATTAAGATTGTGTAACCAGTTAAAACTAAGGCAGTTTCAAAAATTCAGCACACTTAAAGAATGAGGTGAGTAGATGAAGATAATCAACACAATGATTTTTAACGTGGTAAAACCTCTCCCAACAGAGGAAACATCCACGGTGACTTCTAAGTCACAAAAACAAAAATCCACTAATAACAAAAATCAGTTACAAACAACACAACATGCAAGCACACAAATCAACCTATTCTAAGTTTAGGAATATACCCCACTTGGCTCCTTCTAACTTCTGATAGATCTGATTTGTTGATGATGTTCTCCGGTTTGCTAACTTCCTTTGCTTTAGCTTCTTTACGTCGACTCAATGATCTCAGATCTTAAACACAACACTTCCAGTGTAGTAGTGTGTAAAGTGTTTGTGTAGTGAATCCTATTCACATGCATGAACTCACACACACTTAGATTTACAAACAGTCCTATACAAATTACATATAAAGTCTATATGCAGTGATTTTGTTATTTTTCTTTCTTACAAAACTAAAAACATTTTGACCTTTAAATATAACCCAGATTCCACGGAGATCTTGCTTAAGAAATCGGTCAAGACCTTTCTCAATCTCTTTTGAAAATATTTAGGAGATTGAAAACCCTCCAAGTGCGAATCCAACTAGGTCAGGTTAAGTTTTGTAAAAACATAAACTACAAAACATTTTTAAAACCAAAACAGAAATGATTTCCTTAAACCAAGTTGAAAATATGCAGATCTAGTGAAAAATGTAACATTCAGAGTATAGATCTAACGTTTCCATGGAAAAAGAAACTAGATCTTCACTCTAACGTTTAAATTGTGTACAAGATCAGAAATTACGAGGTTACAGCAACAATATGAACAAACCACTCTCTCTCTCTCTCTCTCTCTCTTTCAAAACACTCAGGTTGTGTTTGGGGTAAGGTTTATTTGATGGTTTGTTTCAGAGACGAAGTGTTTAGGGTTAGGGTTTGGTTTTGGCTAACTGTTTCCCTTTCTCTCTTTTCTCTCTATTCTTTTCTCTTTTCTCTCACTTCTCTCTTCTCTCTCTTATTTTTTTCTCTCTGGAAGACGAATGCCCAAAAGTTCTCTAAGGCTGAGAAGTGAGGGGTATTTATAGTGCCTGGGGAAGGTTCTGGACGTTCGAGGCAAATCAAAGGCTGAGATCAAGTCTTCAAAGGTTTGACTTGATCCAATGGTTCTAAAACAACGGTGGTTTAAAACGATTCTGATTGGTTCAAATGGATAGCACCGGGATTAACCAAGAACGCATGCAGACCCTTGATACGAAATGATCCAACGATCAACAATCATCCATCCAACCCTCTCACATAAGAAACACAAATACATTAACCCGGAGGATGACAAGTGTTGGCTGGTTATAGGCTCTCACACGCGCGTCAAAATAATTACAAAACCTCACCCTGAAGTCTTTAGCGCTTTGAGATCGTACCCAACCAAACAATTCAGTGAAAAAAGAAGTTTCTAAAATAGTAAATTAACCCCAAAAACTTTATTTTCCATTTTATTAATAAAAATAATTATTAAAAAAATGTTTAAAAAGATTTAAAAATTATTTAAAATTCCCAAAAAAATTATTAAAGCTCCAAATCAAGGGGAATTAAACACACACTCAATTTTAAGTAATATGAACACATGTATGCACTTCTAATTGTGTGTAGTGTGATTCATTTTGTATCTTCATAGATCATTGAAGGGGATTAGAGAGATATGTTCTGAGGCTTTTTGGATTCTAGGATGGACTACAAATTTTGTCAATATTTCCAAATTAGTTGAGCACTTATACAATGTAGACTTAAGCAAGTCAAAGGTATAAGGTGCTTCACATTTAGGATGACCGAGTCACAACATCGTTCCATTTTTCATGTGAATATTTGATAGTGTTTTGAGACAATAGGTCAATTCATCCATATATTTTATAATGTTTGGAGTCATTAAGATGTAATTAAGTGTTACTTCCTACTTATTTGACTCATGATTTCTTTTATTGCACACATGCACGGATTTGTTTGATTATTGTGATTGTCTTATCACATGTTGGTTAGGTGTTTTCACTTCAATCCTGTCCTTAAAACGAACCAAGCGCGATAAAACTTGATAAGAAAGTTGTGCATATAAGATCCGTTTGTGCGCTTTGTTTGAAAACGGTGAAGGGCTATGAAAGATTGTTTTTTTTATTCTTTGTGATTAAGCCACCGTTAAATCGGACCTAAAAATTTGAGGAATTTTATTATCTGGGGTCCAAAGAGGTTAAAAGAGCCCAAAAAATTTAAAGGCAATAAAAAGAAATTCATGCCAAATATGGGCCATTTAGGTCTCACCATCAATTGTCCAAAGTTTGAGAGTTTAGATCACCTCTATTCAAAATATATATGAGGGAATTTGGTCGGAGATTTTATAACGGGTTTGCATGTCCTTGAAAATCTTGAAAAAAGCGCTAAATAATTTTGGACGTTATTAGTGTGGAAATCATTTTGACTTTGATTTTTGATTTGCATAAGACGGTGTCATCTAAATTCAACAAATTTTACACCTAAGGATACTTTTGATGCTCATTCGTTAGGAGTACACATATTCATTGTGCACATATGATTGATTGCGTTGATTTACCTATCGAATGTGTTCACACCCATTCATTCTGTTTCCATGACTTGGTTGTTTTAGTTTAAATCCATGGTGTAATTTTTTGTTATCTGGTTTTTGTATGAAAATTTTTAAAAATCAAAAATAATTTGTGAAAACCTTTTGAGATACTCCTTTGCATGCGCGTAGTTTGATCCTTGTTTGCTATGCATTTTTATCGTGACACTCATGTTTTGATTTTTTTTCTTCTTATCTGTCTATTTGGGGACATCATAAAAAGGGAGAGAAAGAATTATCATATTACGGGGATATTTTTGCATTATGGGGGAGATTTAATTTATTAATGCTTTATTCTTATATCATTTCAAACTCGATGCGTCACGAAGGTATTTTGCTTTATCTCATGTGTGTAGGTACAAAGACTGAAGATCATTATGTTGCATAGCCTGATGAGGAAAGCTTTGAGATTTGATGAAGACCTTTTGAAGATCAGTTTGAGGTCTTGCAAATTTATTCATGGGAGGGTCGATTTGTATAGGCATTTCAATTTTTGATAATTCGGATATTTTTATGTATGTACTGGCATAGACATAGGGGGAGAATTGCAAGGACATATTTTTATAAGTCTGTTATCAATTTATTATGTCTTATACCGCTACACCGTCGAAGAGCATTCAAGAACATTCAAGCATCAAAGACGGATACGAATATCAAGTTCTTCATAAAAAAGACTCCGTGAAGTTTACTTTGGTAAGGTTTTGTTTTAAATACCTTAACTTTTCACTTAGAGCATTTGGGATATTTTTATCAAATATTTTTCTAAAGATTTTGTTCTCAGACACCTTTCCGTAGAAAAATCGTAACTAAATCATAAAAAATCAGAAAATATGAAACTGGCGGCCACGCGTTCGTATCGAAATTATCTACAAGTTCGCGTGGAATCACGTTTGATGGGTTGTTCGAACGACCAACTTTTGTCATTCAAACGACATAGGCATCTCATGAGAAGTCGTTCGAGCGACACGTGTACTTTGTTCGAGCGACATGCTTATCCCGTTCAAACAAACTCGTATTTCGAGGCTGTGCATTTTTATTATAAATACTCATTAAATGGTAATATTTTTCTTAAGAAGTCCTAGCGTTTTACAGAACAGAAAAACTGCGAAATCAGAATCCTTTTTTACTTCTTCTTTTAGGGTTTAATCCCTTTTTTACAATTCACAAAACTCCCAATATGCTTTAGTGAATTGTTTTGGTGTTGAAGAACACACTTTGCTGTGGTTTAATCTTTGTGAGGAGAACTCTACAACCGGAGAGCTGCGTGCTATTGTGGAAGGAGTCCTTATAAAGTTCACTTTTATGGAGAAGCCGTTTTCTTCTTCATTGCTGACCACCTAGAGTTCTTGCGGGAGATTCCAGACGACATTATTTCTAGCCGTTGCTTTGTAGGTTTGACGAAGACACTGCGCGTTACACTTGTGGTCGATTATCAGGTTGTATGTAAGTCAATGGTCTTGTGAATTCTTCAAAGTTCTAGAAATAAAAGGTTTTGACCTTCGAGAATTTTTTCTTAATATTTGTGTCGCATGCTTTATTTATTTATGGATTGACACACGCACACTCAAAGATGCATGTTTAGGGGCTGGATTGATTTGGTTTACTTTGACTCTAATTAAATAAGGTTTACTTGGAAACTTACGAATAATTTTAAATCGATATCACACACCGCATTTATTCGGTTTTACAAATTGGTATCAGAGCGGGTTGCGCTAATTTATCGCGTGATCCTGATTTTTTCGAGGATTTATTTTTTTTATACAATTTGACTTCTCACGTCGTCAAATTGGTATCAAAGCAAGTTGCGCGAATTTATCGCGTATTCCTATTTTCCGTAAAATCGTGTGATATTGATTTTTTTTGAAAAATCAGTTTTGTGAAAAATCGCAAATTTTCAATGGAACGCCCATTTAATGAGGAGCCTATTTTTGAAAAAGTTAACGACCGTGATGAAAAATTTAAAAGTTTGAATTTGAAACTTTGCAAAATAATTAAGGTTTTGGAAAAAGAAAATTCTCTTTTTAAAAGTAAGATTGAATATTTGCAAGCATTTCAAACTCAAAGTGATATATGTCGTGAGCATTTTTGTAATTTGTGTATTGATTTTGATTCTTTGAAAATTGCCAAAAAGAAGAGTGATGAGAGAGTCCTAGTTTTAGATAAGGAATTGGAGGATTTAAAAATTCTAGGGTTCCCGTTTGTGCCGTCGAGGATAAAAAATTAATCGATGATTTTACGGCACGTGAAAAGACTCTTAGGGATAAGTTTGTTTTAATTGAGGGGGAGCGTGATAAACTGTTAAGTTTAATTGATAATTTGAAAAAGAAATCCCTATCTTTGGAAGAGTCTAATTCTTTGCTTGAGTCAAAAATTTTGAAGTTAAAAAATGATTTGACAGACTCAAGTAGGTTTGATAGTGATGGTAATGGCTCATCGTGTTCTCATGCTTCTAATGCTAAAGCCAAAACCATTATTTATTTTAGAGGATCAACTAATTTCAAGGATTTTAGAAAAGGTCAACCCATAGGTGTCGGTCCACCCGTTTACACATGTTCAAATTGTGGTAGGAAAGGTTACCTTAGGCATTTTTGTTTTAATCTTGGAAAATGTCCTAGGAAGTTTATGTCTAGTGTTGTCGTGGTTCCCAAAGCCCCCACACGTCGTTTCACATCTGTTTGGGTTAGGAAATCACTTTTAGATGCACTAGATTTTAGATAAGTTGATTCCCGTTTGCTTGCACATGATTCTTCTCTTGCCATATTGTATAGATGATTGTGTTTGCATGTTTGTCATATGCTAGTTATGATTTTTGATATATTTTTGCTAGCGTTGTGACATGTACTTTTTCTATACTTTTTTTGTTTTTGAAATTTTTTGAAAAATACAAAAAATTTTAGTTTGATAAAATTTTTAAAAAAATCCAAAAAGATTTTTGTATTTTATTTGCACCTTTTATGGATGGACACTTAGGATGACCGAGTCACAACATCGTTCCATTTTTCATGTGATTATTTGATAGTATTTTGGGATAATAAGTCAATTCATCCACACGTTTTATAACGTTTGGAGTCATTAAGTGTTACTTTATATATGTTTGACTCATGATTTCCTTTATTTCACACATGCACGGATTTGTTTGATTATTGTGCTTGTCTTATCACATGTTGGTTGAGTGTTTTCACTTCAATTATGTCCTTAAAACGAACTAAGCGCGATAAAACTTGATAAGAAAGTTGTGAATATAAGAGCCGTTTGTGAGTTTGTGCACTTTGTTTGATAACGGTGAAGGGCTACGAAAGATTATTTTTTTTATTCTTTGCGATTAAGCCACCGTTAAATCGGACCTAAAAAATTGAGGAATTTTATTATCCGGGGTCCAAAGAGGTTAAAATACCTCGAAAAATTTAAAGGCAATAAAAAGAAATTCATGCAAAATATGGGCCATTTAGGTTTCACCATCAATTCTCCAAAGTTTGAGAATTTAGATCACCTCTATTCAAAATATATATGAGGGAGTTTGGTTGGAGATTTTATAACGGGTTTGCACGTCCTTGAAAATCTTGAAAAAAGCGCTAAATAGTTTTGGACGTTATTGGTGTGGAAATCATTTTGACTTTAATTTGTTGATTTGCATAAGACGATGTCATCTAAATTCAACAAATTTTACACCTAAGGATACTTTTGATGCTCATTCGTTAGGAGTACATATATGCGTCGTGCACATATGATTGATTGCGTTGATTTACCTATCGAATGTGTTCACACCGATTCATTCTGTTTCCATGACTTGGTTGCTTTAGTTTAAATCCTTGGTGTGATTTTTTGGTATCTTATTTTTGTATGAAAATTTTTAAAAATCAAAAATAGTTTGCGAAAACTTTTTGAGATACTCCTTTGCATGCGCGTAGTTTGATCCTTATTTGCTATGCATTTTTATCGTGACACTTCGTGTTTTGATTTTTTTCTTCTTATCTGTCTATTTGGGGACATCATAAAAAGGGGGAGAAAGAATTATCATATTATGGGGGAGTTTTTGCATTATGGGGGAGATTTGATTTATTAATGCTTTATTCTTATATCATTTCAAACTCAATGCGTCACGAAGGTATTTTGCTTTATCTCATGTGTGTAGGTACAAAGACTGAAGATCATTATGTTGCACACCCTGATGAGAAAGGCTTTGAGATTTGATGAAGTCTTTTTGAAGAACAGTTTGAGGTCTTGAAAATTTATTCATGGGAGGGTAGATTTGTATAGGCATTTCGATTTTTGATAATTTGGATATTTTTATGTATGTACCGGCATAGACATAGGGGGATATTTGTAAGGACATATTTTTATAAGTCCGTTATCAATTTATTATGTCTTATACCTTCTACACCGTCGAAGTGCATTCAAGAACATTCAAGCATCAAAGACGGATCCGAATATCAAGTTCTTCATAAAAAAGACTCCCCGAAGTTTGCTTTGGTAAGGTTTTGTTTTAAATACCTTAACTTTTCACTTAGAGCATTTGGGATATTTTTATCAAATATTTTTCCAAAGATTTTGTTCCCGGACACCTTTTCGTAGAAAAATCATAACTAATTCAGAAAAAATTAGAAAAATACGAAACTGGCGACCACGCGTTCGTATCGAAATTATATACAAGTCCGCATGGAATCTTGTTTGATAGGTCATTCGAACGACCTGCTTTTATCGTTCAAACGACATAGACATCTCATGAGAAGTCGTTCGAGCAACACGTGTACTTCGTTCGAGCGACATGCTTATCTCGTTCGAACAAGCTTGTATTTCGAGGCAACGCATTTTTATTATAAATACTCATTAAATGGCAATTCTTAAGAAGTCCCAGCATTTTACAGAACAGAAAAACTGCAAAATTAGAATCCCTTTTGACTTCTTCTTTTAGGGTTTAATCCATTTTTTACAATTCACAAAACTCCTAATATGCTTTAGTGAATTGTTTTGGTGTTGAAGAACACACTTTACTGTGGTTTAATCTTTGTGGGGAGAACTCTACAACCGGAGAGCTGCGTGCTATTGTGGAGGGAGTCCTTATAAAGTTTACTTTTGTAGAGAAGCCGCTTTCTTCTTCATTGCTGACCACCTGGAGTTCTTGCGGGAGATTCCAGTCGACATTATTTCTAGTCGTTGCTTTGGAGGTTTGACGAAGACATCGCGCGTTACATTTGTGGGTGATTATCAGGTTGTATGTAAATCAATGGTTTTGGGAATTCTTCAAAGATTTAGAAATAAAAGGTTTTGCCCTTCGGGGATTTTTCCTTAATATTTGTGTCGCATGCTTTATCTATTTATGGATTGACACACGCACACTCATAGATGCATGTTTAGGGGCTGAATTGATTTGATTTACTTTAACTCTAATTAAATAAGGTTTACTTGAAAACTTGCGAATAATTTTAAATCGATATCACACACCGCATTTATTCGGTTTTATAATATATATATATATATATATTGAAAATATATTTTCATTATTGGATTTGGTTCATGATTTTAATGACTAGTGGGATGACCGATGAATGGAGAAAAAATGTTTTAGTTCCTATTTATAAAAATAAAGGGGACATACAAAGTTGTTCAAATTATCGTCGTATTAAGTTAATGAGTCATACAATGAAACTTTGGGAGAGAGTGATTGAATATAGATTGAGATTGAAGGCAACAGTATCTGAGAATCAATTTGGGTTTATGCCCGGGAGGTCAACAATTGAAGCAATCTATTTATTGAAGAGATTAATGGAGAGATATAGGGAGAAAAAGAAGGATCTTCATATGATTTTTATAGATTTGGAGAAGGCGTATGATAGGATACCCAGAGATATAATATGGTGGGTTCTATAAAAAAGAGGAGTGACTCGCAGATATATTGATGTGATAAAGGATATGTATGATGATGCGATGACTACAGTAAGAACATCAGCCGGAGAAAGTAGTGAACTTTCAATTACGATATGTCTACACCAAGGATCAACATTAAGTCCTTATCTCTTTGCTCTTGTTATGGATGAGTTGACTGGACAAATACAAGATGAGGTGCCATGGTGTATGCTGTTTGCATATGATATTGTTTTAGTGGATGAGACTAAGGCGGGAATTAATGCTAGGTTGGAATTGTGGAGAGAAAATTTAGAAACAAGAGGATTTAAAATAAGCATAACTAAAACAGAATATGTGGAGTGCAATTTTAGTAGTAATAGGAGGACAAATGGAGATGTGAAATTTGAGGGTCAAGAGATACCTAGAAATGGTCATTTTTTTTATTTAGGATCGATTATCTAAAAAGATGGAGATATTAGTGATGATGTTACTCATAAGATTAGAGTAGAGTGGGTTAAGTGGAGAAGTGCTACCGATGTTTTGTGTGATAGGCGTATATCTTTGAAGTTAAAAGGAAAATTTTACAGGATGGTCATTAAACACGTCATGTTATATGAGACAGAGTGCTGGGCAATCAAGAAATAAAATGTGCAGAAAATGAGTGTGGCGGAGATGCGAGTGCTAAGATTGATTTGTGGTAAAACTCGAAAGGATAAAATTAAAAATGAACAAATTCGTGAAACGGTAAAAATAGCTCCTATAGAAGATAAATTGAGAGAAAATCAACTTAGATGGTTTGGACACGTAAAACGTAGATCAATGAATGCTCCTGTAAGGAATAGTGATTTAGTTAGTATTGATGATAACACAAGGAGTAGATGTACACCTAAATTAACTTGGTGGGATATTATAAAAAAAGACATGATGTCATATGGTTTAACCGAAGACATTGCACTAGACATAATGAAATGAAAAAATAACATTCATGTAGCCGACCCCAAATAATTGAGAAAAAGCTTTGTTGAGTTGTGAATTTGGTTCGTGTGAGGTTTTTCGTCAAATTTTTACCTATTCTGATTGCGTCTTATGGTTGTTGATTCAACTTTGTGGATAAGTTGTTGGATTATTTATTATTTATTAAACATGATGGATAGTCCTATAAATAAATAATATTATGACTTACACTTTATTTTCTTGGAGAACGAAATTTTTATCGTTTTGCAGTTATATACCCTAGAAATTTTCGTCATTTTGCGATTACGTATTTTGAAAAATTTTCTTCCTGCCTTCAGATATGGGCAATACGCTAGTATCATTATATACAAAAAAAAAAATATATATGTATGAGATTGCATTTTTATCTTTTTTCCTTCATAATCATTTATCCAATGCGGACGAAAATCTTCTTAGGTTGCTGACGTCATAAATCTTTCGCAACATGACGATAAGGAAAATGCCAATCCTTGTAACGCACAAAAAAGCATGGTACATTTGCAAATAAAAGATAAAAAAAGGGCTATTTGGTCAGTACACATATTTTTTGTACCGATATTATCACACTAAAGCACAAACGGTTCCGATTCCCAGATTCTATAAATACCCCCAACTGGTACATCTTCTCTCATTTATCTAGACTATTTCCATTTCATTTCTCCTTCTCAAATTTCTCTCTCCTAGGGTTTTCATCTCCGTACCACAAGCTAGCTATGGCACAGGAAATCATCAACGGCGAAGCTCACAACAGCAACACCTCGAAGACGGTAACCTTCTCGTCAATGAAACCTCAGGTGTTCGTTGGGGAACTGAAAGCAAACGACGCCGTTCAGTTCTACAAGCAAGCGTTCGGAGCTGAGGAGGTTAACCGTGTGACGCACCCTAAGAGGAAGGCTGAGCAAGAGCTACCTCTCGTTGTCTCTGCTGAACTCAAAATCGGTTCATCAACTTTTCTCGTTTCTGACCTAATTGATGACTCTTCTGCTCCGTAAGCCTTTGTACTTTCACTTTTTTCTTTCTCTAACAAATTTGTGCTTCATATTATGTCTATCTCTTTCTGCGTTATGTCTTTTGTATTTTCAAGATCTGCCTAGATAGAGATGTAGAAACAGTGTTAATGACATTTATAAAATTCTCACTCTCACATATTTTTTCTTATCTATGTACTTTATTGTTTCCAGTTTTGGCTGTTCTGTTCTGTTGTTGATAATGATACCGTCTTTTTATGACATTTATATGTGGAGATCCTCATAAGCTGATGTATATTACGCTTAAAGATATTCCATTATTTGCATTATATATGAGTTTAGACCTTGTTTTTATTCAGTACTCTGTTTATCCATCATCTAATTTTGTCCTAGATACTGAGTACGTATTTTTTGCTCGTACATTTTCGTTGCTTTTCTGCTTGTCTTTGGACGTTTTGGTTGCTATTTCGTTTGTTTTTGTCTTGTTTTTTTGATGAATAGTTTATAATATAACCTTATGTTTGTTCAGAATGAAGTCTGCTGGATCTGGACTTGTTTTTTGCGTTGAAACTGAAGAGGTTGAAGCTGCTGTTGAGAAAGCTGTTAACGCAGGAGCTGTATCTGATGGTGAAGTACCTGAGAGTGAGGGCGAGTGTTGTGGAGGGCGCGTGGGGAGGGTGAAGGATCCATACGGCATCGTGTGGCTGATATGCTCTCCCGCTAAGAAGGCAGCTGACGTGGAGGCTTGAGAACGGTTGGATCTGAGATGGTAGTGGTTGACCGTTGAATATGTTGTTTTGTCTGTTTTCGTAGCTAGGTGGTGGTAGATGAGTAGGGTGGAGGATATTGAAATGATGATGGTGTATGGTTTAGTGATTTTGAAAAAATGAAGCTAAGAATCTTCTGTGATCTTTTTAATGACAGGTGGTCTATCCTTAACTTTTCATATCCGGTATTTCTCTTTTGTAGGCAAAAATACGAGTTATGGTTCGTTTTAAAATTGAAAAAAGTGAAGAGGGTAATTTTGACTTTTCTCAAATTAATATGGGATAAGGTTTTGTCCTAGATGGTTAAGAACCGTCGGCAGTTTTACGAGAGATTCTAACCTGAGTTCCGGCTCTCTTACTTGGCGGCATCACAAAGAGGACAGAAATAAAGTGGAATTTGCTTTAGTTTAAGCTTAAAAGCATTTCACCTATGAATAATTATTAGACTCCGGCGTCTACCGAATTCATCCCCCATTTCATCTCTCCCATTTATTTCAACGAAAACAATCCTACCCTTTGATTTATTATTTATAAAAAATACATTATATACTTGCACTTGTTATTTATTTAAAACAAAAATTAAAAGGTACTCTCTTATTTTTTTTAAATTAATAAATGTGATTTATTTTAAAGATAAATTAATTTTATATTAAACTAAAATTTAATGATTAATTGTTAAAAAGTTTTTTAAATATTTTTTAATACATATTTAGTTAAAGCATTTTTATTTTGTTTCAAAAAAAGACCTCAAACACTAGTTTAAAGCTTCGCGCTAGCGGTACACTTTTGAGTGTCGCTCGCGCGAATCTACATTTTCGGACCAACATCGTTTATTAAATGTGGCTTCGCGCCTGCTGCACTAATCAATCGCGAATCTAAAACATCAAATTAGCAGGTTAATTTTTTTTTATTAAAATTGATTTTATCAAAAAAAAAAAAAACTCGTATCGTGCCTTAGTTCATAAAATGTGTTAAAATTGTTTTTTAAAAAATAAAATATTACCTAAAAAAATTACTACCGAAATAATTTATGTTGCGGCATGTCGTGTTTTAATTAGGTTATGTTCGTATTTGGTAAAAAAAAAATCTTTTTTTGTCGTGTTTTGAAAACACAATTTTTAAAATACAGTTTTTAGTCATTTTCGTGTTCTTTTTTTTTATAAAAACACATTTTTTTTTTTATAAAGGCACAACTTTTTTTTTTATAAAAATACATTTTAAAAAAAAAACATAATTAATTAAACAAATGAGGTGGCAGCTGGATGGGGCTTTCGGTTTGGAATGGGGATAGAAATTTCGGGGAGTATAGCACTACTCTTCACTTATTTGTCCCTTTCAAACATAAACCTACTCGGAACTAAGGGTGATAATTCCGGCCACAATACAAACTTTATTTAAATGTTATTTTTAAATTTTATTTTGCTATAATATATTAGTTATTAATAGGGGTGTTCAAAAAATCGATTGGACCGGCGGACCGAGCCGAATCGAACCGGACCGTCATAATTTTTTCGTTTTTTTTAATCGGTCCGGTCTAGGTTTTTTTTTCCAGACCGGTCTAACCGGTCCGGTCTTCAGTCTCCCTTAATTAATACCCGGTCTGGATCGACCGGGCTCGGTTACTATAATATATATGCATTTAATATATATATATATATATATATATTAACAATACACGGACGCACAACACAAGTTAGTAGTTACAATTAGAATTAGTAAGGGAGAAGGGTACGCTCGTTCAAAAAAAGAAGACAGAAAAAATAATAGAAACCCTACTAGCTAAACAACAATTATCTTCAAAACAAACACACGGTTTGTAAAGATCTGTACAGCCATCGCCGCTGCTTCTTCTTTCTTCTCTCTTGCGCCGGTCGCTGCTTCTCTCTTCTCTATTGTGCCGGCCACGCAGCCCCTTCGTCCGCCTCTACTTCGCCTGCCGCTCCTCTTCGCTGCTTCTACTTCACAGCCCCCCTTCGTCGCTCCTCTTCGCTGCTTCTACTTGTTGAGAGGAGGACTGGAAAACTAAAAGAATCATTCTCTAATGTGGAAGAATCTTTTTCTGGGAAGCATAAGTCCTTGGAGGCTGTTAGCCTTATCCATGAGGATGATAAGAAGAAGATGGTGCATAAGTCCTTGCAGTGCCCAAGGGTCAGGTGGTGGTGGTTGCCCAACCAGAAGGTGAAGTGGCGGATGATAAGACAGGTAACGTAAATGTTATTTGTTAATATATATGTTATTATGTTATTATATATATATGTTATGTTATAAAGTCCTGCTGAAATTGAAATTGCATTTGGATTATATATGTTACTTGAAATTGCATTTGGATTATATATGTTATTATATATATGTTATGTTATAAAGTCTTGCTGAAAATGTTATATATGTTATGTTATAAAGTCCTGCTGAAATTGAAATTGAAATTGCATTTGGATTATATATATTATTATATATATGTTATATATGTCATGTTATTATATATATGTATAATAACATATAAGGTCCTGCTGAAATTACATTTGGATTCAAATCTCTTATGGATTTGGGCAGTTTATATAGTAAAAATTTGGGCAGTTTTTTGGATAATTTTGGGCAGTTTTTATTTTTAAAAAGATTATTTCAATAAGATTAGGATCGACAAGTTTGACCGGACCGACCATACAAAAAATCGGACCGATTAAGCCGAAAAACCGGTTTACTCGGTCCGGTCTTGGTCCTTTTTTTTAGGACCGGTTTAATCGGTCTGGTCCTTAAATTCATTAAAAACCGGATCGGACCGGACCGCGAACACCCCTAATTATTAATGGATGGTAATAGATTTGGGTCAAATTGGGTTGTAATTGGGTCAAAATGGATCGATTTCGATCCAATTTCATATCAATTTTATGATACATTCTGCTATCGGATTTCAATATTTTGGTTTGATGCTTTTAAAGGCACTAATTAATATTTTTTGCTAATGAAAATAATTACAAAAGTGAATTTGAAACATTGAAGACAATGTCTTTCAACTAGGAAGCTAATCAATAAAGTAACATCACGAAGGTAGAAATATTGTACTACGTATTTTCGGTAAAGAGAAAAATATGATTTATTTGATTTAGATTGAATTACACATGTGGGAGGTGAGAATGAGAGGGAAAAGATAGGGAGAGGAAGAAAACTTTTATCGGGTGTGGGTGAGATCGATAGAGAGAGTTGTCAATAAAAAGATTGTAAACATTAGGGCTAATGGAGGAGTTAGTTACAATTCATACGAGTTAAATGTATGGGTTGGATTGAGTATTAAATTAAAGGTGCTCATTTATTTAATAAAAAGAGTAAACAACTCCTATGATTCATAAATTAATAATTTGATGACTTTTAATCTCTAAAAATAAAAATTACTCTAAAAGAAAATTATTTTTTAAAAATTTTCCAATAGTTTTTTTTCAAACAATTTTAAATTGTTTAAATATATTTTAAAATAGTTTCAAAGTACTTTTTTTCGAAGTAAATATTTTGAGTTTTTTTTTAAATAGGGGATAAAAAACTTCAAAATGTACCCCAAATAATAATAAAAAAAATCAAATTTTATTAAAAAAATGGAGTGTTAAAAAATTGTTTATTTTGATTTCATAATACCCATTTTATTACTAATTTCATATTATCATTTTTTTTTAAAATTTTGCTTACGTTTTCTTTATTCAAAAACAATAAAATGGGTGTTTTAAATATGAAAAAAAAATATTTTTTTATCGTATTTAAAAAAACTCTCATTTTTTTAATTATTTGAGGTACATTTAAAAAGTTTTAACTCTTGTTAAAAAATAGAGTAATTCTTCAACTTTAAAAAAATAACTCTAATTTTTTAACTCTATAATTTTAAAATACTTGAAATACTCTATAATTTTAAATAATTATAGAGTTAAAAAATTATAGAGTTAATTTTTTTTAACTAAGTATTTTAAAGTTAAAAAATATAATTTTTTAACTCTATAATTTTAAAATACTTGAAATACTCTATAATTTTAAAATATTCTATAATTTTATACTGTTACTCTATTTTATAATTTTAAGAGTATACTTGAAATATTGTTACATTTTTTATACTTCAACTTTAAATTCCAAGTATAATTATTTAAAAAAATAGAGTAATTATTTATCATTATTATTTTATTACACTTCGAATATTCCAACTCTTACTAAACAAGAGAGTAATTTTTAACTTTGAAAAAAACATTTATAATTTGCTTAAAAAATTACCTTTTTATCCCATTTTTTTAAAACACGTTTTTTTTTAAAAACTATTTTTTTTTTCAAAACTCAATTTTTTCAATTATTTGGGGTACATTTTACAGGTTTTGACTCTTATTAGAAAAGATGGTAATTCATCAAATTTGAAAAGAAAAAAAATAGTTTATAACATTTAAAAAAAACAGTTTAGAAATAAATAAAAAGTTTTTTAACCCATTTTAACAAAAAAATATGCAGACTTTAAAGTAAAATAAAAAAAATAATTTTTTTAATATTATTTGGGGTACATTTCGAAGGATTTAACTCTTATTAAAAAAGAGAGTAATTTTTCAACTTTGATTTTTTTTTTTATAAATAAAAAAAAAAAGATCTTTTTTCCCATTTTTTTAAACACTGATTTTTTAAAATTGTTTGGGGTACATTTGTAGAGGTATCAATTCTTGTTAAAAACGAGTAATTTTTGAATTTTGGAAAGAAAAAAACAGTTTAAACTATTTTAAGGACTAAATTGGTCAAATAATTAGTTTAGAGATTAAATTGGTTAAATTTTTGGGACAAAATTGGCCAAATTATTAGTTTAGAGACTAACTTGACCAAATTATTTATTTAGGGATCAACTTGGTCAAAATTGTATAGTTTAAGAACCATAGGAGTTGTTTACTCTAATAAAAATAACAAGTGTAAAGTTAAAAGCTTAAGAGTGTGGTTGTGTGTAACTTCATCCATGGTATTCCTTTTTCATTTAATTTGATAAGTTCGGTAATATCATTTTTAGAATTTCGATTTTTCATTTTGGTACGGTACAGTTGGTAAATCGGTTATTAAAATGTTAAAACAAAAATCAATCACAAAAAAATCGATAATTTTGGTTTTGGTACGTAAAAATTGTATATTATTACAACTTTTTTTCGGTAAAAAACAGTACAATACGAATTTTTACCGTACCACGAATACTCTTAATTGTATTGGATCCTGTCGAAAATTTTCACTCTTACCCGAGTCCCTGAAAACCCCAATGGCCATTTGAACCTTCTCCAATGGCCATGTGAACCTTCTCTAAAGAAATTAATATTTCGTATTTTCTTAATAATTGTTTTTCAAAAACTTATTTCTTTGTTTTATTATTAAAGTAAATAGTTCACAAATTTCTTGAAATTATATCGCAATAGGATAATTCTTTACTTGATATAATGTAAAAACAAAATATTGTTCAAAACCAATTTCATTTATCTTAAATTACTGCAACATTTAATCCTAAATAGACAATGCAATTTTGTATTAAAATGATATTCTGATTTACATTAAGAAAATAGTCATTTGACCTTTAACGCTCACTAATTAGTCTAGTTTACACTTTGTCACTCATATTTTTCTTACTATTTGACCCTAATGTTGGATAAAATCTATCCCGTCAAAGTTTTAATCGTTAAAATCTAATGTAAATGTCCAATTTATTTTTAATTATTGGTTGTCAAACTATTCAATGGACAAATTAGTTTTCTGTTTTGATTATAAAGTGCTAAACACTTTAAAAACGTTTTCTACTTTATTTACAAAATATCCCTTTTTAGATTGAAAAACTATAAAGTGAAAAGATATATTTACATGGGGAAAAACTGGAAAAAATATTTTTAAAAAATTCTTGCAACTTCTACTGCTTTAAAAAAAAAAAAAAATCATTTTTAAATAGACTATAAAGAAAAAATAAAAGCTCGAGAGTTTTAAAATAATTATTTTCTCTGTTAATGTCATTTTGATACAATATTAAAATGCCATTCAGTATAAAATTTAGAATTAACATTTTATTATATTTCTAATCATATGGAGTTATTTTTACACAAAATAAATATAAGGGTCTGTTTGACACGCCTATTTTTGGCCCGTTTTTGTTATGTATAATTTTTTTACATATGATTTTTTCTCATATTTTTTCAAGGGTGGCATTGAAGGCACACTCAATTTTCCCCTCAAACACGAAATCATTACTTTTAAAATATGATGTACAATTTTTTTATTGATAGTTTTTTTTTATTCTTCAAACGACCTAAGTTATGTGAAGAAGAGAACGCCAAAGAGGTTACACATTTGTCCATTTGGGTTCATAGAGGGTCCGAAAATGTTTGTGAGGAAAAATAAGTGGAATGATTTTGGGTTACACTAAACGCTCATTTCAACTCTTTTTTGTCCTTTAATGGTGCCAAGTCATAGAGTAGGAAGGGTGAGTCCGAAAAGTTTATAGTTTTATTGTAGTGCGTAGGACGATATATAACTCTAAAAGATTCCTTTGATCATTTTAAATGAGAAGTAGTAGGCTTATATATTTTATGTTTTGTCGGGAACAAATTTGTATCCTGTTAAAAGCATTCGTCTATTGATTATGATTATGATTTCTTTTGAATTGGAATTTTCTACAAAATTTAGAACCATAGAAATTTTAGAAATTCTAAATTGATAATCCTTTAATGATACCCACACAATGAGGCATTTACCAAAGAACCCTAAAAATTATCACATATTTATGTTTTGTTTAACCTATTTTCAAAAGTAATATTTAATTTACATTGTTTCGAAAAGGGTGAAACTTGCTGATGAATTAGAATATGGAGTGGTATATATAGTAGGGGCTTATAGATAATCCCCTTACTTACAGATAAACCTCCTCATTAAGAGATTAACTGAGAAGTTATAAAAGGATTCATAAAAAATAATGACATCACAAAGGACCATCGTGAGTCAACAAAACTGATTCAAGATCAAGGTAGAGTGGATATTAATCGAAGATTGAGAAACACTTCCAGAGGAAGTTAGTTGAAGATTCATGTATTTATGTTTAATTTACTATATAATTATGAGTTATATTATAGTGATGTTAAGGTTCTCAGTACTAATGATGGACCAGGTCTGGTAGGAGATTTTATGCTTTATTTAGCAACCTCACTAGGAAACCTTTGAGGGAACTGATTTGGAGGATTAAGGAGCAAGGCAATATTAAGGTATGACTTAGCCATTTTATATACAACAGGTAAAATACCTAGCTTACCTGAGAGAACACATTTGAGCAACCTCGAGCTACTAATATGGAGCTTACTATGCCATAGAGTTTTGGCGCCAAAACTAGATATCTTTTCCTAAAAGATCTGAGTTACATCATTCAATACCTAATACATGTCAAATCAGACTTGGCTCAAACAGTGACGATTTGAAGAGCAGCTGGCTAGTTCAACGCTAACGCACTAGGGCGCCGCCTGATATAACAAGTGATCATTCGAGATTTCACTCAACATTTAACGCATTTGACATGTTGGGTATCGTGGGATGACATAACATTTAATGAACCCGAGGTTCTTCAAGTATATTTTTACCCTATATACACCCCTTTCTTTTATTTGAGAAACCACGTGATCTTTGAGCCTAAAGACTAATTTTAGAGAGTTATTACAAAACTAGATATTTTATTCTTCATCATTAATGCTTTTGTCTAAGTCTTTACCAAAAACCTAAGTATTCATTGAGCTTTGACCATTATTCCTTTATATCTTGGTGTTTGGGCAACCTACTTAAGGTGTAGTTTGAGTGCTTGATTTTCTCTCCCTTTAGCTAGTTTCTTTTGAGGTTCATTAATTGCTAGACACTTGTATCGATTATTTGTTATTGAGTTGAACACGAGCATTTGTTCTTTGTCATTAAGAGTGCATTTAATGTTATGTTCCTTACCATTAATACGAGTTATGCCTCCGTTTATCTTCATACACCCCAACTCAAGAGAACTACTCTCTTACACTTGATGACTCTGCTGGGGAGGTATTATCTTAGCAATGGTCAATGAAAATGTTAACTATACTCTTAACTTTGACGACACTCAACACCAGGAGGAGCAAAATCTTATTTTTGCTCCTTTGGTTCCTCGAGTTGAGGTTCCGCTAGTTGGTACCATCATTATAATTGTCCTAGCTGGACAAGCTTTCACGAGTTCAGTTATGGGCTCTGCTCAGATGACTCACATCATGGCCAGGTTTACAAACTCAATCTGGAATGACCATGTTTGGTTCTATGACGGATCCAAGATCTTTCACCACACCAGTGGCATCACCTATTGTTCCTTTGAGTGGAGCACCCATTCTACCTACAAGGCCTACTGGTCCTTTTGTGACCAACCTTACTCAAGTTGTTATGCCAACAGTTGAAGCACTTGTCGTGTCAGCATATTACCAACAGTTACTTTGCTAACAGACAAGGTAGTGGTGCCAACTTCCTCACATTCTTTAACCACTGGGGAGGTTAAGAAGTAAATAATGAAAATGTTAGCACCATACTCACAAACTTCTCGTGAGGTTGCCTTAATTTATGATGATTTTCATACTCATTACCCAGAGGACTACAACGATGAACCTTACCCAAAGGAGTATGTTCACAAAATATTTGAAAAGTTCATTTAAAATGGGGGAACCTGGAGGAGCATGTTAAGCGGTTTCTTAAGCACCTTGGTGCTAATTGCAATAATAATAAGTTGCGTTTAAGGTAGTTCTCCAAATCCCTTAATAATATGGCTTAAACTTGGTACTACTACTTAACCCTAAGGAGTGTGAAAACATGGGATGATATGCATGCCCAGTTTCTTCATATTTTTTTTATGGCAGAAGACGAACTTACACTAACCTAGCTTGCTCGAGAGAGGCGAATGTGACACCCCGCCTGATAAAATACCGGGTGATCAGTCCTATATCAAATTAAATAGGAATCTCATCTGGATCATTCTTAGCATCACTTCGAAACTTTTTAAAACCTACTAACCACCTAGTATTCAAAACACATGGTGCCAAATTTTATCTTTTTATTTAACCTCTCAAACAACATGCAAAAGAATATATAATTAACCATTCACACAATCACTGAATCAGTAATACATAAAAGGAATAAATATAATCCTTTTCGAGACAACCACCGACTACAAATCAAATACCAAAAAATAAACTACAAGAGGAATAGCTGAACACATTAACTAACTGAAATAAAATAGAACAACTAGGCGACATGCCCAAATGGAATACTGACTGTATCCTACTATAGGAATGAAATGACTAAAGCAGCTAAGTCAAAGTCCTGCAACATCCACATGTGCTGCAGCTGCGTCACCCTGGAATAGAACAATTCTGGCGTCCCTGTGGTTGGACACCTAAAAGGTTTTGAAAATATTTTATATCAAGGGTTAGAACCCAAAATATTTTGAAAATATTTAGCAAGTGAATTTAATTGCAGTAAATTAAAATGCATGAATAATCTTCATATTTAAGTTAGTGACGCGCACTCTCTTGAGGACACCTCACCCCTCGACTAATGTGCACGCCTAACGTACCTATACATGACCCATCTAGCTATCTACCCCGTAACTAGTCTTGCTATATATATATATATATATATATATATATATATATACACACACATATACATATCCTACTCTTCTCACTACTCTATCCCTAGTGAGTTTAGTATACGTTTTATAAGTTCTTAATCACACTAACTTATTTAAGTCATTTCTCATTTGATATCATATAACAATCTCTCAAGTTGTATAATTATACATTTTACATCATGTATTCACTCGTATATAATTCTACACCATATATACGTAATATCATACTACAACATTCACACACATATTGTAGATATAATATCCTCCAGAGTAGGCTCTCATCAGATGTTCTCGAAATGCTATCACAACCGCATATGAGACGGCCATAGTTCCCCCCGGAAGTGACCGTCCCATACCATAACGGCTCACCCCTAATAACAGATGCTATGACCTTGGGATTATACTCTCCCTGCATTCATTAGCCAGGGGATTCACCCACATCGCGCAACCTCCTAAGATAGCATTAGAACCGATATGATTTATTATAAATATTATACACACAAATATTTATAATATATATATATATATATATATATATATATATATATACTACACATCGTCGCATATATATATTAAATCCAGGCTACCGGTGTACAGTATAACACTAGCCTAACACATTCAAGTCTGTAATCCGACCCAAATTTCAATTGATCATACACTAATTAATTTCATTATCTTGGTATCACTCAACCATATATACTCGGACTATTTCGCTTAGCCCGTAATTCAAAATTCCCAATTCATTATTCAATTTCTTTCAATTAAGTTTACCCACTTAATTTACAAGGTTCACAATTACACAGATTAAACCTCAGATTTCTTTTTGGATTCATCCTCTACTAATCCATGGTAATTTCTACAATTCAAACCCTAAATTATAACCCACAATTCAGATTTACCTAAAACAGGAACCCTTTACCCAAAATTAGCAATCATGTCTGAAACATGAAAGGGGAGAAACCTGTCAGAATCAAACTACGCCA